>ML681984.1:40331333-40545717 GCA_007922195.1 Podocnemis expansa | reverse complement strand
TTATAGTGAGTAGGGCTATAGTGTTAGTAGGTTAGTTGAAGAACCCCATTGTTCCCCAACCTGTCCCCACTCCCGAAAGTTAGGTACCCCCCAACACTTTACGGAAACCACTGTGACAAACACGACATACACCGACCACCGCTCACCTTACCCTATACTCATTTTAATAAAGTGTACCCCAGATCCACCCCGTACCCCACGGGTGCAGTGGTTGCCCCCCAAGATCCTCAAATCTTCGAACCTGCTGGCAGGGTCAGCAGGACCTTGCAGTCAGGCAGAGCCCACCTACACCAAGCCCTGTAAGAACAATGGGCACTCAGGGTGGTAATGGCCATCTAGTTAAGTTCAGGGGGGCCATCTGCTCCGCTTAACATTCCTTACATAGTTAAGTGATGCTCCGGGAGAGGCGGCCATAAAATCAATACAATGAGTCATGAACAATTTCAAAAGCCATAGATATTTTAAGGCACTATAATGCATTTGGATATAGAATAATTTCTGTAGGACTCTATTAATTTTACAGTACACTTTATCCTGATCTATAGGAGTCATAAAAGTGAACCTGAGGCAAGATAAAGCTCAATTTTGGCAAGCCCATTGCATCGCGAAGCACCT
This sequence comes from Podocnemis expansa, assembly GCA_007922195.1. Classification (NCBI taxonomy): domain Eukaryota; kingdom Metazoa; phylum Chordata; order Testudines; family Podocnemididae; genus Podocnemis; species Podocnemis expansa. The sequence continues at coordinate 40,545,102 of ML681984.1, read as the reverse complement.
TTCTCAATGCTGCCCATATAGCTAGTTTTTCCAATCCTGTACCAGTTCAGGGAAAGCAATCTGTGTTAACAGCAGTGCTGTATATCTTCCGAGTTTCCTCACCATCTTTTTGTCTCTTTCTCCTGGGGTATGTCCATGCAGGCTTCTTATTTCGAAATAACAGAGGTTGTTTCGAAATAAGAAGCGGCAAGTCCACACGACGCACTGTTATTTCGAAACAATGGGACCCGTTGTTTCGAAATAACGGCCGTTATTTTGAAACTGTTAAACCTCGCATCTAATCGAAATAGCCGTTGTTTCGAAAAGGCTGTTTCAAAACAACAGCATTTGGACACGTTATTTCAAAACAACACCATTGTTTCAAAACAACTGTTTCGAAACAACATGTCCGAACAGCCTTTTTTCGAAATAACCATTTCAAAACAAGGGCTATTTCAAAAGCAGGCTTTCCCTTAATTCAAATTAACAAACTGTGAATTCTAATTAACTTATTTCAAAATAAGGACTTTATTTCGAAATAACATTTCGAAATGGGTTACTTTGAAATAATGATGTATGTGTGGACATAGCCCTGGTGACTTGCCTGTATATTATATCTTCCCATGTCAGGACAGACAGCATAGGTGCACTTGCAATTTCAAATCTTCCTCCTGAAAAGCATCCACCCCTAAAAATGAAAAGAGACTTTCATCCAGCCATCTTTCAACCCCAAACCAAGCACACTTTGGAAACATCTCAGATCTCCATACCCCTTTCTCTCCAAAAACAAGAAGATGTAAATAGCATTCTGAATTGTGGGATATGAAACTTTTTAGCATTGTTAGCACAGAGACTAAGGAATTGGACAATAAGTGGGTTTTTCTTCTTTCTTTTAGCACCTATAATGTTATGAAGAGAAGAGTAGTTGCTCCAGAGCAGCTTTCAAATCTCAGAAAGAAAAAAGAAGCTAAAGATGTGTTCCAAGTCCTCCACTTCTCACATCAGAGGAAGTTTCCTAGAGCATTCTGAAAAGATGAAAATGAAATACCTGGCCACTGAGAGGGCCATAATGCAGACAGTGTAGTGGCAAACAGATGTGATGGAGCACCTTTTGTTACAGGGGGCAGGCACTGGGCCCCAATATTCCAGTATCCTGCAAAATGTAGAAACCGGGACAACTATTTCAATCAGGCTGATTACAGACCCCTCCCACTACCCATTCAGTCATACAGGAGATGAAGAAAGAGAAGTCTTTTGACTGCATCACCTAAGGCAGTTAGAGAACACTTCTCTGTGTGGCCATGCTTCAATCTCTAAATTTGTACTGTGTTCCTTGGTTAATTGTTTATATGATTGAAGAAACATTGTAAACTCACTGAAAGTATTTTCTATAACAGGCTTATCCAACCTGTGGCCTGGGGGCCAAACTCCAGCCCACCAAGGATTTTCATCCAGCCAATGGGGAGTGCTGCAGAAAGAGCCTGTGAAGTGGGGCTGGCTGGGGCCCTGGTCAATTTCCTACCCTGTGCACAGCTGCAGGGAGTTGTGGCCTGGCCAGAGAGCTGTTCAGGGGTTGAATTTCCCTGAGCAGTGCTTGGCAGGGAATGAGGAGAGCAAAGTTGGTGGGGTCCAATGTTCCCTCTAAGCTGATGATGCAGCTGAGCAACTTGTGGTTGCAGCTGAGCATGTTTCCTATCCATCCCCTGACCCGGGACCGTGCTGCTGAGCCTCTGTGCATTGGCTCTCCAAGTGCATCCATAATTTGCTCAGTTGCATCACCAGCTTAGAGAGGGAACATTGTATAGATGTTGTCTTTTTGTTCAAACTTCAGTAAATGAATAAAACCACAGTCTTTCAGTTTAGCATTTTTATTAAACAAATATGAAACAATGATGCTGCCTACCAGCCTCCTCTACTATCATCTACGCCTCAATTTTTGACGCCTGTCTTTTGTCACAATTCCAGAATGCTTATAGAGTCAAGATCAACCTTGAATCCAGCAGTTAGATATAACTTGATGCGCATTAGCATGTCTAGATGAGAAATGTCCAACCTGTTACGAGGCTTTGTCTTAATATTATTCATTAGACTGAAGCCTCGTTCAGCATCTGCACTAGATGCTTGGAATGTGCCACGTATATCAACCAACTGGGCCAGGAATGGGAACTTATCTTCTGTCAGTGTATAGACAGCAACGTCTAAGAATGTGTTCAGTGTACCAGCCATTACCTTTTCCAGAACAACAAACCTGAATTCATTGTACTCTGTAGTCATTTTCATTTTCATTGCATCAATTGTCACATCTGATAAATCTGGTTCATTAGCACATCCTTGATAATGAGGTGGACGTGGCATTTTCAGAATCTTGTTGTACTTAGTTACCAGATTCTGCACCTCTTCATTACCAAATGCGTAATGTTTGCCATGCTTTAATGCTGACATATCAAATGCCATCCATTCTTTCAATTCACCATCTGGGAAACAATCTTCAAGATGGTCACAAACTCGCTCTACAAAGCATAGGACTGCATCAGTATTTACTTCACATTCAATTCTGGCAATAATTCCTTTCACTTCAGTGCTAAAGTGTGCAGTGTCACCCAAATACTGTGCTCTCAGCTTCTTTAATTTGGCTTTAGCAAAGTGGAAAGCCTCCATTGGTGTTCTGCAGCTCCTCTGGAAGATAGAACACAGTTCTGCCAGTTCAGCAAAAACATCATTGAGAATTGCAATTGAAACACGGATTTGTGGGTTCTGTAACATCTTTAAGCAGTACTTGGGCACAGGATCATTTTCCTCAGCAACCTCCTTTGAGTAATATTGGATCAGTGGTTCATAATTTCTAATCAATGTCTTTACTGCAAAATGTCTTGATAACCATCTGACTTCATTCAGTGGTCTAAAGGCAACTACATCACATTCTGCAATTTTGGCCATGTTGTCAAATTGTGATCTCCTAAGTGATGATTTGGAGAACGTTGCGTAGACGGTGCGAAGTAGTGTTTCTGTGTCCCTCATCAAAGACATATGTTTCCAGGCATCATCGATGCCTAGATCTTCCCGGTGAGCAACACAGTGCTGTTCACTGACATGTGGAATTTCTTGCTTCAGTAATGCTGCAACTCCTTTACGTTTGCCCAACATAACTGAAGCTCCATCAGATGTGAACATTACCATTCTTTGCAAATCCAGTTTGTTGTCAGCATAAAACTGTTTTATAGCTGTACAAATTGACTGACTGTCACAAATTGTTAGTTGTATGATTCCTGCAAACATTGTTTTGTAACTCTGGGCTTTGGAAGAATGATACTTAATGTACAGAATCAACATTTTACTTGCTGAAATATCAGTACTTTCATCTACAATCAATGTGTGATAGGTAGCATCACAAATTTCATTCATTAAATTTCACTGTACGACATAGTTAATAATTCAACAAATTCAAATGCATAATTCTTACTGCGCCAGCTTTCTGGAAGTGTAATGTATTTTGCCATGTGGTCACTTCAGGCTACAACAGTCAGCATTGAACAATTTGTGGAAATGCCACACAGTACATTGTCTATCAGTATTTTCACCTGTTTAGCTTGGCTATGCTGTCGTTCACTGAAATCCGCTCTAGTCTTCCTGTCAGTAGCTGAATCCATCATCAAATGGTTTATTCCACTTCTTAGTTTAATTTTTCGCAACTTGCGGACTCCCTCCAGGTGGACTTTCTGATTGAGATGCCTCTTCAAATAGTCAATCTTCCATGAACTCCATGTCTTTCCTTTAGCAAAATCACAGCTGGCCTTGGCTTCCGAACATGACAAGCATAATACGCCATTGTCCTCAGAGTAAGAAAATAGCTGACCCAATTTGACATGCTGCACCTCTCCAGATTCCATATTCTCAGTTGCAATTAATTCATTTAGCCATGTCCGCTTAAAACTTCCAGTACGTGTATATTTCTTGACGTCACTGCAATTGTCTTGCACCAAACTGTTGGCTGTATGCTTTGACATTTTGTGTTATGAATTTGTGAAGCTGCTTTGTGGGATGGCTTCTGATGTTTTGGTTGTCTGTAATTTCAGCTCACCTTTAGAAGATGGGAAAATACATAAAGCAAATGTGCAAGAAATTACACTGATAAGAGCTGAGGATCACCGATAACCAATACAATTCTTTTTTTTTTTTTTTAGAGATTCCTAATGAATGTGCCAGTTCTGACTAGATCTCACTCACTGAGCTAAATGAAGTCACCCTGATTTAGGCCTATATTTAGGCCTTGAGCTAATGTTAATTAAAGTCAATGACAGTTTTTCCACTTTACTGAAAAAAGTTAGATCAGGCTGCCTTCTCTCTCTGCAACAGTCCCCATCTGCCAGTTTTGTATTGTCCTTGTCTGCAAGCTTTGAACTTTCCTTTGATAGCTTCCAACTGGAAACAGAGCTGTGTTAAAAATACATGCATGTTCTGGAGGGGACACCACCTCTGAAAGTCATTGTTTATAGCACTTGGTAAAGATATCAAAATGGGTGGACATGTACTTTGCCTATAATGTATTGTCAGGGCCATTCACTTAAATGTGAGCACAAGGTGGGGTGTGCCTCTTGGATACCACAGAGCCAAGCATGTGTGAATACCTAGTATAGTAAGCCATTGAGAGATCCTGGGATGGAAAGTGCTGTAAAAATGCTGTGTGTTCATAAAGTAACATAAGGTTCTATACAGTTTCCTGTGTTTATTCTGAATCTTGGGTGGAATTTGTGTGTTGTGTCTACCCATCTGGCAACAATGAGTTGAAAGAGAAACTGTGGAGTTTTAAGGGAGATTATAATCCAATAAGGAGGACAGCATATTCAGAGCTGTATAAGAAGTCTTTATTGAAAGAGAACTGAGAGAGAGAGGAGACAGACAGGTTTTCCTAGCACCTAAACAACTCTCCCATTTATCACTATGGCAACCTCAATGACCCTAGGTAGTCCAAAACACCACATATTCCTCCCCCTCTAATGAATACCCCCCCAGAATAAAGCCCCCCCCCGAAAGATTAAGAACTAAACTAGGAGATGAGGGTAGACTGCCCCATCTCCAGCAAACCCCCGGGGAATTATTCTGCCCCATGAAGAGGGGGTCACCACTAGCTAAAGATCCAGCCGATTAGGAGGCCTTCTGTCACGAGGTGGATTACGGCGAACTTCTGGTGTGCCCACCCTACAAGGTGGTATTGGTGGTGGTGGGATCACAGGTACTGGGGAAGTAGCCGGAACCGGAGAGGATGTTGTGTCCAGTTGGTCCAGGAAGGCTGAAGGCGTTGAAGGGGTGGCTGGAGCAGGAGAGACAGAAATAGTAGTTTCATGCTCTGATGTTGTATCATCAGTAAGGGTGAAGTCAGATATGTCTGCTGGCAATGCATCTTTTGGGTGGATATGACGGAGAAGCAGCTGATCTACATGCTGTCGCCAAACTAGGCCACTTGCTGTCTGGACAGAGTAGGAAACAGGTCCTGTCTGGGCAGTGACCGTTGCTGGAACCCATTTAGCTCCTGAAGCATAGTTTTGTGTATGAATTGGCTGTCCAATACTGAAGGTGTGGCCCTTTGTTCTTGGTGAATGTCTGCTGACCTGGTCCTGCTGTTGGCGTTGAACCACTTGCCGTGTGTCTCGTGGTTTCAACAAATCAAAGCAAGAGCGCAACTGCCGTCCCATCATAAGAAAAGCTGGAGATGCCTTAGTTGTAGCCTGTGGAGTGTTTCTGTAGGACAACAAGAAGTTGTCCAGATGCTTATGAAGAGGTGAACGTCCCTTTGCAGATTTTAGAGCTTGCTTCATAGTCTGTACAAACCTTTCAGCAAGTCCATTGGTGGAAAGATGATACAGTGCTGACCAGATGTGATGTATTCCATTGGCCTTCATAAAAGTTTCAAAATCCTGAGAAACGAATTGTGGTCCATTGTCACTCACCAGCTGTTCTGGAAGACCGTAATGACTAAAAAAGCCACGCAGGGTCTGAATAGTGGCTTCCGTAGTAGTGGACTGCATTACCGAGACTTCTGGCCATTTTGAATGGGCATCCACAGCAATTAAAAACATACATCTTTCAAATGGGCCAGTAAAATCAACATGGATACGTTGCCATGGCCTCTCGGGCCAATCCCATGGGTGAAGAGGTGCCAACTGAGGTGCGTTCCAGACGCTCTGGCATGAGGTACAAGCTCTAGCCATTTCTTCAATGGCCCTATCTAAGCCCGGCCACCAGAAATAGCTCCGTGCAATTTCTTTCATGCACACTATGCCGCAGTGACTTGAATGGAGCTGTTCCAACAAACGCGGTCTTAATGAAGGTGGGGTAATGACACGCATACCCCAAAACAAACACCCGGATTGGGTCAGTAACTCTGTCCTCCTAGATACATAGGGGCAGAGGTCAGGAGAGACCTGAGAGTTAGGTAAGAACGTTCCATGCATCACAAAATCCATAACTCGTGAGAGTACTGGGTCAACCCGTGTTGCTTTCTTCACTTGAGAAGCCGTGACGGGTGTGTTTTCCACCTGTTCAAAGTAAAAGATTCCTTCCTGGCCCAGATCCTGACGGTGTGCTGGTAAGGGTAGCCTTGAAAGGCCATCAGCATTGCAATGCAAAGAGGATTGCCTGTACTTGATTTCATATGTGTATCCAGAAAGTATCAATGCCCATCGTTGCATCCGACTAGCAGCCAAATGTAGGATGCCTGTGTGTGGCCCCAAAATTGATGTCAGGGGTCGATGGTCAGTGAGAAGTGTGAACTTCTTTCCCCACAGGTACTGGTGAAATTTCGGAACGCCAAAAACCATGCCCAGTGCTTCGCGTTCAATTTGGGCATAATTAGTTTCTGCCTTAGTCAAGCAGCGTGAAGCAAAAGCAATCAGCCTCTCTTCACCAGAAGGTATAATATGTGACAATACAGCCCCAACTCCATAAGGGGAGGCATCACAAGCCAACTGTAGGGGCAAGGATGGGTCAAAATGTGTCAGAACCTTAGAGTTTACCAGTGAGCATTTAGCTTCATTAAATGCAACATCACAGGCTTCAGTCCAGTTCCAGGCCTTTTTGGCCCCAGAAGCTCATGTAGGGGTTTCAGGAGCGTCGCTAATTGTGGAATAAACTTGCCATAATAGTTTAATAAGCCGAAAAAAGAGCGAAGTTGGCTTACGTTCTAGCGGAGCATCCACAATAGCCTTAACCTTGGCTAGAGACTTATGGAGACCATCAGCATCAATTATATGTCCTAAATATTTAACTGGGGGCTGGAAAAACTTACATTTGTCTCTGTGAACATGTAGACCATACTGTTCCAGTCTTTGCAGAGTAGCTTCCAAGTTCGTAAGGTGTTCCTCCTCATTTTTGCCCGTGACCAGGATGTCATCCTGATAGCACTGTACTCCTGATAAACCACTCAAAATCTGATCCATTGCCCTTTGGAACAAAGCTGGGGCTGAAGTAATGCTGAAAGGTAAACGACAGTATCTGTACAACCCCTTATGTGTTACAATTGTCAACAATTCTTGAGATTCTTCTTCAACATGCATCTGTAAGTACGCTTGAGTCAAATCAATCTTGCTAAATTTTTGTCCTCCAGCCAAACCTGCAAAGATGTCCTCAATGCAGGGAAGAGGATATTGTTCTGCACATAACACTGGGTTGACAGTGACCTTGAAATCTCCACAAATCCAAATGGAGCCATCCTTCTTCACCTTTGGGACAATGGGTGTTGCCCACTGGCTGTGAGTAACTGGCACCAAGACTCCCTCTTTGACTAACCGCTCCAAGTTTTCTTCCACCTTGGGTCTGATGGCAAATGGCACCATCCTGGCCTTCAAACATTTTGGTTGGCAATCAGGCTTTATATTTAATTTCACAGTGATTCCCTTCATACTATCTAAGTCTTCACCAAAAACAGCAGCATGTTTCGTTAGCACCGCTGCTAGATTCATTTCTTCTTTAGTCAATTGATGTACTTGTGACCAATCTAGTTGGATTTTCCTGATCCAAGATCTTCCCATTAGGGCTGGGTAATTCCCCTTTACCACAAACAGTGGTAGCTTTATGGTCTGTCCATTGAGTTCTACTTTCACATCAATAGTACCCAACGGGGGAACAGTCTCTTCAGTATATGTCTTCAAAACGACTACTGTCGGCTTAAGTGGCAGATGTCTAAAGTCCTTCTCATACACAATGTTAGAAACTAATGAAACTGCTGCGCCAGTGTCCAGTTCCATGTGTGTAGGTTTGCCTTCCAACACAGGTGTTACCCAGAATTTACGTGGGCCAGCTGTTATAGACAAAACATGGAGGGAATCTTCATCTCCCAATTGGGTGTCACTATGATCACCTGTATTCTGCTCTACTGCATGCAGAATTTCCTTCTTAGTCCGCCAAACCAACGGCCCATTTTTCTCAGGTCTGCCTCTTCTGTTTGGCTCATCCTTCCTTTGTTTGCAGGCACGTTCAATGTGCCCTCTCTTACCACATTGTCGACACAGTAGTTCCTTAAACTGGCACTCAGATGCAAGGTGGTCCTGCTTCCCACACCGGTAACATTCTTGTCTCCCCGGTGCCCTGGGGGCAGGTTGTAGGGATACTTTACGGACACTGACCCCGATCTGTTGCATGTCTTGGGTGACGCGTTCCATGGAGACTGCAATTTCCACAGCTTTCTGCAAGGTGAGTTGACCTTCAGTCAATAGGCGTTTTTGTGTTGATTCACTGTGCAGGCCACACACCAGCCTGTCACGCAGCATTTCCTCTAACATGTTCTTCAAGTCACAGTGTGCTGCCAGCTTCTGCAGAGCTGCTACAAATTGTACAACTGATTCACCTTCCTCTTGGTTCCTTTGGTAGAACCTATACCTCTCGGCAGTTACTAGTGGCTTTGGGGAAAAATGTGCTCCCAGAACTTTCACTTGGTCCCCGTAAGGTTTCTGCTCTGGCTTCTCCGAATAAAGCAAATCACATAGCAAATTATAAGTCTGAACTCCAATGACCATTAGAAAAACTGGTACCTTCTTCTCATTAGTTATGTCGTTTGTTATTACAAAATTTTGAAATCGGGCTGTATATGTCTGCCAGGAATCTGCCGAATGATCATATGCTTCAAAGGTTGTAGTAAGTAAAGCCATGATGCCCTCTTGTGGTTATTGTTTGTCTCTTCTCTTAACAGCAGGCAGCTCAGCTTTCAGAATAGCCAGCTAGCCCTTAGGCAAACAGATCAGCTTTCACAGCTACAAACCACCCCCCATACAAGCAGTAAAATAAAGTTTTGCTTCTTAAATTGTATTCTGGTTTTCCAGAGTTGCCAGGATTGTTGAGGATAGCCACTCCATCACACATCCCATCCTCTGTCACCAGATGTGGAGTTTTAAGGGAGATTATAATCCAATAAGGAGGACAGCATATTCAGAGCTATATAAGAAGTCTTTATTGAAAGAGAACTGAGAGAGAGAGAGGAGACAGACAGGTTTTCCTAGCACCTAAATGACTCTCCCATTTATCACTATGGCAACCCCAATGACCCTAGGTAGTCCAAAACACCACAGAAACAATAAATGTTTCCCTGCACATCAACCCTCATCCCCGTTCCCACAGCATGAGCAGATCCCCAGCTTCTGCTCTGATCCTCCCCTACTGCCCCCAGCTTGGGGGCCTTGGACACCAGCTCTGATCCCCCCGCTTCTCTCCCAACCCCAGAGCCCCTGCCGACTGCTGCTGCTCCCCTGCTTCTCCTCCCAACTCAGATCAACCCCTTCTTTCCTCCCTCCTTATCCCACTCATTTTCTACATAACCCCCATCCCCCTTACCTGGCTGATGCTCTTGGATAGGTATGTTGTGTTCTCTCCCAGCCCTGCATGTGCATCTAAAGGACGCTCAGGGCCGGAGATCATTAATTGCCCAGTCAAAGCCCAGCCCCATCCCAGGCTGCCTGGCGCCCAGGAGAAATGTGTCTGGGGCCAGGTATGGCCTGCCTGCCAGACGTGCACTGGGGTCAGTGTTTTGCTGTGGTGGTGAGCAGTGGTGGCTGCGCCAGCACTCACCCAGCGCAGCTTAGAGGGAACATTGGTGGGGTCCTTGTCAGGAAGTAGCTGAGTCCTGCCACCCAGCTGCTTTGCTCCTCTCACCTCATGCTTCTTCCCCTGCCATCCTCTTCCATGCTCCCCTGTCCTGTCTTGCTCCCCATGCTCTGCCTTGCACCCTCACACAGGCACTCCTGCCCCCCCTTGTCCTCTGTACACAGGGCAAGCAAAAGCAATGCCAAATGTCATACTAATCATTATTTTATTAAAGTTCATTAATAAGATCAATTTGTATGTCTTATCTATCAAAATTTTCTACCGGCTGCTGACGGAGAAAAGAATTGCAATGTGGCCCCTTACACAAAAAGGTTGGACACCCCTGCTCTAAAATCTTGTTTAAAACTTAATTCTCCTAAATGGCTTAACATCCTCTGCCCCATGCTAATAATTCATTAATAAAATCAAACTGAAATACACTTACTTGATTACAAAAATGGCTACAGCTACTTGCTGGCTTCAAAGTGGAAGCACAAGGCATCCCTTAACTCTTTCCCATGAGTGCTTGGACTGTTTTGAAGGGACACCCTTGCTGTTTGCCAGTAATTTTGAGAAAGTGTCTCCTCCACCTCCTCCTCCCATTTATTCTCCAGGATTTCTCCCTTGGTCTAACAGCTGTTGTGCAGGCACTTATTACACATAACAATGAGAAACATCCTTTTCATTGGGCACTGCTATCTCCCTCAGTTTTCCAGAAGCACACTCCACAGATACTCTGCAGATTTTCAGGATAAAGTTAAATCTCTGCATCTTGTTGTCCAAGCATTCACTAGAAGACTTTGTAAGCCAAAAAAATCGGAGAGTAAGTTGCATCTCCTTGAGTGAACAGTGGAGTCTTAATTCCATGAATGGTCACTATTCTGAGGAAAAGAAATTCCTTTGCTCATTTTAGCAAATGGGCATGATTTTTCTAAAGGCATCATGGACTTTTCCAGACCAAAGCACATTACTACTGATAAATCTTCTACAAGGATCAAGCATGCCTTGCACCTCTATGGAAAATTACAGAAATACCCATTCCTGTTGATAAAGTCTCTGGCCAGGTTTGGGGGTACAGAATAGGCTCAACAGGTGCATGTGTCCCATCACTAGACCATATATAGTTTGGGAACCTCATGCCATCAGTAACCTCTTGTGCAATGCCAGGCTTTATGAAGTGGACCAGTAGGACCCTCTTCATAGTATTGCAGACCCCCTTCAATGACCTTGACAGTTGATTTGTCAACAACAGCTGGCTAGCTATTGACCAAAGCAATAGGAGTGGTGAGCTTCCAAATGGTGATGGCAACAAGTTTCCTCATGCATGGTACTGTAATGTTAGACTTCTGCTATTGCAGATCCAGAATGAGTCTGTGGAGATTTTTAGGAAAGTTGCCTTTGTTATACTGAAATTCTGCCATCATTGCTGGCCATCCCAGGTCTGAATCACTGCCTTCTCTCATCAGTAACTGCTAGTTGACTGAACACAGAAGCAGCACTCCAGTGAGTACAGGAGCTCCTGATATGTGCACTTGTGGAAGTAACTGCTCAATTTCATCATCCTGCTTCTTCTCACCCAGAAGCCATACTGCTACAATGTCAACAGCTATATGAAACCACAAAGCCAAGCCCATTGCCTATGTGACTCAAAATTCACATGCATCGTCGTCTTCTCCTATGAATGCCTGCCATGATCATAGTGCTCATCATTGGGTCCTCTGTGCTGCCTGATACCAATCTGAAAATGAGAGTGTTAAAATGAATGAATGCCAGGAGAGGAATTATGGGAATTCGTTAGTTTGACCCCCTCCGATCCCAGTATTCATGGAGTTTCCAGGTGGTAGCAGATCTACCATGTGAAAAAACACAAAGTAGAGTGGCATAACAGTGCACCAAGAGGTATTTGGCCAGAATGAAGAGCAGTAAATTTATTCTAATGCAGAACTGTGTGAGCACTGTGATAATAGAAGTAATGTAGTAAGTGGTGTGGACGTAGGTCTGTTCACTACAGTTAAATTGCTGAATTTTAGAGCAAACAAATTACATTGCTGTAATGTCATGGAGACATGGCTTAAATCTATAATATTTTTTCTTGTATCTTTACTTAACGGTTAAGTTACATTGGAATCAGACCATTTTACTCATGAGTGAAAGCATTCACACAAGCGTTTAATGCCCTGTAACCTATATGCATTGACTTCACCCCTCTAGTTGATTTTGCTTAGCATTCCTAGGTGTTCTCATGTAGACATTCTCTCAGAGCCAATACAACTAAAAATGTTTCTTCTTATACAGCAGTAGAATTTTTTATGAATTTCCAATTGCAGGACAAATTGGTTCTTCCTGTGCAAGCCTATTGATGGCAGTGGGCTTGTAAGAAGAGTCACTGCTGGCCTAACTGAAATCATAGGGTTGTACAGGTGTCAATGATGGCTTAATTCATTCATGAGAATGAAAGACTTCAGCTTTGCTTCCCAGTTGAGTTTTCAGGGTTAGCAGCTAGAATTTTTGATTTTATTTGTACAAAGAATAAATTGGGTGCATAAGTCTTTGAGACAGACATTAAATATGGAACCCCACAATGCCATTTTGTAGTGATAGAGTAGAACTGTACCGTAATGTGTTTTTTTCAAAAGATTTTATTGATTAGAATACATATTGAAATCTAGGTTCTGTTATATGGCTTATAAATTTTGACACTGAATCTGAATGTCTACAGGCAAAAGAAAGGTATTTTAAATAATTACTCTGATACCTTTTACAGAGTGACCTTAAAATGTGTCCCCTTTCTTTGTGGTACTCTAAGAGAGAAAAGAAATGCATTTAGTCTTGTTCTTAATTTGTATGATAACTAGCAGTTGAATTTAGGCATAAAAATCTGATGCCTATGGGGATTGTAAATTAGTAGGGGCAATCCGTACTGTAGTATGTACAAGTAAAGTTCAGGTCAAGATCCTCCACTGCTTGCACCTAACATTTCCAAAGATGTCAGTGGAAGCGCTAGATGTGAGGACATGTTAGATTGGGTCCCAGAGCAATATTGGCCATATAGTGGGTGAAAAGAGAGAAGATGGACTGGCAGAGGAGTGCTATGGAATGGCCTAAGAGTCCTTGCTAGGCTTGTTTCCATGGACTCCATCTGTAATGGAGTACAGCATTCTGAACATAGTTCCTCCTTCCATGTGTGTCATTTATTCAGAAATGTAAAGAGGCTAATGGCCAAAATCCTGGCTTCATTGTAGCTGATAGCAAAACACCCACTGACTTCCATGGACAAAGTTTTATATAATGCATATAGCACTCAGTAGCATAGGGGCTTATGTTCTAGAAATATTTTCAGTCTGTACAAGGATGACACGTCTGGATGATTTATATAATAGCTATCAATCAGCAGGATTATATAATAGAAGTAAAGCTTCTCTACATTTTTCTAGGAAGAAAATAGAACACTTTAAATATCAAAGGAAGGTAACTAGCAAGGCATTGTCACAGTTGTTTATGTAACTGGAAGTGCTGTTTGAAACATCCAGTTTTTATATGTAATAGACTAGGAAAAGATGTTATAACACATTGAGCTAAGGTAAAAGTTTGTTTAACACATTCACTTCCTATAGGCTACAGCCAGATTTTTAAAGTGTCTCGGGTATGTCCACCAGTTTGCAGTCTCAACAAGGTCTGGGCATGGATGCAGACTCTTTGGGGCAACAACTGTCTTTTTATTTTACATATGTATAGCACTTAATCTTTAGGTGCTGCCACAATAGAAATACTTGGTAATATTATCTGACTGCCTGATTTGTGAGTACACTTATGTTGCCCGCGATCTAGATAGTCACATTTGTACCTGCAGTTGAATGAGTCCACAGAATCAGAAGCTGTTTCTAAAAAGCAGCTTGAGGAGAGTGTGTTCACTCTTTTTCCAAAATAGCTAGCAGTAGCTACAGCTGAGATCACAGACAGTTCTCTCACCACTCCCCAGATACAGGTCTATGGCTGAAAGAAATCATATAGCTTTGTTTAGGCCTTTCAAGAGCAGGACTCCTTTTCATTTTATTTCTTTGGAAATCTTCTGTTGTAAAAGATCTCTGAGTGGGCAGATTTGCATACTTGACTTGGTGCTGCTTTGACTGGCTTTTTGTAGTTATAAAAATTAAAATTCTCTAAGTTAGAGAATTAAATATTTAATTCTCTCTTTAAACATCACCATGCTTAGGCAATAATCAAGCTAGCATTGAAAAATATTAATACTGCAAGAAAATAATTGTTAAGTGAAATCATTTATTGCTTTTCAAATGTTTATAACATTTGAAGAGGAAAAAAATGTGGAAAATCATCTGCTTGTGGCTAATGACTTCGCATGCTCCAAAGTACACATGGGAACTGAATCCATTCCAGAGAAAAACCTCAGGAATGCAAACATTTCACTAAATACAAAACAGTCCTGTTTTGACTTTCAAGAGTAGTGTTATTGCAACATCCCTAAATTACCAAAAAGCTGGAAGTCTCCTAGGTCCAAAAGGAGTGAGGTGTGCCAATGGAAATATTTTACTTAAAGGTGTAGAGAAAAGCTGGTTATACTGTTTCAGTAAAGCTTAGGATCCTAATGTTATGTGAAAGTGGAAAAAAAGAAACAAGGAGTCTTGTCCTTTTAAAGACTAACATATTTATTTTCACATGAGCTTTCATGAGAGAAAATCGCACTTTGTCAGATGCTTGAAGATGGGGAATGTGGAAATTCCCTATCTTTAAGCATCTGACAAAGTGCGATTTTCTCTCATGAAAGCTCATGTGAAAATAAATATGTTTGTCTTTAAAAGTGCCACAGGACTCCTTGTTTATTTTGCTGAACTAGACTAACATAGCTACTCCTTTGGAACTTGGAAAAAAAAAGTGACGTTTCCCCACAATCATGGGGCTAGAGGAGTAAATCCTGCTCTCAGTTATACCTGTAGGTTAGAGTGATTCCACTGATTTCAAATTTCAGGTTCAAAATTTGGCTCCTTATATTTTGTATTATGTAATTAGAAAAGCTCCAAATACAGAGGTATCAAAAAAGAAATAACTGTACTGATCTCCAAGTTGAAAGATTGATTTCAGATTGCATTATGCCAATTTTTGTATTGACTTGTAGCCCATGCTGGTAGTTAAAAGGTAACAGATAAGTAACAGATTTATCAATTCTCAGTAGTTGTTGAGTGAGCGTCCTCCTGTTAAGGTATGTTCAGCTCACTGAAAATCTGTTCTGTTTCTGTTCCCTCCCCACTGCCCTTTTCACTGAGTATTTTGTCACTCAGTATTCTGCTAGGGGAGCTTTTGTAGATGGAGGTTCTGTGAACTGGAAGTACCTGAATTTTTAAAATTTCATCATCACCATCATTGTGGCAAATATGGAAGGCTTCCATGCAGATTGAGTCCTACCCAGATCAATCTCTAACTAGGTCCTTAAGATGATCTGCCTGGATGTTAATTATGTGTTCATCATGGGCGATCTTATGCCAGTGAATTTTCTGGGATCTATATGATTGCCAACCATAGAGCAGCATTTTTTGGTTTTATATCCTAATATGTCAGTATCATGATACTTGCCAAAACCTCAGCAGTGCTATAGAGATGGTTTGAGGGTTCAGCTACAAATATTATTATTGATCTTGTCCTTCTACTTAATAAGAAGCAGCTGATGCAGATGATGTCAATCTGCGTGGTGCGCTTCAGTCCTCCTCAGCATCCATGTTTCACTGCCGTACAATAATAGAGTATGGTATGAGAATGGTTCTGCTCATCTGCAGCTTTATAGGAAGCTCAACATCCCATGTCTCCACAGAGGCTGCTGAAGAGCTCAGAACACAACAGTGTCTTCTGCTATAAGTGTACCCACATCTTCAGACATCTTCTCGCGCTTGTCTGTGACACTTCCTAAATATAAGATGGGCATATAACTAGTTGGAAGAGAATTGTTATCAGTAGTTTGCTGTCCCACTAGGAGGAAATATCTAGTAGGGTCCTACTGTGGTTTGCCCTGGGTTCAGTATTTTCATTAAAGACTTGAATAATGGAATGGAGAGTACATCTATAAAATCCATGAATGGCATCAAGCTGGGAGATTTAAGCACTGTAGAGGACAGACTTAGAATTTAAACTGATCTTGATAAACTAGAAAATAGGTTGGAAATCAACACAATGATATTGAATAATGATGAGTGCAAAAGACTTCACCTACGAAGTTAAAATCAAATGCACAACTCCAAAATGGGGAATAACTGGCTAGGTGGTAGCACTACTGAAACTTTTCTGGGAGTTACTAGACCAAAAATTGGCTATGAAACAATGATCTGATGCAGTTGTAAGTGTCATATCTAAGATACTGGAAGTAATTATCCCTCTTTACTTGGCACTGGTGAGGCCTTAACTGAAGTACTATCTACAGTTCTGGGCACTACACTCTAAGAAAGATGTGGACAAATTGGAGAGATTCCAGAAGAAAGCAAGAAAAGTGAGAAAAGGTTTAAAAGACCTAATCTATGAGAAAAGGTTAAAGAAAAAGATGAGCATGTTTAATCTTGAGAAAAGACAACTGAGTGGAACCTTCAAATATATTCAGGGCTGTTAGAAAGAGGAGTGTGATCAGTTTTTCACCATGTCCACTAAAGGTAGGACAAGAAGTAATGTGCTTAATCTGCAGCGAGGGAGGGAAGACTTAGGTTAGGTAGTACAAAAATTTTTTTAACTACATGGGTAGCACAGATAGTTAAATTCTGGAATACACTTCCAATGGATCTTATGAAGTTCTCATTGTCTAAACTGTTCTTACAGAACTACAACAAACACTTGGCAGGGATGGAGTAGGTTTACTTGATCTTACCTCAGAGGGCTGGACTAAATGACCTTTTGAGGTCCCTTTAAGCCCTACATTTCTAAGATTCTTTTTGACAGGAGCCACCTGCTTGATATTCTGTCCAGATGGGTTAATATTGAGCTGGTTGTAATCTAAAACTGGAGGATGCTTGATTGTAATGGCCGGGGACAGTTTATTTTTATTTAAACTTTAATTGAAAAAATTTCCTAATATTTGCCTAATATCAGCACACAGGGTGAGTGTTTTCCATTCTTTCCTGTATGTTTCTTTTATTTCCTGCAGTGTTTTCCCCAGGAATTGAAATTAGGGGGAGAAGGATATTTGAATTTACAGGGTGTGTGTGAAGGCCAATGAGGTGTGAGACTGTGAGAGTGAAGGGCAGGCTGTATGGCACCACAGTAAAAACTAAAAAGTGTTTCATGACAATTTTATTAGATTGTCACACAAAGTTGTCTATTGAAGCCTTCTATGAAGCACTATATCTACATCCTTCTGGGGTTTTTGTTTTACAAAGGGATCTTACAAAACTAGGTGACTGGGCAACAAAATGGCAGATGAAATTCAATGTTGATAAATACAAAGTAATGCACGTTTGAAAACAGAATCCCAACTATACTTATAAAATGATGGAGTTTAACTTAGTTGTTACCACTCAAGAAAGATGTTGGAGTCCACTTTGGATAGTCCTCTAAAAATTTCTCTTCCGTGTGCAGTGACAGGCACAAAAGCTAATTGCATGTTAGGAGCCATTAGGAAAGAAAAGGGGTAGATAAGGAGCCAGAAAATATCATAACGCCCCTATATAAATCCATGGTACTCCCACATTCTGAATACAGCCTGCTGATCTTGTTGTCCCATCTCAAAAATATATATTGGAATTGGAAAAGGTACACAGAAAGGCAGCTAAAATGATTTGAGCTGTGGAACAGCTTCCATCTGAGGAGAGTTTAATAAAACTGGGACTTTACAGCTTGGAAAAGAAACGACTAAGGCGAGATGAGATAGAAGTCTATAAAATCTTGACTGCTATGGAGAAGGCTAATAAGGAAATGCTATTTAATACTTCACATAACACAAGAATTAGGTGTTCCCCAATGAAATTAATAGGCATCAGGTTTAAAACAAGTAATGAGAAGTATTTCTTCCCACAACACACAATCAAATTGTTTAACTCTTTGCCAGAGGATGTTGTGAAGACCAAGAGTATAACAGAGTTCAGAAAAGAATTAGAGAAGTTCATGGAGAATCTCCGTCAATGGTGTTAACTGGGATTGCAAGGGATGGATGCAACACCATGCTCTGTCATGTTCCTAGTCTCCTTTTGTCAGAAGTTGAGACTGGATGATGATGAGTGGATAGCTCCATGACTGCCTGTTGTGTTCATTTCCTTTGAAGCACCTGACATTGGCCATTGTCAGAAGACACATTACTGGGCTAGATGCAGGGGAAGTAACATAAGCTCCAAAAGATGATCTGACTTTGCCAGAAGAATACACAGGTGATGCAAAAGCAAAATTGCAAGTGTCCTTAAACTTACATAGGATGAACAATCAATTGAAAATGCCTCAACATAATTTTAGCTAATATACATGCATGCACATATACAGAGCTATTTGCCAAAGTTATTTTTTGCCAATTATTCCGTTTTCACTGAGATTGTTGCTTTTTTTTTTTTAACCCTTGGTGTTTGTTTTGGCAGCCACACACCTGGGTAGCTGGGTTTTTTTGTGTGGTTTAATGCGCCTCGTCACAATATCCAAAGGGGTAGCTGTGTTAGTCTAGTTCAGCAAAACAAACAAGGAGTCTGATAGCACTTTTAAAGACCTAACAAATTTGTTTATCACATGGGATTTGGTGGGAGAAAATCCCACTTCAAGCAGCTGACAAAGTGGGATTTTCTCCCACAAAAGCTCATGTGATAAATAAATTTGTTAGTCTTTAAAAATGCCACCAGACTTGTCACAATATGTCACTGTGGGACAGCAGATAGGAGGGCAATGACTTAATGCTCTCTCTTTTCTTCATGATATAGCCACTCTGACCCATTACAGAGTGATTCTAAAAACTGACTTGAGTCGGAGAAGGAAAGAGCTGCCAGCAACTGGCCTCCTGGCTCTCTGCAGGTGTCCTAATGCTGTAGATGCATATGTGAAAGTGGCCACAAGGATGAAATGGAGGGAATAGATTAGTTTGTCCATCTATCCCTAAAAAGCAGCACTATTCCTGTTAAAAAAATCAGTTTAGTGCCAGTTTTTGTATTTGTTTGACAACTGCAAGAAGGAGCCATTGGCCAGATGAGAAAGAGAAATTATTGACATTGACTGAGTCAATTGATCTCCCATCATGAATAGGGCTGATACATATTGAGTCCCTGCCATGCTTCTAGGTGTTTTGAGCATTCTCCTGTAAGTGTTTTAGCTAACCTCTTCCCCCTTTGAATGTAGTCAAAGGTAAGTGGTGTCAGGTGGGTTTTTTACCACAGGAGAGAGAAGTGAGCTCCCTTTTTCTCCTCACCATTCCAGGCATGCTTTTTTGATTCCCAGTCAGTGCTACGAAACCTATGTAAACAAAAGCTTATGCAATAAATAAATTCGTTAGTCTTTGAAAGTGCTGTAGGACTCCTTGTTTGTTCTTTTGTAAACTCTGTAAACCTATATTAAGAAGGAACTTGATCATGATCTGTAAGTACTACATGGGGAAAAGAACTGATAAAGCACAGTCCGTCAAGTTAGCCGTTAAGAGTGTACGATTCAATGACTGAAAGCTGAAGTTAGACAAATTCAGATTAGAAACAAAGTCAAAATTTGATAGAGAGGGTAATTGACCATAGCAATAATGTAGGCAGGAATATTATACTTGATGTTTTTAAATCAAGACTGATGTCTTTCTAAAAGATACACTATAGCTCAAACAGAAGTTATGGGCTTGATGCTGGAATTACTAGATGAAATCCTATGAGTTTTGTTATGGAGGGGTCAACTAATGATTGTAATGATCCTTTCCAGCCTTCAAGTCTATGAACATTTCCTGAGATAGATGTCTTGGTTTTTCTGCATTAAAAGTCTGAGTTCTCAGCAAGGTAGAAAGAGGAGAGAGATTTTAGGGTTGCCTAGGAAGAGGGGAGACAGGACATAAGGAAAGAGAGAAATAAAGGAGTATCTGAGACAGAGGGGAGTAGCCCAGAGTCTTCCCAGTTCCAGAAGAGAGAATTCCCACTCTGAGAAAACAGTATACTTTCTTAAGATACTACTACAGGGAACAAACCTATTCCATCTGTCTAAACAAGTGAAAGGGGTAGCAGGGCATTAGGTTTCCCCTAAAAAAAAAACAAAAACAAAAAAACCCCACAGGAATAAGGGAGTATGTTGGGGGGAAATTTACTAGGTCTTGTGGGGCCTCCATGTGCTCAGATAAGCATAAAAATTCCATCCTAAAGCTCCCCCTTACTTTTTCTTGGCTGTGTTCTCTCTGTAACTAAACCATTTATTTCCAGGTCTGCCCTCCTGCCCCTCAGTAAAGTCTGTTTTCTGGCTCAGTGCAGTCCAGCAAGCCTTATCATTTCCAACAGGCCCGGTTCTTAGTCAAGTACTCCCCAGCCATTTGACCTTGTACTTATTTCCTCCGGCCTAGAGAGAGAGACTAAACCTGAGCTGCAGCCCACTTAAAGAGTTAGCTCACCCTGTGATAGACTATCACAAAAACATACAGCAGGATGGAGGGACATTTTGAATACGATTTTAATTTAAAAAATTATTTCTTATGAAAAATATCGTGCATTTTGTCAGGTATAGAAAATACATCACAGAAGAACAAGGAATAAAATAATACAATATGTAGGAATTTAAATGACAGCAGAAAACACTCCAGCTCTTGTAGGTTTACCATAATGTAGTTGATATATGTATATAAATAGCTCACTTGTACCTGTATCATATTCTTTCTTTTTTTCTTTCCATATCTCAGTGATGGAACACTACCTAAAAATTACTAGGAAAATTGTTTGAATATGTAATACCATCTTAAAGAACAGGGCTTTTGATTATCTGGTCTAATCTATTGAATTTTGGATTCAAAATATTTTTCTGCTATAGATTCCATCTTGTGTAAAAGATATAGACTATATCCCTCAAACCTAATGCTAACAATTTTTAGTAATTTAGATCAATAATTTCAGGTCAAACCCATTTTGATAAAGATAGATTGTATGTCCTATATGCAAAATACAGTGAAAGACAGAGACTTCAGTTCATTCCCTTCACAGATTTGTTTATGCAGGGATGCTTTGAAATGGAAGGATGGCAAGTTTTCTGAACCATGAACAGTTATTCTTTGAATGCACATTATCTTAGATTTTTTTTTAAATCACTAGAATATTTGAAAGTTTTTAGTTACTACAACTCTTGGGAGAAAAATGAAACAGTTAGAGATATATTTTTTGTTTTTTTCCTTATGGCTGCCTGTTGCTCTCATGTGCAAGTTTCCTGCTGATTTGACTTTTTATTCTGCTATGTGCCAGATGCCAAGATTTACATGATTGCTGTGGGGAGCAACTGGATTTAGCATGAGGAAGAATAACTGCTTTTCCCCTAGGGAGAGACAAAAAGGGAATGAGAGTGTGAGGCACATAGGCAATATTATTTGAAGCTGTAGTCTTGTTCAATTATTTTATTCAGCCTCTATTTTTGATTCTGCTGTAACTAATAAAAGTCAGGACAGCTGTTGGCCTGAAGCCAGGTACTGAGATTAGCACAAAAACTATGTGTGTATTAGCATAAATCCATTTGAAAAATTTGCCGATCTGTAATGGAAGTAGCAAAGTGTTTTTATTTAAAGCCAACCAAGTTGCATTGTGTAATGTATGTATAAATAAGAAAGATTGCCATTAGAATTTGCCAGATGGCGCTTTGGCTTGCATGCAGGGTTCTTCCTTGAAGAGAAAAGAGCCACTGTGGAACTGTGCATCATTACAGTCATTTTAGCAATTTATTATTATGCATATGGTATTTTTTGTGTTCTTAGATTTTGGATTACATGCTCTGAATGGTAAAATAGAAGAAAAAATATTTTTTGCATATATTGCAGCCCTGTGTGATGTTTTACCATTTACTGTTAGCCTTAAGGATATTGTTTATGCTTACCCTACGGCACCTATAAAAAATATTGTTATGTAGATATATGTTTACAATACAGAGTGCCGCAGTGGGAGCATCTTTGGGTGAGGAAACTGAGGGAAAAAGATGGAATGAGTACAGGAAGTTTGACTTGTGAGGATGAGTAGGCTTCCAAATGTAATTGTCATTGACTATTAAACTAAATAATTAAAATTTGTTCCCTAAGTGATTAAATAGGCAACATAAAATTTTACTTTAGCTATAATCAGCCTTTAAACAGTCTAACTAAAGTGGTAGAAAATTAGTTGCACACTGACCAGGATGGGCATTACCTAGTTTAGAGACAGAATTTAAGACCAGAAGAGGCTTAAAACAGTCATCTAGTATGACTTCCTCTGTATCAAAGGTGAACAACCAGAATTAGGTTAAAGTACTATAGCCCCCAGAGAACAGGAGGACTTCAGAGAGCATTCTTAATACCACCTCAGTGCATAAATCCATCCTTCCCAGTGTTACATTTCCAACCATGGCCATCTTTGATGTTTCAAAGAAATAAAGAAAAACTAACAAACAAACAAACACCCCAAAAGCAAAAAAACACACAAACAAACCCAGAAGATATCAAAGGGAACAAATTTCCTTCCTGACTCCTACAGGTGATTGACTGTGTATGATTATTTGTCTTATCCCCAAGTGGTATGTGTGTGTACTTGGTGCAAACAGTTCCATAGCAAAAGGTAAGGAGTTTTGAGGCACTCTGGTGTTAGTTAGCTTTGGTGTTGCTCAATATATTAATTAATGATCTCAAAAGGGAAATAATGAAATAACAGAATATGCATCTGACACAAAGTTAATTAGGTAAGTCAGGAGCAGAAAGGACTTGAGAAACTTCAGAGCAAGATAACCAGCTTAGGTGAATGGGTAACACAAGACAGGTTGTCAATGTTGATAAATGCAAGTAACATACATGAGGGTGTGTGGGGGGGTGGAATTTGAACTACTCATTTACCTATGGGTTTTTATATTAACTATAGCAGTTTAGGAAAGGGATTAGATATTACTGTGGACATCTCAGTTTAGGTGTCTCCTGAATGGGTAGCTGCAGTCTGATCTGGTATAGTCTTCTCCAAGAGAGCTGGCTGTATTTTGAAGAAACCCAACTAAGGACACAGAAAGATATGATTCCATTGTGCAGAAGGAACAGCAAATATGGAAGGTGCCCAGCGTGGCTTAGCAGAGAACTCTACAGTGAGCTGAAACACCAAAGGGAAGCTTGCAAGAAGTGGAAGTTTGGATGAATGACTAGGCAGGAGCATAGCAATATTGCTTGGGCCTGCAGGGATAAAATCAGGAAGGTCAAAGGGCAATTAGAGTTGCAGCTAGTAAGGGATGTGAAGGGTAACAGGAAATAGTTCCACAAGTATGTCAGTAAAAAGAAGAGGATCAGGGATGGTGTAGGTCTCTTACTGAACAAGGCAGGGAATTTAGTGGTGGATGATGCAGAAAAGGCTGAGTACTCAATGCTTTTTTCACCTCAGTCTTCACAGGGAGGGTCAGCTCCCAGGCTACTGTACTGGGTAACACAGAATGGGGAGGAGAGTGGCCCTAGGTGATGGAAGGTCAGGTTAGGGACTACTTAGAGAAATTGGATGTGCACAAGTCTGTGGGGCTGGATGAACTGCATCTGAGGGTGCTGATGGACTTGACCAATGTGATTGCAGAACCACTGGCCATTGTCTTTGAAAACTCATGGTGATCTGGGGAGGTTCTGGATGATTGCAGAAAGGCAAATATAGTACCTATTTTCAAGAAGGGGAAAAAGGAGGATCTGGAGAACTATAGACCAATCAGCCTCACCTCAGTGCCTGGGAAATTCTTGGAGCAGGTCCTCAAAGAATCTATTCTGAAACACTTGGAGGAAAACAGGGTGATCAGGAACAATCAGCATGGATTCACCAAGGACAAATTGTGCCTGACCAACCTGTTGCCTTCTATGATGAGATGATTGGTTTTGCGGATGTGGGATTAGCCATCAATGGGTGTGTCTACACTAGGGCTTTAAGTTGACTAAAGAGCCCTTAAGTCAACTTAAATAAAGCCCTGTCTGTATTTAGACATCATTAAGTCAACTTAAGCAAGTGCTTAAGTTGACTTAATAACGCCTGCCCTTTCAGTTGCCTTAGGTTCTTAAGGCGATTTAACAGGGCAGGCCCCGCCCCCTCCCTGCCCCTGGGTGGATCGGGCTAGGGCTTGATCCAGCTAGGGGGCCCAATCCTGTACCAGCCCTACAGTGAGGAGCTGGGGCCGGATTAGCTGCCAGCCCTTCACTGCAGGAAGGCAGGAGCGGGTCGGATTTTGACAGCACTGCTCCTTGCCTGCAGACAAGCAGGAGCGCGGTGGGAACCAGCGCTCCTACTTGTCTATAGGCAAAGACCAGCGCTGTCCTATCCCAACAGCGCTGCTGCTTGCCTACAGACAAGCAGGAGCACTGTCAGAACCAGCGCTCCTGCCTGTCTATAGGCAAAGAGCAGCACAGTCAGATTTTGACAGCACTGCTCTTTGCCTACAGACAAGCAGGAGTGCTGTGGGACTGCTCCTGCCTGCCCAGTCAGGATCGGGCCCCAGAGCCCATTGGGCTCAGGGTGCCCAATCCTGACTAGGGGGCGGGGTAGGAGGAGGGGCACACTGGGGTATGTCTGTGCTCTGTCTACACAGACATACCTTAAAGTTGACTTAACAAGGTTGACTTAAAATTGACTTTGTTAAGTCGACTTCCAGGGGCCCCTGCAGTGTAGACATAGCCAATGTGATATACCTTGACTTTAGCAAAGTTTTTGATACGGTTTCCCACAGCATTCTTGTCATCAAGTTAAGAAGGTATGGTTTGGATGAATGGACTGTAAGGTAGATAGAAAGCTGGCTAGATCATTGGGCTCAGTGAGTAGAGATCAATGACTCAATGTCTAGCTGGCAACCAGTAACAGGCGTAGTGCCCCAGGGGTTGTTCCTGAGGCCAATTTTGTTCAACATCTTCATTAATGATCTGAATGATGAGATGGATTTCACACTCAGTAAATTCAAGGGTGATACCAAGCTGCGGGAATGGTAGATATGATGGAGGGTAGGAATAAGATTCAGGGAGACCTAGACAAATTGGAGCATTGGGCCAATGAAATCTCATGAGGTTCAACAAGGGCAAGTGCAAAGTGTTGCACTTAGGATGGAAAAATCCCATACTGCTATGGGCTGGGGACTAACTGGCTAAGTAGCAGCTTTATAGAAAAGTATCTGGGGGTTGTGGTGTATGGGAAGCTCAATATGAGCCAACAGTGTGCCTTGTTGCCAAGAAAGCCAATGGCATATTGGGTGGCATTAATGGGAGCATTGCCAGTAGACTGAGGGATGTGATTATTCCCCTCTATTCGGCATTGGTGAGGCTGCATCTGGAATACTCTGTCCAGTTTTGGGGTCCCCACTACAACTTTCAGACTGCTAGAGCAAATCAAAGCAGTTGTTTAGATTCAAACAGTGGAAAACAGCATATAGAGGGAGATGAGGTCAGATCACCAGTTGTAATGGGGGGAGAGGGGAGTCTCTGTTTAGCCCTAAGCTGATGGTCCCTCTTTGAATCTAAACAACTGCTTTGATTTGCTGTAAATCTGAACTGATTCTATGACTTACACCTCCCTGCATTTATTTTCCTCCCATTTTGAAGTTTCCCATCTTCAAGCATCTGATGAAGTAGGATTTTCTCCCATGAAAGCTTATGTGGTAAATAGATTGATTAGTCTTTAAAAGCGCCACAGGAGTCCTTGTTTGTTTTGCTGAACTAAACTAACACAGTTGCCCTATTGGAACTTGCACGTTATGTATTTTTAGTCAATTTATGTGCCAGACTCTCTTTTTTTTTTCCCCTTAAACACACTTGTCATTGCTTAAAAACTATATTTAAGATATTAATTAAAAACTCATTTTAAAAAAAGCTTTATTTTTTGAAGTGGGGTGCTTACCTGAAAAATATATCCAAAAATCACACTTTGGTCAAATCTACATAGAGAGGCTTTTATTTCTGCATGACCTAGGTCAGTGATTCTCAACCTATTGCAGTTCTTGACACACTTGGCAGCATATTGTGACCCTACAGGACACATCAGCCCCCCAGCTCCCACCCCTCCCGGTCAAATCTAGTCATCTCCCTGACTCTCTGCAACACACCTACCACTGTGTGGTGAAACAGTAATGTGTCCTGATACAGTGGTTGAGAACCACTGACTTAGAGATTCAGTAAGGACATATTAACTTAGTTAATGAGGGATCAGTTTAATCAGACAGTATAGGAATAATGTATTTTACTGCCAATAGGACTCCTACATTTGAGAAAGAATCATTTTTAAATCCTGTCTACACTAGGAAATTGATCTGTTCTACCAAGTCTTAATATAGGTATCTACCTTTGTACTTTTTGTTAAAATCTCTTTTCATGGCTTTAGTACCATGCAGGTCCACTAGTAATAGTGATGGTACGAGCTCTAGTGTCGACTGACAGTCAGCATTTTTAAACACAGCGTTGCCTAAATCTGCTCTGAACCAGTAGCCAGTCAATGCTAATGCTCCTATGCCTGCTGGTCCCTGTGGAATATTTTAACAAAAGATCAGTGTTAAAGTTGGGCATGCCTGACACTCTAGTATTATAGCTGCACTTGATTTCTCCCACAATTATGTTACTGCTAGGTTAGATCCACCCATCAGCACATTAGCAGGAGAGCTAGTTTATACTGGGGTCAGGTGTCCACTGTTATTTTTCCCACTTCTTTATCTAGACCCGCTCTAAACAGGTGTAAAAACACATGTTTTGCATACTCTGTTGCTTCCACTGCTGCTATGAGTGGATCTATATTAGGGTAGTATAAAAGTGGGAGATTTAATAAGTCCTTCCAGTGTAGATACAGTCTCAGAGAACCAGGTACTGTATAATCAGCTTCAACACCCAAAACAAAGAGCAGCAACTATACCACCTTCAGTGTGATTTCTGGTGGTTGGAACTAGCATTAGGAAGTAACCCCATTGATTTCTGAATATCAGTGGTGTTACAGTAGAATTTTCAAAAGCCTTCATGATCCATTGCTAACTTCAGGCACACAACAGCTGACCTTCCAGTTTGCCACACAACATACATCTCCACATTGATTGTCCAAGGCATAAAGGCCAGCATGATAAAAAAGCATGATCCTTGCTGGAAGTTTTAACAAATAGGCGATGAAGGCTAGCATTGCTGGCAGAGCAGAAGTGGGAGTCGGCATATTAATAGTGTCTAGGGAGGTGGTAGATCATGAAGGGCCTTAAAAGCCAAGATGTGTAGTTGTGTTTGGTATGTTGTAGAAAGGCAGCCAGTGGAGAGATGAGAAAAGAAGGGTGACTTGGGCAAAGTGACAAGCCAGGAACATTTTCTTTACAGCAATATTTTGAAAGGGTATACGAGGGGCAACATTGCATTTGTGAAGGCCTAGGAGGAAAGGATTGCAATAGTTGAGATGTGAGATAGTGAGGACCTGGACAAGCTGGTTAGTTGTGTGGATGTTAAGGAAAGACTGGGTCTGAGGCGTGATCTACAGTACATGGCTGGGTTAATGCAAGGCAGCTTACAACAACTTTCTTGTGTTTAAGTCCTCCCTTAAATTTGAATCTTGCCTAAGTAAGTCTTGTGCTATGCCAGCTTAATAACACTACCTCTCCAAGTGGCATAGAATCAGGGTTAACAGTGATAGTGTAGACACTGCATTACTTAAGTAGACTATTACTAACCTCTGTGAGCTGCCCTACAATGCTTCATACTGACCATTTTGGTCACTATTGCAATCTATGCTGTCTAGGAGCCAAGTAAACAGGAAGCCACCACTCCCCTTTGAAGTCCCATGCATTTTTGAAGATCCTTTTCCTACTTGCTGAGCTTGGTGAGCACATCTGGCATCTCTCCAGTGGTGAGTGTAGCTGCCAAGCTGACATACTAGCTACATGGTGCAAACACACTCCTGCCTGGAGTATGCAGGATGTACTGGAGCTCCTGCAAGAAGAGGTTGTGTAGACACAGCTCCCTTTCAGCTGTAAAAACATGGATGTCTATGACAAGATTTTTTTCAGGGAATGCAGGAAAAAGCTACAATGCAGAAGTAGAGCCGACAAAAAGGCAACCAGAATGTCAAGGGGGCCAACAATTGATTTGGTTGCATCCTTCCACTTTTACAAAAAGCTAAAAGCCATTCTTGCAGAGAGGCTGGATGAGGAAGAAAAGGAATATGGAGACAGACAACCACGGGGTCCAGCGATTCAGTCAGCCAGGATGTTTGACTCCACCTCAGTGCTGCCAGTCCCAGCAACTGAGCACGAGAGATGCTATGCAGGAAGAAGAAGAGAGATTTAGACATGGTCTGGATGTGAGAGTTTAAAGAAAGGGCTGAATCAACTATAGCATCCTAGATAAGAGTATGTGTGTTACTGGTCTGCATATATGAACTGAATGTTAAGATTGGTTTCAAAATGGTTTATGTCAAATTCACTAGTAATTTCCATGCTCGTGGTTTTGTTTTTTTTTTGCAGATGTGTTTAATATGTTGCCTTCTGAATTGCATTTAGCAGCCTTAATAATAACATATTTAGTTTTTGTTGTTATTTAACATAATCTATGGTTTCCTTCAACTCCCTTAGCATCAAGGACAAAACTCCCTTTGAATTCAGTGAGAGCTAGACCAGTCCCTTATGGTTCAGCTCTGTGGCTAGTATCCTTGAATGAATAGTCCTATTGCAGGCCATCAGAGTACTGCTGTACAGTACTCTGAGGGGGTACAGGTTCTCATTCTTATATTGTATAAACTCTTTGGCACAAGGTCACTCTCTTGTTATATTATCTGCAGAGACACACATACCCACATGATGTTGTAAAACAAAAATCATATCTGTGCGGTTTTGTTTTATAACTATGCAACATCAGGTTAGTGGTTATCATCCAGTCTATTTGAATAAAAACATTGTCAATAAATGGTCAATAACCTTTGAAGTTTCTGAATATTAAGCACCAAACAAGACACTGAACCCACGAATACTTGTGCATGTGCTATCTTTACACACATGAGTAGTTCCATTGACCATGGACTGTTCACAAAAGTGTAATAGCTGTAGAACAATCTCTGAGGCCAGATCTTACCATTATTGACTTCAGCAGTACTACTCGTATTCATTAACTCTTTATGTAAGTTTTTGCATTATCAGGACTTAATACTGCACTTTAAAACAATAATGAACCCTAAAAGCAAGGATGTTGTTAGATAAGGGTGAAATCAGAGCCAGATTAACTGGCCTGGGGATCCTGGGTTGCCCCCCCATGGTGTCCTAGGGCTTGAGGGAGCTCTTGTTCCAGCCAGTCTGCTGCTGGGTGGGGAGCCAGCTGGAGCATGTTGTGGTAGCCCCTGATGCAGGCCCCTCCCACTCCTGGGGCCACAGCCCTGGAAAGTTCTGCTGGAACAGAGGTCACACCAGCTGGCCCCACCCCCTGGGTGGAGCAAACAGGGACTGGGCCACCCCCAGGATGGACCAGTTTGCCTAGGGGTGGGGTTGGAGCGCAGAGCCTGGTCTGTGGCTCCAGGCCACAACACCACCCCACCCTTCAGTAGGGCAGGAGCACTCAGCATTCCTGATCTGCCAGCACTGAGCTTGGTAGGAGGCACTGGATTATAGCAGGGATTTTGGGAGAAGGAGCCTTGGGCCCCTGTTTCAGCTGGAGCCTTTGTGATAATCCAGCCCTGAGTGAAATATATCATATGTATTCCTAAACTAGCTGGATTTTTTTTTTTTGAAGTTTGTACTCTTGTGATTTGTTGCTGGAAGTAGTGGACATGGACAATAGTATTTTACCTTTAAAATATCCTCTCCAATGTAATTTTTACTGCCTCAAAATCTCAGTATATTACATCTGTACTCATTGAATATTACAAAAAGGGACAAGCCTGACTTACTTGTGAATTTTCATCACGGATTTTCCTTGTCAGACAGCTTCATAGTGGGACATTCCTAGTCTTCATGGCAACTGAAGACAGATTAGAACCGTACTTTGATATCATCTTTAGGATCACCCTTTAGGAAGAACTCTCCAGAATGATAACTTCCAAAGCTAAAAAATATTACCTATATAAAAGTGCTGTTCAACTCAAACCATTTGCAGTAGAGCCGAGAATTCTTGTAGGAACACTCTTTTCCCTTTCAAACTTTTCAAACTACAGTACTCAACAAGCAAGCGATAGCTAGAAAGAACTGTGGGCATCATGCAGTCTTCTGTGGAGGGTCAAACTGTGATGCAGGAAGGGGGGTTGTGAGAATGAAAATTCACAAGAAACACAAAATGTTGTCTTTTTCAGTTCTTTCCACGTCAGACAATCTTCTCTGTGGGATGTATAGACCATCGTCCTTAGTGAGGGAAGGAGAATTTATGGATTCTTGCGACACCTTGTTCTGTAACACTCTTCAATCAACTGCTGTTAGCAGGAGCAGTGAGGATGTTCACTCTACAGTATCTGAGACTGTCCACACTACCACTTTTGCTGGATAATTAATGTCAGCCAGGGATGTGAAAAAACAATCCCGAGTGATGTAAGTTACACAGAAGTGCTGGTATGGACAGTGCTATGTAGATAAGAGAGCATCTATTGCTGACATAGCTACCACTCCTTGTTGGGGGTGATTTAATTAGATTGTCAAAGCTCTCTCCTGTTAGAGTAGCTACACAAGAGACCTTGCAGTGGTGCAGCTGCATCGTTAAAGCTGTGCCACCATAAGCTCTCTAGTATAGACATGGCCCATGAAAGCATGAATAAAATACACTATAGGTAGGAATTATCCTAGCCATTTTGCCAGCCAGACTGGAAAATGTTTTCAATGCCCTCACCCCATGAGCATCTCAAGTCCCTTTGTTGGCCCAGTCGTAGAACCAGCCCTGATTATAGGAGCTGTATAGCTCTCATCATAAGGTGCAAAATGATTCCACGTGCAAAACTGCTGCGCTTCAGTTTTTACTGATACACCGTAATGAGAGGATTTTTACCTGAAGCTTTGAAATGTTTCAGCTGATACTTTTATTTCTCTGTAGGCTAAGTTCCCATCTAACTTATCCATCTCTACATCTTCAGACTATTTGCATTCAACCATGGGGGCAACAGTACCACTTTCTATTATATAGGAGAAAGACTGTGGAAACCTTGGGGATGGAAGCCCAGTTAATTCACAGAATTACCATACTTGCAATTTGCCTGCTTGATCTCCAAACAGTGGGAATGCCTATAGGACAGAAGGTTACCTTGCAAAGGGGGGGGCGGGGCTTACCTCCATTCCCTATTTCCATGATTCACACCAGCATGTGGATGAGGTACATGTTGAGACAGTTTAGCGGGCCACAGGGAAACATGGCTCCCAGCCAAGATGTGGAAAATGTCCATGCTGACACATGTGAGCAGAGAGCATCCAACTTCTAAATATAGAACTGAGCTAAGCTCACAAGTCTCTGTGGAGGAATATCTTCAAAGGAAACTCTTCTGGTGTACCTCAAACAGACTGGAAGAGACCATGTGGTATTTTTTTCACACCGATCTGCAGGATAAGTTTGTAACACTCCTTAATTTTAAGTCTTATAATATTTGCATGTTACTCATCTAGGTGTAGATAAAAAAATTAAAAGCATTAATTAATTTTAAATTTAATTAAAAATTAATTTGGGGGATAAAAAATTAAAAGCATTTTAAATGATTTATGAGCCTAATTTCCATAGACTTGCAATGAGTTTAAAACTCCTACCTGACATTAAAAATTGGGATTTAAGTAGTCTGTAAAAGATTACCCATCAACATCTGTCTTAAAATCTCTGCTGTAAAACTTCAAATAAAGACTTTTTTAGTTTAGATCAAACCAAATTGAGTATCAGACTTATGTGTAGAGCCCTGCAAATCCGCAGGTATCAACTCAGATCCACGGGTATCCGCATCCGCGGGTGCGGATAACTGCAGACCCACTGCTGCAGATCAACTCACGGATGCAGCTTGTATTGTTACCTTATCACACTGCAATCCATTGCTGAAGCTGCTGCACTGATCTGTGCCAGTAGCATGCAGGGGAACCAGGAAGTGCTCTGGCCAATCCTGGATTGTGATCTGCCAGCCAATCAGAGTCTCAAGGTGGGACTTGGAGACTCACTGCTGGCCTTTGATTGGCTCATTCCCTTGCCCACTTCTTCCTTTTCTTGCTTCCAGTTGGCAAGCCATTGCTGTCGATCAGAGATTTCATAGGTGGGCAAAGAAATCTGATTGATAGCACAGCATGCGAACCACAAGCTAAAAGGAAAAAGTGGGTGGGACCCATATGGGGAATGAACCAATCAAAGTCTGAATAGTTGTATGTGAGCCCAAGCTTGGTTGCAGCTGTGGTTACAGATGCAGCTAAATCCTGGTATGTGGATTTCGGATCGGATTAATGTTATCACTGAGTGGATGTGGATCAAATGTGGTTCCACATTTTTGTATCCGCGCAGGGCTCTACTTATGTGGTGCTACTAGTGGCTACTGTTCTTGGGATCGAGGTAACTCTACCTGAATGCCAGATAATAATATGGCAGTGCGACAGAACAGCTAGTGAAGACCACGGTAATAATGATGTTAATAATACCCTTATAGAATCTAACTGCTTTATGGCCATATTCTTTTCTCCAACATGTCTGTGCAACTTCCACTGAAATCATTAGGAGGTGAACATAGAGAATTTCCCCTTTAGTATATGGTAATTGTAAATAAATCTTTTAATATTATACACACATAGTAATCAGCATGAAACTTATAGGGAACATTTACATCTTCAGTTACTGAATTTTCTTAGCATTCTTCACTATAACCATATACTATGTACACTAATTAAAACACAAGTTTGAACGCCCACCAAATTCAATAGCTTCAGATTTACTGCCAGAGTACACTACTACACCAAGTAGCATTGCAAGCTCCAAAAATAGTTTTTATTGACATACAAGAAAGGAAATATACATTGTAATAAAACATTTGTCTTTTCCTCTACAAATAAGAACTGCAAATGATAAAACTTTAAACTGCTTCAATTTCTTATAAATATGCTGAAACCAAGTAAAGAAAGCTTATGAAATATAAAATAGGTTGGTAATATTCTTTTACAGTCTCACTAAAATCTCAGGTTATAGTTTTCATGTACATTGTTAATTCTTATTTATAATATCATATGCAATCTTCATTACATGTGCCAGAAAATTTATATTATTGTTATTGTAAGTTCAGCTATTTGGTTTTATTCAAACTCTACTTTCAGTTTAAAAATTATTTCCACCACTTTAAATATCCAAAATAGAAATTATTTTAAATTAATTTCTCATCATTCATGCTGTCTATTGCTGGTATTTCATTCAGGAGAGTGTATTTAGTTGTTAGTTTCACTTTTGTCCAGTTTAATTCACAAGAAACAAAATATTGTCATGTTTCAGTGCCCAGTATTGCAGGATAACATTTAAATACATTAAAATGTACCTGTTTTCATTACATTTAAAAGAAAATACTTGTTTGTTTTAGGTTTTGCTGCTTTCCCCACCTCTTCTAGCTGTGTTTATTTATTTAGACAAATCTAGAATTGGGGTCTAAGTGTATGATACCAAGCCTCCAGAGCTGTTAAGATGGCACCGTGGGCCTGGACAAATGGTTGGCACACCCCTCTCCAGTCCCACTTCTTTGGGACCACGGCTGGATGTTTGGGAAGGCTAAACCTTCCGTGACCTATAATACCTGACACCTACGGATTATACCTTTCACAAACACTAAACTATTCTTTGTTGTTTTGTTTTATAAAGGGCCTTATTCATATATCAGGTGCTCACTGAGCCAATACTTCAAAAAACATTGCGGATTGCCCAGATTATGAGAACGATTAAGAAAAAAGACAGCGCAATTAAGTGCATGTGCATGTTATGGTGATCCCTCTTTTCTAATGTTTAACGTGTACAGCCATAATAGGATGCAGTATCTTCAAGGACATATAAATGGGTCACAGTGAATTCTGACAAGTTGTCTATTTTTCTCACTATTCCTCTCATCTTACTAAATGTTACCATAAACTCAGAGTGCCTTCTTGATTTTAGACTCAACTTGCACAGGGATTCTTAGTGACACCAAATAGTCTTGGGGAATACAGACACATCTAACATTTGCTTCATCAAAAGACAGGGCTGCTGCTTCCCTCTTTCTGAAGAGTGGGATGGGAGGTTTGATCATGCAATGGGAAGGACAGTATTTCCCCTTCTCATAACTGAATTCTGCATTAAAATGTGTAGAAATTGCTGATTTTCTAAAGGCATGTTTTCTAAAAGGAAACAGCTGTATGTCAATAATATGATTTTTTTAAAGCAATGTAAATAAAAATCTAGTTCTAGGCAATTATATTATGATGAGAATCAAGCCCATCTGAAGACTTTAAGGTCTGTCAGACATATATGGAACTGATAAAAAAAAAAAAAAACCAAACTAGGATGTAACAGCCCCCCCCCAACTTTTTCTAAACCAAAACAGATCTGCAAAGAAATTTTTCTATCAATATGTTATTTTTTTCTGGTCTGATATTCAAATGATTAAATGTTATTACAAATCCAAGCTCATGAAACAAGGTGCTTTTTTGTCTCAAAGGAGACCTAAAATAACAATAAGTAATCAAAACTATGTATATCAATGCAACACTTCAAGCTAGAAAGATTAAAATATTTGTGGGATCCTTATGTGTTTGAATGTGTGAGAGAGGCTAACAAATAAAGTGAAAATACTCTTCAAAAGAAATGGAAAGTGCTGTAATGCACAAAGCTGTAGTCTAGAGCTCTTTGCAACATGAATAGTGATAAATGTGAAGTAGGTACGTCACTTGTTCAAATGATTTTAAGTCTAAACACTTGTATTACAAAAATAAGTTTGGCAATCTTTACAAGAGGATTAAAGGAGAAAGGCTGGTCACTTTGGATATTTAAAAATCACGTAACGCCATCCAATATAGTTATTTTTTGATGAGAACAGTTTCCCATTCTTCTACAATTATGCAAGGAAGTAAAAGCAATTCTATTTTTATATTAGAGAGAATTAGGTAAAATTAATGCAAAAATACTGATTGTCAGCGCTTTTACAAATATTAAATTCATTGCTTATTAGGCATCAAGTAAATCTTCAATTTTTAAATGAGAAAAGTAAGACAGAGGTTATTATATGGTTTGCCTAATCTTAGAATGAGTCTGTGGAAGAGGTGGGAATAGAATCCATGGGTATGCCTACACTGACATTAAAAAAATCACAGCTAGTTCGTACCACCTGTCTACACTGCAATTAAAAAGCCCCTTAGCCTGAGCCCTGCAAGCCCAAGTCAGCTATCACACACTAGCCCCTGGTTTCTAAATGCAGTGTAGATATAGCCTGTATGTTCTGATTTCTAATCCAATGATTAAACCACTAGACACTGCCCTCATCTTACTCTTCTAGACAAAAAGGTTTCAAAATATCAACGTGTATGATATAACCATAAAGAACAATACTGTATCTGTTCAAGAGTCCAAGAGAAAGGGATGATTAGATGATCCAGTACACAGTTGATGGTCCAGCATACAGCTTTTGTAATTCTACTAATGAAGTAAATAAAAAAAACTGCATAAATGAAACTTTAAGAACAGGCAAAATATTACCCTTCAATATCTACTTGTAGCGCTCATGGATTTCAGGAGCAGTCAAAATGTTGATGAATTCTCAAAAACAACAAAAAATGTAAAAAGAAAAAGCTGGTTAAAACCAATATGTCAGTTTAGTGAAAATGTTAACAAAAATATCTGCTTAATTTCTTTCATCTAAGTTCAAAATTTTAGGCCAAAAATGTTTACAGAGATTCTGAAAAATGCTATGACCACAACTCCCATGGACTTTAGTGGGAATTGAGACTGCTCTTCAGCTGGAGAAAGCAGGCCCTTGTGATAGTGGAACAATATTATAAAACAGCATAAGCATGTACTAATGGAAAAATTCTGCCTTCTGCTGTGCATATGCTATTCTTATTCATGCTCATTCAGAGCACAACAGGGCAAAGTTTAGTGCCAGTCATAATAACTGACTAAAGAAAATAGTGAACTGTATAGACACAACTGTGGTAAATTAAGATGTGATGTAGAAATTATTTTCCCATTAGATGCTTTTAAAATTTTTGTCCTTATTCCAAACATACTACATTTATTTTAAAAGGCACAAATCTCAACATTCCAGTTCTCAATGCTTTAAAACAGAGATACAATAAGGAATGACGTGACAAATGTGTATCTAACTAGACTTTACAAACCTTTTCATCTCATACTCATTGTGCAGAAAAAGTAAATTGCATTAAGCAACCCTGATAGAAAACTTCTGTTTAACTACTGAACATAATCAATAGCTGGATAGGAATAACTTTTTAAATGTAAGACTACATCAATTCTGTCTATTCCCTTTACATGGTAGATCGTTGCCCTACTTCATCAAGTTTGAGGTTTCGTTTTCTGGCAGCTGCTTCACTATTGAACTCCACATCAGATTTATCTGTGTTGCTGCAGTCTGTCATAGTGGATCCCTCTTCTGTGCCTTCAGGTGTTCCTCCATTTGGTTGCTGAATTTTTGCATTCTCTTCTGGTGGGCGCTTCCAATGGGGCCTTGTTGCCATCCACAAAATAAGAGCACCAAAGATTAGAACCAAAAGACCAAGTGTGTTGACAAAAATCGCCTCTGGTGGTGATGTGCTATATGAAGGATCTTTCCTTTGAGGGGAAAAAATAAATAAATATACTGTTTTAAGGACAATTCAAAGTTGCCTGAAAAGGACTGCTATTCATGTTGTTAATATAAAAGGTTTATAAATACAAAAAAGAATTAAATTAATGGCTCAATACCAGAATATACTGTTCTATGCAAACTTGAGGATAATTTTCAATGATTGAATTTAATGAGCAAATTAGTGGTAGAGAGAAATATGAAATATAGTACTTACAGAGCAAAGATAAGTTTCTCTGTGAATCCCATGAGAGCTGTTGCAATTACTGTTGCAAATATGAGGAGACCAGAATAAATATGTATTGGCATGAGAGACGCTCGAAGAGAAACTGGAGCAAAGGGCAGCAGAAAAACAGCAAAACCTAAGACAAGCTAAACACAATACAGATTCATCATTAAAACTGTCAAGGAAAGCTGTATTTTTAAATGAAAACTGAAATCATTATAAAGGTTCATTTTTAAAATGTCCAAGGCCCAAACCTAACTGAACTAGAAATATATTTTTAAGCATGCTGCCCTAGTGTTAGACTCAAAGACAATATTGTATTAGTAGTACTTAAATCCATAAAATGGATTATAAATAGACCAGTCCACTTTCCAACTAAATGGAAATGTTAACAAGTCACCAAGCTGCATAGTGAAAAACAACACTTTAAGTTTCTATTTGCAATAAAATATGGCATTAATACTGAATGAAGTGAAAATTATTTTTATTTGAATAATATCCCCTTTAATTTTTATTTCTCCTCTTCCCTGGAACTTCACAGATTTATTCATCAATTACGGCCAGAAGTGACCATTAACTCTACAGGTCTGACCTGTATAAAACGGGCCATAGAATTTCACCAGGATACTCTTGTACTAAGTCAGGTAACTTGCATATGACGAAAGTATGTCGTCCAGAAAAACAAAGTCTTGATTTCAAGACATGAAGAGATTGTGAATCCACCATTTTCTTCAATAGTTTGTTACAAGTGATTAATCCCCACTCACTGTTAAAAATGTACATTTTATTTCTAATTAAATTTGTCATTCTTTAACTTCAAGCCTTTGGTTCTTGTTACGCCTTTCTCTTCTAAATTAGAGTCCTCATATTTTGTCCCTGTGAAACTACTTTTACACCATAATAAAGGCACCTCTCAATTTTCTTTTTGATAAACTGTACAGGTTGAGCTCTTTAATCTTTCACTTTAAGGCATTTTTTTCTAGTTCTCAAATAATTTTCATGGCTCTTCTTTGCACTTCTCCAGTTTTTACCACCCTTTTAAAAATGCAGTCACCAAAACTGCAATATTTCAGAATCAACTTCACCAATGCTATATATAAAGGTAAAATCATCTCCTTACTCACTAGTTTCTTGTTTATATATCTAAGAATCCCATTAATCTT
This sequence comes from Podocnemis expansa, assembly GCA_007922195.1. Taxonomy (NCBI): domain Eukaryota; kingdom Metazoa; phylum Chordata; order Testudines; family Podocnemididae; genus Podocnemis; species Podocnemis expansa. The sequence continues at coordinate 40,506,838 of ML681984.1, read as the reverse complement.
TTCTGTGACAGTGTTGGAAGGTCATATTGAGTTCCTGGTCTATAAAGATCCCCCAAGTCCTGTTCAGAGCCATGGATTTCCAAGATGTAGCCTCCATTTTATAGGTATAGCCATCATTCACCAATGTTCAAGTACATTCAGGTATTAATTTGTAAAAACTTATTTGATAAAGTCATTTTACTAATATTAAAACTTAGGGTTATTAATTCAGGCACGTTCCAAAGGGGCAGACATGTTAGTCTAGTTCAATAAAACAAACAAGGAGTCCTGTGGCACTTAAAGACTAACAAATTTATTTATTGCATGAGCTTTCCTGGGAGAAAGTCCCACTTTGGCAGATGCTATGAAGATGCACTGCTGCTTTACTACAGAAATGTCAAATGACAGTCAGTGGTAGAATATCTGAGATGTCTTTTTATATTTTGATAGTATTTTTCCATCTGAGGATTTCAGATCACTTTATAAACACTGATGACTTAAATCTGTGTGGGCAAATTACTCAGATGCACCTGAAAATGTTACCCTAAGTGATTTAGGAACCTTTAGTAATATAGGAACCTTTGACAATTTTCTACTTAATATCTCTCTCTCTGCTTCATTTCCTTCTTTTAAACGAACATAATAATGTTTCCCTTGCTCATAGTATTATAAAGAGAAATCTATGAATACTTGGGCAATGCTCAGATAATACAGTGATACCTTGAGAGACAATGAAACGGAGAACTCTACATCTGTTAGCCCATATGTAAAATGGGGCTATAACTAAGATAAAATAGGGGGAGGAATTGCAAACTCCTAGGATTCAGTCCTATACCATCTATAGTCATAGGTTTAGTAATTAAGCATTTTCTGTTTCCTCTTGACCACCAGGTAACCAAGATTTGTTTTTATTGAAAGGTATTCAGCTCAAAGTGCAGAATCTCAAAACTGAAGGTAGAGAAAATTACTCATATTAAACTAGTAGGGTATGCCTACACAGTAAGCAAGGGTTTGACTTCCAGGTTGTATACATGTACTTGTGCTAGCCCTTATCTGAACCAGCACACTAAAAATAGTGCAGCCAGAATAGTGCAGGTCTAGCTGTCCTGAGTACAAACTCACCTGAGCCCAGTAAGTATGTACTCAGGGCAACTAGACCATGCTCCTGCTGTTGTTGCAGCTGCCCATGTTACTATGGCTACGCTACTATTTTAACATCAAAGTAAAATGAACAAAAGACATTCTCTGATACAGGATCCGTGACTTTTTAAAATTGTTTTCATGCTTATTTGCAGATTTGCAAAACGAAATAGATCAAAATTGGTCTCCCGGTAGTTAATGCACATTAGTGAGGTTCTACTGTACTTTAATTAATCATAGAGTACATTCTTCAACTTTATATCTTATTTATAAATACTTATGTAAATTCTGACCTGCAGAGCATAAAATATAACAGCAGTCAGTCCAATCCAGCTGTGTAGACTGTACATGTTGGGAATGTTCTTGGCATTGTGGAAATCAAAAACAGCTACCAGAGAAACAATTGCAAGAATCATTGCTATGGTATTTAACCCAGCATGGATGAATTTAATCAGAAGTTTGCTGCATTTCCAGGTCCATGGTAATCTGTACACAATAATGGCTGAGGAGGGAATAAAAGGAACATTTAATAGGAAATATTTGTCTGTAAGAATTTTGATAATCACACATAATTCAAATCATTCCAGTGTAAACGTAGAGTACAAAAAAGTTTGAGAGGAGCCAGATTTTCTTCCTCCCACTTTTCAGTGTTGCACATAATCTCATTAGTTCCCAACACTAAATTCAGGCTAAAGTATAACCCCTAGGAAGAAACTTTCTTCTACCTTTTTCATAGAAATTTTGACTGAGTAGGTATTCAAAAACTAACAGCAAACAGTTTTAGCATGTAAAAACAAATCTTAGGCCCAACTCCTGACATCTAGTAGGTATGGGATCCTACCGGATGCATGGGTCCTCTTTTATAGATTGCAGATCATAAGGGCCTGCTTCAGTTATTCATGGGAACATCTACTTCACCTTAAATAGTGCCTTATTCCACAAGTAGCTCCACTGATTCAATGAGACTGTATGGAGTAAGATGTTACTCAGTGAGAGTCAGAGAAACAGAATCTGACCCTTAGAACCTGAGGGGTTCAGCGATTTGTAATCTTGTGTCAGTATAGTGTTTAGTATAAGCATATTGCAAAAGAATGCTAGCAAATTGTATATTTTGTGCAAGTCTGAGAGCACTGCTCTCCTTTCAGGTACTGATCTTTGGAATGAAAAGGAAATTCACTGTTTTTGAGTGCACTACAATTGTTATGGTGAATGTAGAATCCATTATATGGACACAAGCCATGTCTTTTTTGGCATTGATCCCTTTTATACATTGCTGTTAGCTATTAGGTTCAGGTAGGTGACCAGATATTGTCAAAAATCGGGAGGGGAAATAGGTGTCCATATAAGAAAAAGCTCTGAATATTGGACTGTCCCTATAAAACCAAGGCATCTGGTTACCCCTAGGTTCAGGCAGGAGAGTCTGCATCAGATTACGCTTTGTGGATGCAGTGCTATTATCTTAACTGCTCACCAATAAGAAAAAGACCATGAGCACAGAGTGCTTCCTCACCAGAAAATATTAATGAAGGGGAAGAAAACAACTGAATGAAAAGAGGCACAAATTTACCATTTTAATGATAAGAAGATCCATAAGACATTTCGAGATTGGATGGGATAGTCCTTTCACAATACAAAAAGCAATAGTTTTAGAACTAACTGATAAAATCCTCATTTAATTTTCCTGGCTGCAGACTGTCATTTGGATGTGTTAGAATCAAGTATGCATAGTTAACTATGCTGAAAACAAAAGAAAAAGAGTATTCTAGCGATAAGAAATGTTCCTACTCAGAGTGCAGGAATGCATTATTATGTACACAGGAAAGAAGAAAGTGTATTTCTTGACTTTCCTTCAGTAATACAGGGAAAAAACTTAGGAAAAGAAACAGTACTCATGCTTTCAGTTCACTACTGTTCCAGGATTTTAGCATTATTAAGGAAATTGTACATGACAGAAATCCTGAAAAATATTTATTGTGTTTGGTGAATAAGAATGAATGGCAAATTGCTTTTAAGCTCTATTTATGCATTTAGGTTTTTATCTGGATACAGTACATGCCAGAAATTACAGAATTTCACGCTACAATTCACAAAGAAACTCTTGTTCAAAAATGGAATTTCCCTGAACATGAGCAGGTCTCAGGTCAATGTAAATTTCTACATACTATGGGAAGCATAAAACAGGAGTGAAAAAGTTCTATTAATATAACTGTGCATACAGCATTTAGGTGTTTTATGGGGGGGGGGGTTTGGTTCAAGAATGGGATACAAGTAAAGCATACAATATCCAAACTCAAACAAGGTGGCAACCTCATTTTCAAGACAGTTTGAAAGGAGTCAAACCACATGACACAGCAAAGATTGCTACAGTTTAGCGTCTCAATCACAATTACTGTCTAAGAAAAATATTTTGCCTTGTCCTACTGTGAATAAAGCTAAGTAGCATAATTGTAAACAACTTCTTGAAAATTTTAATGACTCCTAATGTTTTCTGAAAATAATCTAGGCATAATTCTGCCTTCTGATACACTGTTACTTCTGCAGAATTTGGTCCTTTATATTTTACAAACTAATTAATAATCTTCATGAAATAATTGAGAAATATACATTTCCCTCTATGTTTGAAATATTTTTTCAAATTAAAAATAACTAAGAGCCACACTGTTTTAACCCAGTTCCAGAATATTACTGGAGAGTTATTGGCTAATTTAAGGAAAGATGACATTTATTTAGGATAGGAGACTATTAAAGGTATTATTACCTATAAACACAATATTTATTCACACACTCATAGACTATGTCTACACTGACAAAGTTAATTTGAAATAACTATTTCAAAATAACTATTTTGAATTTAAATTGAGGTTATTTCAAATTAGAGAGTCTTCACTAGACTTAATTTGAAATAAAGTAGGCTTTATTATTTCGACTTAGAGAGTCTCTAACTTGAATTGGGAGAGGATCCCCTTGGTGAGCTGGTTTCCCGCCGGGGGAGGGATTCCTCCAGCAGGCTCCTTTCCCTGCCGACCAGCCAGGGACCCCCTGTGGGGTTGCTTTCCCTGCCAGTCGGCATGCCAATCTGCCCCCTGCCCCTGTGCAGGCTGGAGGGGCTAGCAGATGGCTGGGAGCCATATCAGGATCTGAGCCTCTTGTGGCACCCTGCAAGCAACTCAGAGCCTAGTCAATTTCATGCCAGGGAGTCAAGCCCAAGTGTAGATGCAGCTAAACTGATGGAAGAGTGCTTCTGTTCTGCCAGTGAAGTTAACGTTGTTTGCGGATGTGGTACTCCGCACTGATAGAAAAATTTCCATTTGTGTCGGCTGTCTACACTAGGGGCTTAGCTGATACAGACTATCCTCTAGTGCAGGTACAACCTGACTTTACTGCTGACAGAAATGTGCATGCGGCAGTTTCCTTTGAACCGTCTAGATGTTTTGGCCTAGTGACGTTGCTGGATAAGTCTGGGACATCACTCAGCAGTGAGCCAAACAAAAGCTCTGGTATTTAAAGTGGTCAAAAATAACCTCCTGTATTAACCAGTAGTCCAAAAGACAGAAAATGAATACATTGGTTCACACTGACAATGAAAATTAGTTGCAAGTGAAAGGCTTAGAAATGATTCTTTGCTCTCCTCTCAAAAAGTTTAAATGCTGAGGAAAAGGAAAAAAGTGATAAAAATCTAGTAGTTCATTGGCAGGAGGGGGGCTGCACTGTCCCTCAGTGCTGTTAATATAGGACTGGATTCTGCTCCTGCTGAAACCAACATTAAATTTGCCAGACTGAAATGGGAGCAGACTCTTGGAACCTTTTTTATTAGTCTTCTGCCACCACTTCCTCTATTATTGTATATCTTTTATTTTCACCCAAAATGTCATTGTTCTGATGCAGTTTAATGCCTTTTTGTTGTTGTTGCACTTAGTCTCACTTTGGACCTAATCACAGACATTATAGGTTAACGTCTCTGTTCCAATCACCCATAACTTTCCTACCATCTTTTCCATTGCTTGGAGTGCAATAAGAAGATTGCAAGTTTTCCTCTTTTTCCCCATACTGCATGAAGATGCATTTGTGCATATACATATACAAGATACTTATGTCTTCATCCGTTGTTTCTGGGAAGTTAGCAAACACGTGAAGTAATAAAATCTAACAAAAAAACAAGGAGTCGTGTGGCACTCTGAGACTAACACGACTCCTTGTATTTTTGCTGGACTGGACTAAAACAGCTATCCCTTTGGAAATAAAATCTAAGTCATAGCCTAAAAAGAAAGCGACTACTAGCCCCCTCTGTGCAACCTTTGCACTTTTAGACAAGGGGGCCAGCTTTAGAGGCTAAGAGCATTTTCTGGAAAGGAGAAATAGTTTATATGGGAGGTGCAGCTGTTTAATAGGAAGCTGTTGCAAGTCCCTGTACATTTAAAGATTACGCAACCAAAAAATACAGTCATTGACACCAGCAGCTCCCTCCCTGTCCGGACACTTCCCAATTTTTAGGCTGCAGCGTTAACATTTAATACACTAAGGAGTGGCGAGCCGATGGGGTAATTTCTACTAACGCCAGGCTGACTCATGGCCTTTGAAAGGCTCCTCTGCTCCGTCTCCGGCAAACCTTTGCTGGGCACGACTTCAGGCTCCTCCGTGCTGGGGCTTGCGAGCTGGGAGCAGGCTGCAGAGCAGAGAGAGGCAGCGGCCCCCGCTAAGCTACGGCCCAGCGGGGTAAATAAGCGACAGGGAGCCCCGGCATCAAAGCTCCGCGCTCGCCTGCAGCAGCCAGGGCGGCAGCCTCCGGCTTGCAGCTCCCTGCAGCCCCGCGCCAGCCGCCCTCGCCCGGCTCACGCACCGATGCCCTGGATGAAGACGAAGCCGGTGAGGACGAGGACCGGGTGCCAGTTGAACTCCGCCGAGCCGCCGTCCCAGCCCAGCCCCTCCCGGTAATGGAAGACCCAGACGAGGGCGAGCAGCACGGAGAGGAAGCCCAGCAGCAGCGCCGAGACCAGCAGCGCCAGGAAGAGGCCGTAGCCCTCCATCGCCCCTTCCCTCCGGCCGCGCGCCTGGGCGGGACTCGCCCCGCGCCCGGCAGGAAGAGGGAAGGGGCGGCCGGGGAGCGAGGCGCCGCCCGCCCGCCCCCGGTTATCGGGCCGGCCGTCACTCGCCCCTCCAGCGCCCTGCAGAGACGTCCCTGGAGCAAGGGCGGGACGCTGCGCCCACGGGGCTGCCAGCGAACTGCTCCCAGTGCCCATCCGCAGAAACTAGCGCCGAGAGTGTCGTGGCTAGCACCGCTGCTTAACATGCAAAGGTCCTGGGGCTGGACTCCATGGTCTCCTGAGGTCCCTGCTAACCCTCTGAGTCTAGTCAAAGCTTAGCCGAAGAGAACAAAATGAATTTAAACACATAGGAAGAAAGCCAAGGGTCCCAAGACTCAGGTGGGGGCCACCCTCCACTCAGTTGCAGTCCCTCTGCCAGTCCTTCAGGCTTGAGTGGAAAGAAGGGGCAATGCTCCTCTTCGCTGGCTGCAGGACTCTTCAGAAGTCCGTGCAGGGCTTTCTATCTCTTCTGCTGCCGGCACCATGCAGTCTGTTTAGCAGTCAACCAGCTCTCAGGCCTTTCAAAGAAAAGTGCAGCAAGGTGCTCCGCTGCAGGGAGAAAACATCTTGCAGTCCACCCTTGGCTTAGCTGCTCTCAAATCAAATCATAGGGCTGGAAGGGACCTCGTAAAATCATCAAGTCCAACCCCCTGGGAATTGAACCCAGGACCTTCTGCATGTTAAGCAGAGGTGTTAGCCACTACACTATTCTCTCACTTGGGTGCTGAGCATATCAACTCTACACCTCTGTTTAGTTAGCCTAATCCTCTCCCAGCTGCTGCTACTCAGGCTTCTCTGGGGCATCCCCTAACACCAACAATAACAAACCTTGTGGAGCATGCTTAAAATGCTACCACTCCCTATTACCAGAAAGTTCTGGTTTCTGGGCAGTTAAATCTGCCCCGGCACATAACCCAGCCTAGGGCCTGTGCTGTGTCCGCAGCCAGGTCCACACCTTCCACTTCCAGGCCCTGCAGAGACTCCTTTATGGTGTAGGTAGTCCGGCATGGAGCCACCTGGCGCACACTCTCCTCCACCGTTAGCGAGGGCTCCAATATGACCAGCAGCTCTTTTATCTCAACCTGAGACATGTTCCGCGAGACGTCTCCGAGCTGCAGGCCTTCTACCATGACCTCCTCCAGACCTGGAGGCTCATTGCAGCTTCCAGGTCAGTTATACCCACCGAGGGGGAGGACCTGCTCGCGGAGCCCCTGCTACACAATCGCCATCACCGTGTGCAGGTGGCGGAGGCCCCCTCTGTGAGGCGGAGGTTGGTCATGGCAGGTATCACCCGGGTTGGAGACCTCCTGGATTATGCCCGGGGGGACTGGGTGGATCCCCATGAGCTGGCTCGGCTCATGGGGCTCTCCACCCTTCGCACCCCCCGGTGCCTACTCCAGGAGGTGAGGGCAGCCTTGCCTCCCACTGCTCAGGTTTACCTCGAGCGGGTCCTGTGAGAGGGTACTCCCCGGCCCCCTCCCAGTCCTGGCCTGCTGGAACTTTTGATCGGGCCTCGACCCCATCAGCCCCCTGGCCATCCCCGCCGCATACCCTGAGCCGGCTGCTAGACTTGCAGCTGGTCTCTTTCTGAACCGCGCCTCGTAAATATCTGTACACGCTCGTGCTACATACCATCCACTTCCTTGCCCTTGCATCCCGCCCGGATACAAAGTGGCAGGACCTCATCCCACCTACAGAGGGCGAGGACCCCCGGTGGGCCAGTCTGTATGCCACCCTCACTCCAAGGCCCACCGGGGACATCAGTTGGCGGCTCCTACATGGAGCCGTGAGCACGGGTGTGTACTTGGCGCGGTTCACCCTTTGTCCCGACACCTGCCCCTTTTGCAGTGAGAGGGAGACCCTGGCACATGTCTATCTAGACTTTGCCAGGCTGCAGCCCCTCTTCCGGCTCCTCCAGAACCTCCTCTTGAGGTTCTGGCTGCACTTCTCCCCACACCTATATCTCTATGCACTCCCCATCCGTGGCCCCACAAAGTCGCGGGACCTCCTCGCCAACTCCTCTTGGCTTACGCAGAAGTAGCCACCTATAAAACTCGGGAGAGGAGGTTGGCTGAGGGAGGGGCCTGCGACTGTGGGGCCTATTTCCAGTCCCTTATCCATGCACGTATCCGGGCAGAGTTCCTCTGGGCGGCATCCGCTGACTCCCTTGACACCTTTCAGGAGCAGTGGGCGCTGTCGGGGGTTCTCTGCTCGGTGACCCCTTCTGAAACCCTTATTATAAACCTGTGACCCTCACACCCATCCCTGTTATTTCTTGATTTGTCCCCCGTAATGATTTGAAAACCAGTCCAGTGCCATCTCCCCATACCCTGGGGGAGGGCTTTAGAAGTGGGTGGGCTTACGCCCACCCACCACCTTGGTTTTCAAAAACATAACCCAGCCTAGGGCCTGTGCTGTGTCCGCAGCCAGGTCCACACCTTCCTCCTCCAGGCCCTGCAGAGACTCCTTTATGGTGCAGGTAGTCCAGCATGGAGCCACCTGGCGCGCACTCTCCTTCGCCGCTACCGAGGGCTCCGATACGACCGGCAGCTCTTTTATATACAGCTGAAAGGTGGTCCGCGAGACCTCTCCGAGCTGCTGGCCTTCTACCAGGACCTCCTCCGGACCTGGAGGCTCATCTTAGCCTCCAGGGCCCTTGTGCCCACTGAGGGGGAGGACCTCCTCGCGAAGCCCCTGCTATACAACCCCCATCTCCGTGTGCAGGTGGCAGAGGCCCCCTCCGTGAGGCGGAGGCTGGTCCTAGCAGGTGTCACCAGGGTCGGAGACCTCCTGGACTATGCCTGGGGGGACTCGGTGGACCCCCTCATGCTTGCCCAGCGCATGGGGCTCTCCACCCTTTGTGCCCCCCGGCGCCTACTCCAGGAGGTGAGGGCGGCTCTGTCTCCCCCTGCTCGGGACTGCCTCGAGCAGGTTCTGCTAGAGGGTACTCCCCACCCCCCTCTCAGTCCTGGCCTTCCGGAGCTTGTCATCGGGCCCCGGCCCTGCAAGCCCCCCCGGCAGTCCCTGTCCCATGCCCCGAGCCGGCTCCTGGACTTGCAGCCGGTCCCCTTCCGAACCGTACCTCGACAATATCTGTACACGCTCGTGCTTCATACCATCCACTTCCTCACTCTCGCGTCCCGCCCTGATACCAAATGGCGGGACCTCCTTTCACCTGCAGAGGGCGAGGACCCCCGGTGGGCCAGCCTTTATTCCACCCTGACCCCACAGCCCACCAGGGACATCAGTTGGCGGCTCCTCCATGGAGCCGTGAGCACGGGCGTGTACTTGGCGTGGTTCACTGCCCACCCCGAGGCCTGCCCCTTCTGCGGCGTGAGGGAGACCCTGGCGCACGCGTACTTAGAATGTGCCAGGTTGCAGCCCCTTTTCCGGCTCCTCCAGAACCTCTTCCTGAGGTTCTGGCTGCACTTTTCCCCGCACATGTTCCTCTACACACTCCCTATCCAAGGCCCCACAAAGTCGCGGGAGCTCCTCGCCAGCCTCCTCCTGGCCTACGCTAAACAGGCCTTCTACAGGACCAGAGAGAGGAGGTTGGCTGAGGGAGGGCCCTGCGACTGTGGGGCTTATTTCTGGTCCCTTGTTCGCGCACGTTTCCGGGCAGAGTTCCTCTGGGCAGTGTCCTCTAGCTCCCTTGACAGCTTCTGGGAGCAGTGGACGCTGTCTGGGGTTCTCTGCTTGGTGTCCCCTTCTGAGTCCCTTGTTATACACCTATGACTTCACACCCATCCCTGTTTTCTCATTAGTTGTCCCAAGGAATCATTTGGAAGGGGGTCTAGTGCCACCTCCCCATAGGCTGGGGGAGGGGCTTTAGAAGTGGGTGGGCTTGCGCCCACCCACCACCGCCTGCTTCCAATAGAACATAATCCAGCCTCCTCTTGCAGTGTGAGAGAGACTGGGACACACTTACCTAGAGTGCGTGGGGTTGAAGCCCCTTTTCTGGCTCCTCCAGAACCTCTTATTGAGGTTCTGGCTGCACTTTTCTCCTCACTTATTAATTTATGCACTCCTTATCCATGGCTGCACAAAGTTGCGGGACCTCATCAACCTCCTCCTGGCTTATGCAAAAGTAGCTATTTATAAGACCAGGGAAAGGAGGTTGGCTGGGGGAGGGGCCTGCGACTGTGGTGCCTATTTCCAGTCTCTCGTTCCTGCACGTATCTGGGCAGAGTTCCTCTGGGCAGCATCTGCTGGCTCCCTCAACACCTTTTGGGAGCAGTGGGCACTGTCCGGGATTCTCTGCTCATTGTCCCCTTCTGAATCCCTCATTATAAACCTGTGACCCTCACACCTGTCCCTATTATTTCTTTAGTTGTCCCACGTAATCATTTGAAAGGTGGTCCAGAGCCACCTCCCCTTAGGCTGGGGGAGGGGTTTTAGAAGTGGATGGGCTTGCACCCACCCACCACCATTCCTTTCAATAGGAATATAACCCAGCCTCCTTTTGCAGAAGGAGGGAGACTACCTAGAGTGCACCAGGTTGCACCCCCTTTTCCATCTGCGGGCAGAGTTCCTCTGGGTGGCATCCGCTGGCTCCCTCAACACCTTCTGGGAGCAGTGGGTGCTGTCCAGGGTTCTCTGCTTGGTGCCCCCTTCTGAAGTCCTACTGTTGAAACTATTACCCTTACACCCGTTCCTGTTATTCCTCAGTTGTCCTCCAAAATCACTTGAAGAAGGAACCAGTGCCACCTCCCCTTAGGCTGAGGGACGGATTTTTAGAAGTGGCTGGGCTTGTGCCCACCCACCCTACTGTTCTCTTCAAAAGAACATAACCCAGCCTGAACAAGTGTCTAAGAGACAGTCTGTTTTAGGCATATGGGTTACCTGGGCAATGGACAGAGGCAGCCCTTGGCTTTTGGGGCCCCTAGGTGTAGGCCAATTGGGGCGGTTACCCTCTAGGCCCATGGGCCCCCCCCCATGCTTCTGTCTCCCCCACCATGGGTTCAGCTCCTCTGCCACCAGCTCTGGCCCTGGCACCAGCTGCTGGTCCCAGCCCTAGGGGCCAACTTCTCCTGCTGCTAACTGAGGCAGGTGCAGCTTTTGGGGTAGGTGAAGCAACTGATGAGACCCCTTTCTGCTTGGGACCCTACACGTGCACCTGCTTCACCTACCCCAAAAGCCACCCTTCTTTCTGTGCCCTTTCCGGAGCTGGTAGCCTGCCAGCATGGCCCTCTCCTTCTCCCAGGGATCCCGCCACTTTTCTGCCCTGCTTTTTGGTGTATAGTCTCAATGCATTTAAGAAACATGTTTTTCTGGACTGCTCACATTTTGGACAGTGCCGAATAAAGTGTTATTCTGTCTCAGCCTTTGTCTCTTCTACAGTTTTGTGGGAGCTAGTTAGCAGGCCCACGGTGTAATTATGTTTCTTGTGCATGGTCACCCAGCACTCTGAATGGACCCTAAAGCACGTCCACAGTTGATGCTGTAGGATGGTCGATGAAAGCAGTGCACTGTGTGTAGTTATCCCATTGTACAACTAGCTGCCTATTGCAGGAAAGGCCAGATTAAAGCAGGGGCTTTAGGGATGTGACCCAGCCAGCCACCTGAGTGGCAAGGTACTCCTCACCTTCAGCTTGCCTGCCCAGTCCCCAACCCTGCACTGGCTGGTCTGCTCACCACACATGGGAGTGAAGCAGGAGTACTTGAACCTCTGGCCTGCCCCTTGCCAGCCTCTAGCAGCAGCGTCGGCTTGTGTGGGCCTGCGATCCCCTACAACCTCCCCTGCACCAGCACAGCCCACATCTCCCTGTGTGACCACCCTGCAGTGGCACAGCCCCCCCCAACCTCCTTGCAGTAACACCAGCCCATGGCAGTGAAGTCCATGATCCCCCTCCACAGTGCCAGCTGGGCCCTGGAGCTCTTGTCCCTGTCCCCTAGCATGGAGAGGACAATAGAGGGTCGCACAAGGATGGGCAGCCCTGAGCCCCTCAGGATTTGTTCTGGCCCTGTCTACAGGTAGGGGTTGTGGGAAGGCCAAGTGAATCATTAGTGTGGGTGCCACACCTCATGATAAGAGGGTTTTTTTCATCACATCATTCCAGGGGCTTTCCCCTCCATTACACAGCATCGTTCAATGGCCCTTGCTTATTCTGTACCTGCCATCTCTGAAACGGATAGTTCCTACACTGCTCTCTGCGGTCGTGGTCACTGTTATGAACATGTTGCAAATGCAGTTAAGCGTATCAGAAACTCCCAGTCTGAACAGTTCCAGAGGAGTAGCCATGTTAGTGTAGTTCAGCAAAACAAACAAGGAGTCTCGTGGCACCTTTAAAGACTAACGAATTAACAGAATAAATAACTTTGTTAGTCTTTAAAAGTGCCATAGGAGTCCTTGTTTGTTTCAATCTGACCAGGAATCACAGATGCCTAACTTGTGGCATGGTATGGAAAGAAACAACACCAGTTTACGTTTGGCATTTGCAGAAGAGCTGCACACAGTGGACTGTTGCTTTTGGGTTCAGAAACAATTATGCTAGTCTGGGATGATGAGCAGTAGCTGCAAAATTTTTTAATGCAGAAAGCCACCTTCCTGGAACTGTCTGTCATGCTTGCCCCCAGCACTGCAGAGCAAGGACCCCAAAATGAGAGCTGCCTTCTTACTGGAGAAGCGCATGGTGATCGCCATGCAGAGACTGGTAACACCAGACTGCTACCAGTCTGTCACAAATCAGTCTGGAGCCAGAAAGTCTGCTGTTGGTTCTGTGTTACTGGAAGTGTGCAGTGTGCCATGAAGAACTGTGTTTCTTGGAAACGTGGCATAGTGGACAGTTTTGTGGCAATGGGATTCCCAAACTGCAGCAGGGCAATAGATAGTACTCATATCCCAATTTTGTCTCCAGGCCATCTTGTAACTGAGTACCTCAGTAGAAAGTGGTACTTCTCTATGGCTGTGTCTACGCTGGGGGGCTATTTAAGTCAACTTTGCATGGTCGACTTAAAGTCAACCTTGTGAAGTCAACATAGGGCTATGTCTAAACTAGTAGACATACCCCGGGCTTGGGCCCCGCCCCCTGCTACACCCCAGGGTGTGATCCACTGACAGGGGCCCAATCCGACTCCTGCTGCTGTTGGCAGGCAGCTGGGAGCCGAATCCGGTTCTGAGCCCCTTGCCTCAGGCAGTGGGGGCTGGGAGCTGGCTCCTGCCAGCAAGCAGCAATCAACTCGGGGTGCAAGTGGGTCTGAGCCACTTGTGGCAAGTGACTCAGGACCAGATCCAGCTCCACGCTGCTTGCTGCTGGTGGTGGGAGCTGTCTTGTCCCAGCCCCTTGCCACTTCTGGTGGCAGTTGGTTCCCAGCCCCTTGCTACCCAGGCTGCCAGCCCCTTGCTGCTGGTGGCAGGAGCATGGTGGAAAGTTAACAACTCAGGGGCTGTGTTCACACACAGGCATTATTTCGATACAAGTTGTGTCGAAACAACTTGTATCGAAATAATGCCTTATTTCAAAATAATACCTTATTTCGAAATAACTTAATTCGAATTAACAGTTTGTTAATTCGAATTAAGGAAAATGTCTTAAAATCATGGAAAACAAACAAGGAGTTTAGTGGACTTTTAAAGACTGAAAATTTTTTTTATCACATGAGTTTTCATGGGAGAAAATCCCACTTCATCAGATGCTTATTTTCCTCCCATTCATCTGTACTTGTCCATCTGCAACCATCTGACAAAGTGGGATTTGATTCCAGGAAAACACGTGATAAATAAATTGGTTAATCTGTAAAAAGTGCCACTAGGCTCCTCTTGCTGCAGTGTGGGGGGCTAGGAGCTGGCTTGGAGCTCAAACTGGCTTCAAACTGCTTGCTGCTGCAGGCAGGCAGCTCTGAGCCTGGTCAATTTCACAGACTCATAGCCTGGTCAATTTCACAGACTCATAGCTGCCTGCCTGCCGAGGCAAATGGCTCAAGGCCAGATGGAGCTCCAAGCCTTTTGATGGCTCTGAGGTGAGTCTTGTCTGTCAAGTCAAGTCAGGGCTGGAAGGGACCTCATGAGATCATCGAGTCCAACCCCCTGGGAATTGAACCCAGGACCTTCTGCATGTTAAGCAGAGGGAAGGGTCTCAAAGTCAGAGTGGGCTCTGCATCCATTGCCACAGGGAGCAAGAGCTGGCTGCTAGCCCCCGCAGGCTGTGGCAGGGGGCTGGGAGCTAGCTCCCGCTCCCAGCTGTTTGCTAGTGATGGCTGGGACAGGATTGGGCCCTGGAGCCAGATTGGCTTCCTGCCCTGTAAAGTCCACTTAAAATCTTAAGTCAACTTATAGGGGAAGAGTTCTAAATATAGTCCTGACTTTGCTTAAGTTGACTTAAGCCCCTAGTGTAGACATAGCCAATAAGCCCAGTCCTGCAAAGTACTGAATGTGAATGCCCTCACCTCCTGTTGATTTTAGTGTGAACTGACATTCCAGACAACTACATAAAGTTTACCCCCAGCTTCTCCCTAAGAAGTTCCTGTATATTCACTCCACAGACAGCTAGGCTGCATTTCCTGCATGGCTGACCTGCAGGAATACACTGCAATTGCAGGTTGTAGCCATCAGGGGGTGCCATGGGTCCCATGGTAGGCTGCTAAGACACCTTTGTCTTGCTGCTCCCCCAGGTGGATCTGAGCAAGGCACCAAGCAGGAGGAGCAAGCAAGTGGCGCCAGCTGTGGAGGCCTGTTTAAGCAGAAGCATAGATAAAGGGAACTAGCACTAGGCTTGTGTGCACCACTTTTCCACCAGGTGTCACAAATGCAGCTTCCTGTAGTCACTTCCTAGCTTGCCCAGCCTCTACCTCCTCTTTTGTGTAGTCAGTATCACAAACCCATACTTGGCTACTGTCTGCCCAGCTTTCCTAGCTCCCTGCTTCTTGCCAGCCTTCTCACTCAGCAGCCACCTACTCCCTGAACATGGCTCTGCATCTACCTGCAGGTTGTGAGTAGGGATTGTGTGTGTGTTTCCCTGTGATCACATAATGGAAAGAGGTACACAGGAAGCTGGAGTTCTGGTCTTCCCCTCACTCACTGCCTTGGCTTTTAGCTGCTTCCCATCTACCCCTTCCAGCCTATTCCATGAAGATGAGAGGTAGCTACACTGAGGAATTCCAGGTGAGCTTACAGTCATACAGAGGAAGAGAAAAAGTCAGTGGGGGGGGGACAGGGGCAGAGAGTGATCTATATTTTTCTCAAAAGAAGACACCCCAGATAAGCCATGGGTCTAACACAGCTGATAAATCTGGTGAATTTTTGGGTCCTCCTACCTCTTACTTTTTTCTTCTTCCCCTGCAAAGAAGAAGATACTGTATAGGATTCCCAGTTCATTTTGGTACTCAGCTTATTAGATGAGCAGTTGCTGACAAACATTTTGAAATGTTGGTAACTATGATCTCTGTGCAAAAGCTGTAACAAGAAGGAGCTCAGTTTCCGATTGCTTCATTATCGCCATTTGTTATGCTGAAAGGATATGCAGTGCTTCTCTTCCCCCCCCCCTGCTTATTTCCTTGTGGTGCAAAGCAGAAAGTTTAATTGTTCACAGAGATTGCTTCTCTTTAATCGTGATGGTTGGTAGCCATGTTCTGTTGGGCCTTCCTGGAGGCTATGTGGGTCATTGCTTTGTGATTTCATTGGAAGAGCATTATTTGCTAGTCGTGACTGAGTACATGCTAAAACTAGCAGCTAGAGAGTTTCACATGGCCGTGTCTGGATAAATTTGAAAGTGAAATAAAGTGGCTTTCTTTTTTTTAAATACCTGCACATTTGATTTTTATTGCTGCAGTATTTGTTTAGCCTTTTCAGTAAGCATAAGTAAATATAAGGGCATAATTCTTTTATAAGACTAAATTTTAAAGCTATTTACAAACTAGTACAAGTTAATGTGGATCAGAGAAATCATTTCAAAGCTTCAGTGTTGACTTTCCTGCTTTGGATTTAGGCAACTAAGTGCTTAAGTGCTTTTGAAAATTGCCTTAACTCTATTGTCTCACCTTCTTTAACCGCAGCAAATAATAGCAGCATGCAGACTGAAGAGAAAAAAATGGGGCTGTCTGGTTGTACTAAAGACACTGAAACAGTTTGCATATCAAATGAGGCCCCAGAAATTTAGGATGGTAATTGGAGACTTTTTCAAAAGGAAAACAAGCACATAGATTTGATAGTATGATACTTAATATATTGTCCCTCTGTGAATCACAGATATAACTTTGTCCTCAGCTAGTGGATATACCCAAAAAAAAAAAAAAAAGATTCAGCACATGAGGGCATGATATGTGATGAATGTTAATAAATGAAGGACTAATGCATGCAATAGACTGTATTTATTTATATGCTTTCCCAGAAGGATAGGCTCTCTGCAGATATTGCAGTCCTGAGTATGGTACTACTTTCTTCTATAACAGGAGGGGTTTGGTTTTTTTTTTTTTTGTGTGCTCTTGTTACAGATAAAGTCCTGTGAGCAGTATTTCACTTACAAACAGGAAGAGGCATGGTGGAGAAAAGACAGGACACAATGGGGATAACATGGGAAGAAAATAAGCTGTTAATGGGAATGACATGAACAGAAAGAATTGACAAAATGCTATTTGATGTCTGTGTCTTATCACACCAGAAGGTCGAGTGCCATAATGGTGAGTGACCTATATCCTTTCAATTTTATTCTTGTGGTGTATGTGTAACCCTTCTGCCAGGGCAGGCTGGCAGAACAAGGGCCGGGTTCTACATCTAGGGGTTTCCCAATGAAGTAACACCACCAACTGGCTCAAGCCCCCACCCAGGTTTCTGGGGAATCTTGCACTGTTCCCTGGGCATCCCAAAAGGGTAAGGCTTCCCCTCTCACAAGCACAAGTCTGAGTGTAGTAAACAGAACTTTTAAATGGTGGTAAAATGTAACGTAAAAGGCCAAATAACAGACCAGTGCTGATCTAGAAAATCAGTATAGAGCAAAGTTTCCAACAACCCACACTGCATAACAGAACATACAAGACTTAATAGCAAAAAACCCACACTGATCTGGAGAATCAGTGCTAACTAGGCTCTCAACCAACCCTAGGGTACATAAGGAGTGTCTTTCATGCCAGCCGCCTGCTGGCGCCACCCACTGGTCACTCACTCCATCTTCTAGCACTGTCCCTTGGCTCCACCCTCTGTTCACGGGCTCCGCCCACCTGTCACTCGCACTGCCCAGCTCGCTGCTGGCTGCTCTCAGCATCTTCCTACTCTGTTAGCTCCACCCACCGGTCACTCATGCTGCCCAGCTTGCTGCTGACCACTCTCACTGTCTGCTGGCTCTGCCCGCTGGTTACTCCATCGCTGCTCCTCTTCAGTGATTTCAGTTCAGAAAGAGGGGGTTTCCTCTCTCTGGTGATTTTAGCTTAGAGAAAGTTTGCCTCTCTCAGTGATTTCAGCTCTTAAATCTCAAGTAGTTGCAAACAACTACTTCCACAACAAAGAAGAGGCCTCAAAGAAGTCCTGCCAGATCTATCATTTGACAGTGGGGCCATTAGGAGGGCAAAATGCCTAAGGCACTGCTCTAGAAGGAGCTATGTAAAACCCCACCCCTGCTTTAAACTTTTCAGGCTGAAATAGCCAGTGGGCTTTCTTACAAATCTCTTTTTAGCTAAGGGTAGCTTTTACCCCTTAACTAACCCAAACAGATTTGGAAACAGCAGAGACTAGCATATTACCAAAGACAGTATTTCATTATTTCCCTTCAGTAGAATTATAGATATTGACTGATTTGTGATCAGATCAACCTCAAATACCATTACTCACTATGCTTTGCACCCAGTATGCTAATACCTAAGTGTGCTCTTTGAGTTCATGCTAATACAGGATCTGTGCAGATTAGTTGCCCCTCTTCAGAAGCTGTTAGGCACAGCTTCTAAGCCTGCCTTACATATGTTTTAACTATCTTGAGGTTTATACTTAAAAACAAATCTTTTCAGTGAATATCGAGCTTGTGAAAATTACATGTTTATCCATGAAGCACAAAAAGTGGCAGTGCACACTCTTCGGCTGGAAAGCCTCAGTCCTTTTTCTAATACCTGTAGGTTTTGAATTTTATCTAAAGATCTCTTAGAAATTAGGGCGTAATCTGGTGAGATACTGAACACTCGTAACTCTCATTAAAATCATTAGAAATTAAGAATACTACTTCATTCTTTCTAAGTCCAGGCAGTTCTCATTGTTGGGCTAAAATTGCAGCTTGCTGATCTTAAACCATTGAACTCCTGCCTGGAAAGAAGATGCAGACTTTAGTTTCAAATGAGTGACCCTGGAAAAAACTAATAAAATATTCCCCTTTATTTTAAATGCATTGGAATAAGCTACACACAATTTTCAAAGTTATTTCCTTCCTCCTTCCCTGTGCCAGTGCCATACTTTGATGTTGAAAGAGACAATTATCCTGAGCATGTGGACATCAGATACATGTTGTTTCTTTTTTCTGCAATTGGAACCACATGGGAGTACTAAGAATTTCTCCACTTTATTCTTTTTTTTTTTCTTTACTATTTAGCATATTGAATAATTCAGGTAGTATAAGTGATTTCCAAGTATCTATTTTACAGTGGTAATAACAGAAAGGTAAATGCTTGACATTCACAATCACACATTGGTATATGGGTATTGAACTCCTGTCCCGCAGGCCAGATGTGGACTGATTTCATACATCTCTTCAGACTTCACATCGATTTGAGATTGCACAGCAGTCTGGCCCCACCAATAGGCAACAACCAAAAAAATGCTTTAGTGCTTTCTATGTTGTCTGTTGGAAATGAAAATGGACTAGCACTGAATGCAGGCCGAAAATGGACTTGACAACAGTGGCTCAATATACTCAGGTAGCTGTGTATTGTGTTTCAGAATCCAGCCTGAAATTAATTGGCTCTGTTCAGAGCTGTTTATTCAGGCTATCCATAGGCAGAACTTCACCAGTTTACATTAGGATCACATATAAGGTTATTTTTGCAACCACAAAGACTAGGTTTTTTTTCTTTTATATGAAAGTGTGCTATTGGGTTTAACTGGGCTTCTGCAGAGGTGCAGAAGACCATGCAATCAGACTCTATTGTCTGATTGGAGACTATAAATATTTATTGGCTATAATCCTACAAGGGGTCTCACCCAGACTACAGCTAGGACTGCATGTAACCAATTGGCCTGTGAACCTCTTCCATTCAGCCTCTGACTGTGCTTTGCAGGACCACAGTCTCCACAACAGAGAGGGAGAGTAGTCTCGCATACCTAGTGCTCCACAATGCCGTGAGCGTCAGGTCTCACGACATCACGGAGTGCTGGGTATGGGAGATTGGACTCCATTAGACCACACTGCAATGCTATGAGATTATCAGGTCTTGTGACACTGCAGAGCGCTAGGCATGTGCGACTGTGCTCCGTGAGACGACATGCTGTCCCAAACAGTGTGTGTGTGGTCTCACAGAGTGCAGTCTCACATACACAGCACCCCACGATGCTGCAAGAGTGCCATAGTATTTCGATTTATGTATGTACAGCCTAGTAGAAGTACATTTAAGTCAAATCTGGCCTGCCACAGGAAATTAGTTTGACACGCCTGAGTTAATGGGCTGGTCATCTTAACCAGTTGTATTGTAAGTTACACAATTGCTCTGTGAAAACAGGATGTTTTTAAGTCCACATGCTGCTCACTACCTCTTTTTAGCAGTCCACGGTAGGACTTTCTGGGTACCAATCTCATAATGCGCTATTAAAGCTTCTGCCAGTACCATAGCTTATGAGTAATTCAGCGACACTTCCTCTTCCTACTTAAGATCACATGCATAAAACCCATAATCTTCCAAGGTAGCTACTTGGTATCAGAACCCTGAGCCAGATCAAGTTCTATTCACTGGTGGGACAGCATTGTGACTCCTGGATTGACAGTGACTAGCTGAGACGACTGTTGTCAATCTGCCTCACAAAGGCTTACATCCTAAAACTACCTATTTGGCAGCTGTTGTGCCTGGTGACATGATAGTTGTCATAGGCATCTGGGAACTAGCTCCAAAAACCAATGTTTCTTGGCAGAACTCTTTGCAGTGTGGAAGACCATAGTATACTGGAGGGGTGGAGTGCAACGAAGCAAATGCTGGAGGTGGGGGGAGGTGAGGAAGCTTATGACTTGTGTGTGATTCTGAAATAATGGATGGCTTTGAACAGTGCTGTAGCTTCTGTAGCTGTGCTGGAGTCAGTGAGGGAACTCCTTTTCCAGTTCTTTTTTATCCTAATCAGACTTCAAATTCTACCACTGAAAGTCTTACTACTCAGTGTTCAGGCAGGCTGTGGTGGGCTACAGAGGTCATTTTATGGATGTAAACACTGAGGCCTCTGGCAAGGTTTACAATACTAGAATATATTGAATAATTCAAGCTTGTACAGTAAAAGATAGGCATGAATGCCTTTCTCACCACACACCGGCGATATGAGTGGTGCTGCTGTGTTAACTGTGATTCAGAAGGACCTTGCACTCCTTTTGTTACCCTGGCTGAGGAAAATTGAAACTATGAACAAATGGCACTTTCCTACTGCCTTGGTCATGTCAGAGTGGTGGCTGAATGTGCTTTTGAGAGACTGAAGAGGCAATAGCAATGCCTACGGAAGCATGACGACAAAGACCCACTGTATTGCATTGCAATGATTGCTGCTTTCTGTGTATGTTCCATAACATATAAATATGAGAGCTTTATCTTAACATGAAGGGGTGTTGTGGCCTGATATTGCCCATTTTTCCCAAGCCTCTGTGAGTTTCATGACTTGACTCCTGATTATGTAGTGTGGGTGAGTATAATAATAGCTGGTCAGTACCAGTCTTTTGCTTATGTGAAGACTGAGAGTGGGGGATAGGAAGAAGAGTGCTCTCTATGTCTGTGCTTCTGTTGTGTGCTTTGAACAATCTGTGTCATTCTAGTCTGATTTGATGATATTCTGTCTGTGACAAGCTGCTCCCAGAATCTGGTCCATGTGCTGCTGTGACATCTGATCTCTACCTCTGAACCTCAACATTGCTACATTGGGGCCAGCAGGGCACGGGCCCTGCATCTCCAGCCCCGGCCTCTGCATCTCTAGCCCCAGTTAGTCAGAAGTGACCCAATTGGGCTCTAGACCACTTCCAGAAAGCATGGATGGCTCATGCCGTGCATGGGGCCTGATCCTGTTTCGAGTCTCCTGAAGGGGACTCGAAGTTGAGTATGGTCCATGCCGCTTGTGGGAAGCAGCAGGGACAGTCCATAAGTGGCAGAGACTGTCCCTGGCTTCAAGCCCTATGCAGGAGGCTCGAGGCAGGAGGTGGTCACTGCTGCTTCTCACAAGCGGCAGGGACAGTCTCCACCACTTGGGGAATGTTCCTACTGCTTCCCGCAAATAACACAGACTGTTGCTGGCTTTGTGCCCCCTTCAGGAGGCTTGAAGCTGGATTGGTCCCACTTGTAGGGGGGGCATGTGCCCCACATCCTGGCCCCCTCTAGAATTGCCCCTGCCTTATCTTACCTCACTTTGCCATGTGACTACTTGCTCCTGATTCAGTCCACACTAACCTCCTGTATGTAATCAGTCCCAGGCAGTGGGCAGGGATGATCCCCAAGTGAGTGTCTCCAAACCCCACACCAGAAATTCCCATCCTATAGGGATTGAGACTCTTCCACCACTCCATCACCATAGATGTATGTGCATCCATTTGTCACAGAAATGCAGTGCCAGAACTAGATATTTTGGCACCCGGGGCATGCCCAGACCAAGTAGCACAAAACGCATGCTCAATCAAGCAGTGAAACAGAGCTGCTCAATATGGTGCCCGGGGCAAAGCCCTGATCGCCCCATCCTGGTTATGGCAGAAATGGATAAGCCCAGCCTCTCTGATTCACAACCTCTAAAGTCCATTCAGCTTTAGATAAGACAAGCACTAGCTTATTGACTAGAACATGATGTTAAGTGAGTGCATAGCAAATCAATGCACAGTCAATTAATAAGGGAGTCAGAAGTCACCACAAATAAAAGGTTTTAATGCATGATAATCTAAAAATACTATTCCAAGATTACTCTTTAGTCTCATCTCCTTATTCTTACCCATGGTACTGCCTATGGGTGGTGTTCAGTCAGCTCAGGATAGGCCCAGTATCTTGCAGTTGCTTCCAAGATTGAGAGGCTTTTGTCCGAGAAACACTAAGCGTCTGCATTCTTTTCCCCCTCCACCCCCTTCATCCTGGGTTGTGGTGATTTCCTTTTTTTCTGTCTGAACTAGGCAGCTAAATTTGCATTGCCTTTCTTATGTAACCCTCCAGCCTCAGAGAAGGAGTCTTGAGGGCCTCAGCTGTGTAATATACATGTGCACATACATGATGCTGCAGGAAACCGACCACAACAGAAAGTCAAAGCATTCATAAAGAAACGTTGCATGGCACATCTTGCCTCAAACTACACATTTACATTACAAAAGTGAACAGAAATGTACATAGATCATAGGCTTGGGTGCATGGCTCTGCATCCCATGCCACTATCATTTTACTCAATAAAGTGAAGTCCAATGAACACAAATTTTACAGCAGAACATGTTTTTAATAAAAATGATAATGGAAAAATGTCATTTTGAGGTGTAATCCAGACCAGAAGGGGGTTTTGTTACTATTTGCTCTGTAACCCTGAGTGCCTTAAAATGCTTTGCTTCTGTAGTTCCCTCATCTGGGTACTCCCAGTTAGCATATAAGCATGCATTGAGTGTCTCTATATTAGGCATCTCTCATGCAACAATCCTGATTTGAGTTTGTTGCACCCCAGTCACATTCTGATGTACACCAGCTATGGCCATACCTGGAGAGATGACACGAACAGATCCCAGCCCCCAAATTTTTCAGAACCATCTGGTGTGCAGTGTCCTGCCCTCTGCTGCACCATTCACTGTAATATTAATAATGTTTTTTAAAGAGACAACACGCAGCAGCTTGCCACATTAACTAGAGTTAACATTCACACACAGCATTTGGTTGGCTTAGATTAAAAGTAAAACAAATTTATTAACAAATGGAGAGAGCATATTAAATGAGTTCAGATATAAAGGATAAACCTGGAAATGGTTTCAAGCAAATTAAAAGAAGTGTATTTCACTTTTGAAACTAAGACTTAACAAAACTGCAGCCTTGGTTCAAGTGAAGAGTTTCATCTTACTGCCTTATAGCTAGAGCCCTGCACAGATACAAATACGTGGATAAGCATCCGACCTGCATCTGCAAGAAATGGTCTGCAGATATCCATGTTGTATCCATGGATGTGGATATAATGCGGCTATCCATGGATTTGCAGGGCTCTACTTATAGCAAGATGGCAGGCTGACTGACTGTTCTGGTCAGTATCGTCTATGAAATTCACAGTGCAAAGGTCTTTTGTGTTTTTTTTTTTTTTAAATGAAAGAAAACTTGAAGTTCTTTGGCTTTCTTTTATAGTCCAGTAAATCTTTGAAATAAATGTTTCTGAATATTATTCCCCTGAAGTAAGGCTCATTCAAGCTGTCAAGAAGACAACATGGAGTCTAATGGTGAAAAGTTTCATGCTGTTTTTCTACCCTACTGAGGTTTGCTAATTTAAAATTGTTTCATGCAATCTCTCCCCTGTGCTGGTACTATAATCCTTTGTATCTGGTATATAAATCAAAGTCCCATCGTGTCTTAGGCCTGGTCTATGCTGACTGGCAAATTTGGCAGCAGTAGATACCCAAGCTATGTAGAGTAGCTCACATAAGTTGCATTCCTAACATCTGTTCTACAGCCCTATTTTTATAGCACTGGTCCATAGGTCCTTCCTTAAAATGAAGCCTTTCAGAGAATGAGTCTGAAAATGCATCATTTGCATCACACACATCTGACAGCTGAGAAAACTGAGTTGCTTCCCAGATTTCAGCTGCACAACAAGACAGTTGATTTTTATTAGAAGCCTGGAATGGATTTAAAAAAAAAAAGTCAGTCTCTGGAAAGTGTCACAAACCCATGCAAAGATAAACTGATCTCCATGAACAATAATTCCATTGTACAATATATAATGGGCTTATGAAAACTTTACAATGGGAAATTTCTCACTCAGGAAAGGATTTCTTTATCATATGCATAATGATCATGAAACACCAATTTGGAAAACAAAAGGAGTGTCAAAGTTTTGTTTATTTTAAAGAATAGCAACTCTGCAAATCTGTCATAAGATTGCCAGTGAGACAGATTGAAAATTCAATACCAGCTCTGTCCAGTTGGCACTCTCAGGAAGCTTCTATTTCTGCCTGTGCTTCCTGCTAGGTCTAGCTGTTCAGGGTAGCACAGGGCTTCTATGTCACAGAAAGGTAATGGAATGATGATCAAACAGGCTTATTGATAATCAACCCTAAAAACCAGTAAGCAGGGCTGTAACTAGAAAGGTTGGTGCCTGGGGCAAGCAGCCCCAGACATGCCCTCCCCCTGGGACTTGATCTGGCCCCAGTCATTGGCAGGAGTCCCCCAGAGGAGCACCTTCCTTGCAGGGCCAAGCTGACTTCCGCAGGTCAGTGGTAGAGGCACCTGCCAGCCAAGCTGGAAGGGGAGGCACCCCTGCTGGTTGAGCTGTGGTCCCTGAGGCTGGAGGGGGAGACACCCCCGCTGGCCGAGACACATCCCCACGTGCTTGTGTGACCAGGTTCACCCAGCCTCTTCCATGGGCAGGCAGTCCACCTGCCACAAGTGGACCAAACCAGTTCTTATTTTTTAGTCCCTTCCAGGGAGAGAAAGGTGTTTGGGGGGAAAAAACAGTATGCCCCAAAACAATAGTCTATAATGCAGAGGTAAGGCTCTCCATCAATAGTCCAATGTCTTTTACATAGAGTACACAATTCTCAAGTCTTTAGGCAAAAGGGGTAAACAACGTGCGGTATCAGATAGGGTTGCCATCTAGGGAAGGGGGAGAGGAGGACGGGGACACAGGCCTACCCTACTCCACTGGGTCCCAGCCCAGGGCCCTGACAGAGACTGGATATTCGACCATGGGGTCAGCGGGGATCTGGCCACAACATGCTGACTCTAGTGTGTGGTGTATCTCCTCTGGACTACTGCCTTCCCCCTCTCCCAGCAGGACCTGTTCAGCCTCTTCAATAGCATCCTCTCGGTAGTCACTTAGGGGCAAGGAGCAGAAGCCCTCCATTTCATTTGGTGGGGGTAGGTCGGGAAGTTCTGGTATGACCTCCATCTCCTCTGATGGGGGTAGCTCAGGAAGCTCCACTCAGTTCGGTGCGAGGGGCAGCTCTTCCAGGTCTTGTCTCGCAGGGAGGATAGCTTCCTGCGTATCAAGTGGCAGTTTCTCCAAATCACAGGAAGACAGTGGTGGTGTTGGGTCATGGCAGTCTGGGCCTTCCGGGGACAAGTCCGGGTTCCTGGACTCTGGCTGTCCTCCCAGCCTGCCATCCTCAAGCACAGCTGGCCCCTCCTCAGGGGCACTGCCATCGGAGGCCCAAGCCAGCCATCCAGGTACTGGGGTGGAGGCCAGCAGGTAGGCAAATGTTCTCGCTGCTGGAGGAATGGCTGGGGCTGAGGAGCCAGGGAAGAGCCATCCTTCCTCTTCAACGGCCAGAGCTGAACTGAGCTCCCTTACTTCCGGCCCTGCCCCTTGTGCTCTGCCTTGATGGACAGGTGTCTGGCAGCCATGCTGCCTTGCCTGGGGGCAGCCATGTTGCCTCTTTACAGCCTGGCCACCCACCCACTCCCCGTGGAGTCCCAGAGGGCCCCCAGCGCCTCCTCTTACTTGGCCTGACCTGACCGGCATGGCCACCAGTCCCAGGAGGCTGGAGCTGCTACCTGGCTGTGTGGCCGGGGGCTTCTCCCTCCCCCAACCCTTAAACACAGTCAGGAGCAGGGCAGATTTTGAATGGCAAAGGCACATTCCTCTTCCTGGACAGTTAGGGTCTGGTGCCCTCTAATATTCGGCGCCTGGGGCTTTTCCCCATTTGCCCCTCCTTAGTTACAGCCCGGCTGGTAAGGGGGGGGGGAAGAGACTTAAGTTTGGGGTTTTTTAAATCCCTTTGTGTAATGCTAACCATTGTGGGAAGAGATGCAAGTCTTCTGGTTTTCTGGAGACTACTTTATGGCCTACAAAATATCTTCTTTAATTTTTCCTTCCTTCAATCCATGTAATTTTTTTATTGCCCCTTATTAATTGTTTATCTTACAAGGTATTTAGCATCCCAATTCCCATTGGCTTCCCTTGGGCTAGGTTAGCATCTCACAGGATTGCTGGCTATATTGACACTGCTCCTATTTCAGAAGACAGCCCAGTTATTGATCAAAATTCTATTCTATACAGGCTCTTGTACTGCATTCACCACTGTAGTATTTGTGCGCCTTCCAGTAGTTCCTTAAATAATTTGACTTACATCTGTCATGTGCAAGTCCTTTTCTTATCTCCTCAGGAAAGAATTGTGGATGCAGAATAGCATTTTTTTTTTTGTTGTAAATATCTACCTGATGCTGTGTGTTTGTGTTAGAGACAGCAAGTTAGTGTGCCTCGAATGTGGAATGGTGGTGAGGTTTATTGTTGTCCTTAGTTCTTGTGGGAATTTGTTCCACATCTTGGGGCCAGATTCTGAGGAATGAGCTGTCTCCTGCACATAAAAGATTTGTCTTCATGGGTGGCAATTCCCTTGTGCCTGACTAGTAGACTTGTCAACCACAGTCCTCATCTGGGATCTTTAGACTGTCTGAAGTACTTTCACATTCAAGATTCTGAACTCTTTCTACATGTAACAAAAGTACTCTTTCTATATGGAATAGTAAAGTATAAAATATCCACCTGAACAGTAGGTGCAGCTGTGTTTTGAACTCTTAAATGTTGCGCTCAAATTCATATTGCTTCCATCTTCTATTTTAGTATACAATGTTAGTGTCCTTAACAGAGGGCTCTTTTAGAAACTGAATTAAACAGTTGTGATTATTTTCCCCAAAAGTATATACCGGTAGGTTCTAGACATAAAACTCATTAACAGAGGAAGAGGCGGGAGGAGGAGATTGAAGTATGTGGGGTTTGTAAAGAAGATAGATTTGCCAGGCATACTAAGGGAAGATGATTAGAAAAGACTGAGATATGGCAGGAAGCGTGGAGACTTCAGGGTTCTTCGTATACTAGAAAGTGCCCCAGCACTATAAAAATGTATACAAGAACTTCCTGGAATTGGGTTAATGGGCTGGTAGCCTCTGCTTGAGAATAATTCTGTCCTCTCTAAATGTGGATGCTAATTGTTTTCTACTGATTTGGGTTTTTCTAGTGTTTCTGTAACAGGTCTTTGGCTGCAAATTACAGCTTAGGTCCTAAGGTTTGAAGGGTTTGGTAGACACTACACTGGGGAGCAGAATGTATAAAATAGTTTGGTTTATTAGTATGCAAACGGCAAGTAAGTAAGGATATATGCTTACGCCCCTTCAGCAGACAGAAACTCCCACAGGACGATGCAGGCTGGAAGCTTAGAGAATGAGGACTTATGGCAGCTTGCATGGAGGCTGCCCCATCAACAAAGTTCCAATAACTGAAAGATAACAATCAATCTTTATACACTTACCCAAGGAAAAGGAGAGGGGGGGCGGGCACTTGTAGGCTATGTCTACACTAGCAGATTAGTTCAAATTAAGGAGCCTTAATTCAAACTAATTTGAACCGTCTGTACTAGGCTTTGCCTTGTTTGAACTAAAAAATTTTGTTTGAACTAGTCAGTTTGGCTTGTTAGTTTGAGCTAACTGCTTAGTTCGAACTTACTTGCATATTTAGTTCAAACTAGCACAACGTAGACATGCTAGTTCGAACTAAGCACATTTTTTTAGTTTGAACTAACATTTAGTTCGAACTAACCACGCTTTTGTAGTTCAAACTAAAAAGTTAGTTTGAACTAAAAGACAGCACTTAGTTCAAACTTACTTTCAAACTACGTAGTTCTGAATAATCAAGTCTGAACTAAGATTTTAGGCATAGACTTAGCTGTAGCATCTACTTCGTTAGCTGTTTACTGGCTACATTTCCTGCAGGTGTCTTATCTCTGGTTTTGCAAAGTTAGTAATCCCTGTTTTTCTTCCATAGGCCTACAAGGCCACGTTGGAAAGGACTAATTTACTATCTGCCTTTACAGGGTTAACTGGTCAGGGCTGATCGATAGCGACACTACCTACTATTCTATGCTTATCACATAACAAATTCTCCCGTGGGAATTCATTCTATCTATGGTCTCTGTACTGTATTTGTTTTTTCTTAATATAAAAATAGGGCTATGGAAACACTCTTGAATAATAAAGTGGATTGGGATTGCCGCCATTGTGACTGAGAAGGTGAAGAGTGAAGAGTGGTTGCTGGGTTAGAGGTAATTGATTAAAGTTGCTGGCTTTTGTTCGGCTATATAATTACAGCAGAAAAGACTGCCTGGTTAATATACAAGCACTTTATACTTCACCCTCTATACACACTTCATATTTCTCTATCCATTTCATCTGTCCTGTATAGCACCACGTATTGGCCACTGATTAGGCAGGATACTGGGCTAGCTGAGTCAAAGGCCTGAGACAGTAGGGCAAATGTTTTTGCTTACTGAAGTTCAGAATGTTTCAATATTTATAACTCATTTGGGTGAGTGCAGTAGATGACTGGTAATTTGACCCAGAGCTAAGAAACTATAAGATTAGTATTTTTTTAAAGTCATCATAGATTAAAGGTATCAAACTAACTCCCTGTAATAAAGGAGAATTCATTTGTAATTATGATCTATGTTGCAGGGCATAAATTCAGGACTACAGTCCACAGTAGGTCTGCGAATGATGGTGGGGGAAAGATCAAGAATCGAATTATGGCCCTTGTATTAAAAAATGAGTCTCACTGAAATTACCAGCAATTCTGTGGCTTATTGTATTATCAGTGGGAAAAATGTGCTCAATTTTAAGACGACTGCTATTTCTGCTCTGTTTCCTGTCCTTCCCCATTCTCCTCTCTTTTTTTCTGCACCTTCATTTCATTCCTTGTAGAAACTCCCAGTATCCACTCCCATTGGCTTCATGTTCAAGCCCTTCCTCATTCCATCTGCTAAAATGATCAGCAATAAAATATATAATGCTTACCTCTAAAGTATAATTATAAGAATTGAGTGTTAATACACCTGAGAGATGAAATAGAGGTGGGCATTTCACATCTCCTGAACCACTTTTAGAGTGTTTTTGACTCATATTTGCAATGCTTTTGTTGAAGTCTTGAAGGCTAGACACATGCTGTTTTTTAGAAATGAATGCCTACATTCTGCAGCATCTGGCAAATTCAGGGAGTATGGGTTGGATAGGTGGACTATAAGGTGGATAGAAAACTGGCTAGATCAACAGTTTCAGCGTGTAGGAATCAATGGTTCCATGTCTAGCTGGCAACCAGTCACGAGTGGTGTGCCCCAGGGGTTGGTCCTGGGGCCGGTTCTGTTCAACATTTTCATCAATGATCTGGATGATGGAATAGACTGCACTCTCAGTAAATTTGTGGATGACACCAAGCTGGGGGGACCAGTAGACACGCTGGAGGGAAAGGACAGGATTCAGGGAGACCTAGATAAATTGGAACAGTGGGCCAATAGAAATCTTATGAGGTTCAATAAGGACAAGTGTAAAATCCTGCACGTGGGACACAAAAACCCCATGCACTGCTACAGGCTGGGGAACATTCAGCTAAGTAGCAGCAGTGTAGAAAAGGACCTGGGGGTCATGGTGGATGGGAAGCTGGATATGAGTCAGCAGTGTGCTCTTGCTGCCAAAAAGGCCAATAGCATACTGGTCTGCATCAAAAGAAGTGTTACCACCAGATCAAGGGATGTGATCATTCCCCTCTATTCTGCACTGGTGAGGCCACATCTAGAATACTGTGTTCAGTTTTGGGCTCCCCACTACAAAAAGGACAGGGACATGCTAGAGAGAGTTCAGCGGAAGGCGACCAAAATGATTAAAGGGCTGGAGCACAAGCCCCATGAGGAAAGACAGAGCATTAGGCTTATTTAGTCTGCACAAGAGAAGATTGAGGGGGGATTTGATAGCAACTTTCAACTACTTGAAGGGATGCTCCAAGGAGGAGGGAGCTCGACTATTCTCGGTAGTAACGGAGGACAGAACAAGGAGCAATGGTCTCAAGTTACAGTTAGGGAGGTCGAGGCTGGATATTAGAAAAAACTTTTTTACTAGGTGAGTGGTGAAGCATTGGAATGAGCTGCCTAGGGAGGTGGTGGAATCTCCATCTTTGGAGGTGTTTAAGGCCCAGCTGGACAAAACCATGACGGGGATGGTTTAGTGGGAGTGGTCCTGCCTCTGGCAGGGGGTTGGACTAGATGACCTCATGAGGTCCCTTCCAACCCTATGATACTATGATTATGCCATGCAGGTTACACACATTCATTGAGCAGGCTTAGTGTTTGACACGCCTAGCTCAGATTTAACACTTTCTGATGTGTGACATAGGAAGAGACTACAAAATTAGTGGGCTTCCAAAAAAAAAAAAAAAGAAAAAGGGAACCAATAACTAGGGTTTATCTTACTTACTAGAGCCTTCATTTTAAAAAGCCTCTGTTTCTACACAACCAAGTAGGATCTACAGGATTTGGTTCCCTCATGTATAAATGGTTTGAAAACTCTGCCATTTTCATTCTATATATATAATTTATCCTAAAAAAACTTTAATATAGATGTAATTAAAATAAAGCTGGGAAGATGTAAGCATGAATAAGAGAATATGGTATAGTATGAATGTCAGTAAGTTCCAGTCCTTGTACCTGATACCTAGTATTTCAATCAAAGTAGTTGGTGGACAGTGGCAATTAATGACTGATATGGTAAGACAAATAATTATCAGTAGCAACAGTAAAAGATAAATAATGAAATTTAATTATTGACTATGAAAATACATACAATGACTGTCTTTATATGCAAAAGAGAAATTAAAATCCCTGACAGGAATACAAACTCTTAAGCTCAAAATATAAAATTTTAACACATAGTGGCTGAAAAGTAATATTTGACTAGTTCAAAGACACAATCTATGGATATTGTTTAGAGTGAAGCATTTGCAGAAGGTCATTTTCTCTTAAAAATATTCAAAAATTCTCCCTCCTTTTTTACAGAAAACTCTCTCTACTTTTTCAAGGCTTGAATGTTCATTTTCCTCTGCAGTATCACAGACCATTTGGTAAACATAACAGCTGAAGATCCTGTTAGGCTTTTGTTCTATGTGTAACACAATGTCTCTGTCAAAGTAAACTTCATGATTGTAAGTCTGCAAAGAGAAAATAATTTTGAATGACAGCTTTAATTCCAGAAGCTGGTATAAGTACCATGTAAATAATAAGATGTCTCTAGAACTGATTAAAGAACTTGCAGTGGAACATTTTCCTAGTACAGGGGACAAAAAGTGTATGTGGATAATTGATCTGTCAGATAAAGCAAAGACAAGTTTAAGAAACTATGGTCCAGATGTTTAGGCATCATTGGGAGTTAGGTATTGAAATACATAAATTCCCATACACTTAGGTTCATACGTAACTTTGTGGACATGAAGTTCCAATGCCATCAGTCACACAGCTCAGAGCTCACAAAGTGAAGTGTGCACATGTGTGTTTGTGGGATCAAGACTGCTTAATAAGCATTTTGAAAAATTTATCTTGACATTTATAATACTACTGCTACATGTTGAGGGAAATACTTGTTTAAGATTATGGGAATTTTCAGATAAAGTAGTTCATTTATCACAGACTGTGTTAGTTCAGCTGACTAACTTCTGCTATAGATATTATACATGGGAATTGCCACTGGGATTCACATTGTATATCTGGCTTTAAAAATTTGAACAAAACAATTACTTGCATGCAAAGTGGTATGTCAGATGGTTTCAGGGAAAGATTAAAGTGAAATCAGTGGGCTATACTCACCACATCCCAAGACTCCACTAACGGAATACTCTTAAGTAGAATCCCATGTTCATTACAGTGGAAGTCAAGATGAGCTCTCCCATCAGCTCCTATCTGAGTAACTGCCACGACAGATAACAAATCCAGCTCATCTTCATAGTCCACAATCTTGAAAGTCTTACAAAAACACAAAATCTCAAGTTGACCAGCTAATCAATGGACACTTTCAGTTTTTTTTTTAAAAAAAACTTTACATATGTGTTCTGGGAAGGAGAAGAGAAAGAAATGGAAGGAGTCCCAGTTTACAGGTCTGCTACCATTCAACAGGAAAGCTGTAGGCATCCTTTCAACACCAGACTATTCAGTACTTTTCAACAGAGCCCCCACATCAGAGAAGAAAGAGAAAATCAGGTCCTTTATTGCTCAGTTTGAGAGTAGAAGGGTTTTACCTATACCAGCTAGGAAATGTAAAGACAGGACACTGTACACAAAAAGGAGAGAAAAAAGGCATTGCTTCACCTCAGTGCTTTCTCTTCATGTACATTAGCAGTAGTTCAACTTAAACCTACAGCTAAGTAGTGAGATTTGAGACAATTACTAGGGTAATGTAAGTCTCAAAAACTCCTGGATAATCTCTACAAAGTTGGGCTGTTCTAGAAAAGCTATTATCAATACATGCAAGTAAGCAATAGCACCCAGCAAGGTATGTTGCTATCATAACCCAAATGCCTAAATTGAGGGAAGGAGATTGAGGCAAGATGCTGAAGGCTGCAAGCTCCTGAGGTGGGCACGTGTCTCATTTCTCTGAACCTTTAAGAATGTATTTGTGTTGCCTATTTGGGGTAAGTCTAAGAAGCATCTGGGTGCAAGCCTCCCAGCCCGGGCCCATGCTAGCATGCTAAAACCAGCTGTGTAGAAATGGCAGCTTAAGGTGGAACTCAGGCTTTGAAGATGGGGGTTAGGAGTTGGGAACATCGAAACACTATCTTCTTCACTATTTTTAGAATGCTAGTGGAAGTCTGGGGAACCAGGCTGGGTGGTGCACTTCTAGATGCAACAGAGACGTACCCTAGGTGACTGTTTTTTCCTATCTAGAGCCAAACTAATGTATTTTTCCCATAGTTCAAAGCATAAAGTTCAAGAGCAGGAACAAAATCTGTGGAGTTGTTGCTAATAAAGTGTAGTCTTTGTAATTTTTATCCTGTTCATTATAAATGAACTCTAAGCTTTAAGGACTATGTTAAAACTTACCCTGTTTTCATTTAGCTAGCATTCATTTCCGCAGAAACAAGAGTAGAAATGGCTGTCAGAAACTGAAGCATTAGAATTCTCATGTCAGTGTGAATTTCAGCTGAGACCCAAAAAATTTATTTCAAGAACTACCTGAAGACTCAGCAGCTTGAGTCCTCAGGTCTGTAGTGTGCTTACTTTGAAAATGTTCAATTAAAATAATTCCTTAAATATTTTCACATACTGTTTAGCAAAATGGCTGACTAACTTTTTTGGTCAGGGTCCATTGGTATTAACATTAGAGGTAGGGTAAACTGACCAAAAGTGAGGAAATATGCAATCAGATGGGTACCCAAAACTTAAAACTTTTATTAGCCAATTAGATGCACCAGACCTCTTTTCATTACAGCATAGCCTAAGCTATCTGTCTGTCACTTATCTGACAACCCATGTTATCTACCAAAAAGCACGTCAGAGCCTCCTGTCTTTAACTATGGATATAATAGTCCTGTTTTTAGAAAAGTGCTGTTCAGATACTGTAATTGGAGAAAGCCACCTGGCTCATCTCCTACTTATCTGTGTGGATGTGGGAAAAAACTAGGGAAAAGAAAGATTGATCTGATGTATGTTAGCTAGAATGATCTAGGAAAAGGTGCTTATATTTATGCTGCTCCTGGGGCATTCAGCCATCAGAGCAATCTCTCACCCCACTTCCCCATCCTTAATATTCTACATTATTTAGGAGTGGCAAAGGCACAACAGACTTGACCATTCTTTATAGTCTTCAAGCTTATAATGTATTTATACACTTCAAGAATATGAGTAGGGGCAAGCTTCAGCCTGGAGAATTAATAAGTTCTGTACTCGTTTCTTGTCAAAAAGTTGAAACAAAATGCAAAATCTGAATGAATAAAACAAGGAAGAAAAATTGGGAAGACTTCAGTAAGAAGGAAAGATGCACTACGATTAGTCTGAGAATCTGGATCAGCTTGTTCTTGCATGTTTATCATATAGCCACACTGCAACTTAGACCTGAACTGCACTGTCACATGACTTGCTACCACACTGACACTTTTAAAAAACCGTTTAATTGTATTGAAAACAAAGAAAAATTTCATGAGTGACTAGTGAGAGTATTTGTATTTTTGTTCACAGCCAGAGTAATTTATCAGTGTGTGCTCTGTTCTGCATAAAGCAAAGTAAGAGACAGTCCCTGACTTGAGGGACATACTAAAGTAAAATGAAGAAAGCATGTAATTCAGACACAACACATGAGAGTCCGGGGATTGGATGATACAGTATTAAAGCAAATGTAATTTAAAATGTGGTTTTTTTGCATGTATTTCTGAGAAGTTTGACAAAAATGTTCTAAGGAGGGATTTGAACTGACAGAATGGTAGTAGTTTCTCACATTAAGGGCTTGACCTCATGCCACTTAAGTCATGGAGTGTTTTGTCATCAACTTCTATGGGAGTAGGATCATTCCTTAACAAGGAAGATGCAGGCACCAAGAGTAGCAAAGAAGAAAGATCTGAAGATCAGAGAAAGAAGCAAAGGGAGGGGAATGAAGGCAGCAGAAGTAGCATGATAATGAATGTAGCGTTTAATGTAACTAAGATTTCTAGCAACTGCACTTGCACTGAGAGATAATGACTTGATGACTCAACTCCCTTGGCCAATCTCTTGATTCTTTTTAGCTTACTGTATCATAATTACCTCTTGTTCTGGGTCATCATCCAGGAAGTTGAAACGCTTTTTCACCACTCGACCAGAAGCAGTTACAGTTACTGAGTTGTTCACCTTAGACATAGAATTAAATAAACAAATGAAAGCAAGAGAAAGGACCTATATGCCAGGTGGTAATATATAATGTGTGTGCTTTTTTAGCAGCATATTCATTTTATTCAAAGTTTGGAAAAGTCTTTAAAAAGACCAAAAAGCAGCACTGTCTTTAGAAAACAGAAATACAGACAGCCTATACAGGAACAAGAAATAATTTTATTAAGCACCATTATTTGTTTCAGCTGAGATGTTTTACAGGTATCCTAAAAAACACATTCTGTTGGACATGAAGAGGACATTAGATTCCACAGTGCCTTCTGTAAGGGCAGGTTCCCAAGGGATAGCTGTGTTAGTCTAGGTCAGCAAAACAAACAGAGTCCTGTGGCACTTTGGAAGACTAACAAATTTATTTATCACATGAGCTTTTTTATGGGAGGAAGATCCCATTTCCTCAGACACTTTGAAGAGGGGGAACTTACAGAATGGGAGGAAAATTAATGCACAGAAGTAAAAGTCACAGGATTAGGTCACACTAACAGCTCCCACTCTGTAAGTTCCCCCCTCTTCAAAGCATCTGATAAAGTAGGACTTTCTCCCACGAAAGCTCATGCGATAAATAAATTTATTAGTCTTTAAAAGTGCCATAGCACTCCTTGTTTGTAAGAAGAGGAATCCTTGCCCTTGTGTTCCTCTGTCACACTTTTCTCTAACCTTATTCCACTACTGTGCTATCCACAGGCTGGTTTGCACCATTTATTCCATAGAGGTGGTTGCACTCTTTTTTCATGATGGGTTATTCAGACATGGGGTTATGCCTGTGTGACCTACATTAATAATCTAACATTTAGGAAATGAAGATTAAAAAATAATCAGGCAGTAGACCACCTCACAAGGATCTCTTAAATGGAAGACTCTTAATTTAGCAAACAGCTACAGGGGTGAGTAAAAGGAAACGTCCAATGATGAAACCATGGGACTCAACAACATGCCCTGGATATGCCTTAGCATCTGATTGCCAGAAGCTGGGACTAGATGAGACGGAATGGGTCAGTCAATAATTGCCTGTTCTGTTCATTCCCTCTGAAGCAACTGGCACTGGCTGCTCTTGGAAGATAGGGTGCTGTGCTAGATGGACCACTGGCCTAATCCAGTATGACATTTTCTTATTAAACCACCATCTTCATCACATTACTTCTCCTTTCTTAAAAATATTAGCAAACATTAATGAATATATCCTAGCAACACTCGCTGTAGTAGGTGCCAATGTTCCCTCTAAGCTGCGCACGTGCGCCCACGCGCAGCAGAAATCACTCAGTGGCGCAGCAATCACTGCCAGCAGCGCACCACCGCTGGCAGCCTCGGAGCCTAGCCAGCTGGAAGACACAGTCTTCCTGCTGGCAGGCAGCTGCGTCAGCCTACAGCAGTTCGAGATTTCCCACCCTCAGCATGCTGGGGGCTGCAGCAGCCTGTGGCCAGGGAGTGGCTCCAGAGGCCAGGCAAGGAGGAAGGGGGGGGCTTTCGGGGGATTGGAGTGTGGAGCGGGACAAAGGGGGGTTGGCTGGGAAGGTGCCGGGAGTCAGCGAAGTGGGTGGAGAAGCAGCTCGAGCTGGGGATGGCCAGAGAAACTGGCAGATCAGTGGGGAAGGCTCTTGGCCAGGGGTTGTTTAAACTACCCCTGCTGCAGGGTTAGAATGTAATTGCTGGCCTTGGAGCCCTTCAACACAGGTGCCCCCCCCGCACGGGAGAACCCACCAATAAATCCCCCAGACACACAGAGCCAACCCCAGACACAGACAGACAGACAGACACACCCCAAGCCAACCCCCAGACACACACACACAATCCCAGGCAGAGAGAGAGAGAGACACACACACACACCCCCAATCCCAGACAGACATACACACAGAGCCATTGATGCAAGCACTAAGCGATGTCAGCATAGCAACTTGTCTTGCACCCAGTATGTAGTATAATGAACAAGGAGTCCTGTGGCACTTAAAAGACTAACAATTATATTTATTGCATGAGCTTTTGTGGGAGAAAAATCCCACTTCATCAGACTTGCATCCTAAGTTCCTCCATCTTCAAAGCATCAGATGAACTGAATTTTCTCCCACAAAGGCTCATGCAATAAATATAATTGTTAGTCTTTAAGTGCCAGAGGATCCTTCTTTGTTTTACTGAACTAGACTAACACAGCTGCCCCTTTGGATCTTGAAAGGATAGGATTCCACCTAGCCAAGTTTTTTAAACTTCTTCATTCCTGAAATAGATGAACACCATAGTATGAATACACAGAATATGTTGCACTCAGGTTCATGTGAATGCATCTTCGTTTCTTTCATGATAGACTGTTTAGTGTTATGTGTAAACATTCTGGTTCACAACTTCAGGAAGTGCAACAATGTTCTCTATGTAGGGTTGTAAGCAGAATCCATTGCAATAAAGTAGCAGCAACATAGCAGAAAAACATACCTGGAAATTCTGTTCTTTCAGTCTATTTTTCTCTTGTTATTCACAACATTGTATAATTGTACCCCTCCTTTTTCACTAGTCCATTATGGGCTTTGTCAGAAAAAGAAGGGAAACTACTTGCTCCAGTAAATGGCAGCCTGACTTTCCAAACTCTGCTAAAATGGTCATATGGGCAACAAAATTAATAACTGTACAGTAGAGACAGGGATATCAATAAGTTCTCTGTTGATAAAAGGCTCTACAATTTCAGGAAGGGTTAAATCATAGGATCAGGAGGAATTCTTAAATAAGAAGTATGTTTAATTGAGGATTACTGTCTGGTTCTGACTTAACCTGCGTGCTAGATTTTATTTGGCTAATGTCTGACATTGTGCAGGGGTTTCAAACTCAAATCACCATGATGGCCAGGCTGCATGAGGACCAGTACACTAGCCTGAGGGCTGCACCACTGAAACCTTTTCATGTAGCAATATTGCAAATACTGGTAAAAATGGTGTCATTGGGGGCCACAGAAAATAGCTTTAGAGGCTGCATGTGGCCAGTGGGCTGTGAGTTTGAGACCCCTGACATAGTGTGACAAGAACTCAAGCACTAAATCTGCCTCTCAGGCTTCCAGTGAATTTGGAGGGTAGAAAAGAAAGATATTTCTAATCTAATTCTATTTTCTTGCTTTTTGCTAATTTACAGTCAGTGTTTCCTCTAAGCTGATGATACAGCTGAGCAAGCTGTTGGATGCACTGGGGGAGCTGGCAGGCAGTAGGGAAGGGGGCCCAGTGAGAGTCGGGGAGCCAGCAGGGAACTTGCTCAGCTGCCTCCAGAACTTGCTCAGCTGCATAATCGACTTAGAGGGAACATTGGTAGGTGCTGCTGTTCTTACTGCTTAGTTGAGAAAATGGAAGCATAGCAACATTAAGGGCCTGACCCTGAATGTGATGAATGCTCTCAATTCCCACTGTATATCAACAGGCATTGCGAATGCTCAGTACATCTCAGAATTGGATCCTTAGTGTCTTGGCTAAGGAGGGCAATAAGGGAGGGCTGTGGCAGAGACAGGATTAGAACTCATTTCTCTATCCCCCATTCCCAAGCCAAGAGCATCCTCAACTAAACAAAATCCTAGGAACAGAAAAGAGGGAGAATCATGCACATAGGACTAATCCTGACCCTATTATACAGATTTTTAAACACACATTTTTCTTTCTGAGGGAACTTCAAAAGTAGTGGCACTGACTGCACACTCAGCATTCATAAACGCTGAAAAACTACAAGTTTCTGTGCTGATGTAAACAGTTGCAGTGTCACTAAAGGTTTTCCATCAACACTCATGAGTGAGGTGTCTAGTCTTTTTAGCATTCCCATTTGGTTTTTGTGGTTTAGTCACAAATGTTAGTTTCATCAGGCTTGAAATGTTTCAGCCATTTGAACCATCAACTGTAAGACTTCATCATCATACTGAATTTGCATATAATTATGACTTAGTGATATCTCTTTGCCAAGGAAATCTATCATTATGTAGTGCTTAGAGTTTACACCAAGGCAACTATTTGCAGTGTTCACCATAACAGATGCCAAGAAACTAAAAAGGGAAAGAAGGGTTCAGTAAGATACCCTGAAAATGTAGTTATCTTTGAAATTCCTCTCATGTGGGTTTAATGCAAAGAAAATTAAAGTCAGAGACTTTGGATCAGGCCTGTATACAACCGATATACACATGCACATAAATAATCTGCATAATCTATATAATCAGACAAGAATAAAACACGGTTTATAGTAAGAATTTCTTGTTATAGTCTCACGTTATTCTGCCTGTTGGCCACAATGACAAAATCTTCTGCAATTTCCCTCTGGTGTTTATTATTTTTTATTTCCTTCAGCTTCAAGACTCTTAAAAAAATAAAGATATAAAATGAGTCATGTTAAAATCTAACAGTGTGATTTCTAAAATCAGATGTACTAAAATATCACAAATAAGTTATCCTCATAACTTTTCAGATACAGGGTATACATACATACATACATACATACATATATACCCCCCCCCATTTGATACTACTATAACTTGTTTATCTGTGCTATTTTAATACATCCCATTAACAAATCAGTTCTAGAATATACAGTATGTTTCTTTTATTAAATTCTTCTGTTGCTTCATACCCAGCGTGTGGAAGTCTTCAGGTGTTTCTTTTAGAATTTCTGATTCTGATCAGTTTTATAAATTCTCTACTTATTGTAGGTTGATGGTAATTCTTTGGCCCATGGCTTCTCAGCCTGATTGGGAGTTGTGTGTAGGGGAGGACGGGTTGCACTTATTTCACTAAATGTCAGCTTTCCATAATTCTTTCTACTGAGACCACACAATATGTAAGTTTTCCTTTGAGAGAATCTCAGGTATAAATGTGGGGCTAAGCTGCATAGTTGAAATTTGGATTTGACTTTTCCCTAAGCTCAGAGGAGGATTTGGAAATGAGCTTTTAGTTTGGGTCCATCATTCGTTATCAGTGTTCCACATTTCTTCCTAAATGTTTACAAAGCTTTTGAACCAACTGAAGATCCACTGATAGAAGAGACATATGATAAGTGAGGCTGTAGTACTTTGGGAGTGGGATAATCTTTGTGTATGTATTCACTGTCTAGCACAGTGGGGCCTCCTGATCCTCAAACAGGGCCTGTAAACACCGTTACAACACAAACAGTGGCTGCTCTATAGCAGAAAATGAGCAATACTAGTTTTTCAGGAACAGCAGTTCCCTATAGAAATATGCCCAACTTTATCCATAAAATGAATTATTTTAAAACTTGACAAAATGAGCAACAGTTATATAACAGTAATATAAAAGGGAAGTACAAAAGTAGCTTGTAGTCCTTCTCCCTTACAGGCAATAGAAGAGAGAGTAAAACCTGCCTTTGTGGTATAGATATTGCCTGAAGGAGGCTTCAGCACAGCAACTTTGACTGTATTTTCCCAGCCTACCCAAAATTTAGTGCTCTTCCTGTTTTCATTTTTTTTTTTTAAATTAAAATGTGTGTCGGTGTAAACAGAAAGGTCTTCTAGGATATGAACTGCTGTATGGTTGTGGGAGATGACCAAAATATTTTGAGCTTTGGTGCATGTATGTAACTTTCAAAATAAATTCTAGCACCAGATATTAAAATCTCCCATAAGTACATTTGTATTACTAATGTTGAGAATGGCTGGGAAAGGAGAAAGCTTTGTTGCATCATTTTATAGAGAACCGAGATTTTGTACTCTAAAACATCTTCAAAGCATCTGATGAAATGAGATTTTCTCCCATGAAAGTTCATGCAATAAATAAATTTGTTAGTCTTTAAGTGCCACAGAACTCCTTGTTTGTTTTTATGGAAGAGTATACTGAATTCTGTTCTACCTCATATATCACAAAGGATCCAGCTTGACCTTCCATTACGGTATAAAATGTTGTTAATTATCTATTGTGTAAGTTTATCTGGAAGTCAGAAAAAAGAATTTTTTTTTTTTTAATTATTTTTATGGAGATACTTTTCTGACTCTACATATACATTAATAATGGTATTGATGTTGGAACTCCATAATTATTCCTGCCTAACTCTTTATCTCCCAAAATCAGGATGCTAATTAAATGTTACCCAGTAGGCTCACTAATGAAAACAACAAGCTAGGAAAAAATTAGTGCTCATACTTACTTTATCAAATTTGGTCCCACATGGATTATTCTGCCTGAAGTATCCGGATGGAAATAGATCCAGTCTGGTTCTAATGAACAGCACTTCATATCCTGAATGCCATTTTTTGCCTGAAGGTGGAAGGGAATGCTTAGCATGATTGTACTTAGAAATGATTAAAATGGAAAAGCTCAGTTCCCACCATCTACAGCTAGGTGGTTGGAATACCAGATAGAATGATCTAGACACTCCAAACAGCTGAAGCAGTGGTGGAGATGAATCTGCCAAGGGAGTCAACAAACCCTCATGGAACTTAAAGAAATTCCATTACATTGAACTATAACATTGTTTAATATCTAGTGAACAATGACTTTAACATGATTAGATGTGTTCTTACTTCTCCTGAAGCTACTTTTTGAAAAGTAAAGACCTAGCCTGAAACCACTTCAGCAGTTCAAAAGCAACTGAGCTTTGACTAGGGACAAGACCTAAGCAGTGCTTTTTACTGCCTTTGAGTTTTATAACAAATACAAGACGCAGGCAGGCATGTGGAAAAGTCTGCTAAGCTCTGTGAACTTGTGACTATTTATTTATGATTTCAGCCCCAAACCAGGCAAAATTCTGGGGTTCTGAGTTAATTTATAACAAATTTTTATGGGTGTGTGAACCCACATACAGTAAAGCCAGGGGCAAGAGATTTGCCTGAAGGCTGTGGAAACAAAGGCATCAAATTTTGCACAGTTCTATTTTAGCATGAGCTGAAGACCTGTATGTTTTAAGACTAAAAAGGACATGGAAGAGAGGCTACTGGTCTCAGCAGAATAATAGGAGAGATGGGGACATGCATAGATGAGAAGCTTTCCAGCTGACAAATCCTGAGCAGACATGCCAATATTAGTCATGTTTTTACCCAGAATAAGGATGCCAAAATGAAAGCTGATGCAAATGATGAAATGATAGATAATACAACTTTTTAAAAATGGACACAAACATAAACATAGAGAAGTGACTTTGAAAGAGAAACAACAAAAGGAGGATCAGACACCAAATATTAAAGCATCTCATTTGTAAAATTCTGAGGGTTTCCTCAAAGATACAAGGTGGTAGGCTGAACAAAGGGAAAAACAACATGGCACCATGCATAGTATTTGGCACAAGACTCAGCTCAACCCATCTTTGTTTAGTTGGAAACACGGAGGAGGAAATGCTACGTGTGCAGGACAAGTGAGGAAGTGTCAGAAGTAACGCTGGTGAGAAGAAAATACTTCCATTATCTTGTATGATTCTTCTGGCAATTACAGAAAGAACATTGCTGGGCTACAGATGCAGCCCATAAGATGATGTGGCATTCTCTGACCAAGGGGACAATTGATACATTAAGAGGGCATTATAGGAAAGAATGGGAAAATCTTTATCGCTCCAAGTATTACTCAGATGGTGGGGTGAAGAAAATGTAAATGAATATTAATTTCCAAGAGTCTGCTGTGGGAATATATTACCAAAGCATTGTTTTCCAGTGCACAAATATGGAAGATTCCTTTGTGCTTTTTCTTGTTTGGTGTGATGATGTAATGCCAAGGGTATCCTCCAATTTGAAATGCGT
Source organism: Podocnemis expansa (assembly GCA_007922195.1). Lineage (NCBI taxonomy): Eukaryota > Metazoa > Chordata > Testudines > Podocnemididae > Podocnemis > Podocnemis expansa. The sequence continues at coordinate 40,463,987 of ML681984.1, read as the reverse complement.
TCTCCAGGGAAGACACTTCAAACAGTAAAGGTGGGGTATCTGTAAACATTGTGTAATGTTAAGATCATTAACAACAGACTTTTAATTCCACAGATCCTTAGAATGCTGACTTTTCAGATAATTATTCTTTCTTGAGAACTTCTAAAAACTCATCACGCTATTTAATGTCATGCTACACATACAAATATAGTACAGATGGCAACTAACTTCTACTTAGCAAATGGGCATTACATACAAAAAATGTGGCTGAACTTTAATTCCTCCCCCCAATATTTCTATAATGCAAGAAAACAGTGGGGAATCAGTATAATCTGCAGCTGAATTTGAAAGTTATACAAAGTGAAAATGCCAGTGCAGTAAATGGCAAAAGGAATCTATCTCCCTTCAGCTCATGTGGTGCAAGTAACATTCAGCATTAAAAATCTACTCATAAATTCTGTGTGCCACAATGGGAGAAGGTATTTACCATAGCAACTTTAATCTACATGGATACCAGAGAACATCATTAATTAGCTTCCCAGAAATAATTTCTACAGCCACTAGCATGGACCCAACTTTTGCTTTAACAACACATTGCAATACTGAAAGACAGTTTGAGAGGGAGGGAACACTATTTGAATTTACAGAGGGAATTGAAACAGGTGAAATAATTACCCAAGATGGAATTTGGCCATAGGAACAGGGTCCCCATCTCTGCCTTTGTAAAGTCTGTACTTTCAATGACAAGAACTGATTATGACTTGAGTTTTATGCCTCCTTTTGAAAGACTGAATTTACAGCAGTAAAGTGCCCTCTTGTGCTGTGCTGGGGCATTGTTTCAGTACTGCTTTAGGAAAAAATGCCATCCACTGAATTACCAGCAGACTTCCTGCAGCATGTTTAGCTTTCCCAAGAGGTCTTGACCAGTTCTAACTTGTGCTGCTGAAGTGATGAGACTGAACAAAATTACAGCTTGAAGCAATATCAGAACTTAAATATAGTTGGTGCTCCCTCCCTCCCAAGATCCCAAAGTGCTCAGCCAGCTATTCTGAGACAAGCCACTTTATCTTTCATGGAAATGAAGCCACATGAGGTGGAAAGTGGCAGCTGTTTAGGTGCAGCCAATAGGTTAGGAGAGGATGTGAAGATGCCTACCTTAAAAAGGGAGAGAATTTTGATCTAACATTTTGTGAAAAGGGAAGACTTAATACGGTATGGCTAATAATAAATGATGTCTCTAGAAGACAAAATGCAGTATGTGGTAGACTAGAAACACTGGTAGAAGGTTGATTAGCAATTACAGATTATTTAAAAATGGGGAGAAAAATCTTGTAAAATGTTATTGTTCTGACAGGCTGATTATTTTCTTTATAAAAACGTTTACAATAAGAATCATCAAAAAAGTTTAGGGGGATGGACTAAATTACTAACTCTGAGCCCATTTTAGCCACAACAGCCTTACAAATTATAGACTTCTCAAGCCTCTCTTTTTACAGTTACGATGGTCTTTGCCAGTGATTTTAAAGATTAAACCCCAAAACCACAAACTGCTTTCAGTCTCCCACCACCCCTTTCTTATTATATGTTGCTTGCTCCCGTTATCCAGCAGCTCTGTTTATTATAATACTGTCATTGTTAAACTCTCCTCCTAGAAATGAAAATTTTCAATCACTATTTAAGTCTCTCCTGTCCATTTCCACAAAATACTCTAGTATCATCTAAATGCAAAGCCTGATTTGCTCCTGGCAGGACTAGTATATTTGTTCTAAATGTGGAAAAATAATGAACAAGATATTTTCCTCTCCATTTATATGAAGCCACTGAATTTTCTCATAATACATGTATTTTTTTAAAGCAGAAGGTAGCATTTTAAAGTTCTAGGTCTTTTAGATGGTAGATTTATGAGGGTTTAGAGGTGCCTTTTGCCTTTTTCAAATTTGGCCTGGGTCAAGAGCTGTTTGATGACCTATTTGCATTGTCTTACTGATCTCTGTGCAGTTTCTCTTGGCTAGGTGCCTATATCATAAAACCCCCACCACAACTGGCACCTCTACTGTCACTCTTGGCAGAGAGGCCAAGAACTGAATAAGCATGGAGACTATTCTATCTTGTCATCTACGGAGGTGGTCTCTCCAGGTCAGGGTTAAGGTACCTTTGCAGAGCAATAGTGGAAAGCTTAGAATGTGGTAATTGTGAGGAAGAATACAAGGTTTCAAGTTCCCATGGCTTTCAAACCTTTCACAAAGCATCCCAAACAGTAAAGCTGATACTAATGCAAGGTTAGTCTTTGGAAAGGTCAGCTGCTTCTTCACAGAAGCACTAAATGTCACTGCAGAGGCTAAGTTGGCCATCTCGCTTGTGAAGGAAACAACTCAGAAACCACAGGAATGTTAACTATCACCACAAAGCAGCCCAGTAAATGTTCATCAGAAGCTGAAAATGTCCTAACCACAAACTGTTCCTGAATAAGGTTCAAGATTAAACTTTTTTTTATTTTTTACTTGTCTTTAAAACTCATGACGCAAAACTGTAATGATTCACAAGCCATGAAAAGGTATCAAGTGTAAGTTGCCTTTCAAAACTCCCACAGGCATATTTTCAACAGGACCTCCAACACTATGTCATGTTACTGACAGGGCTGGCTTATGGGGTGAGCCAGTGTGGCACCAGCTTGGGGCACTGAAGCTTAGAGACACCAAAAACTGAAAGGTTGGCCCTGCGCTCACTGGGACAGCATGGCTGGGCCAGGCCAGGCCAGGCCCTCTGCTGCAGGGTCACATGACCTTGCCCACTGCCACGTGACCACTGGCCCGGCCCTGCCTCCCATGACCCACAAGCATGCTCTAGACGTAGAGTTGGCGATGGGGGTGCAAAACCAAAAGGTGGCTCGGGGCGCCACAACCCCTTGAGTTGGTCCTCGGTATTGGTCAGAGAGGAAACTGAAGAGAGAATTCCTTAGCTGTCCCTACCCTGCAGAAGCTGATCCCATGATCACTGCAAAGTTTCATTACTTGTGTTCACGTAGTTACATAATTAAGGCCTTAAATTACTTTCTAGCTCTATATTGTATCTTTGTGTATTACTTGCACTAGGATGAAGTATCTGGCTTGTTTCACCTGTTACGTTAGCATCTGAAAATTTGCAACAAAAATTAATGTAAATACACTTTTTAGATGGAAAATCATTTTTTAAAATATTGAATACAAAAGGCTCAGGATTTAAAAATATGGGAGCTTAAAGCGTGTAGTTTAAGTAAATTTTTGACAGCAATGGGAACTTTAACTGCCTAGCACTTTTGTGCCTAAATATTAACATACGAGGCTATTTTGGGAAATGAAAAACTCTAGGTGTGGTTTGTTTGGTTTTTTTTTGAAATAATAAAAACAATTTATATGCTGATATGGGAAAGTCTTGGGTTTAGAAAAGTTTTTTCAGGCCAGATTCTGATCTCAGATGCACTAATATAAATAAGCCTTTTGTGTCTGAGAACTTCACATACATACAAAAATAATTGTACTGAAAACCACATCTGTAAACCGACAGCTCTGGACTAAGTTTTCTTAGTGTGTCTGAACAAAATTTTTCATTTAGAATTAAGCTGAGTGTGACTGACATACTCTGGACAGCTGGGATGGTTAAATTGCAGATTGGATAAATTACATTTTGTCCCATTGAGTCTTCCGTGTAGTTTAGATTTGATCAAGTACTCTGTTTCTCACTTCTCATGTTATACTTTTTGTACAGCTTTTCTCTGTGTGATTTTTAAGTTACCAAATTCCACCTCAGAAGTGCCTGTGTTACAGTGGTAGGTGAAGAGATTCCTGATTATGCATAGTTTGCAAAATTTCTGTAGTAGTTTTATGTTTTTTTCTAACTTCCTGTAAAAATCCTATTTAGTAAATTATTGGGTTTGGAAGTAAAACAAAACATTCTGAATTATAACACGACTAGACAACTGAAAGTACAGTAACACTACAACATCACACAGCAATTTTAAATGCTCTTGCCGGCGTTAAAAAGTCACTGATAAAACATACCAGCCATCAGTCTTGATAACGTGAAGATAAAGTACCTGTTATTTTAATGTTAAAAGGAAGGCCAAATGGATATTTTCCTACAATTCCAACTTTACCATTCCAGTTGCATTCACGCCCCAAATCAACATGTTGTTCTGTGAACTAAAATAATGCAAAACAAATTGGTTTTATTGATGTGCGTATTTGCTGTTTACTTTTATTGCATAACTCAAATGGTTCATTTGAACCTAAAATCTTGTTTTCTAAATACTATTAGATTTTTTTGGCCAAAAGAATTAAAATTCGCTCTACAACTGATTTTCCAAAATTTAAATCTAGGAATGTTATGCCTAGATACTCTCTGATTATATTTCATGTCAGGAAGCTTTCTTTGATACTGGTTATCATCTTCAATACTTGACTTGATGAGCAGTAGTCTGCACATACTTGTTTTGGTAAACTGTCTCTGTGTGGTGTTTAGTAAGCTATCTATCTAGGTCAGTGCACATCCTATGTATATTTTACAATTTGAAAATAATGCTGTTAAAATTGTTTCATAAGGTAATATGACCATTCATACCAAAAACTAACTATCCTTTGTTTGATACATTTCCCCTAAAGTGCCATGTTCCTATACAGTGCTCAATTAATAATAAATCCCTTTCCTCAAAGTCCAATAAATTGTGTGTCAAATTCCATGTCCCGTTACCTGCTCAGAGATAGACTGGAAGCTGTAGAGCCTGACCAGTCCCACGCTATACGTCACAATCAGCATTCCATGAGAAATAGCAACATCTGTCACATTGTTCCCAAATATCTGGTTCAAGGAGATGAAAATATTCCATCAGGAAAGAGGTTATTAAAAGGAAAATGCAAAACACTAAGGTTGCTGCATGCAGAATTTAACTTGCAGTTTTACACACTGGTTTTGCTGTTAGACTCCTCTTGAAAATTACTGAGTAATGTTTTAATTTAGAAGGTTTTGCAAATTAGCTATTCTTTAGCATTTTAATAATAATGCTTTGCACTTTTGTACTTTCTGAAGTCAGACTCTTTACAGACATTAATTCTCAACATGCCTTAAAACAGGTAAATTGTTACACTGTTGCACAGAGGGATGAAGTTGGTTAAGAGTACATAAATCAATAACAGAGCTAGAAATACAGTTTTTGACTCTTGATTCCAGGTTCCCAGTTGTTCTATAACTGGAGGCAAATGTTCATTCTGGTCAGGGGTCTACTACAGCACATGACTGAAAAGTTAACAATGTTACTAATGCGTCAGTTATGGTACAATACTGGATGTTTAGGCTCTAAGCCTGAAGCCAAATGAGTCTGGTACATGGAGAGGTGCCTATAGCTCCTAATGACACTGCAGTATTCGTTTTTGCCCAGAGTGCCTCAAGCATTCTCACTAAGGGAAACAATAACAAAAGTCAAACTTCTCCTGTACAGAAACTTTATTCCTAATATTTAAAGGGCAACAGTTGCACTTACAAGGTGCATTTCTTCCTGCATTTATAAAGAATTTATGGAAGTTTTCACTTTGCTAATCAGGTATGTTTTGTGGAAATATGGTTAAATGGGGGAGGGAAAAAGCCAAAAACAAGCATCAAACTTAGATGCTCCTTGACTTGCACACAGGGCAAAAAACCCTACTGCTTTGATCCACAGCACATCTCAGGAACCACATCCCAAATGCATACTGTCATATTCTGGCTGTCTTAGAAATACATGTGTTGCTTGCTTTGCACGCCATGAGGGGGGGCAGATCAGTGGGGTTAGGTCTCAATCCACGTGCTCCGTTTGCTGCTCTTGCCAGAGAACTAGTCTCTGTATGTCCAACTGGCTGGAAAATTTCTGATGAAATGTTTTTTCTTTGGAATTTGTCAATTTCTCAAAATCAAAATGTTCCATGGAAACAGCTTGATTTCTGTGAAGTTCTGACAGAACTCTGGCAGTATTCTGATGAAACCCTGCCTGGTTTCCTGCCAGCTTTCTTGTGGGAATGCTGGAGTGCCCGAGCTTTCAAGTTCATGTGTCCTTGGCAGCCCATGCTCTCAGGAACTGTGGCTCTGGAGCGGCCTGCCAGGCAGACTGCCCCCGAAACTGGAGTCCCTTCCCTTTCACAGAAAGTTTCAAAATTTTTGGTTTTCATTCTGAATTGGAACAAAACTAAATGTCAAAATCCTCCACAAAACAGAATTACCTGTCTCTACGCAACTCTAATTACTTGTATTTCTGTAGGGCATAAGAACTCCAGTCAAGAATTGAGGTTTCGAAGTGCTAAGCTTGGCCAGACAAGTAACAAATAAGACAATCCCTGTTGCTCAGAGCTACATCAATAGCACCCAGTGGTATAAGGCCATTTCTGTCCTCCTTACTGGCTAGACTGCCAGTGGAGAAAATGGTGCCTGAAGATTGGCACTAGGGCCTGTTGGGAGAGCAGCAGCCAGCAGAACAAAATAAATAACCTCATGCTTTGCAGATCTTGGGAGGACTTGCTCTGATTATAAGCCATCTCATCATTAAATTCCATACACAGGCTTGTTTTCAGTTATGTCAAATTTTAGGCTTTGTGGTAAACTTCAAATAAAAATATACTAGCATAAAAGATATTAGATTTCTAGTTTGTCAGATATTCATTTACATGGGCTCTTGAGTAATTTATAGTTTTGTTGTAAAATAAGCTTACTTAGTGATTTATACATAGTACATGCAGCAAGACATTACACAGCGTTGCCATTTCTTTGCTCAGTTCCCAATTCTTAAAGTTTATCTTGCAACTCAAATTGCTTATGGACAAAGATGCTTGTTGGTAGTAAAATTTCACTGCCGACTCTCACCTCAGATCTTCTAATGCACATGCTGTTACAGACAAGCCTCAGCAGGCATATTTCCTCTTGTCTGGCACAGCAAGAATTATATTTTTATAATTTTCCTGGTATCTTTCCAATTTAATGTATATACATGTAAAAACCCTCTCATATGTAGTATTTACAGATTATATCATTCATGGTGGATGTGGATATCATCACTGCTAGCCTTCTAGGAAATCCATAAACACCTACCAATCCTCAACTATTTTTCCTCCAAGGAGGAACTAGTTTCAAACAGCCTTTTGTAGCATCTATGTAACAGTCCCATCGCACAGTCTAGGAACAGATCATCCCAGCAGGTCACTTCTGTGCGAAGAATCAGTCTGTGGCCATTTCTATCCAAATTGCTACATCCAGCAGGGAAATAAGTCACTGCATTATTTTTAAGAATTATATGAATTAGTCCTGCATTATTAACATGGGCAATGAGGCAACACAATGCTTTTTAAATTATGACACCTGGGACCATAGTTAATATAGAAAGTAACTCACTTTTTTGTTTATCTCCAGCATTCCAATAAACTTGAGGGGTAGAACTCTGAATACAGCAAGAAAGAATACCACAGATTGTTGGATGCCTGCCTGGGAAAAAACAGTAACGCTGAACTTAGTTTTTGTAGTTCAGGCAATACTACATGCTAGGACATGCATCTAACAGGATGAAACTATAATAAATGTTGTTCTGAGCTTTACAACACCCCATGAACTTGGGGAGGATTAACACCTTCTTTCATAAGAGGAGACTGAGGCTAAGAGAATTTGTAGTCATAGCCAAAGCCATACAGGGGAGGGAGGGTCTCTTGACCCAGTCCTGTCTTTGAATCACAAAACCAGTCATGATTTCTCTTATAGTAACATGAAAGAAGAGTGTTTCCGTATCTGCAATAGGTAATACCACAGAGGCAGTTCATGAAAAGCTCTCTCTGGACCTATCCACTAAATATTTAGCTATGTACACCTCACCTAAGGGAATGTTTGAGTAAACCTACCTGCTGTGCTGCTGGTGGAAGCTTATGCTGAGCTGATTTTACAACCATAATCTCTTGAGAAGTATCCCAGCTCAGATACCTATTGATGATGAGAATGTATTTTTAATTGTAATGGTTTTTTTAGACTTAAGGCAAATACACCATTTTACATGGGGAGATTTTTGCAATACAGGTTATAACACGACAGATTATTTTGATTCTGGACCAGATCCCAAAATCTGGCCAGGCTTTGCTTGGCACACAATCTGCAGTAGAGTGGGTTTGGGTACCCACAGTAACACAACAATGGAGTGAGCCAGACTCGGCCCCCCAAGTCTATGTAGGCAAATGAGACAAGCTCTACTGTTAGCTCTTAATATAGCAAAAGCCTGGCTACCACATTTTTCCTCCCTAAAGCTTTTTTGATTCTGCAGCATAAAAAAGGTCTTTTCCTCTGGGAATTGAAAGAAAAACTTGAAGTTCTCAGGAGTAGTAACTGCCCTCCTCTTCAGTGACAAAATGGACCAGATGTGCAAAAGAACATTCAAAGGTTGAAAAAGTGGTTCTCTCTGAACTGATACTATTTTTCTTGTTTTTATGGATTCTGCTTTGCATATGTAAAATGGTGCATTCTGGTATGCTACTGCAATGTTAAAAAGTTGTGAAATTGGCAGAGAAAAGCCAAGTGATAACCTGATTTTGTGGTTTTCTTGTTTTCTTATATGAATGAACTGGACATGCAGGAGTAAACTCAGTGCCTAGCATTTAATTACTGAAGTTTAAAGTTTTTTAAAATGAAAATTCTGTGTGGGAATTATGCTCATAAAAGGTGCCAGATTGAGAGCCTCGAAGTCATCCATACAGCGGATACAGCACTGGGTCATCAGCACAGCTACCATTCACTGCATCAACAGCATTCCTTCACTCGTAGTTAGTTCACCTTCTTTGCCAATTCAACTGCTTCCACCTGTGTGGAGTCTGAAAAGAGTGTTACTTGCTGATTTAATTTTGCACTTCACCTTTTACCTGCCCTGAATTTGAGAAAAATTCCATCCATAAAATTCTACTGACCTATGACTAAACAATATGGTTCAGCCCTTCCAGATAATACAGTATTAAACAAATCTTTGTGAATGCATAGAAACAAAACTGTTTTAATATATTCCAGATTAAATGATTTCCTCTCCACAGGACTGCTATAATGCTAATTAATCAAAATATCACCTGTATGAAACTCAGCCAATGTTTAGTACCTGAATTTGCAGCAGGATGTGAGGTAAACTTTTTCTAGTACGTCTCCAGTATTAGCAGAAAGACGAAGGAGCCAGTTATGAGCGGTCAAAACTGCAAGGGAAGATTTATAGTCTGATGGGCTGGGAAGCATTTCCCCCTATGAAAAAAGAAATGATCAGTAAAAAGTTTGAACTGGTATATGAGAAAAGCCATACTGCCTTCTTTCTATAGTTTCTAAAGCAAACCATTGGGCCTAGATGGAGATTAGGACCAGCTTTGTAAACAACATCATCTCTTTTTATATTCATTGTCTGCAGGCACAAATAACCATGGGCACAATTGTTTCCAAGTGCAATTGACATCACTTAGGCTGAATTGACTTGGAGAAATTGACTGGTGAAATTGTCAAGGAATAAACTATACCAGAATAATTTCCTCTGTGGACACAGTTTGGTTGCATCTGCACTGGCAACGTAGTTCAAATTAAGGAGCCTTGATTCCAACTAACTTATTCCAGATCCACCATAGACCTTCACTAGTTCAAATTAAGAAATTCCTTAATTTGAACTAATGAAAGCTTAATTCAAATTAGTAACACCTGCATTTAGTTCAAATTAAGCACTTAGTTTGATTCTTAGTTCAAACTAAGGGCAGCATAGACCAGGATTAAGCCTTAATTCAAACTAAATAAATGCAAATTAGGGCAGTTAGTTCAAACTAACAAAGTGCACTAATTCAATTTAACATTTAAGTCAAATTAGTGCACTTTAATTCAACTTACTAAGGTCGGATTTAGTTCAAATTAAGGTTGAATTTATTAGTTCAACTTTGTTAATTCAAACTAACTTTTGTATTGTAGAAGTATCCTGTGTGAGTGGAGTAATTATTCCAGAATAAAGCTGATATGGAGTTGGATGTCATACCAACTGTGCTTGCAAAACCATAGGTGCAAAAAGAAGGTGAGAAGAGACCAAACTCAAAATCAGTCCGTTTTAGCATGGAAGGCATTTACACATCCAGACTAAAATACAGATGCAATTAAAATGTCCTGCAATAAAAATAAAGCATACAGACACAAGGGTGCAATAGTTTTAAAGCAGGTGGTAGGGCTTCCAGGAACGAGTAGGGGCACAATGAATGTGTAGCTTTATAGCTCCATATTATCCATCTCCTAAAATCTCCAGCTGCCAGCAAATAAGCTTCATTTGCTTCCCTGATATATATCAGATATTCTACAACTCTTTTTTTGAATCTAATACCATTATGGATGCTGCTCCAGCTCCAGACTTTCTACAAAATCCTATCAAGTAGAAGCTGTCAGAATACAAGGGTTGTACCTTATGACTGGAGAATTGCTAATATGGTCCCTATTTTCAAGAAGGGGAGTAAAAGGGATCCAGGTAACTACAGGCCTGTTAGTTTGACCTCAGCAGTATGCAAGGTCTTGGAGAAAATTTTGAAGGAGAAAGTACTTAAGGATATTGAGGAATATGGTAACTGTGATAAAATACAACATGGCTTTACAAAAGGTAGATCATGCCTGACCAACCTGATCTCCTTTTTTGAGAAGATAACAGATTTTTTGGATAAAGGGAATGTGGTGGACCTAATGTACTTAGATTTCAGCAAGGCATTTGATACAGTTCCACACAGGGAATTATTAGTTAAATTGGGGAAGATGGGGATTAATATGAAAATAGAAAGGTGGATAAAGAACTGGTTACAGGGGAGACTACAGAGGGTCATAGTGAAAGGTGAACTGTCTAGCTGGAAGGAGGTTACTAATGGAGTTCCCCAAGGATCGGTCCTGGGACCCATCTTATTCAACCTTTTCGTTACTGACCTTGGCACAAAAAGTGAGAATGTGCTAATTAAGTTTGCAGATGACACCAAGCTGGGAGGGATTGCCAATACAGAGGAGGATCAGGATAGCACACAGAATGATTTGGATGACCTTGTAAAGTGGAGCATTAGAAATAGGATGAAATTCAACAACGGGAAGTGCAAGGTCATGCACTTAGGGACAAACAACAGGAATTTTTCTAATAAGTTGGGAATGCATCAGCTGGAAGTGAAGGGGGAGGAGAAGGACCTGGGCATACTGGTTGATCACAGAATGACAATGAGTAGCCAATGCGATGTGGCAGTGAAAAAAGCTAATGTGGTCCTGGGGTGCATCAGAAGGGGTATTTCCAGTAGATAGGGAGGTGTTAGTACCGTTATACAAGGCACTGGTGCGACCTCACTTGGAGTATTGTGTACAGTTCTGGTCACCCCTATTTAAGAAAGATGAAATCAAACTGGAACAGGTGCAAAGAAGGGTTACAAGGATGATTCGTGGAATGGAAAATCTTTTCTATGAGAGATGACTTAAAGAGCTTGGTTTGTTTAGCCTTCTCAAGAGAAGGCTGAGAGGAGATATGATTGCTCTTTATAAATACATTAGAGGGATAAATACAAGGGAGGGAGAGGAATTATTTGAATACAGCGCCAATATGGACACAAGAACAAATGGATACAAACTGTCCTTCAGAAAATTTAGGCTTGAAATTAGATGCAAATTCCTAACCATCAGAGGAGTAAAGTTCTGGAATAGTCTACCAAGGGAAGTGGTGGGGGCAAATACCTTGGGTGCCTTCAAAACCGAGCTTGATAAGTTTATGGAGGGAATGATATGATGGACAGTGTAGCTTGGCCATTGTCTGTCTTTTACTACTGGTGATGGGTATGATAGTGACCTGGGAAGGGGCATTAGATCGAGTGGGTTCTGAGGTGTTAGAGAAGTTCTTCTTGACTGGCTGTTGTGGACTTGCCCGCATGCTCAGGGTTTAACTGATCACCATATTTGGGGTCGGGAAGGAATTTTCCCCCAGGGCAGATTGGCTTGGGTGCTGGGTTTTTTTTTGTCTTCCTCTGTAGCATTGGGCATGGCTCACTTGTTGGTTGATTCTCTGTATTCAAGTCTTTTAATCATGATTTGAGGACTTTAATAGCTCAGTACACCATCCCACAGTAAATTTTCCCCAAGATCTGTTGCAGGCCAACACGAATAAGAAATGCTCTTGGGGCCAGCAAAGCGGAAGCATACCCGTTCCAGTGTGCCCAACTGGGGAAGGGATGGACAAGCTGTGAGGGGGGAGGAGGGGTCTCTGGGTACGAGGATGGGGAGTGAGTATCCTCCCCTATGTGTCCCAGTGGGCTGTGCCCTGGGTAAGGGCCGCAGAGCAGGTGTTGTGGTGGTGGTGGTGGGGGCATCATGTGCCCCCTTCTCATACCTCTATCACCCCTGGATTTCCACCAAGGCTCCAAGGGTACATGCAACTAGAACCGAGTGCATGTGAGGAGAGTCCTCTGGTTGCCAGGCCCTTACTTGACCCGCAGAGTATGGTTAAGGAAGAGGGAGATGCATCGTTACCAGAGAGGAGGAAGAGGGGAGGCTGATTGTGAGGGGGCGTTTGACATAAGCGATTGAGGGTGCCGCCCTGAAGTTCAAGGGTTGGGTTTGATGGAAGGAGAGGCGACCCTATTGGAATTGATCACCTTCAATGGGAGAAAAGGGAGCCATCGATCCGCAGTCCAAAGGTCCCTAAAGGGTAGCCGTTTCACTTGTGGGGAGGGGGAGGAGACTACCATGAGGGCCTTCACCCCAAGCATTTGTGGGGTCACAGTGGCTGGGAGAACTCTGAAGCACCTGGGGAATGAGCATACCCAGGGCTCTGAGGGCTGATGTAGGGTCACAGTTGCCGCAGATCAGCGAGTCAGAGGCTGGGGCACAGAGAGACTGTCCCTTGAAAGGGAAGGTCTAATGTGGACTGCTGTAAGTCCTGGTAGAGGCCGCTAGATGCATAACCACGGTGTAGCAATGTCACAGCTGGCCGTGTCCGAGGCATCCCATGCCACTGTAAGGGCTTCATGTGAGGTCAAGGCACCTTCCTCAACGAAGGCATCCTAATCATCCAAGTGTTCTTGTGGGAGGAAGTTGCTAAAACCCTTCATAGCATTACACAGATCTAGGGAATATCTGTTAAACAAGGCCTAATGGTTAGCAATTCTCAGCTGAAAGGCTTAACTTGAATAGGCCTTTGACCTAGAAGGTCAACCTCCTGGACCCATGGTAGCCCGGGGGGTAAACCAGGGCGGCTCAGGCCACTGTGTCCCTAAGATGTCAAGGACACGAGCATGAAGACAGACTGTAATGGCGACTGGAGAGGATTCAAACTCTACGTCGAATAAGGGGTCTTGGTTCCCTTAAGGGGGTGTGACCCTGACCCCCATGTAGGCGGTGACCCGGTGAAGGGGGCTGAAGTGTGGTAGGGTATTCTCTGTAAGACCCTGGCCCTGGGTTCATGACTAGCCAGGAGAAGGGACAACCCTGGTACCGGGGTGCCCTCTCCTGGGGCCATGGTACTGAGTTGGAACTCCCCCTCCAAAGCCTCAGTGGGAGGTAACCAGCTTCAAGTGCAATACCGACAAGAAGCTGGTGCAGGGAACCCTTCAGTAGGAGGCCAGGCCTTAGGCATGAACTCCTGGACCTTCTTGCAGTGCTGAGGCAAGGCGCTGGCGCCTTCAGTTCCACAGTGACGTGGGGCCAAGGAGTGAGCAGCTTCCCTCAGTGCTGGGTAAAGTGAAAGGAAGGTGAACTTACAATATGCTTCGATGGCCTAGTGGTGATTTCAGGAGCCGAAGAGTCTCCGCTGCCTTAAAGTACTGTGGTGTGGACGGCACCATGATGGGCTTTGGCCCTCACCACCCGGAGAGGAGAGCCAGAGCAGCACCAGGACTTCAGTGTCGAAGTTGACGCCGAGCGCACTTTACCTGTGCTCTACTGGGGAGTGACACTGGGAGGGCCTTTGTGTTGACTGGCCTGAGGCGCTGCCGTCAACACGTAGTGCTCAGATGCTCCAGCCCTCTTCTTCGGAGAGGAGGTACCGGGGATAAGGTCACACGGCACTCAGATGGTGCCAAGCCAAATGACAATCGCAGCTGTTTATTCACAGCCAGAGAGTGGTGCCGAGAGAGCTCCAGTGCAAATCCAACACGCGGTGCCGAGTTAGGGGCCAATTGCAGCTTTTTATGCATAGCCAGAGAGCGGCGTTGAGCGGGCTCTGGTGCCAGCCTAGCACATGGTGCTGAGTTAGAGGCCAATCACGGCTTTCATTCATAGCTAGAGAGTGGCGCCAAGAGGGCTCCGGTGCCAACTGAGCACACGGTGCCAAGTCAGAGGCCGATCATGTCTTTTATTTGTAGCCGGAGAGCGGTGCCCATCCAGTATGTGGTGCTGCATCAGAGGTTGATCGCGGCTTTTATTCATAGCTGGAGAGTGGCAACAAGAGGGTGGTGGTGCCGAATTAGTGACCAATTGTGGCTTTCATTCATAGCCGAAGAGCAGCACCGAGGGCTCTGGTGCCAACTGAGCATGCAGTGCCAAGTTACAGGCCAAACGCGTCTTTTATTCGTAGTTGATGCCCATCCAGCATGCGGTGCTGCATCAGAGGCCAATCGCAGCTTTTATTCATAGCTGGAGAGTGGCAACAAGAAGGCGCCAGTGCCGACCGAGCACGTGGTGCCAAGTTAGAGGCCGATCGTGGCTTTGATTCATAGCTGGAGAGCGGCGCTGAGAGGGGTCCGGTGCCAGCTCAGCGTGTGGTGCCGGTGAATCCTCGGGTGTGACGGACATACCCAGCGTCGGCTGCAGGGCCTGTTCCTGGACAATATTATGCAGCCTTCACTCCTTGTCTTCCTGAGTCCTTCGTTTAAAGATCTGCAAATGGAGCATAATCCACCCAGTGAACCTCACCCAGGCCTTTAAGATACCTCCTGTGGGAGTTGTCACTTGGGTTCAGGTTTCATCAGTCAATTTCCTGAAAATACCTTCCTTCCTTTTACAGTATTACAAGAAAGGTTCAATCTCTAAACTAAGGAGTGGCACAATATCCAACTTAAACATGTCATCTCCCATCAGTTGGGCCCCAATGCCTGGATTCTCCCAACCTACCTGAACTATATTCATTTCCTGAAAACTACACAGATTGTCAAGACCCACATCAACACTATATGCATATTTGGCCAGCAAATTTTAATTAAAAATGGATTCTGTAAAAAAGAAGCCGGAGGAGGAACAAGGCTAATTTCTCTTTGCTAATCAATGGAAACAAATTCTAGCCAAACAAACAAGGAGTCCTATGGCACTTAAAGACTAACAAATTTATTTATTGAGTGAGCTTTCGTGAGAGAAAATCCCGGAAGTCCTGAGGGTCCAGGGGCATAGGGGAAAGCCAACCGCAAGTTTCTTGCGGTTGGCTTTCCCCTAATATGTAATGGTGGCTTCCAAAGTCGCCGCCATTTACGCAAGGAATTTTACGTTCCTTTTATAAATGGCAGTCAACTGCCACTGAAAACGCCCTAAGTGTAGACTTGGCTCTGTAAAATAAGTGGTGTTAAGTTAGGCAAATGTTGGCACTGTGATATAGCAGGTGCTAACTTAACCCATAGGTTTTGGGAATACTCTTTCACATATAAAATATTAAAAATTGTATTTACAAACTAATATGTAATCTTAAACAAAACTGATGTTTATTAGGAGCTGAATAAATCTGTAAACTTTGGCTCAGCAGAGCACTAATAATCATTACTAAAAGACCTGTGCTATAAAAATGGAAATCCAAAAAATGATCAACTGAGCAATGGAACACAGACATAAGCTTTGTCACCATGGAAAACATTGTATGTTGTAACAGAAATACCCTCTACTCTCCAAAAAAGAAAAAAAAAAATCTGAGATATGGGATGCTTTCCTGGAAGTATCTGAATGAATGATCCTATTAAATGCATCCCCCTGGCCTCCCACTGTTCTTTACCCACTTTCTTCCCTCCTTGTCTTGATACCCCTTCTCTGCTTCTAATTCTTTATTTGGTTTTAATCATTTTATTCTTAGTTGGATTTTTATATATAAATTGTTTTGTTTTATATCCAATACAAATTTATATAGTCATATGATTTATAATTAACTCTTTCAAGTATAGCTATGGTTAGGTAGCAAATGGTTAAAATGAGAGGTTTACATATTGTTTGTTATGCTGTTTTTCTGTATATTTTTCTGTATATTTTTCAAATGTAATACAGAAATTAACAGAAAAATAATGTAGGCAATATTCAAAACCGTTCCTTTAATTTTGTAGTGTTTGTAATACTATTGTTATACTTTCCTCTTCTAAAGCACCTTCTTCTGAGGGTTTCAAAGTGCTTTTCAAAAGTAATTTAAGATGCCTTAAATCCTGAAGCATGAAGTTTAATACGTGTCCTAACAAACTTTTGGAGAGATTTAACATTGTGTTTGTTGGTTTTAAACCAATCTCTAACTACTAGGGATTAAAAGGTTTCTTGTACCTTCCTCACGAGCATCTGGTACCGACAATTATCAGAAACGGTGTACTGGACTACATGGTGCATTGGTCTGATCCATTCTGGCAATTGCTCTGTTCTTATGTAGCTTAATAGTCCATGTCCCTGGGAAAAGGTCACTGTAGTGCTAACAACAAACCACTGGAAAAGACCTCAAGAAGACATCCTGTTCAGTCCCCTGTGCTAAGGCAGGACCAAATAAATCTAAACCATCCTTGGCAGGTGTTTGTCTAAATTACCATATATACTCATATACAAGCCGAGATATTTTGCCTAAAAATTGCCCTTAAAACAGCCACTCTGCTTATATGCTGGTTAATACAGTAGAAGCCCCTGCCCAGGAGTTACACAGTAAGTCTCCAGCCCTTAGCAGCACTGAGCATGCTCTGAGCTGGAGCCCCAGCGTGTGACTGCTGCAGCCATGCTGGGGAGTCAGACCCCGGAACGGGGTTAGAGAAGGAGGGGACCCCAGCATCTGTAGCGGCCATGTTAGGGAGCCGGGGGGGGGTCAGCCTGGGGGAGCCAGTATCAGGGCCCCAAGGGATGGGGAAAGCGGCGGCAAGGGTGTCGGGGGAAGTGGAGGCAGGAGTGTCAGGCAAAGGGGATGCGGCAGTGGTGGCAGGGGAAAGTGGCAGGGGTGTTGGGGGAAGGGGAAGCAGCATCAGCGGCGGTGGGGCGTCAGGGAAAAGCAGCGGCAGGGCATTGGGGCATAGGGAGGGTGTTGGGGACTTTGGCGGAAGCCAGCAATGCTGGGTGGGGGGTTAGTAGCCGGGGCCACAGGTGGACCTCGACTTATAGGCGGGTCACCCATTTTTTACTATTTTGGGGGTTCAGAAAGGGGGGTTGACTTATGCATGGGTCGGTTTATCCACGACTATATACAATACCCTTAAAAACCTCCAGAGACAGAGATTCTATAACCTCCCTTGGATGCATATTCTTGAGCTTAACTACCCTCGATATTAAACATGCTCAGTTTTTTATCATTTTTGTTGTTGTTCTTTGGACTCTTTCCAGTTAGTCAACATCTTTCCTAAAGTATGGTGCCCAGAACTGGAAACAACATTCCAGTTAAGGCCTTACCAGCGGTGCTATGTACAGACAGACAATTACCTCTCATGTCTTATGTGCAACTTTCTGTTAATACACCCCAGACTGATGTTAGCCTTTTTCACAATTGCATCACATTTTTTACTTGTAGTCAATTTGTGAACCATAATCCCCAAATTCTCTTCTGCAATACTACAGCTGAGCCAATTATTTCTCATTTTGTTATGGATTTGATTTTTAATTCCTAAGTGTAATACTCTGCACTTATCCTTATTGAATTTCATCTTGTTATATTCAAACCAACTCTCCAATCTGTCAAGGTGTTTTTGAATTCTAATGTTGTCTTTCAGTATAGTTGCAACAATTACTAGCATGTTATCATCCACAAATTTTATAAGCGTATTCTCCACTAAATTAAACAGGTCATTAATGAAAATATTGATTAGTGCTGGACCCAAGGCAGACCACTAGATATATCTCCCTAGTTTGACAGAGAAGCATTAATAACTATTCTTTGAGTATGATCTTTTGACCAGTTTTTGCCTTATAATAATTTTCATCTAAACCACATTTCCCTAATTTGCATATGAGCATGTCAAGTGAAATCAAGATAAATCATGTGTACAACTCCTCACCACTCCCTCACTGCCAATCCACTAGGCAAGTGGCCCTGTCAAAGAAAAAAGTTAGGTTGATTTGGGTGTAAAGCATTCTTTACAAATCCATGCCGATTATTCCTTAAAACCCTACTATCCTCTAGGTACTTACAGAATGATTGTCTGTAAATTGCTTCAGTATCTTTTCAGGTACTGAAGTTTAGCTGACTAGTCTCTAATTCTGTGAGTCCTCTTTGTTCTCCATTTTAAAGATAAGTATTATATTTGCTGTTGTCAGTCCTCTGGGACCTAATCCGTCCTCCAGGAATTCCTGAAGATAATTACTAATGGTTGCACGACTGCTTTGGCTAGGTCCTGAAGGAAGTGTCCTGGGTGAATTTTCTCAAGCCATGCTGATTTAAAGAAGCGTAACCTACCTAAATATTCTTTAAACTATTCTTTCCTTTTTTATGGCTTGTGTTCCTTCTCTCTTGGTAATATTAATTTTGTTATGTGTGTGATCACAATTTAGTGAGTGATCACAACGTATCTTTTTAGAAAGATGGGAGCAAAATATTCATTAAACATATCTTTCTTGATGTTGTCTATTATTAGCTCTCCTCCACTAAGTAGAAGACAAAGGAAAGTAAGTCCTTCTCCAGAGGTACCCACAGATCCTTTTTATTGCGTTTTACGACCCTTGAAAGGTGCAACTCGGAGCATTTTCTATACTGCAACCACTATGGTGGCACAGCTATTGCACCACAGCTTTGCTACTGTAGATCTTGGCATAGATGCTTCCTACATCAACACATGGGTTTTCTGTTCATGTAGTTAATTCACCCAGAGGCAGTGGCGAGACTGACAGAAGAATTCTTCAGTTGACCTAGCTGCATCAAGACCAGTGGTTATGTTGACTGAACTACGGTATTCAAGGCTCACAATTTTTCACAGCCCTGTGCAATGAAGCTAGACTGATCTAATTTTTATGTCTCTTTGTGCCTGACCTTTTATGTCCCTATATAATCGTGCTATTCTTCTGTACTCCTCCTTGGCAATTCATTCACGTTTCCACTTTTCAAAGGATTCTTTTAAGATTTTCAGACCATTTAATAGCTCCTGATGGAGTCATATTGGCATAGCCTCTTTGAAAAATCAGACCATTAGTTCTTGAAAACAAGCTTTTTTATACATCTACACAAATTAGATTAATCAAGTAAACAGACATTACTCCTAGAACCTTAACTTTAACATTGTTCTGACATTTGTGTTCAAATGTGCAATCTAAACACTACATTAATGTGGCATTATGCATTTAAAGAGAACAGAAAGCACTTTCTGTGATGCTGTGGAGATGTTCACTTGTTTCTGTATGACTCTATGGGATTTAAAATGCACCACTCTATAGAGGCCTACAAGATGCTGAGTATTTTCAGCTCCTATAGGATTTACAGGAGGTAAAAATCTCAGCACACCACTGTGGAGAAATGTGAATCCACCATGTTATTGTACCATAAGCAGTAACATAACTAATAAACCTATACAACTGTTGTAGTCTTTGTCCATTGAAGCACATGTTAAATTGTTTATAACTACACTCCCTTCCAAATTTGCTGGACTATTCCCTAGTGCAGTGGTTCTCAACTACTATGTCAGGACACATTACTGTGCCACCAAACAGTGGTCTGTCACAGAAAGCTGAGGAAATGGCTGGACTTGGCCTGGACTGGGGGGTTGGTGTGTCCTGTGGGGTTGCAATATGCCACCAACCATGTCACAAGCTGCAAAAGGTTGAAAACCACTGCCCTAGTGCAATTTATCATATGCAAAATGTCATATTTTAAATCTCCACTATTTGAGCTATTCAGATGCAAATAAACCTTAATATGAGAAAACGGCTCAATCTTTCCCTAAATTTCACCTTTGGTCTGCGAGAAAATATGACCATTTCAGTCCAAAAATGAACTTTAAAGGAAGTGAGCACAAATGAAAATAGCAGGTGACAACAGAATTATGACCACAGCAATCATTAAGAATATATCTACATAGCAAGCAAAAAACTCAGGCAGTGAGGCTCAGACTACCAGTCTACAGACTGGGGCTCATGCTAAGGCATTAAAAAAATGGCTGTGTAGATGTTTGGCTTGGACTAGAGCTCATGTTCTGCAAACTTCAAATGTATATTTTCATGGAATTTTTTCAAAGATGATTACTAGAGACCATGTTCTGTAGTCTCAAGGCCCATTCTCATTACAAAAATGCTCACTTACCTACTGCATGAAGAGGTTCCTGATAAGCACTGTGATATTTAACAAAAATGTTATTACAAACAGTGCAACTGACCCATTGAATAATTGCTCGAAGCAATGAATAGCATAATATATACTTATTTGAAAAATTAAATGAAAATGTTAGAGCAGAACAGGTTGATAATATGGTCTCTGCATACTCGGCTGCTTCCTCAAAATAACAGCAAAACTGTATAGGCATGTGAAGACACACATTGGTCATAATTTATAAGAACCATCATCCCCATTTTATGAAATGTTTGATTTCAATTTTGTCCACATCATCAATGAACTGCTGTTCCACAGCTAAGAGATACTCTTTACTAAAAGATTTTTGAAAACAAAACATAGTAACCTTACCACTGGGCATTCCAATAATAATGCATCCTCTATTTTTTCTGCTTTAGGACATGGTGGCAATTGATAAAGTATTCGTGGCTCTTGTGCAATGCTGAGAAAAAAGGATTACAAATGATCAGCCTACTCTTCTGTCAACAGGTCAGTTTATGCATTATTATAAATCATTACCTCCTCAGGCAGTCAGCATTCTGAACTTCCCAGCATGTTGGGCTATTCCTATTTTAGTAAATTTCTTTCTGTGCTGCTCTCAGAAATTGGATAACTCCCTCACCAGTACAAGATACCATTAAAATGACCATCTTTTGTCTAGGTAAACCTTTAAGATGTACCAATAATGTTCTTATTTTAGTAACAATCTTAAAAAAAAAAAAAAAAAAAAAGAACTAAAGAGAAAATATAAATATTCTCAGGGACAGGAGACCATCATAAACTTCACCACTTGCAGCTCCAAAGGTGTGACATGTTTCTTTCACCTTGCTTTCTCTAATGGAAAATCATAGCTGCATATGTGTGCGGTATTGCAAAACTCTACAAAAACAAAATACTTCACAGCATGCACAGATCTCCCCCTGGGGAGAGAAGGAGAAAAAGAATGAAGTATACATGACAGATGTTAGTCATGTTGCTTACTGGACTACTAGAAGGTGCTCAGATTCTACAGTAATGAGTGTAATTTATGAACCTATATAGATTAGAATTTGGGTTGGGGGAAGCTATCAGTTTGTAACAATTCATTGTGCCAAATTCTTCTGAGTTATAGCCGTGTACATCTAGAGTAAATTCATTGACTTGCACTGTGAAACTGACAACAGAATGTGTCCATTAAGTATGTCCAAGAGGAATCACGTCTATTGTTTCAAAGCATTGTACCTTTCATGGCATGGGTACCAGAAGCTGAGAATTCTTGCATGATTTAAAAATTTAGCAACCTAAGTTTCCTAAAATGAAATCCATCTCTGTCTTCTTCTTTTGGGCTTTACTTATTAAATGACACACTCACAAATTATTTGACATGCCAGAAAACATATTATTAAAAGGAGCCTGATCCTGCAAAGGGATGACTGTCTTCAACTCCCATTAAAGTCATTAAGTGGGGAGCGTACTCCTGAGACTCAAGACCAGGGTAACTTACTGCTTTACTTCAGAGGTCACAGCTCTTCTATCAGAACTGTAATCTGGCTACAGCAGCTGATTTTGTGAAACATTTTTTAGTGCGTTAATCAGTCACTGGACCATAAGATATAAAACTAGTGTTCTAACTGTTTAATTTGCATTCTGTGTGGTGCTGAACATTTGCAACTCCCATTAAAGTGCAGTGATAGTGGAACATAAGAAGAATCTCTCAGGATCAGGCTTTACCTTGCTAAAATAATACAACACTTAATGCTACAGCTATTTTCTGACACTAAGGAGATAATGAAATAAGGGTCCAATTGTGCAAACACTTAGGCAGTGGGTATCTGCACTTATACAAGTACTCCCATTCAATTCAGTTGGGACTACTCATGGTAGTCTCTAAGTTTAGTCTTTGAGTAGAGGCAAGGCAAAATAAAGGCAGTTTTTAATATTCAAATAATTACCTGCTCACACAGCACCGATAGTTGTCAAAATAAATTCTTCCTTGTTCATAAACAATAGGAGATGTGGAATGAGTTGTCCAAACATTCTTGAATTTAGTACTTTCCTGAAATAGACAATCAATAGATTTTTGTGGCCAGCTGTGGTTTTGGAAAATATTTCACATCCTCTTACTGCTTAATAACTTAAGTTGGTTGAACATACTTTAATGACCACATAAAGAACTTTTTAATAAATAAAAAAGTCTGCTGAAATTATCTAGATATTTTTCATATTTCTTTCCTTTTTTCTACAGTTGTTACACTGGATGCATCCAGTTGTGAATACAGTAACTGTTGAAATAAGGCAAGCAGGACTTTGAACCAAAAGTATTTGAAAAGTAAGTCTAGAAGAGTTGGGGTGGGGTGGGGTGGGATAGGGTGGAGGAAATGTAATAAAATTTATGAATAGGCTATTATAAGAAAATGAGGGACAAAAAACAAATGAAAAAGTTGCTTTACCAGTTCATGGGTAGCATGGGAAATAAATGCTTATCATTAACATTAAAAATAAAGTTGGTTATAAAATTTTAATGGGACCCTTTCAACTTTAAAATTATAGGCCCTGATCTTGTAAATATGCATGAGTACCCTCATGTCTGTGAGTAGTCCTGTTGAATTCATGGAGTTTTGGGATCCAGCCTACTCTTTGGTGTTTGGAGGAAGGCAGGAGACAAGGTTACACATTTATTTGCTTAAAAAAAAGCAAAATGTTAATGAATTCACTTAAGCAACTTTATGCATATGAGTAATTCATGTGCATTAGTGATATGAGGATCAGAGTCCTGGTTGCAAATAATTTTCTTCATCTGTATCAATTAAGGCCCTGATCCTATAGTGAGATACATGTATGTGGGCTATGGTCAAAGTTTCAGTGGGGTCCTATCTAGGTGTAAGGGTCTCCCTCCATGCATCTGGTTCTGTGAATGGGGCCTAATATCTTATATCTTTAAAATAAATTTTCAGAAATTAATTTAGTTGCCTCTATTTTTGCTATTTACTTTCCGCATTACTTTCAGCTTGGGCAATAAAAAAAATTAATATTTATTTTACTTTGCTTTATAATCAGCTGTGGTTTCAGTCTTCCACTTCAGAGACATGTTTATTTGTTTAAAAACAACTACTGATTTTTTTTTTAAATAGTATAACAATTCTGCTGCACTTAGCAATTCTGTTGTAGGTCTACACCACAAATATACACTGGGATTACTGCACCACTCAGGGTGCGACAATCCACGACTCTGAGCAATGCAGTACCTTCCTAGCCCTGGCTTTAGACCAGTGGTTCCCAACTTCTTCTCTGCTGTGGCACACCTTGAAAGCTTTTTTTTGAGGCACACCACCATATAGTTTCCAAATGAGCTCATAAATATTCATGGGCCAATCAAGACCTCTGAGTAGTTTTTCAAAAAATTCTGTGGCACACTTGCTCAAGTCTGATGACACACCTGTGTGTCACAGCACACTGGTTGGGGAACACTGATTTAGACAGTGGTGTTGATGAGAGAGCTTCTGCCATCCACATAGCTACCACCTCCTGTGGAAGTGGATTAACTATGTTGATGGGAGCAGTCCTGTCAGTGTAGTGAAGTCCTCACTAAAGCATTGCTGTGACATAGCTGCACCGGTGCAATTGTGCTGCTGTATGTGTAGACAAACCCTTGGGCCTTGTCTATAACAACAGTTATGCTGGCAAACCAATTGTCACTCAGGGGTATGAAAAATACACCCAACTGACATAAATTTTGCTGGCATAAGAGCATGTGTAACCAGATTTTGTCAATGATAGAGCTCTCCCACCAACATAACACAAACCACTTGAATGAGTGGTGTCAGCAGGAGAGTTTCTTCTATTGACAGCATTGTCCACACAAGCACTTATGCCAGAAGAATTTGTTGCTCAGTGGGATGGTTTTTTTCATACACCTGAGCACAATAGTTTTGTCAGCATAAATGCAAGTGTAGAAAAGGCTTGAGAGTTGTGAAGTCAAATTTAAAATTGATGGGGTCCCTTAAATTACTACTGTAACTTTAATATTAAGTGTTATATTAGTTGTCTACAATAACAGCCACCCAGATTAAGACAGCTGATGAAAAAGATTTAGAAAGTCATACAGTAACACTATTATAATGTAAAATAAACATTTGATTTACAAATGGTAATAGAAGTCTTCGAGCATAAGCTTTCGTGGACTACAACCCACTTCATCAGATGGGGTTGTAGCCCATGAAAGCTTATGCTTGAAAAAATCTGTTAGTCTATAACAGGGCTGGCCAAAGTTATGGAACTCAAGAGCCACACAAGTTGATTATTAAATCTTCGAGAGCCGCATTGAGACATATAGCCATATATATTTACTTACTCCAAAATTACTAGTTTAAAATTCATTGCACACTTTAATTTTATCGTAAAAAGAGGGCAAATATTGATCCTATTAATGTCAGATTCTAATAATTACTTAAGGTTACCATGAAAACTAGGTCTATACAGTAAAAATTTATCTGTCATTCCATGTAGAAGACTGCAGGCTAATGGCGAGTTTTTTTGAAATCCTGACCATGCCACTGCTTCTCCCCGCTGTCCCTGACCTGCTCCCAAACCCCCAGGCCCTGACACTGGCTCCCTCAGGCTGACACCCCCTCACACCCAGAGCCCGCTTACCTGGCCGCCCAGTGGCTAGGCACAGGATGGGCTTCCCCCCAGCATACTCAGGGCAGGAGATTTAAAACTCCTTGGCTTGGGCTGCTTTCCTAAACTGATTTGCTAACATTCTTCCGGGATAGCCGTGTTAGTCTAGTCTAGCAAAAAAAAACCCAACAAAACAAAACAAAAAAACCAAGGAGTCATGTGGCACTTTAAGACTAACAGATTTATTTTTTGCATGAGCTTTCGTGGGAGAAAATCCCACCTCGTCAGATTCTTCGATGATGTGTGAACCTCTTCGAAGCATCTGACTATGTGGGATTTTCTCCCACGAAAGCTCACACAAAACATAAATCTGTTAAAGTGCCATAAGACTCCTTGGTTTTGTTTTTTTTTTAATTTTTCCGCAAGCCGGAATTTTTCATTCAAGAGCCGCATGCAGCTCCTGAGCCATAGTTTGGTCACACCTGGTCTGTAAGGTGCCACAGGACTCTCATTGCTTTTGCTATACACAGACTAACATGGCTACTCCTCTGGAAAATTCTGCAAATGGTAATGGTATTTTTTGCACCATAAAGATATTCTCCAGGGTAGAATGATAAAGATGCATCTTTTCCCATTTCTTCCTGAGGTTAAGTTTCATAGTACTGCCAAATCTCTCAAGAATTCAAGCTGTTTGTTCTCTCACAAGCTTCTGTTCTGAGTGTGGTCCAGCTGTCAGGGGCGTCGCTACCCCAGGGAGGGACCTGGGGTACCCTGGGGAGGGACCTGGGGTGCTGGCCCAGGCCCTGCCCCTGGCCTGCAGGCCCCACCCCCTGGCCGGAGTCAGGGCCGGAAGCTGCCACCTGTGGCTGGGCCCTGCATCCCCAGCCGGGGCCAGGAGCTGGAAGTGGCTGGGGACGGGGCTGCCATGGCTGCACCCTGGATCCCCGGCTGGGGATGGGGCTGCCGTGGCCACGGGTGGCTGGGCCCCGTATCTCCAGCCCTGTTGGGCCAAAGACCGGAGGGGGGGCTGCCAGACCCCGGGCACTGGTGCTGGGATTCGAGGCACGTGCCCTGGGTGCGCAGTGCCAGCGACGCCCCTGCCAGCCGTTACCCAAATTTCTGCCCTAGTGTTGAGAACATTTGGACTGAAGAAATCAGGCTCCAAAGGATTGATTCACTGCTGGAAAATGTTGGAAGCTGTTACCTGACACACAAGTTTTCTTAGGATTGCCATGTTTTTTCTGTGGGCAACACCTGCATCTTTTGCATAAAATCCGTGAGACCTCCTGGTCAGAAGGCAGCAGACACTGTGGACTTTACAAGCACTGGAAGAGGATCTTGCAGCTGAGGAAGCGGCTGAAGCTGGAGACATTTTTGTGTCGAATCCCCTCTAAGTCCTGGCTCGGCCAGCAAGCGCGGGCTGTGCGATACAACCAGACGACACAACATGGAGCTGATCATCTTGCAGTGCCGCACCTCTGCAATTGCTAGGACCCCCTTGCTGACCCCCCCCCCCCAGTCCTGGAGCCCTGAGCTGAGCGGGCGGGGTGCAGCTGGGAAGGAGAGGGGCTGCCGGCGCGGGTGCAGACAGCTCCGCCTGCAGCCGTCCTTCCCGCCCAAAACGCCGCAGGCGCGGACGCGAGGGAGAGGGACCTCGGCTCGCCCGGGCCCGTGCTGTGTGTGGGCACGTGGCCGCGCAGAGCCTCCAAGGGCTGCATGCAAAGAGCCCGGGCAAGGTGGGCGCAAGGCGGCTCGGACATTACCTACATCCCCGCCAGGCCCCCTCCTCTGCCGCAAACCCGCGGCACCAGCCGAGACAAACCGAAGCCCCGCCCCTCCCTGGCCGACTCCCACCTCCCGCCAGGCGCTGCGCCTCCGACCCCCGGGGACGCGCCGAAACTACAACTCCCGAAAGCCACCGCGGCGCTCGGCGCCCGCCCGACTGTGACGTCACGCCAGGGGTGGCGGGCTCGTCTCGCGCGTTCCAGCGTGGAGGTTCCGCCGGCTGCGGCGCGTGGCCAGCCGGTGCCCGCGCGCTGCTGGGGCTGGGCTGGCTGGGTGGCGCCTCAGTGGGAGAGGAGCGGCGCCGTCAGCCCCGAGCGCTGCGCTTTGTCCCCCCAGCCCCTTAGCCGCACGCAGAGCCGCAGCCCGAGGGAGAGACTTAGCAAAAAGGTCCTGCGAGTGTTTTAAAGAGTTTTCTGTATGCACTAGAAGAACGTTTGGAAGGTATGTTTGGGGCTTCTTGAATTAAAATGTTGTTAGCACGTTTCAGGAAATCAGCCAGTCAAATTTCGGCACCCTCAAAATGTCTGAGTCACAAAAACCGTGAAAATTGACCGCTGATGTAAATGAAAATAAAGTTAACTGCACACAGAGTCCCTGGTCCTTCAAAGGTAATTGCACGTGCTTAACTTTGTGTAAGAGTAGTTGCAGAGAAATCAATGACACTGCTCCTACCCACAAAAGTGAGGCATCTGGATGCGTCTTTTCAAGATCAGGGCCTTACTGTTTAGTTATAACTGTTTCTTTACATTTGGCAAAAGGCAATGTAGTTCATAAACACGTTATTAAAAAGGTTCTGAATTGCAGCATTTTATCTTGCATTTATTTTTTAAAAAATCAAGAAGGGTAGTAAATATATAGCATTTATACAGAAGTAGTTAGATGGAAATTTCTCTTCAATTTTTTAGTTTTTTTTCCCCCCTCTTTGAAAATAAAATACCTTTAAACTGAGGAAGGGAATAGAAGAAAATTCTACTTACACTATGATTGTTATTTTCCAATTATATTTAACAGTTTTAGCAGGGCAGTTGTACTGTGCAGTTGGTCAAACTGTACTCACCATTCTCTGCACTGTCATGCTCAATAGAGACAGGCCAGCGATGAGAGTGGTTGGTTGCTTTTTAAATATAAATTTTAAGGATGGGAAAATTGTTGGACTAAAAACTATGGAGCCTGCATGTTTTTATAGAACAGCTAGAGATCTGAAGAGAAATTGGAATCTTTATGGGAGACTCGGTTTTGTTGGTGATTCGTGTGTTACAGACCCATGGATGTGGAGCTAATGGAATTCACAAATTCATATTTGTACCATTGAATGGGTATCATCACTTTATAAATCCTAGCCACTATTGAATTAGGCTGGTTGTGTATTGACTCAGTTTCTGATCTTGGGAATATTGGTGGACATACACAAGGGTTGCAGGAGCAGGGGCTTAGAAATGTGAAGCACTTCATCTCAGTAGCAGTTCCCTGAAAAGTACAATGTGTGGGGCTTATTCTTGCATCTCTTGGTAGATGTCACAAAAGCCATCTCTGCAACTGATAGCGAATGAGAAGCTGAGCTCTGAGAATCTCTAATAATCACCCCTTTTCTGAAGAGGTCTGCAGAACCGGAGTGAGGCACACTGGTAGGCTTGTGTGGAAGCTAGCGCTGCCACTACCTCTGAGGCTGAAGAATGGACTTCAGTCTTCGGTCGCGTCAAATATACTGATGCTTTTCACAAACACTAAGTTATCTTATACATGTAAAGATATTTTGAGGGCCAAGGGAGGGTGGAGTTGATGGCACAACTGTCTTCGAGGCAGTCTCCTTCAGGCCAGGCCTTAGCAATGATGGTGAATGAAGAAGCTCAGTGGTTCTGCAGATAGCATTCTTGAACTACAGCTTCAGCAAACAAAGGAGATTTGTGCTATTTGTGTTGTGCAGTTTAGTGAACGGAAAGTATGTTTCAGGTGCATGCCTGCCGGTGACTGAGGGACTAATGCTAATAAAACCAAGGCTATGTCGCACACAACTGATGCTGTAATGGCCCAGCTGTTGCATAGCTGTATGACATTTGTTATGATGGTGGAAGAGTTTTTCACATCACTATAGTTGTCCACCCCACCAAGAGGTGGTAACTAGGTTGACAGAAGAAGCCTTCTATTGACCGACCAGTGTCTAGACTGGGCCTTACACCCCTGAGTGCTGTAGCCAGGTTGACCTAAGTTTTAGGTATAGCAAGTTTTTCCTGTCGCTATTTCCAGCCTGGTTAGCTGGTGCCATAAAGTGAGACGTGTCCCAAAATCATGACATTCTGAATACTTAGAAAAATTCAAGTTTAATTACTCATTGTAATGAAGAACATTAAATGTGTGATCACTGTTGTGATAAGTTGCTCAAAGTGAGATGGGTGGTTCCTGATAGTATTTTCCATGACCCGTGCTCAGCTCTGGAGCTCACTCCTGGTCTGGCAGGGTTAGGGACTGTTAGTCTAAAATTTAAAGTATGCCATGTAGAGGCCAAGAGTGGAGTTCTTGAATACAAGTTGTAGGTAATTTGTGATTTTCATGTTAGTGATGAATTAGACTGATAAAGGTAAGCACTAATATTTATTTTGTATTAAAACTATTTATATTTTTTAGTTCTGTGTTCGTTTAGCTTTCTGCAGGTGTTCAGAACATGCATAGACATTTTTAACAAATTAGAATAAATACATGAAGTGGTCCTGTTGTAATAAATATAAAGGAGAGTTAAAAGACCAGGTTGAAGAAAGTATGTCATGTGAAAAGGGATGCTTTTAAGTGGTTTTGTCCACAAATGTAAGTTTTGGCTGCTTTAGTTAATTTGAAAGAAAGAATCACTATGTTAAAAACAGAGAAAACTTCTGTTTTCACTTTACTTTGCTGTTGCAGCACCAGCCAGCAGGGGGTACTCAAATTAACTAGCAAACCCAGAGTCCAGAGCTGTGATTTTCATGGATGATCTCTTTCCATGCTGATTGTGGCAGAGAAGTCAGTCAGATACTTCACAGAGACTCAGCTTTATAAGTAACAGAAAAAGAATTGAGTTACCACATGAAAAAGGGGAAAACTATGTCTACACAGCATTTTGGAGCAATCCTCTCAGCCCAAGATGACAGACTCAGACTAGTGCTGGTGCTCTAAAAATAGCTGTATGGACAGCACTTAGATGTTGTGGCTCAGACTGGAGGTCAGGCTCTTAAGTGCTCTCCGCTGTTTTATATGACTTATTTCCTTCCCGCAGTCCCTGGTGAGGAAGATATGGTCAGTAAAATGTAAGCTCTTTTCTCCATTTTAGAAAACATTTTCTCTTTTTCTAGTTGCTTTTAAAGAGGAGGTCTACCCTGAAAGGTGATTGTAAGAATGGTGATGCCTTAAACTCAGCTGATCTACTCTGGGTGTTTTCGGCCATATCTGCTGACCTTAGTGACAAAAATAAATTCTTATTACCTGTTGGTTGCATTGACTCTGCAATGCTGAGAAAGAGGCATGTATTATATTTATTTATTGCATGAGCTTTCATGGGGAAAAATCCCACTGCTCTTAAGTGGGCTTTTCTCCCATGAAAGTTTATGCAATAAATAAATTTAATAGTATTTAAAATTGCCATTAAACTCATTGTTTGTTTTGCTGAACTAGACTGACTTGGCTACCCCTCTGGAACATATATTATATTGCTTCTTATACATCAAAAAAATAATTGATTAAGTTTTCTGATAGTTACACCTATGCAAACCTTTGAAGGCAGCGGGATTTCACAAGAGTCACTGTGGGCCTGAATTGGCCTGCATCACCTCCAACAATGGTGCATGAGAAGAAAAGTATGACATTAGAATCTCTGATCCCAGTTTGTTTGAGGGATTGGCAGCTAGAAAATATAACTTAAAAATTGAGCACGTTATCATACCACTGAGAAAGAATGAGAATGGAACACCACAATGCCATGTTTAGGGTGACTTTTCAGAGTAGAATCACACTTCGTCTATCCTATTCTGTTTTTCTGATAGTACTGCAATAAGGGTGGCAGCCAAGACATTTTTAGAAGCAGTTAATACATATCAAATCTTTTTCCTCATTGTATGCTTATGACATAACTTTCTCCTTGAAGCCTATCATATCTGCTCTACCCTTTCTCACCTCTAAGGATATTCAGAGCTCATCTGTTTCTTC
The DNA here is from genome assembly GCA_007922195.1 of Podocnemis expansa. Lineage (NCBI taxonomy): Eukaryota > Metazoa > Chordata > Testudines > Podocnemididae > Podocnemis > Podocnemis expansa. The sequence continues at coordinate 40,433,017 of ML681984.1, read as the reverse complement.
TTGTGTTTTTCTAACATTTCCACTTCTTCTCTCCCAAATTCCTGTACTTTATTGCACAAGCTGCAAAGCCCTTTTATTCCAAATTCTCTCTTTTATTTTCTACCTTTTTTATGTGATATTCTGCACTGTTTCCCAGCTGTCTCTAACCCATCAATTTCTGTGGATTTTTTTTTTGCATGTTAATGACTTCTCCATATTGTCCTAGTTATGGTGAAGAAGATCCAAAGAGCTGTAATATCTGTCTCCTTATACTGCTCAAGGCAAGATCAAAGCATCTTTTTGTTGCAAGGCTTGAGCTATAGAGACAGACTGCTTTTTAAAAGTCCAGTGCATGTATTCTTCTTGGGCTATTCTCAGTTTACCTCAGGATCTTAGAAATGCCAGTGTTCAAATGTTAGCTAATCTATCCACAAATAACTCCTAGTAGTCTCTTCTACAGGGTCTTCTCCAGGGGTGACTTTCCCGCCTTGTGTTTGCTGATGGCCTTTTGTCTTTTGTAGCTGTTTTGTATAGGTAAGGGCTTCTGAGTCTCAGTAGCATTTTGGTAATAAAATTGTACAGTACCTGCTTCACAGGAGAGTTGTGAATGTTTGTACAAGTAAGTTTGTAAATGCTGAGCAGTGGTATGAAGTTCAACTTTTTCAGCACATCTTTTTTCATAAGAGGATAAACAGAGAAAAGCTCCCTTATAAATATAACTGTGAGAACAACACCAGGCCAAATGATTGCCGATAGACTGAGTCAGCGAGAGCTATCTAATAACAAATTGTGTTTGCCATAGAAGTTTATTGGAAACCCATTTTCAGATAGAAGGTACATAACTTAATTTTGTCTAGCTCCTATTTCAGGGCTGATACTCCTCTAGGTTTTATTCCCCCAGGATTAAGTGATTTACCCTATGTCCCAGTGTTGATCTGTTGTTCCAGTCAGAAAACTTTACTCTTTACAGTTAAAGCAGGATGGAAACAGCTCTTCTTTCACCTTTCTGTCTGTTTTACAAATCTAAAGTTCCAGCAGTGCGGAGACAACCATTGAGAAGCTCCAATGCCAGCTTAAGTTTTAAAAAAGAATATTTTCCAGTCCAATTGGCAATTTACACATAACAGCTTCTGTGTGTGTGTACCATGAGAAAAGCTGCACTGTGTGTAGCTTTTCTTTTCTTTGCTGTCAAGATGATAATTAGAAGTAGAACATCTCACTACTAAACCTAAAAACATCACTCCTTTTTTAACATTTCATAATATTATTTCTCTAGTGTTTTTGCTGAATAAATGGCTCTGCTTCCAGTGGTCGGTAATTTTTGATATAAATCCAGTGGGTGGTAATGTCTGGGAAGATGAAGGGTTTTCAAATGGAGGTCAGATTATTAATAAAATGTGGTGGTGAAGCAATTTGAGCAATGAATCACTTTTGAAAATGGAAGGTAGGCTCCCAAGTCACTTAGGCATTTTTAGACATGCTAGGCTTAGTAGCCACACTTTCCATTAATCACATGATCATGAGATGTCAGTTCATTAATACTAAGCTTGACTCTAGGACTTTCCTCTACATTCTTATCACTTTCACCTACTGTACTCCGCTTGTCTTTCCCCTGTATCCTTACAGTGTTTTGAATACTGGAGGCTTCAGCAATTAGTCAGTACAAATTCTCCTACAGAGGTCATATTCTCATACAAATCCTAATGTTTCACCTGTTACTCATGCCAAATCTTTTTAGCCACCTGTCTCCATTTCCCATCTGTGCATCTTTTCGTGTTTTTAACGAGATAGAGAGCCAACCAAAATCATATGACTAGCCTAGGAGCTGAATCATTTGTATGTTATGTAGAACATCAAAAGCAGAGGAAATTCACAGCCTGAATTCAGGCATTGGCAGGTAAATGAAGGAGAAACTGATTTTGAAGGAGTATGTAAAGTAATAATAGAATTTGCATCTAAGCATCTGTTTAATCTGTTAATAATTTGAGAGCAGAGAGGGCTTTTGAGGTTTTTTTTTTTTTTTGGTATCTTTTAAAATAGTATTAATTACACTGTAATGTAAATCTGACATTATGGAGAAGTCTGTATGCTATTTTTAATCCTAGCAACTGTACAGAAGCATTTTTAATAACTTTTTATGTGCAGTTTATCTGCATGCTCTTGCAGAGCCATACTGTAGCTTTGGCTGAGAGGATGTGAATCTGTCATTTTATTGTGAATAAAATAAATTAACCGAAGCCTTGGTCATGGAAAGACTTTTGCCGATACTTAAACTTTACGCACAACTAGTCTCAAAAAAGAGACCACCCCAACTCTCATGCATGCATAAGTCTTTGCAGAATCAGATCCCAAATGATTTTATTATGGTGTTAATATTGTAAATTGGAATTATCATTTTAGTTACCCAAATGTGTTGCCAAGTGACATAGTGATTAAAATTAGAATTGGCTTTGATCTAAAAAATAGTTTTGTTGTATAATGAAGTGCTAAATATTCACCGTGTGAAATTGCACATTGCAATAAGGAGGCCTTGTGTACTGGCAAAGAAGCTATTCTGCTTTGTATTTGACATTGGAAACCCAGAAACATGTTTTTAAGCCTTCAAACAAATATGAGGAAATGTTAATCTTGTTCTCTCTCTTCTTTAAAGGCTTAAAATAATAAACAATAGTATTTCAAAAATACTAATCATTCAGAAGAACACCTTAACTGAGGAATTATTGAAGTTATTTAACTGATTCCTTTACAAAGCTTTGTGTAGACATGTTCACATATCTAATGAATCTGTTTTGTTCACAATGCAGTACTTGTGGTCAATCATATACTGCTATTTCTTGAGATAAAATTGTTCATTTCTTAGCCAGTTTACACAGAATGTTTTACAATAATTTTTGCATTTAAATGGTACCTGCTTCTTTGTAACTATGTTTTGTGTTCCCAGTGCTACATGCATTAGATTTATGTGCATGCTTTATGAAGAGAGAGCACTCTAAAAATAATGACTCTTAGCTTTTTTTTTTTTTTTATACACAGAGCACTTGAAGGAGAGAAGAACAAAGGCACATAAGGCTAAAAGGAGGAGGAAGAGCATTTCATTTTAAACATCTCCTAAAAAAGAGCTTTTACTAACTGGGACATGACAGACAAAAAAAAGCCACCAACAAGACAGAGTACTGTTACTATAGCATGGCTCATATATCATTAGCCTTGTTTAAACTGATTTAGAGTTGACATTTTTGAGTAACTACCATGTAAAAACACAGAGGTGCAAGGTTCGAATTATATGTTTAATAGAAAAATCTCAAACACTTTATAATTCACATGATGAAGAATTAACAGCTAAAAACATTCGCTTCTAATGAGGTATTAAATACAGATTACTACAATACACAGTGGAAATTTTTAAAGGTGTCCTGTGCATACTGTGTGTAAATACATTTCTGAATCTTTCACTTTCTGTTTTAAAGAGTGAAACCATAGTTACAGAATGAAATCCTTTGAAGACCATAGTGAGTGGGGTGAAAAATGTCAAGCAGAATAACAATGTGTTTCCACTAGAACAAATGGTGCTCTCTGATAACTTCCTGATTATTTTTTAAAAGGGACAGACTCACGATAAAAACAAAGTAATTCAGAAATAATTTTCTAGCCTTCATTACTAATAACATTTTATATGTTTCAAATGAAAAAATGAAACTTAATTTATTGATTCACTGTGGGTAGGGGCTCTTTGTCATTGTCTGACACGACTTTGAAAGTAGACTGTCAAGTTTTACTTTCTGCTTCTTATGTAGCAGCAGCACATTTTTGGTTATTTTGGTTTCCTGTATTTGTGAGGAATGTTAACATTTTTAAAAAGCATTTTCATTAACTTAAAGAGAACAATCTGGAGCATTAAAGGCCATATTGCAGCTTGAGTGCTTGACTACAATCTCTTCTATGTGTCATATACAATTAAGCTCTAGCAAAGCTATAATTTCAATGGGTTATGTTTTTACAGGTCTCAAATCAAAATGAATTTCATTAAAAGACTTTCAGTTTCATGTCTGAGGAAAAGCAAGATTCAGCAGAGGTACCAAAGTAACAGACGACCAACTGCTCCACTTGGGTCACGAATCTTAACAGATCCTACTAAAGTTTTTGAACATAACATGTGGTGAGTTGCCTCTTCAAGCTTTGTATTGGATACTGTTTCATAACACTTTTATTCTTCTTCAAGATTCATTGCACAAGTCTGTTCTGTGGTAGGTGTGTGTACATCTTGTGCATAGTTATTGGAGAATTTCTTCCCTCTCAGTAGTACCCATCAGGGTGGCCTGAGTACCTTCTGTTAGAGCATACTACTTCATGCTGGTAGGCAGAGCTGCCCCAGAGTGCTCCCCCAGTTCTTTCTTGCCAGGTTGTCAGAGCAGTTCTAGATTTGTGACAAGTGCTTCCCTCACTTCTTTGTGTTTGCCAGTAGTTAGTTAGTTTTTTGCTAGTTTTTAGTGTTATGTTTTCATTGTAGGTCTTTTCTGACCTAGGTCTTTATCTTGCATGACCAGGATCAGTGCCAAAACAATGCCTCACCCACCAAGGTTTAACTCCTGCTGGACTAGCACTTAAGCCTATGCTAGTCACTCACCTACCAGTGGTCTACTTTAAAGGTTGGGGGAATTCCACATTAGTGGCAGATGTCACATTTGTAAAAGATTCAATCCCTTTTCAAAGAAAGACAGAACAGTGAGGCTAGAGTGCTTGTGGAGGCAGTGTGTTGCCCTCCTTCAGAATCATCACATGGAGGAAGCAGCCCAAGTACATCAGCCTTGGTGTGAGGTACTCCAGTGGAGGTGTCTGTAGTTTCTTGGTCCCATTTGCTGGTATCAAAGAAAAGATAAAGCTTCCTCAAGGTTGGTACCTTGACTGAGTGTATTGATATTGAAGGCAAATAAAGTCAGAGATTCTGCCTAACATTTAGGGAAGAGGCTGTCTCTGGAGCACTCATCATCCGGGAAGAAGGGACTGCCACCTCTGAAACCTCTCCCTGGAAGGTCCTTTGCTGAGCCAAAAAACAGTACTGCTTCCAACCACCCCAGAGGCATATGGTGCGCTAAGTGACCTGCTTATCCTCTCAATACTTGTACTGCCATCAGTTCAAGGAAGTTTATGGGTGGTACTGATACTGCAGCTCCTCCCTCATAGCATCAAAAGCCTGAAGTACTGTTACCTCCTGACCTTCAGCAGAAGCTGGTACAGTCAAGAGGCAAGTCTTTGATATCCCCAGTAATACTATCCCTTTGCTCATCCCAGCTGGTTCTGCTCCTCTGTTGTCAGATATTTCAGACTTCTTCTTCAGACCTGGAGATGAAGTCGTGTATCCTGTCAAGGATGAATGATATACCCCCCTGTCAGAGTCTTGGGGACCATGAGTCATGCAGTAACTTCAGCATTAGCCTCCGTCTATAGAGCAACAGTCGGGACAAGGATGGGTCCAGACACATACCACTGGCCATTTTGGACACTGTGGGGTGTCTCCTCCTCTAGCTGGGATCTCCTCTCAACCATCTCATTCACTGTTTTCAAGAGCACTCCAGGGGTATCAGCATCCAGGGCATCGTTCTCCGGTTCCTGGTTCTGAGATCAGTATCACCCAACCAGAGGTCACTCAGGAAAGAAATAGACGAGCCATCACTTCAGAAACCTTTGGCGCCTTCTTTCTTATCACCAAATGAGTCTGTTAGCTGGCAGTTGATTATTCCATCACTAGAAAACAGAGCTCATCAAGATCTTTTGAAAAGAGAGACCTCTGTGCTTGACAGTTAGACAGAGGACGTCCAAATAAGTTCTCACATGCGGGTGGACATTCTGGTATCAGTGGCCCCTGTCAGGGTGGCTTCTGCCAACTAATGAAGCCATTATAGAGCCTGCTGAGGCACTTTGCCTCACACAGCACAATATATCCCCTCACAGGGTTATGACCCTTTGTACTCTCATTCTTTTCTGGCTTTCCTAGCAGCTGCCTATGAGCAGGAGAGACAAGGATGCCAAGCGTGGACGACAAAAGACAAAGATTCAAAGAGGCTGAATCTGTTTGTTTGCAAACTTTATTCCTCAGGCAGTCTACAGCTCAGATAATTCTGGTGTGGCTATGACTTACAATGAGCAGAAAGAACAGCAAATGTGGAAGGCGCCCAGTGTGGCTTAACAGAGAACTCTGCACTGAGCTAAAGCATAAAAAGGAAGCTTACAGGAAATGGAAGCTTGGACAGGTGACTAAGGAGGCGTATAAAGATATTGCTTGGGACTGCAGGGATAAAATCAGAAAAGCCAAAGGACAATTGGAGTTGTGGCTAGCAAGGGATGTGAAGGATAACAGGGAGGGGTTCTACAAGTATGTCAATAACAAGAAGAAGATGAGGGCTGGTGTAGGTCCCTTACTGAATAGTGCAGGCATCCTTGTGATGGAGGATGAAGAAAAAGCTGAAGTGCTCAATGCTTTTTTTTATTTCAGTTTTCACACGGCAGGGCCAGCTCCCAGCCCACTACACTGGGTATGGCAGATTGGAGAGAAGAAGAGAGGCCCTTGGTGACAGAAGGTCAGGTTAGGGACTACCTAAAGAAGCTGGATGTGCACAAGTCCATGGGGCCGGACAACCAGCATCCAAGGGTGCTGAGGGAGTTGGCCAGTGAAGTAGCAGTATCACTGGCCATTATCTTTCAAAACTCATGGCGAAGGGGGGAGGTGCCGGAGGACTGGAAAAAAGCAAATATAGTGCCTATCTTCAAGAAAGGGAAAGAGGAGGATCCGGTAAATTACAGGCCTGTCAGCCTCACCTCAATCCCTGAAAAAATCATGGAGCAGATTCTCAGAGAATCCATCCTAAAACACTTGGAGGAAAATAGAGTGATCAGGAACAGTCAGCATGGATTCACCAAGGGTAAATCGTGCCTGACCAACCTCATCGCCTTCTGTGATGAGATGACTGGATTTGTGGATGTGGGAAGGGCCGTTGATGTGATATATCTTGACTTTAGCAAGCCTTTTGATATGGTTTCCCACAGCATTCTTGTCAGCAAGTTAAGGAAGTATGGGTTGGATGTGTGGACTGTAAGGTGGATAGAGAACTGGCTAGATCAGCGGTTTCAGCGTGTAGGAATCAATGGCTTCATGTCAAGTTGGCAACCAGTAACAAGTGGTGTGCCCCAGGGGTCGGTCCTGGGGCCAGTTCTCTTCAACATTTTCATTAATGATCTGGATGATAGGATTGATTGCACACTCAGTAAGTTTGTGGATGACACCAAGCTGGGGGGAATAGTAGACACGCTGGAGGGCAGGGAGAAAATTCAGGAAGACCTTGACAAATTGGAGCAGTGGGCCAATAGAAATCTCATGAGGTTCATCAAGAACAAGTGCAAAGTCCTACACTTGGGACAGAAAAACCCCATGCACTGCTACAGGCTGGGGAGTGATCAGCTAAGTGGCAGCACCATAGAAAGGGACCTGGGGGTCCTGGTGGATGGGAAGCTGGATATGAGTCAACAGTGTGCTCTTGCTGTCAAAAAGGCCAATGGCATACTGGGCTGCATCAGAAGAAGCGTTGCCAGCAGATGGAGGGATGTGATCATTCCCCTCTATTCAGCACTGGTGAGGCTGCGTCTGGAATACTGTGTCCAGTTTTGGGCTCCCCACTACAGAAAGAATGTGGGCAAATTAGAAAGAGTCCAGCGGAGGGCACCAAAAATGATCAAGGGGCTGGAGCACAAGACCTATGAAGAAAGACTGAACAAACTAGGCTTATTTATCCTGGAGAAGAGAAGACTGAGAGGGATTTGATAGCAACCTTCAGCTACCTGAAGGGATGCTCCAAGGAGGATGGAGCTTGGCTGTTCTCTGTAGTAACAGAGGATAGAACAAGAAGCAATGGTTTCAAGTTGCAGCTGGGGAGGTCGAGGCTGGATATTAGGAAAAACTTTCTTACCAGGAGGGTGGTAAAGCATTGGAATGGGCTATCTATGGAAGTGGTGGAATCTCCATCTTCGGAGATGTTTAAGGCCCAGCTGGATAAACTTCTGGCTGGGATAATTTAGTGGGAGTGGTCCTGCTTTTTTTGGCAGGGGGTTGGACTAGAAGACCTAATGAGGTCCCTTCCAACCCTATGGTTCTATGATTCTATGATGATTCTATGACTTCACTCTTTGGGAAAATGTTATAAAATTTAAACATAAGTTACTGGAGGGCTGTTGATGGTTTGCAGTAATAGTGGAAGAGAGTAAACTGGTTGCCAGGACAGTTTTAGAGATCTCAGACTCGGCTGCTCAAACAACAGCATGAGCTATTACTCTGAAGAGGTGTTTGTGTTTGCAGTCATCTGGGCTACCCACAGAAGTCAGCAGAACATCCAGGGTCTCCTTTTCTAATGTTCCTCATTGTTTTCAGAAAAAAAGCAGATTCTAGGTTCCATATCCTAAAAGATTGCAAGGCCACACTAAAATCTCTTGGGATCCATAATCCAGCAACAAAATGGAAACAATTTCATCTGCAGCAGCTGTACAGGCACCAACCTTTTGCTTCCTAGTCCAAATATCTGCCAGAAAGAAAGGATGGGCTTAGAGGAGGCACCGTCTGCTGTCTTCCTCTTCAGCACCTGTGGTGTCATCCCATCCAACTGCCTAAGCCAAACAGCTGTTTAAATAGGCTGATCAAGGGCAGTGCCCTGGTTACCATAATTACTGTTTCCCCACTTCCATTTCCCAAATGGTTATTCTGCTTTGAGTGCTTGGGCCCACATAACATCAGATCAGTGAGTCTTAAACACAGTGGACTGGGATATGCCCTCCAGTTTATTTCTACCTCCCCTCCGAATCCCTCTTTAAAGATCCCTTTCACAAGATTGTCTTTCAAGAGGAGGTCCAGTTTCTTCTTCAGGCAGGGGCCATACAGGAAGTCCCATTGTAGCTCATGGGGGAAAGCTACTATTTCTACTGCTTCCTCATTTCTAAAGTGAAAGGAGGACACAGGCCTCTTTAGATCTAAGAACATTGAACAAATTCTTAAAGAAAATAAAATTCTACTTGGTTACCCTACCTTCTTTTATTCTCTTCCTGGAACAGGGGGCTTCCTTCAACTTAAAGACATTCACTTTCATGTTTTACCACACCACAGTTATTGAAAGTTTCTCTAGTTCATGGAGAATGGGTACCAGCAGTTTTATTTGGTCTTTCAGCTGTTCCTTCAGTGTTCATGAAGTCTATGACTGTAGTGGCAATGCATCTGTGAAAATTAAGGGAACATATTTTCTTGAACCAGCTTGACTGGTTGACCAGAAGATGGTCTGAAGTTCAGTGTTATCTGGGCTAGCCTCAGTCATATTCACATTTGATATGCTGGGACTCCGAGTAAATCAGTATAGAGAACAAAATTGAGAAGTCTTAAATTTCACAAAGGCCTTTCTTGTGCAGTGCAGGTTTGAAATGTATGGGACATAATGCTATGGCTGAAAGAAAATGCTCTCACCTCAGGACACAGCCGCCTCAATCTCCTCAGTCACATGGCAGAGTGCACGTGTAGTTCAGCATGCCAGGCTCTCTCTCAGAAAGTTGCACACTTGACTAGTTTCAGTCATCCTCATTGGGACAAAGTGGTTCAAGTGGTAATTGTAGTTTTGTCATCTCTGGTTTGATGGATATGTCCTCTGAAAGGTTACATGCGAGTCCCCTTATCTTCCCTGCTACCAACCCTTACTCCATTCACAGACACATCACTCCTGGTTTGGAGACCTCAGCTGGAGTCCCTGCAGACTCAGGATCTGGGGTCATCTCAAGTTCTAAAAATCTGTATAAATGTCAAGGACTTGAGTGGAAGTCTAGCCTACTCAGCCTTCCTCCTCCACATAATAGGGAAGAGTTTATTAATTCTAACAGGCAACTCTTCAGGTATGTTTTACATGAACTGGCAAGGAGTGACACAATTGACTCAGCTATGCCAAGACATGAATTGCCTCTGGGACTTTTGCATAAATAGCTCAATTCATCTCAGAGCTGCTTACCTTTCAGGGAAAAATAACATGTTAGCAGGTCTTTTTCCAATCATCACAATTGGCTCTGGAACCCAGATGTGGCCAAATCCATCTTCCAGCTCTGGGGAGTTCCCCAGATGGACCTGTGTGCAACAAAAGCCAACAAAAAATTCTATCAGCTTTGCGCTCTGGGAGATCTCAGCTCATTGACAGATGCAGTTCTCCTATCCTGGAAGAATTCCCTCCTGTATTCCTTTGCTGACCAAGTTCTTGTTTAAAGTCGAACAAGATTATGCTCACCTCATCCTTATAGTACTAACATGACTTCATCCTTATTGGTATTTGTGATTTTGCCCTCCTGTAACCTGGTCTGGTGTGCCACTGTGCTTCACTAATCACCCATTCGTGGGCCCTGACTTTCTCTGTTTTGCTAGGTGACCCTCTACTCTTGTGTCAGCTCGTACCAGCCCTCCTGCATGTAATCTGTCCTAGGCAGTGGAAGTGCACTCACTAGTGACTCATGGGACAGTCCTTCAGCCCCTGGATGCCACATGAGGAATGTCCATCTGTTACCAACTTTGCCCACCAACTTGGGTATGCTCATTTATTAGGGTTACTATCTCTTTGGGGAAGGGGGGGAGATGGTAATTCTATTAGTCTACTGCTTGTGTCACTTGTGTTTCTATATGGAGCTCACTTCTCCCTTCTGCAAGCTCTCCCTGTGGAGCAACCCTTGTAGGGCCTTGATTTCCCAGGACTGGATTCTTCCAACCCCCAAATCCAAATAACCACCCAATATACACATTCATCAATTAACAAGGTGCATCTGAGCAGACCGGGTCTATTAGCACTCTCAGCTGACACCTTGTACGTCTCTGAACTCAGCAGGCTGGGTCACACGGCACTTCTCTGCTGCTTCTTACGTACCCCTGTACTGCACTGGACTAGGCTTGATTATAGATCTTGAGCAGGCTGGGTCACACAGAACTTTTCAGCTGCTACCCTTTATATGCCCCTGGGTTCAATCAGGCTGGGTCAGAACAGCACTTGTCAGCTGTCACCCTTATATGCCCCTGGAGTCAATTAGGCTAATATTTCCATCCATGATCAAACCTTATAGGGCTGTGGGCATCACAGGGATCTTTGGCTAGGTAATAGAAGCGTTGCTGCAAAGTGATATAAAGAAACCAAGACCACAAAGGAGAGGGAATGATGTCTTCAAAGAGTCTGGAAACTGTCATGATTACAAAAGGCATTTTATTGCTAGGTATCTAAAACTTCCATTAATAGTAATAATTACAAAAGGAGAGAAAAATATCTCAAAATGCCCAGTTACAGCATTAATAAACATACAAGGGAAGAAAAACACCCAGCTACAATATTATCTAGATTCTATTATATCAGGCCTAGAGAGAGAGAATCATAATTAAACAAAGAGAGAGAGAGGTGCAGGGGTGGGGTGGGGGTCTCACCACTCTGTGTATCAAAAAGGTTCCCAGGTTGTGCAAATCAGGGTCAGAGGCTGGATGGAAACAAAGCTCCCACAGCAATCAGCAAAGAAGAGGAAAAACCAAGTCCCAGTGGAAATGATACAGCTTTAGATCCAAGCATCAGGACTCAGAACTCAATCCAGAGTCTCACAGGATTCAGTCAGGTCTTAATGAGGACTCTCATAGGACACACAGTACTTACTCTTGGATTTGGGTAAAGGTTTTTATAAGGACTTGTTTAAGTGGCCAATACACATTCCTGGCTGGGTGTAATAGTTCAGGGAAGCTCACAATAAAGTCAGGCAGACTCAGTATTTTGGGTATCAGTTATCATGTTTATGGCTAGAATGGTCTGGCAATTGCTGAGTGAGTTTGTTTTGGTGTGAGATCCCCCATCATGCAATGCTTCCCTGCTTCTTCAATCACAGAGTCCAGTGCGGTTCCTGCTTCTTCAATCCCAGGGTTAATTGCACTTCTTGCTTTGGAGCTTGGCTCTCCATAGTCAATGCAAATGAAGCTCCATTTACTGTGCTGATGGCTTTTGGATATGAGTAGGTAAGGATGTCTCCCACTGCCTTCTCACTGTTTTTGGTTTCCAGTTCAAGCAGAGGTTGGGGGAGGTGTGGGCGGGAGAAGGCACAGGCTGGATACTATGCGCTGATTCCATGATGTTAAATAAGTATATAGCAAATCAATGCAAAATCAGGTAGTCAGTCAAGGCATTTATCACACTCAAATAAAAGATAACTCACATTCTAACCTAAAATAACTGCTACAGTCATGCTCAGCTTACCACTCAAATTTGGCTGTGGTGGTTTTCAGACAGTCTCTGGCCTCCTACGGGCAGGGCCTAGTTCTTAGAGTTGCTAGAAAGATGAAGACCAAAGCAGAAAAGCCCCTGACTGGTTTAAAGTGTCTCTCTTTCTCTCTTCAAACACCCCTTCCCTCCTCCTCCTATTTGTGGTCGGGTCAACACTCTTTTCAAGAAAGGGCAAATGATCTCCCACTCCAGCCAAGGTGGTACAGGCATTTAGCTGGTCTATTGTTATGCGTATTTATTCTGGATATGTGTTTGTAGTCCTGATTACTTGCTCCTACTTGATCCATGTGAAATACCTCTGGGAACATGTTTCATATGTGTACACATTTATGATGTTGCAGGAAAGTTACTACCATAAAAATAATGTGTAGAGCATACCATGAACATTTAAAAAAATAGCTCACATGACATATGTTGCATTTAAACCATGCCATTACATTACATTGCAAGGGTGAACAGGAAAGATACACAGATCACGTTATGGGGGGGGGAGGGCGGTGCAGCACATCACAGTATTCAGGCCTGTTAGCCAGGTCAATTGAGCCTCTAATGTCTCTCCTGTTGTATCCAGGCATATTTCCCAGTACCATTGTCACCTTCTCCATCCTAGCTTTGGAGCCCTCCTCCTGACAGTGTGGGTGCTTCATGATTGACACCATTTGTGAGATCCTGTTCAAAGGACATTCAGAAAGCACTTCTGAACAGTAGAAAACTCTCAGCTAGGATCACTTACTTGGCTAAGTGGGAGCCCTTCTCTGTTTGGTCTCTTCAGAAAGGCACATCTCTAGGGTGGCTCCCCTGGATCTTATACTGGAATGCGTTCTATATTTAAAGCAGAATTTGGCTCTTAGCTCTAGATGAGTGCATCTGGCAGCTATTTTGGCCTTCTTTGTTTTGAGGAGTAGTAGACCGTTTTCTCCAAACCATCATTACCAGATTCTTAAAGGATTTGGTCAGATTGTACTCACACATGCAAGATCCCATCCCTCTCTGATATCTGAACTTGGTCATACCAAAATTGATGGAGCCACCTTTTGAACCTCTTGCAACCTGCTCTCTGTTGTACCTGTCTATGAAGGTAGCATTTCAAGTGTCCATTACCTTGGCCAAAAGAGTGGAAGAATTAAAAACCCTAGTAGCAGGCCCTCTTTTTGCAGTAATTTAAAGAATACTAATTTAAATTATTCATGAACCTTACAGGGTTCAAACTAACTGTATCAGCTCAGTTGTCCTCAGTATGCTGCTGTAGTCAAAAAACAAATAAGATGTGAGGATAGACAAGAAGTATGATGATGGCAAATGCTACAGCAAATATCATAAATGCCTTTATGTAAATCAATGCTTCAGCCTCATCTAGTAATGTCTGCAATACTGATCACTCCATTTCTAAGAGAATATTGCAGAACTAGAGGGATTGAAGACAGATTGAAGAGGTAGGGATTGTTTACTTTAGGAAAAAGATAAATAAAAGATGGCAAGATAAAAGTATATAAAAAAGTACAAAACCAAGTTTTTTTTAGAACAGATAACTTTAAAACCAACACCCGAAAATGGAGAAAACAAGTACAGAAGTAATTCAGATTGGTCAGACTTCTTGTACAAGGCATTTTAATCACCGTGAATGCATTTGTTTGCAAAACGCTGGCTGGCCACTGTACATAATATACTGACCAGCAGATCTTGTGCAAACAAATGCATTCACAGTGCTTAAAATGCCTCTTACAAGAAGTCTGATCACTCTGAATTACTTCTGTATTTGTTCTCTTCATTTTAGTGCATTGGTTTTAAGGTTGTCTGTTCTAAAAATCTTGTTTTAATATTATTTTTCCATCAAGACTAAAAGTAGATCACATCAAAACTTATGAACACCACTTGCTTGAAACCTAACCTATAACTGTTGCACCAGCTGCTGCAGAAAGGTGAGAAAGCACAGGGCATACAGACAGACAAGGTGTAGCAAAATTAATAGAAGGGTCATCTAATAATAATGGCTGACTTAGAGATGGGCGATCTGGCCCTTTTGTTCCTCAATTTCATAACCCCAGAATATGGGGACATTCAATAAAATGAAAATGGTAGAAATAGTTTTCACAAGGCATGTTACTAAACTGGAATCACTGTGATAGGAGGTTGTGGCACATTAAGAAGATTCAAAAAAAGATTGCACAGGGAATTTGAAAAGGGTGTTACACCTCACGCTTTAACATTTAAGCCAGTTTCTAAGTATTAGGGTACGTCTGTCCAATCCTCAGAAGTGAGCTGGAGGTCTGAAGCCCAGCCGCGTCTTAGGTTTTAGATCCTGAGCTCCAGCTTCAAAGTTCTGTCTACATGGCTATTTTTAGGGTGCTTTAACACAAGCCTCACTGACTGAGATCTTTTAGCTCAGTCTTGGAGGGTTCCTTCCACAGGCTGTATAGACATTATTTTAGAGATCACGATTAAAATCTAATGTGGGGACAGATTGTCTTGTTTCTGCCCAATAGAGGGTCCTCACACCATCGTCTGAATCAATACCTACCACTGTCATGAGCAGGACAATGACTAGACAGGCCTCAGGTTTGATTCAACATGGCAATTCCTATGCTCCTGGATAAGGTTTGCAAGTTACTGAATCTTTTATTTGTCCATCAGGTATGTAAGATCAAAATCTTTTTGAACAGTCTTTTAATAGAATTTTGACAATAAAAAAGCATATAAAATAGGTCAACATAAGAGGGAGCAGGGTTATAGCACAGTATTGAAACTCTGAATATAGGCCTTTGTTGTTTAGATATACCACCAAGCAGATTTTTATGTAATTTACAGGGAAAGGTTTAAACTGTGCTGTTCTTAGTATATTACTATTTTTAACATTTCAGTTGTAGAGGATAGGGGAAAATATTTTAAATCAAGACACCACTTAAATCCAGAAAGGGTCAGTCTGAGCTTTGTTTTTAGTTACATGTGTATTCATGGTGTAAGAGAGTATACATCTTAGGAAGAAACTGCATAGCTATGAAGTTCACAAGCTCAATGTGCAGGTTTGCAGAATTCTCTCAGGGCAATAACTAGGGTTGAGAGAGAGAGTGAGCCGCCCAGGGTACGAGAATGGAGTGGTGTGCAGTATTGGAACCATTGGTGTCAGCTATTTCCTGCCCCCTCCGATCAGGCGCAGCAGTATTTGGCCAGAGCCCGGGGTGGTCCTCCCCACAGGATTGTGGGCCCAGTGACCATGAACCACAGTGGCAGGGCTCAGAGTGCTCTGGCTGCTGGGAAGGGCAGAAGAAGGAAGATTGCACTCTAGCTGCAGCTATGCACTGAAAGTAGGAGGTTAGCTGCACCATGTTTCTCTCAGACATAAGGGAAAGTGCTGCCGGGGAACACCACACTTAAGTCTCTTTCTTTGGTCAGGTGCAGGACTGCTGTGAATTAGTCTTAAAGTGCCACACAACTCCTTGTTGCTTTTTTACTGGACTAGACTAACATGGCTATCCCTTTTGAAATTGCTGTGAATTAACCTGTTAAACTCATTCAGGCTAGCAGAAATCTTCTACAACAGAGATAGTAAGCAAGGAATAAGTGCAACAAGCAAGATTTGTTCTCTGTATCTCCTCCTTGCTGTCATTCTCATCTTCCCTAGGCTGTCCTGGATTGGCATCTTTATTGTGCTTTGGATTCAGTAAGCTCCTCGCAGCAGTGCTCCTGTCTTTCTTATCTACCTGTAAATACTCAGCACTTACAACACGCCTTTCACTGAAAGATCTCAAAACCCTTTACAAACATGCAAAAGGTAATCACAGATGAGGAAACAGGCACAGAGCATTTAAACCCAAGATTACATGGTGGGGCCAGTGGCAGATCCAGAACTGAGCTCCCACTCCTGACCCCAAGGCTAATACACCCAGTCTGTTCAGCAACACTGCCTACTCCTGTAGCACCCATGCATCTAATAAACAAATTGGCATTAGGGCGATGTCCCTCAAACCCCAGGTTCCTCTCTACTCACACTGGATAACAGTGGATTCATTAGTCAGTGTTTGTAAATCACAGATGCTGAAAATTAAGACCAGTTCCCACCCAGTGCTTCTCCCTGCCAACACAGGCTTGTGCCCACTTGTCCATTTATTAGTATATTTGGTCCCGATGAGTTTTAAGTCTGTCAAGGACTAGGGCATCCACTGCTTTCCTAGGGAGAGCTCTCTGAGGAGATAAAGACCTGTGTGAAATTGTTCAGCAGCATCAACCCAAAGCGTTACAGCACATGATAACACTTAGCTCTTAGATTGCATTTGCTAGCTCTCAAAGGGTAGAATCCCCAAAGTGGGTGCCCAAGATGTCAGATTCCCAGTGGTGAGTTCATATTGTGGGATTGCTAAACAGACATAGGTGCCTCAGTGCAGCTTGGATGTAGATGTCTGTCTCTGAGAAAGGGACAGGGCTTAATACATGCCTGCCCTTTTAGTGGCCTCTCCCACTGCCTAGCTTAGGCAGGAAGCAGCAGTGCTGGCTTTTATGGATGGCATTCTTAAGCATTAGAGGTGTAGCTGTGCTACTCTATTTCATCAAAACCATCAGGAGTCCTGTGGCAAACTTTTAAAGACTAACAAATTGATTTAACACATGAGCTTTTGTGGGTGTAACCTACTTCCTCATATACCTAAAATGAAAACTGCAGTATGTTAAGTATGTATACATGTGCCAAGAAGGGTGAGTCACAAGGTCAAATTCAAACAGTTCCAGAGGGGTAGTCGTGTTAGTATGTTTCATCAAAACAAATTGGTGGTTTTAATTCAAATAGTGTGGATGTGGGCCATTCGTAACAATTGATGAGAGAGTGAGGGTGTTCAAACTGGGGAAATTACTTTTTGTACTGAGAGTGAGGGTGTTCAAAGTGGGGAAATTACTTTTTGTAGTGAGCTAGCTGCTCCAAGATCCTATTCAGAGCCAGTCAGATAGTGTCAAGTTTGCATATGAATTCCAGCTTTGCAGTTTCACACTGAAGTCTGTTTTTGAAGGGTCCAGGTCCTTTCAGCCACAGCAGGACCAAGTAGGGGAGCATTTCAATCTCCATGGACATTATGTAACAGATATAAAAGTCACTTTTATATCTGTTAAAGGATGTCCATGGAGATTGAAGTGCTCCCCTACTTGGTTCTTGAATGCTTACCATTCTTTATGTAAGATTTGTGTCTGTTTATTCTTTTGCATGGAGTCAATCCAGTTTGTCCAGCGTATGTGGCAAAGGGGTATTGTTGACACGCACAAACTGGAAGGGACCACGAGAAGTCATCAAGGCCAGTTCCTTGCACCCACAGCAGGACCAAGTACCATCTTAAACTGTCCCTGACAGGTGTTTGTCTAAGCTGGTCTTAAAATTTGCAATGATGGAAATTCCACAACCTCCCCAGCTGATTTATTCTAGTGGTTAATCATGCTGATAGTTAGGAATTCTTTCCTAATGTCCAACCTAAACCTCCTTTGCTGTAATTTAAGCCCATTTCTTCTTGTCCTGTCATTGGCAATTAAGGAGAGTAATTTTTCTTCCTCTTTCTCATAACAACCTTTTATGATGGCTTATGTCACATTGGTAAATGTGAAGTTGAATGAGCCCCTGATGGAGTGGCTTATTTGGTTAGGTCCTATGATGATGTCACTTGAGAAGCTGTGTGGGCAGAGTTGGCAACAGGGTTTGTTGCAGGGGTAGGTACCTGAGTCAGTGTCAGGTAATGCACAATGAGTTATGGTCTGTGTAATTTTTCTGTTCTCTTTTGTGGTGTAATTGTGTTGTTTGATGCCAGTTATGCCATGCAAGGTTATTTTTGAATGCTCTACCATATTGTTAGGGTGTCATGTTCCCTGCAGCTTCATGTTTGTGTACAGTTGTGAAGTGTTACATAGCTCAGACCCTTAAGATTACCTCTCGGAGGCGGGAGGGTTGCATGACAAAGGCAAAGCAAATTGAACTTCTTAGCTCAGGTGGAACAAAGGAAATCATGCAGCAGCACAGCAAGCGGAGAGGCCGAGGGGGGGAATGAAGAGTAATGCAGACACTTTGAGAGAGGAAGAAGCTGTTGGCTTTTGCCAGAGAAAGACCATCTTGTGAGCAACTCCAAGAGACTGGGCCAGTCCACATGCCCAGGAGAGCCTAGGCTGGCTGGACATCACAGCAATCAGTCTTGTGGGTAAAAATGAGACTAGATTAAACAATAATCTTGGAATAGTGTTAGTAGATTAGCATGAGTTTTGTGTCTTGTCGTAACTCCTGACTCCTTTATTAAACGATTGTACATTGATTTGCTATATACTCACTTAAAATTTTATCCTAATCTGTAAACTAGTGATTGTTTTATCTAACACGGTGTGGACTTTAGAAGGTGTGAATGAATGAGGCTGGACCATTTCATTTCAATGTTAAATGGATGGACCTGGGTCTATGAGTCTATGGTTATTGGGGAAGGGTCCCAATCCCTGTAGGATGGAAGTGCCCTGCGTGGGGGCTGAGAGTTATTGCTTGGGGACTATCACCAGAGGGCGCAGGCCCACTGTCTGGGACCAATTACATGCAGGAGGCTGGTCGACTGACTCAGGAGTGAGGTTGTCATATGGCAAAGTGGGTTAAGTTAGGGTTTGAGAGAGGAGACTGGGGGGTGGGGTCACAGCGGCACACTGGACCAAATTCTGGGATTGACCTGTTACAGTCAGTGTTTCTGTTGTACGGTGCATAGTGGCTGGTGAGTATTTGCTTCAAGCTGGGGGCTGTCTGTAAGCATGGACTGGCCTACCTCCCAAGGCTTGAGAGAGTGAGGGATCCTCTTCTAGGACAAGTTGTAGATCTTTGATGTGCTGGTGAGGTTTTATTTAGGAACTGTAGGTGATGACTAGTGGCATTATGTTGCTTTCCTCATGGGGTCTGTCCTTTAATAGGTGACTTCTGGGTATCTTTTTGGCTTTGTCAATCTGTTTCTTCACTTCCCCAGGTGGATAGTGTATTTTGAAAATGCTTGATGGAGATACTAAAGGTGTTTGTCTCTGTGTGAGGGATTGAAGCAAATGCGGTTTGTATCTTGGGGCTCAGCTGTAGGCAGTGGTTTGTGTGGTGTGTCCCAGATGAAAGCTGGAGGCATGTAGGTAGGTACTGTATAATGGCCAGTAGGTTTCCAGAGTAGGGTGGTGTCTATGTGACCATTACTTATTTGTACTGTAGTGTCCAGGAAGTGGATCTCCTGTGTGGACTGGTCCAGGCAGAGGGTGGGGTAGAAATTGTTGAAAATATCTGTTGACTTCCTCAATGGCCTCCTTTCTGTGGGTCCAGATGATGAAAATATCATCAGTGCAAGCAGCATAGGCGCCTAATTCAGCTTTGTGGATCATGGAGTGTTCCTGTGATTTTCTAGGTGCTCGCTCAGCATTGCATCACCCAAGTCTTTTCATGGATATTCCTCCCTTACCTACCCCCAGGTACTTTACAGAAGGGGAGTGGCAGCATTATCTCCATTTTCTACACATAGTGAGTGATCAGGCAGAGTGAGTTGCTGTAGGTGATTAGGACTGGGAGGCAAATCTGATTCCTAGACTTCTGCCGAGCTCAGTGTAACTTAGTTGCTAACGGTGTTCTTGCTGTGCTTCTGCACCATTGCTGCAGAATTCTGCATGAAATGCTAGGTATTAATTATTCCTGTTGTTTGGGTTTCACTGTTTCCACTTGCACTTCCTGTCACACAGATCTCCACCTTTGCGGGTGAAGAGTCGTGTCTTGCTCTTTTGACATTTAGAAAGTGTTCATTTGCTTTGGGATATGGATTTATAATTTCACTGGGAAAAATAGTTCAAAACCTTTTAATGTGTTTTCCTTTCTTCCAAATCTTGTTGTCCCCTTGATTCCCCTCACCCCCGGTTAAAACACTGGTAGCTTAGATAGGTGTGGTGGGGGGGAGGTGTTACAAGATGCACTTCAAATGATACAATGAAGAAAATAACAGCCTGTGAGAGAGGAGGATACTTGCTTTTTCTGAGACATGTTTTATAAGGGCTATGTGTGTGGTAGGAGCTGGACCAGCCATAGCCTGCTGTGGAAAATCACATTTCATTTCAATTCCCAAGATGAAAAAGTGATGCTGGCTAATTTGAACCTAGTCATTAAGATCCAATTTCAAAACTCGGTCAATTAAATTCTGTTCTACTCCCCTGCCTGTGGACCTTGGTTTGTTATTAATCAGGAGACAGGGAAATTGCTTTCGCCATAAAATTTGCACTTTCTTTGGTGGAAACAAAACACTGATCTGATTTGACCTGATGGAAGAGGTTTTTATGCCTGCTGGACAGGGATAGGAATGTCTCCCAGAAGACAGCAGTTGAGCACATCTCCTGAGGCTAGCGTGGGACAGCAAGACTGCTGACTGAGCAGGAGGGACCCAAGTGAGTCCGGCACAGATCCCATTCCCTGGGATATGCATTAAAAGGCAGAATTCTCTCTCTGGAAGCCAAACATGGACAAAGATTTTAATGGTGGGGAGGATTAAGTACCAGAGAGGCATATTTGAAATCTTTATAAAATAGATACTATGGCACAAATGCTGCATTGACTCCATTGTAAACTGTAGCCTTAGAGATCATGGTTGCAAACCACTGCAATATTGCTTTCTGTATCTGCTCCTAACTCATGTTCTTTGGTTCATGAAGGAAGCTTCCCTTTTTTTCCGTGTGCACATTCTGGAGATATGAACTACTCTAGCCTGCACTCTTATAATGCCTTTCAGTTCACCAGTGATTATACCTCCCACCACCATCCCTCTGTAAGCATCAGTATCCCTCTTTTGTATAAGGGAAAACAGGCATCAAGGTATATTATCTACCTCAGATCACAAAGGAGACCAGTGTGGAGTTACAGGTCCATATTCAGGGTAGGGCAAGGAAGGCAGCCACCCAAAGTGCAAAGGTGAAAAAATGATGGGAAAAAAAGGTAGGGGTTGCAAATATGCTTGCATTATCTGGGCACTAAAATGCTTAGTTATGGCTCTGATTCTCTCTCTCTCTTCTGGTTAATGTGGTGGTGGTGTATTATTAGTTGTATAGTAGAATTATTTAATAAGTAACTGGTTTCCCGGTTAAATCCATGCAGCAGTTATTGGCAGAGCTGGGAGCTCCTTAGGTAGATCTTTCCTTACAGCAGTCCTGTATCGTTTCTTGTTGCCTTCTGTGCAATAAAATATATTTCTCTAGATGCTTGTCGTATGGTCTTTCCTCATGTACAGAAGTGATGAATTATGCAAAAAGTGTCTGCCTCCCTTCATGCCCTCTGTTCAGGTGATCTGCTAGGTCTTCATGTTTTGAGGGCACTTTGGCCCCATCTTAATGAGAAAGTTAGTGGAAAATAGGTACAGTAAACTAAGCATAGAATCGCCTGATTTTGTACAGACTTTTAGGGAAAAGCCAACAGTCTTTTGTTCAGTTTAATGAAAATATCATTGGAGAAAAAGTAGTAAGTCACTAGTTAATAATGAAAGCCTCAGGCTACTGTGATTCCTGAAGTATAGTGAAGCACATCAGCCCAGCATGAAATATATCCTTTTGTAGCTGATACCCCATGAGATAGGCAGGGATTGCTGTTTTTATGTTAACTATTAGAGAATGAACAAGTTCCCTGTTTGCTGAAACTTTCTTATCTGTTAAGAGCCACCAGAGTTCTGGAGTTGCCCTTTTCCCTGCAAGATAAACATGGCTCACTGGCTGACTTTCTTCAGGACTCCAGATTTTGCTGCTGTTGTTATTTTATATTACGTATGCATCTATTACCTTTTTCTGAATCTTGCAAACAGCAAACTGGATGAATTACATTTATTTAAAAAAAACTCCCTCAAAACATAGAACTAGATGCCCCTGAATGGTTCGGAATTGAGTAACTATTTGCATGTTTGGACATTCATTTCAATTAACATTGGTAGAGAAATTTTCTTCTTCCATTCTGTTGGTGAACTACAAAAAGTATTTAGTAGTTTCTTATGAAACCAAGCTTCTGCTTACACTCAATATCATATTTTATTCTCGGTTTTGTGTGTGTAACTCCTGCTGCAGTCACTAGAAGTTATACCCATGTGACTGAGAACAAATTTATTCCTTAATACATAGGAACTAGCTAGCTTTCTGAAAGCATGGGAGAATTGCTTCAGCAGAGTAGAATTTTACTGATTTTCCAGATACCATCTATTTCATTGGTCTGGTATTTTCCTGTCCTTCCCGGTCACACCTTATCTTTATCTACTATCAGTGCTAAACCTCAGTGTCTGAACTGTGACCTAAAGACATCCAATTTTGCAAATGAGTGTGGAATATGCTCTGTTATATCATTGACTTTAAAAGAAATACAGTGAAATCAGACATGGGTGGGATTTTCATTGCTTTGCTCGTAACAGATACTTGTTTAAACAAGCATACAGCTGAGGTAAGGAACAGCTATATAACTGATTAAAAGGCTTGTCCACCTTTTAGCCTCTGATCACCCTTATGTGGAGACTGCTTTATGTGATGCTACAAACATCAGTACCCCTCTGCCATAGTCTGTGTAAACAAGCTGTTTAACTGACAGAGCTTTTTATGCTTTTTTTGTTTCTGTTGTTCACATTCAGAAATTGGCCTGACTTGTTCCTTTCCCCTCTGCTTCTCATTTCAGTGCACATGTCCCCTTCTTCAGAATGTAAAACTTTTTTTTTTTTTTCTATTTTGAAAAATGTTTGAAGCTGATTTCCAGAATAAGTCAGCTGGAGGGTCTTAAATGAAACTTGACACTATTTGAAAATAAATGTAATCCTTTTAGTAATATGCTTGAATGCAGTGTCCAGTGCACTTTTAAAACAGCAGACTTGGCCCCATTCAAATTTAATGTACAAGCTAAAGCAAAATTAACTCTTGTTGTTAATTTGTATTTGAAATGATTATTTATGTTGTGGCACTAACAAAATGTGCTAGGAGTTTTTCAACCAGAGAGGAAGATGAAGATGCTGCCCTAAAAAGCTTATAGTTTGGAAATGATCTTAGAAGTGGAGTTAAAATAAGCAAATTAGGACAAAACTTGCTCGTGCTGAGAGAGATGGGAGTTTAACATTAACTTTCATGGGAGCTGGAGCAGGTTCTTAGGGCCTGATCTAAGAGATTTTGTTAGAATGAATAGGAGTTCTGGGGCTTTAGCACTTGTCAGGATCAGGTCATTATTTTGTTCCATTTGAGGTATGACATGAAACTCTTAAATGATCCAGGGTGAACCAGTTTACACAAGCAAAATAACATATTCTGGAACCATGAAGTATTGTGGCATAGCTTGCCTTTTCTCAGCAACTGGTTGGTCTTCCTTCATCCATATAGGCTGTAAGAATTTCTAGACAGAAGTGTGTTCCCTGTCTCAGCACTAACTAGCTTCTCCTAGATGGCCTTTGAGCCTTTACATGATAAACATTAGTAACAAATGGAGTTTTTGGATCACAATCTTTACTAAGAGGTCTGCTGGACTCAGTCAAGTGTACACCTAACAGGATACAGAAAATAAACAAATACCAACAGAATTAACTTGTAATGTGCATGTTAATCTCATTGATAAAAATAAAATGCCAGTTATTTTGCCCCATTTGCACTTGAAAGTCTATGTTTAATCATTCTTCTGGTTAAGATTTATGATACTGGTGTTTCAGCATTATCTGTACCATACAAAAACCTTAGGTTTTTAACTACAGACTCCCAGTTTTAACCTGTGTCAGCCCTGGGAATTGAGTCACACTTCAGAAAAAATCCAAGTGTGTTTTGGGGATGTGGGCATACTTAGAACATTGGTTCCAGTATCCATTAACTCCAGTCTAGTTAACATTTGCAAGTTATTAATTAGCTGTAAAGATCTGCATCATTATTCCTGTTCATGCGTAGCTATTAAATGCTTCGTATCATCATCTTTCTGGATGCTGTATCTGTTTTTGTAGTCCATAAGCAAACACAGAAGTTACAAGTGGCTCTCACCTACCCAATGAATATATTCTTGTATTAAAGTATTGCATATGTTTCTAAAAACACAGTTCTGTACAATATATTTCAGCTCACCAGGATACAAAATTGTATAAGTAAAAACTCAGAGGAAAAATTGATGACAGTGTTTTTGCCAGAATGTAATATACAATATATTACTCCAGCATAATGAATCAACTTTATGCAAGAACCATGTAACACAGATAAATGCAGACTGGCAAGAGAGACTTTAAGTTACAAAAATATAAAGAAAGCAGCACTGCAATTTCCACCGTTGCCAGTATGAGAACAAATCATTGAGGAAAGGGATGTCTACAGAAAGTCTCACAGAGAGAGCAACAAAAAGATAAAATGCCACAGAGTCATTCAAATAATCAGCTATTAGGGTGTACAGTTAGGGGAGGACATTGTATTAGCTGTCCAGCACAGAGGCTGCCGGAACTCAGAACAAAGGGAAAGTATTAAACATAAGAACCGTAGGAGCTCCAGATTGCGTCAGAACCATCTAAAAGAATATCTTGCACCAGAATGTATTTATAGGACACTTGAACACATAATACAGTTACTTTGTGACCAGCTCCCCAAAGGGTTATGGAGAAATCATATTAAAAACATGTACTGCAACTGTCTTTTTGCAGGGACCACATGCAGTGGTCACAAGAAGAAGAAGAAAGAGCCAGGGAAAAAGCAACAGAGAACTCACTTTTGCGAGTTCAACCAGAAACTCAAGGTAATGTACCCATAATTCGTAAGAAATTCTAATGCTCCAAGATCACCTCTTTTTATTTACCTTTTCCTGATTAAATCCACTTTTTGCTCATTTACCTTTCTCATTAGCCATGAGGTTGTCCCAAAAGCATTCACCTTTACCTAGCTAGCTATCCAATTATCTTTTTAAAGTATTTTGTTTCTCTCTAGAGCAACAGGTCTTAGCCAAATATGACAAAATCTGCAAATTGCAGTTTCCAGATTTGTGAATCCTGACCTTGACAGTGCTTCAAATTAAAGCTCTCATTGTTGCTTAGGCTCCTGTAATAGTGAAGGGAGTGAATTTGTAATCACTGGAGGGTGATGAAACCTAAAGTTCTTGTGTAGAATTTCCACATTTGCTTTTCAGTTGGTTGCAGACCTGCATAGTGTGCTCATGGATGTGCATAGCGCTGTCTCTCAGGAGATCTGAGATGGATTTCTGATGACAAGTTTATGACCGAAATAGTTTAGCTAGAGCGGGTGTCTCAAACTTGTGGCCCATGGGCTTCATGCAGCCCCAAAAGTTATTTCCCGCAGCGATGCTATCATTATTGATATTTGCAATATCGTTGTATGAAAAGTTTCAGTGGTGTGGCCCTCAGGCTAACTTACTAGTCCCCATGTGGCCCTCGTGGTGATTTGAATTTGAGACCCCTGGGCTAGAGAGTGCTTTCAGTGGCAGATCAGGAACTGCAGGGCCCCTGGGCCACTGCCATTGGTGCCCCCCACCCTCACTTGGCCCAGCCTTCCCAGCCAGCCTAGGGTCTTCTGCTGGGCCTGTGCTGGAAGGGGGGGGGGGGGGCTGCTTGGGGCCCGAGGCCGGCTGTGGTGGTGCTGATGGGTGCATGAGGTGCCTGGAGGTGGAGAGGCTGGCTCGGGGCAGGGTGGGAGCTCAGAGCCCAGCTTCTGGGCTGGTCCATCCCACCCCTCGAGGTAGATCAGCTGGCCCAGGGGCAGGGTGGGAGTGTGGAGCTTGACCTCTGGGCCGGTCCACCCTGCTCTCCCCACCAGTGCCGGCAGAACAGGGGGCCCGCACATCATGGTGGGCTCTTGGGCATGGGCCCAGTTGGCCTGTCCCTTAATCTGTCCCTGAGTGTTTTAGAGCAGTGGATCTCAAGCATTGTGTCTGGACACACAACTGAGTTGCCACATGGTGTGTCATGGAGAGCTGGGGAGATCTGATGTCTTGTAGGGTCACAACATGCCACCAAGCATGTGTCAACCTGCTACAGATTGAGAATCACTGCTTCAGAGACATGGCATGGAGTCCCTGGGCAGAAGGCATTGCCTTTTATCATTTAGAGGTAACTGCTGAGGACAGTTAAGGAGTTTTCATGGCTGTGTATATATTCCCTCTTTTAGAAGGATGGTGGATTGGGGGGTAAAAGAATTAAAATTCTCAGGATTTTGCCCTGTCTGTAGAAGGGTTTCTTAAGGAGGTAAATAGAGTGTGACACATACACTGGCTGGCATCATCATAGTGGAATTTCTGCTCAGTTGGATCCCATTGAATGCATATCCCAAATAATCCTTGGAATTGATATGCAAATTTGACTGTGTGAAAGCAGGATTAAATCATGACTATGGATTCTTTTCCTACTGCAACAGGTGATTTGACCTCATCTTCCTCTACGTGCTGTTTCCCAGTGTTTGAATCTTAACTGCTTTGATTTGTTGCTACTGTGTGACCTGATCCCATGACTTAACACTTCCTTGCATATATTTTCCTCCTATTCTGTAAGTTCTCCCATCCTCGAAGTGTCTGATGAAGTAGGATTTTCTCCCATGAAAGCTCATGCAATAAATAAATTTGTTAGTCTTTGTGTCACAGGACTCCTTGCTTGTTTTACTGAACTAGACTAACACGGCTACCCCTTTGGAACTTGGCCAAATGATCTTGTTATCCACAACTGAAAACTAGCATTCTCCTCTACCCATGCATGTACCACAGAGATTCTTAACCACTGGCATGCAGGAAGAGATTAAGGCAGATTACCTTACGTAATTTGGATGAAAATCCATCAGTATAAGATATTGCAGCACTTGCTTAAATGGACAATGTTGATCAGGGGAAGGGGAAGGAGATCTCTATATCCAAGAGGTCCAGAATCCTGGGTTTATTCCATTTGGTGGTTGTACATTCCCAGCTCTGGGGCATTACATCTACTGCAGCATTTGCTTTGGAGGCTGGTTAGCCTTCTCTTTTATTAGAAGGATATTCAGAAAACAATGGGACTGGCAGGTCTTGAACTTTGTCAGATCAGACTGTGTCATTATGATCTTTGTATCCACTTTAATTTATAGCAAGTACTGGAATGTGTTTGAATTACCTGCCACAGGACTTCTTGCTTATTCTTCTGTAATGTTCTCTTCATCACTTTAATACTTTGTGATTGAGGGTTTTTTCTGACACATTTCTTTTCAGCATAGTATCCTGAGAATATGGCATGCATTTCCCATCATGGTTAATGGAAGTGATTCTCTGCATACCAGCCTGAAAAATAACCCTTTTCAAGGGCCTTACTGTTATCTTGCTCTTTTACGTTCTCACCAGTCTCTTATTCTTTATCTAAAACCACAAAGATAATGTTTATCATTTAAACTTCACATCTAATATTTTAATCTTATCAAAAACAGGAGAAAATAAACCCCTCATTGAAAACTAATCTGTGTACACATTGTGGTTGAGGTGACATTCTTACTCATCATCTAAAGTCAATTATAATTCAGTTTGCATTTGCTAAAGTGAAATAAGCACGTTTTTCTTATTGCTAAGAAATGTAAGAATCCAGGGACATTTTCTATGAATGCTCCTGTTTAAAACTCAAATAGATGAGCATTGCTGGTACTGTTCCATCAAAACCTCAACTTGGTGCTGCAAGTGGCAGCACATTTTGGCCTATTTATATTAACAGTGAACTAGACTGAAGCTAATGAGCAGGTATTTTGGTGCCTTGGAAACTGCAGGAAGAAAAAATGAGTTTCTCACAATACTGTAATATCACTAAAATAAAATAGCTGTGACAATCCTCAGCACAAGCAGGAAATGCAAAACTGAATGGACTGATGAGACCACTTTGGGGCATTTGGTTTGCTTATTAGCATGTTCAGCAGCTTCTCAAGCAGAGCTACAGGCTATGGCAGAGCAACTGCACAAAAGAATCCATTTAAAAAAAAAAAGGCAAAATAGCCAATTTCAGGGTTCTGGTTTCAGAAGCATAGCACACTGTTCAGCTGTGTACCTTCCCAGGTTTTGGAAAGTGTCATAATTGGGCAGCTTAATAAAATAAATCAAAGCAAATAGCATGACCCAGAAGCCAGACTGACTGACAGTTCTTACTTAGGAAACCATCAAAGATTAAGAAAGGAAAGTTAATAATTTAATTAGATTGGAAATTGCATTACTTGACACTGTGCCTTAACCACAAAGTGATGCAGTCACTCAGGAGCACTGTAGGTTGGATTTGATGAGTAATATTTCTATAGTCTCCTCTGATCGATTTATAAAGAAACTGTTAAATGAGTTAATTTAATAATGATGGGTTCTGTCACATTGATAGGAAAACTCAGTGGCAGTGACACAACTTACTGAAGGACAAATTTTATTAAAAAAAACCCACTAGCCATAAACTACTATTACGACTGAATCTTTTTAATAATGCACCAGTAGAATTTTAAAGGCTTTAATTTTAGGCATTGTGCTCCTGTATTAAACAAGCTATCAAATCTAGAAATCTTATAAGGAAGTTAAATGCACATTTTAATTATGTTTTGATCAGACCTTTAGGGAAAATTGTGAATCTAACAAAGAGATTAAAGTAATTCAAGACTCTTTTGAGCAGGAGGCTTGGTTTTTTGTTTTATCATCAAGTATCTCTGCATGTGTGACATAAACCTTTGATATCCAGTATATATTACTTCAGTTAACTCTGTGCTTGCAGTGTAAAACAATTCTGTATCATTACTGAGCATGACTGGGTCTTGCCCTTTAATGAAGATTTACACAGGTCTAGTATGCAGTATTCTGTCACCTGGTTGGCACTACCCACTACCTGTCCTAATCCAAGCATCTCTATCTGTTCTCAGCTTTATTTAACTTTGAAAACTGGATTGAGTGTAGGCAGTTTTGGTTTTGTGATACAAAGAAGAATTGCAGAAGAAATGTGATATAGAATTAGTGACTCTATGTATACAGTGTATGGAACAGGTGTTAAATTATATACTGGATATAATTATAAATTGACTGAAAAATCAGAATTCTTGGACAAAAAGGCCATAAGTATAGCAAGTTTCTTTGAAGTGTTTGCAAGTAAACAAGCATTCTTCTTTCTTTTCTTCGTGTATGATCATTTTTTATAGTACATCAATGATCCAAGGCACCAAATGCGTTACTATTGGCCACATACAATAACACTGATCAGTTATGATGCTGAAAGAGTAGATTTATAATGTCTGTTTAGAGAGAGAATTTCAGTTAGCAAAACATTTGCAATTATTCATGTTAATTCATAAGTCATGACAGAGTATTAATCTCAATTTAATGTTTCTCAAAATAAGGGAGGAAGACAGAGAAAGTGTTACTAAAATAATGCATTTCTTTTATAATCTGGTTTCTGGCTTAGTTATTTCCTGGACAGTTTACAGGTGAATCTGTGTGTGTGCGTTCACACATCCACTGTTAAGAGTAGATGAAAGCCAGTTTGCCAATTTGTACATTAAAAATCAGTAGGTATTTAATATTTCTTTTTATAATATTGCTTATGGATTTTTCCATGGGACAATTATTAGAACCTCAGAGCCATTACATTTAAGGCAGTTGCATTAACTTACACCAGGGATATTTATTTTTGGCTCCTAATCTAATATTTTCTCTTAATGGTATATTTGCCTGGTAATTTTGCCTGTAATAACATTCTGTGCACAAATAGCTGCAAACATGGATTTGGCTAGCCCATTTCCAGAAGGCCATATATCTTTCCCTGTAGTTAATATAAGTTTAATGTATCTCTCATTATAAAAATGGAAGTATTAAGAGTTGGTTTATATGAAATAAACTTGAGTAAGAAGGTTGTTATTGTGCATTCTGGTGACATTCTCTTTGTGCATAACTGAACAAAAATGCACGTAAAATCCTTTTTAAACCTAGTAGGAGTTTTCTGGAACAGTGAAAGGACTAGGCCCAAATTCTTGATATTTGATTTTTAACAGCACCATGTGGAGAGTGTCAGCTTTCTTAAACTTTATTAACGAATTCATTTTTATATGTCATATTGTTTTATTATGTCAGCTAAGTTCCCATCCACCCAATCTTTTTTTTCCCAGACAAATACGAAAGAGAAGCTAGTAAATATTGGAATGAATTTTACAAGACTCATAAGAATAATTTTTTCAAGGATCGTAATTGGCTGTTTCTGGAGTTTCCAGAAATTCTTCCAGAAGGAAAGGAAGCTCAGGGGAATGAAGGAGAAAAGTGTTGGCATCGTGTAAAACTGAATACTACAAACAAATGTATAAATCTGGGCTTTCCTGGAACGTTTGAAGAAGGCAAAGATTGTTGCCAGAAACATTTGGTGGACAGTTTAACTTCTGTGCAAGAGCATGCATACAACAAAAGCCAAGCAGAACCTGTTGCTGACAACCAACATATTAAGAACTGTGGAAAAGAACCTGTGAAGCAAGAATCCTTCCCTGGTAGTGGTGCTACTTATAGAATATTTGAGGTACTTTACTACAGACATTCAGCATGTAATTTACAAGTCCAAATGATAGCTTCAAATTTAGTAGTTGCTTATTAAATATCAAGGCAGCAACTCTACAGAGTTCACAGTACTACTTTTGCCTTGTGCTGAATTTTCAAAGGGACCTAAAAGTCAGGTTCCTACTTCCCATTGAAGGGCATTGGGAATTGTGCTCTTAATTCCCTTAGGCATGTCTGAAAATCCCACTCTAAAATATTTTGTTTTGTAAACCAGTGCAATGCAACAAAATTGCAAAATTGTACACGAAAACTGTACAATTTCCTAAGTATCTGCCTCTGAGAGAAGAATCTTTTCTGGACAGGGGAGAGAGTATAGGGCCTGATCCTGGTCCATTAGAATGGTGGAAGAGTCACTGCTTCTGAGAGTTGGGGAGTAGGAGTAACAAATGCCATTTACTCCTTTTCGGCCTCTTTAACCATTGTAATGTTTTCATTTAATTTTGGATGAAAACCCTGAGATTTAGGCTATATTTGATGTTTTGGTTTAATTTTTGTTTCTGCTCTAATTTCAGGTTGGTTGTGGTGCTGGAAACAGTGTTTTTCCCATTTTGAAAGTTATATGGTAAGCAGAGCTGGGCCCCAATACATTCCCAACATTAATGAAAAAAATTTAAGCTAGTTGTAAGCTGTGAGAAATGCCAGACTGACACATGTACACACCAGCTCCTCCTTGCTACCTGCTGAACAGGGACAATGTGGAAAGTGGTAGAGCAAGTTGTGTCCCATGGTGCTGAGCCAGTTACTTAACTCTGATTTAGAAGGGACCCCCTGTCGTGGGGAGAAGGTAGGTCCGTCTTCAAACTCAGACTAACTGCTAAAAAGGAGTCTGACACTTATGATGCTACTTTGGGTGCTTCATTTAGACCAGTCCAGTGTGCAGAGAACTGAGCACCAACTCCCATCACATAGGTCACTGAACAGTCATCAGATAGTATCAACTTCTGGTTCCAAATGCAGAGGCAACAGAAATGATGGTACACATTACACTTTGGTAAGAAGTTGAGTGCTATCTTTGACCCCTGTGTCATTTCTGAATTTGACCCATACGCTCCATCAAAGTAGCTCAAGTTTTAATGACTGCTAGAGCCCCACACGGCTACAAAATTGTGGATCCAAATCCGATCCTCATCTGCTCAGTGCCAGTATCTATCTGATCTGCAATCCGCATGCCAGGTATTATATGTATCCACACCTGAGCTTGGGCTCACTCAGTCAGCATGCTGGCCTTTGATTAGCTCGTTCCCCATGCAGGCACCATCCATTTTTTCCTTTTCTTGTTTTCGGTTTATACACTGTGCTGTCAATCAGAGATGGCCTTGGCCAATGAAATCTCTGACAGCACAGTGTGCGAACCGCAAACAAGAAAAGGAAAAAGTGGGAAGAGCCTGTATTGAGAATGAGCCAGTCAAAGGCAGGCTGAGGACTTGAGGGAGCCCAACCAAAGGCCAGCATGCTGACTCACTGACTGCTTGGCTGGCAGACTGCAACCAGAGCTGTGTGGGGATTGGCTGGAGTGCTTCCTTTGTTCTCCTGTGTGCTGCAGACTCAGATCATAGCAGCTGCTGCAGTGATTGATTTTACCCTGGGCAGATGAAATAGAATCTGCATCTGCACTCCAATCTGCAGCAATGGGTCTGCGGATATCCATGCCTGCATCTGGGCATGCAGATACCCGCAGATCTGAAGCGGATACCCACAGTCTGCAGGGCTCTATTAATGACACAGAGAGCTGAAGTTCATGCGGGTGTTTCTTAATCTCCTGTACCTTCCATCCCACCCCTTCCCATCCACTTAGCTTTTGCCTTTAGAAGGAAGTGTTGAGTGTTCCCCTTTCTGTGCATGTTCTTAGATTTCACTGGACAGGCTGTCCACACATGAGGGGAAGGGATAGGCTCTTTTTTGTTCTCTTCTCTGAAACCTATGTGCAACACACTAATAGTTGTTCCACAGACAAATGCTGGTAATTTTCATAGTAACATCGGTCCACTTCACAAACTTTGTTAGTTACTGTATCCCTGTAACATAAGCACTACTGTGCCCGTTTCACAGATGTGGAAATTCAGGTAGAGAGATTCAGGGTATGCCTGCACAGCAGCTGAGAGCATGCTTCCCAGCTCAGATAGCCTAGCTCTGCTCTACCCGGCTAGCGTGCTAGTGATAGCTCTGTGGCCGAGGTGGCAAGCTCAGGGCTGCCCAGGTACAAATCGCTATACCTCCCAGGTACATACTAGGGTAACTAGCTCAACTTGTCATCATGTTGCCTGCTCATTTGAGCAGAGCTGGCTTGTGTGTGTCTGACCACAATGGGAACACACTTTCCCAGCTGCTGTGTTAGACGTACCTTAAGGGGTGTGAAAGGGTCACACTGGAAGTGTGTTGCTCTGTTAGCAATGTAACCCATCTCCAAATCACCAGGTCTTAGCCCTGAGAACAATTCTTCTTCAGTAACATCACCTTATATTGTGCAAGGAGAAAGCTGCTTTATCCATGAAAACAACAGGAAGTGGTGGTGTGTGAGAGAAAAAACATTAGGTACATGTATGGGGAAGAATGTAAACTAACTGGTGTGTAATATTCAGGATGCATTATTGGTATTGCAAAACTCTTTATAATTGAGTCCTCTTATTATTTTACTCAAAGATCTCAGTCTGTATACAAATCCTCCTCATAACCAGATAGGTGCATTAACTCCATAGTATTTGTCATTTAAAACACAGAGATGTAATTGAAGTCGAAGTGCAGTTAAGAATACTTGAGCATTGATTTCATATTTGAGTTGATGGAAACATCTCTTGCATATTAGAAGGCTGTCCTTACATCTAAGTACAATTCACACTATTTTTGGCACTGTAAAATTGGCTTTTGTCTGCACAAAAGAATAATCATACAATGTAGATTCATACTGTATTTGAAAGAAAACCTTTCCTTTCTGTGGAATATTTTTAATTTTTTTAATAATCCAAAATTAAAAATAAAAAGGGATGCTTCTTTATACAGTTTTAGTGCTCCTTTAACACAACCAGCAATGAAATAACAGTCTAGACCAGAATTCTCTCTCTTGTTGATGGAGGCTTTTTATGCAGTTTGCTTCCCACTTTCTGAAAAAGAGAACAGCTGTTTTATACACCTGGGTTAGTCAGTTGGATCACTAGGAGTCAGTCAGTCAAAAGCCCCCCCTGCTTGCTCTCAGTTATGCTATGAGTTATAGGTTACAGAAGACATGGCTAGATGCGTCCAATCTGGGACCTGTAAATCCACTAGTTGCCTAAATACATCTCTTCAGTATTCACAGGACTGATGCTGGTTTTCTTCAATAGTGAGATCAGGAAGAAGTGTTCTTTGTCCAAGAGGGTGGTTCTGCTGAGCCCCCTTAGAGATATAGTTTGCTGAACCAGGTATACTGGAGAATTTGCTGGGCCATAGGCACAGCGATACATTTTCCCTTTCCAAAACTTCCAGCACTTTAGCAGAGATTAATGGTTTTTCTGAGCTCTAATCCAGTTCCTTAATTGGTGTATATACTGCTCAACTCACCTTCACTTGAGTTGATTGTTGAAGATTTGAAAAAATCCTCCTCTGTGTTCCTGGCGTCTGATGACTTGATGTGAGGGAAGTTTGTAACTGGCTTTGCAATGAATGTTAGGGGAAGAGAAGCTAGCACTACAGGAAACCAACATATATTTTGATGAAGAAAACCCAACGGTAATGGAAGGAAACAATCAAAACCACATAATCTGAGCACAACCAGTACAAGTGACACCTGGGAACCCAAACATCTTCAGAATAGTTAATAACTTAAGTAATTTCCTCTGAAGCTGAAATAAATGTATTTTATGTTGCTAATTAAATTACATGTGTACGCCACTGCTGGAAAATCTGAGTAGAGTTGCAGAAAGCCACAAAACAATTGCAGAGTGAAATTGTGACCTATTATCATGTTTTGATGCAATGCAGCACCCAGATATCATCACATGTATTTGATGGCTCTTTGTGACCCCATCCACTGTAGGTTGCCCCCCCCCCCACCTTTCTGCTTGGCTGCTGGACAGTTCAGGAATTCCCCCTGCCCCCATCATCCTAACTGTTGGCAAGTAGTCCTCTAGTTCTTACCTGTTTGCTTAGTGCTGAACAATATAAGGCAATGGTTCCCAACCTTTTTGGCACAATGGCCTCAATATCATTTTTACAACCCTGAAGGGCCACCAGTTTATCAGCTCATAAAAATATGTATTGATGTATTTGTATACAGTACAGAGGACACCATTAGAGACTATAGATCTATACATTTTTAAAAGTAAGCATTTATTTAGTGAAAAGCAAATTTAAATTTTTTTGAAAAAATTAAACTGTTAAAACTTTTTAAAAACAATTTTATTTTTTAAAATTTAAACCCTCCCCTGCAAAAGTCTTAAAAACAGCTCTTTTCATGTGACAAAAAGCTCTAATTTACAGTCTCTGCTTCTTGAGTATGATGGGTTGCTGGGAGAACTGGGAGCAGGCACTGGCCAGGAGGTGGGAGGACTGGAAGCAGGCATCAGGCAGAAGGAAGGTGTCTGTGGGAGACTGGCAGCTGGCTGCTCTGTACATCTGATAGCGCTGCAGGCTTGCAACAGCTTTTCGGCTTGTGGGTGGGCTCTGGGACCAGGCAGGAGGAATGAGCCACAGCAGCCCAGCTCCTGCTCCCGGCTGCTTGCTGGACCCAGCTCCTGGCTAGCAGCCATAGTCTGGCTCCCAGAACCAGGCAATAAGTGGGCACTACAGCCCAGCTCCTGCTCCTGGCTGCACACCAGGACCAGGCCGGAGAAATAAGCCTTCATAGTTTGGCTCCCAGCCTCTGCAGCTGAGCTCCTGCTCCCCGCTCTGTGCTGGATCTTGCTTGTGGCTGCATGCAGGGACCTGGCGGGAGGCAGGTGGCCACAGCCTGGCTGCCAGCCAGCTGCAGGGGAGCATGGGCTATTTTAAAAAGCCCCATGGGCCACTTTTGGGCCATGGCCAGGGTTGGGAACCCCTGATATAAGACATATTCCTGGGGCTTGTGAAAGAGTCTTTGATCAAACCTGTGGAGTGCCCCAAAGAGCCGCATGTGCTTAGTACAATACCATTTCTTTAATTGATGTTTGTTTTGTTTTCATAGCAGTATCCCTGGAGTCTTTCTGTACTGCTGTGATTTTGCGTCAGGAGCAGTGGAGCTAGTAAAGGTATTTCAAGTGTTCACTTTAGAAAGTGTGATGTACCCCATGAGCCTGTAATTCAGAAGGCTGCAAGGAAGCCATTCCTGTGAAATGGAGCACAATGGCTTTGAAAACTTTGAACTGGAGTTTTTAATATTCCAAAGAACAAAGTCCTTCTCTGCACAGAGAGGAATGAATGCTGCGAATGGGCCTGTCTCTCAGCTGAACAAGATCCTAGAACAGAATCACCTTTGTGTGAAATGTCTAACAATACTGAATAATAATAATAATAATAATAGTAATAATAGTAATAATAATTAATAAAAAGTTTCTTGGGTCATGACAAATGTACTAACTACTACTGTTCTCGCTGTTTCTCTTAATCTTTACCCTTACAGTCACATTTGTCCGACAGTTCAGACTGGTGTTTTGCCTTTGTTCATGATGTGTGTGATGATGCTTTACCCTACCCTTTTCCAGATGAGATTCTGGATGTCATTCTCCTTGTCTTTGTGCTCTCTGCCATTCATCCTGACAGGTAAATGAAGACTAAAGGGCAGAGCAAATGTTTAAAGCTCTTTTATCACTAGTGGATTTGAAGAATATCAAAGTGAGATAATGAATGTCGAATTTATTATTAAGCAGGCTACATTATATATAACACAGGACATTTTAAATGCTGCTTTCCCCTTTTCAGAATCTGAGAGAGGAGTTGGTCAGACTACTTCATTAGTGAGCCTCCTGTCACCATCAAAATGAAATGAATGTCTTCTAACAGGAGATACACCTATTAAAAGTGACAGTGCTTCAAAAAATTTACAAATTCAGAAAGAGCCTACTAGACTTCTATGAGGAAATCATTCTTGGTGATAAAAGACAAACATCCTTGAGTTGGCATCTTAACAACATGTTGATAAAAACTCAGGCTACTGATTCATTTAGTTGCACACAACTGCATACAAACTGATCTCTTCTAAAGATCATTTAGAGTACTTGGTTTGTTTGGATTAGGCAGATTAATCTAATTTTCATGCACATTATTGGGTTGGGAGCTATTAGCTTTATTACTAAAGCAACTCTTAATATCTAATGAACCAAACTTTATTGTTGCTAACACTGACAAATTCGGGAAGAATATTTTTCCTGTGGGAAAAATACGAAAGAATATACTGTATATTATTCCAGCTTACTACTCAAATCCTCCTTTAACCAAATTGTGCAAAAGGAAATGCGTATTGCACGTATTATGGCAAGTTTGATGTTTTCAAAACTGTGGTAAAAATGGTTTTCCATGCTCAGCAATCATTAGGACAGTACTCACTTGAATTGGTTACACATCTGAGGACAGTTTCCTCACCTAAATGACTGAGTTATTAACCATTAGCTTTTGCAGAAAGACAATCTTTCCCATAAAGCATATCTCTACTTCCTGTTTATGCAAAGATGAGCATATGAGTCATGTGCAGAAGAGCATTTTGCTAAGTCTGGGTGCAGATTCCAAACACAATTCAAACAGTAGATTGAAATCTGTGTAAGTGCAGCAGTGCAGAGAAGGATACCAAGGAAAATACATTTTTATCACACCTTTTAGTTCATGGAAGCAATGATAATATGCTTGCAGACAAAATTTTTGAGGGAGTTTTTTCCAGTAACCCTTAAGAGTACCAAATTAATACTGACATGGGCATTTGTATGTGTACATGCATATAGATTTCTATGTGTAGATTCCTATACTATATGTACAGTTTTGTCTCCAGAAGTTTAAGTACTAAAAGATATTTGCTTCATTACAGTATCCCTTAGAAATGAAATGATTGAATAAAAAGCTGTAATCTAGACCCTTCTAGCTTTTTGATAGTAACTGTGTAACAGCTTGAAATATAAGAAATGACAGGGAAAACCACAAGAATGAGAATGCAGAACCTCAAATAAAGGCACTTAGGTGCCTGGGAAATATAAGTTGTTGAGATGTATACAGTCTCATTCAGCATCTTTATCATCTAATGGTTTATTAATGTTGTTGGCTATTGTGTTCTCATTTTGATCATTGCTGTCCTTTTACTTTATAAAGCATCACTCTTATTTTCTGCTAGAAGCCCCCCTTTTGAAATTATTTCATTCTCAAAAAGAAGATAATATGTAAACCATTAACTTTTCTCCATGCCCTGTGGTAATTATTTACACTGGACCAAATTTTCAAAGGATTCCTACCTCCAGTGTACATAGGATTTGTTGATGTCCCCATGTGAGTGCACAGAATGCATATTTTCATATGCAACATTTCTAATTCTGTGTCCACCTACCTGCTCCAAGGACTTGTCCATTTGTACATGCAGCTGTCCCTTTTCTTCTTGAACAAATTATGTATATTTTATGTATGAAGTGGCCCTTTACATGTTTGTCTTCTTCTGTTACTTAATTTAGTCATGGTCTTTCCTTTAAAAGTACATGTTTTCCTTTCTGAACATATTCTCTTAGCTCTTTGTTCACTTTTCTGCTGAGTTAGGGCCTGATTTTGCACCTTCAAACTCAGTGGGAACAAGATTTGACTCCTCCAATCTAGACTGTGTTCCTAGGTATAGCCTTAAGAAAGAGCCACTTTGTGAGCTGGAGGATCCAAGAGTCATTGTACTTCAGATACACCCCATTAGAGGTACAATACTTCTGTGTTTATGTCTTGTGTTTGAGTAGGGCATATCTCACAGCAGCTGTTTTCAGGGTGGAGAATATTTGCTCCTCCCCCACTTAGCACGCAACCAACTCCACTGGTTAGCAGGTAGGAAGAGCAGAGCCATTGCTTTCCTATTCCCCATCCACTTGCTCGTGGGGTGGAGGGGACTGTGAGGCATGCAGCTGCTGCCTTGCCCCAATGCCAGAGGGTGTGCTGCAAGAGAGTCTTCTGCGGTCCTGCAGGGGCATAGGGTACCTTACTCCCCTGTGCAGATGAGGGCACAATTTAGCCCTGAATGGTTTGAAAGATCAGGGCACAATTAACCCCCAAATGATGAGGAGTTTTTTTCATTTTAGTCCAAGATCTGCTCGACTTTAAACTCTTGTCAGATTACACGTCTTAGAGAGTGCCCAGTCTTTCTATAAGAACCATGTAAAGTAGAACGAACAAGATAATTATAGTGGTGTAACAAGAAAGAAAGTAGACAGGCAAAGAAAGCGGAAATTGAACAAGCATGACATTTACTCCTACTGTACCTGCAGATGGTTTGGGTGAGCTTTAGCAAGGGTGAATTAATGCTAGACATGGCCCACATCCACCAAAATCTGGGTTTAAGAGGATAATAGACTTTTCACCTTTGTCCTTTCTGCCAGTGTCTCCAGACAAGTTTCTTCTACCAGATTTCTCTCCATAGAGAGGTCTCACACTGTTCCTTCTGTTCCCATAGGACAGGAACTCTTATACCACTGTTGTGTATATTGCTACAGGAATCCAATCTCAAGACTCTTACTTTAATCCATCCTTGACATTTTGCTAAAGAGATGGAAAGGACTCATCTTGTCTTCCCCACATTTTACATTATTTAGTAAAAGCTTCTTTTACTTTTTTGTTTCTTCACATCTTTGTTAACATTATAATACTGTTGCAAAAAGAAGCAAGCAACATTCTGGGATGTATTTAACAGGAGTATTGTAAGAAGGACATGAGAAGTAATTCTTTCTCTCTGCTCTGCACTGATATGGCCCCACCTGGAGTATTGTGTCCAGTTTTGGGCCCTTCATTTCAGGAAAGATGTGGACAAATTGGAGGAAGGCCAGAGAAGAGCAACAAGAATGATTAAAGGTCTGGAATGCTTGACTTAAGGAAAATTGAAAGAACTGGGTTTGTTTAGTCTGGAGAAGAGAGGACATGATGACAGTTTTCAAGAACCTAAAAGGTTGCTAGGAGGAGGAGGAAGAAAAATTATTCTCCTTAACCACCGATGATAGGATAAGAAGAAATAGGCTTAAATTATAGCAAAGGAAGTTTAGGTTGGACATTAGAAAAAATTACTGTCAGAGTGATTTAACCACTGGAATAAGTTACCTAGGAAGGTTGTGGAATCTCCATCATTAGAAGTTTTTAAGAGCAGGTTAGACAAACACCTGTCAGGGACAGTTTAAGATGGTACTTGATCCTGCCATGAGAGCAGGGGACTGGACTTGATGACAGGGGCATCGCTGGCACTGGGCCCACAGGGCCCAGGCCCCGAATCCTGATGCCAGTGCGCTGGGTCTGGCCGGGCCCCGCCTCTCCCAATCTCCAGCCTGATCGGGCCGGAGATCCAGGGCTCAGGTGGCTGCTCCTGGCCCCGTCCCCTGCTGGGTACATGGGGCCCAGCTGCCCGTGGCCGCTCCTGGCCTCGTCCCTGGCCAGGGACGCGGGGCCCAGCCTCCTGCAGCTGCTTCCGGCCCCGCCCCAGCCAGGGACGTGAGGTCCAGCTGCGCGCGGTGGCCTGCGGTCGCTTCCGGCTCCACCCCGGCCAGGGGACGTGGCCTGCGAACTGCAGGCGGGGCCAGGGCCTGTGCCCTGGTTCCCTCCCCGGGGCAGTGACACCCCTGCTTGATGACCTCTCATGGTCCCTTCCAGATTCTATTAATTTTGGTTTTCCTTCCTGAGACTTTGTTAGTGTCTGGCATTTTTAAGTAGTTGAAGACAGGCCCTTCTGCCTGAGACTTCAGAAGCTCTATGTTGGACATAGTGGCTACAGAAAACCAATGTTTGGAGTTACACCACCATCCCATTTTATTTTCTAAGGATGCAAGGAGTTGTAAATAGACTGGCCAGATTACTGAAACCTGGAGGGATGTTGTTATTTCGAGACTATGGAAGATATGATACATCTCAGCTTCGTTTTAAAAAAGGTATTTCCTTAGAAAATTTTGTTTGTTAGAATTTATTATTCATTTCGCATATCTTTTAAAGAGACAGCCCAGTTTTCATTTAAAAATTTTTTCTTTTAGGCCACTGTTTGTCAGAGAACTTTTATGTACGAGGAGATGGTACCAGAGTTTATTTCTTTACAGAAGGTATGAATGGCTCTAAAAACAAATTTCAGTTTTATACAAAAGTTCTGAGTGTCTCTTGAGATGTTATGGGATACAAAGCCTCTTGAAAAGCCATTTAAGTCATTTAACTCCCCATCTTTCAGAAATGTGAAGTTCATTTTGGTTGGAAGATCTCTTTTACAGCAGGCAGACTGACACCCTTCCTCAGCTATGTCATTGAAGCAGAAGTTCTATGTCAGCAATGTAAATTTAGCAGTTGTTTGAATGCCTCTTTATCCTGTAGAAATGTTATCTCTGCACTAACATCATTGTTTTATATCTGTCCTTATCTCAGATAGTCAGTTTCAACTACCAAGCTGCAGAGGGAGTACACAGTTGTTTTTGTGGGACCAGTAAAAAGCGGGTAGTCAATTTTTTCCATTTTCTTCTTTTGAAATGTCAGACTGGGATGATCAGTTTTAGCAAGAAATTGGCCTACAAAGGGAGGAGTTTCCTACTGGGGATTAGCAGTTTTAACTAATCTGCATACCCTTCTGATAATTCTTGGGCAGGGCTGGCTCAAAGAGTTTTGGCACCCTGAGCCAGCTTTTGTTTTGCGCCCCGGAGGGCGGGGAACCCAGCCTCCATTCTGAGCCGGCTCACCCCGTGCCCGGGACGAGGAACAGCCAGCCCAGGGGCAGAGAGGGCCAGCCCAAAGGGCAAGGTTCTGCTTTCCTGCCCTTCCCCTGGATCGGTTGTTCTGCCCTGGGGGTGGGGGGACCAGCCACAGAGGCAGGGCGAGAAAGTGGAGTCCACCCCATGGGCTGGCTCCCTCCACACCAGGGGCAGAGTGGCTGAGTCAGGGAAGAGGCAGGAGTGCAGGGTCCAGCTTCTGGGCTGGCCCACCCTACCCCTGGCACAGCAGCACCCTTAAGCTGCTGCATCCCGAGCCGGTGCCACACTGGCTCATCACTAGAGCTGGACCTGTTCTTGGGATATTCAAGCCTAACGTCCAGGACCTTGTTAGCTTCCCTGCTTCCTGTGAGAGCAAGAGAATTGCTTGTGCTTATCTGTCAGTTCTGTGACACCTCCAGTGTGTTAGCCACCCAAACAATCTCCTCTGGGCTCTGCCAGCCCTTACTTTGCTTTGCACATTAGCCTTAGGAACATGCAATTCCTGAGCCCTTTGAAGCATTCTTTAGTATTCAGCCCCCTATCCACGGAGCACGCATGGTAACACCAGGTCTGCTGTCCCTGAGGAACAGTGTGTACCAGCTTGAATGATTCAACTCAGGATCAGCTCCTTGTATAACACTACATCACTGAGATTTATTTATACTGAAAACAAGTTCATTACAAATGATCAAGATTTAAGAAGAAGTGAATAAAAATAATAGAAACAGACTGGTTATAAAAAGAACAAAACTATAACATGAACCCCAGAGACTGAACTTTCCAGTTACCCTATAGTTTAAGGAACTGTCTCACCCAGATGTCCTTTACAGTGTTTCAGCCAGAGCTGGTTGTGATCCATTTTCCTGAATGGAATCACACTGCCTGATTACTCTCGAGGTATAGGATAAAAGGTGTCTTCCTTCCTTCACTTTATATTTCCTAAAGTTCAGTGAAATCAGGGCAACCCCTGCCTTAGTTTATTCTCTGGTGTGCTGCCTTGCTGCTGACTTCACATTTCCCCTCTGACTTTGTATGTAAATGACTTCCAGTTGTGTCAACAGACACAAGTGAATGAACATTCTTTATCTGACAGAAAACTGTTTGTCAGCTCTCCCCTAATACAGATTTTAGGTATACATACAAAACTCCTTACATAGTATTTGTACATACTTTTTACGATGACCAACATAACCTTGGCTTTCTTTTAAAGCCTCATGTGGTGTTCTTTGGTGAACAGATCTGGGTGTTCCTCTAATTCCCTTGCGAGCTGGCACTGAAGGACTTATAGGTCACAGTCTTCAACCTAGTTGTAATAGCATCCATGATTTTGCACGGGTATAATTCTAATTTGCATGGTGTTAGTTTCTGTTTAATAGGAGTATGTGATCCAAAATCAGATCTCCTAGAGAAATACCATTAAGCAACTAAACAGTATTTCTTAAGAGCTGACCCATACCTAGAGCAGTCTTGGTGTGTGGATCTTTTCCTTACCATGGGTCTGGAGACCTGCAAGTTTTTGTAGAATTCTACTGTGTTTTTTGACCTCTGAAGAGTCTCATCTCTAATGCTTTCTTAATGACTCTTCCTACTGTGTGTAAAAAAAAAAAAAAAAAAAGTGTTTGAAATGTCTTCTGTACATGAAGTAAGAATGTTGGGTGAGATAATGGACTGGAGAGAACATGCTGGTGCTTTACTCTTCGCAGATCCTGACCATCTCTGGCAGGTGTCTCTGCCTTGAGTAGAATCACCTAAGCTGTTGACTGTGGATGACTGTTGGCCTTTTGGGGCTGTTAGCAAGTAGCAAAGCTGGCATAGGAGGGCTGACCCCCCCCCCCATCCAGCAGCCACAGATTTGGGGAACGAGGGAAGTTTTATGCTGCCTCTACTTCCCTAATGTGCACCATGTGCAGTTCAAAGTTAGATCCAAGGATCTGGCCTGACATCTGTGTGATATGAGACTGGGGCGATAAATAGGAGGGGTTACAATAACAGATTGGGTGGAAAGTCCTAGCGTTCCATGAGACCACTTGATCCTTAGCAGAAAACAGGGGATGCCTGTGTGGTGGATTCAGGGTCTGTCTATACAACTTATGAAATCCGGTTTCCATTGTGAAGTTGTATTATGAAAAACTGCTGTGTCATGAGTGTGGCTATGTATGTGTGGATCTCCTATTGCTGACAGGTCCTGTAACAGGTACACACCAGACAGCAACGCTTGGGGAATATTTAATGTTAATGATGGCACTTTGACAACACAGAGGTTATTCTAAAAACCAGTTTTAGCTACCACTTACAAGGTAGGAGCAGTGAAAAGCACCTAAAAGATAGATCAAAGGATGACATGGAGGGTGGAAATTAAATAGCACTCACTTGAACTGAGAGTGCCAGATAGGAAAAGGAAGATGGCAGGAGAGAATAAGATCACACAGCATGTAGCAGCCTCTTGGGGCTATAGAGCCCTGCTCAATTTTCTGAGTCTAGATGGCCCCCAAGGATTCTGGACAACCCAGGGGCCTCAACTCCACCCCAAAGAGTGTCCTGTAGTGGAGAGGAAACTGAGGCGGGGTGTGCGGGGTGTTTTTGTATGGGCAGTACTCTTGTTTTTTGTGTGATTAAGTATAAAAGACTGTTAGTGTGTTAGATTCTGTACAAAGTGTGTGTTTGTGTTAAGTTATAGGAAGGCTCTGGCAGGGGAATGCTGGGGAGTCTTCTCCTGAAGTGTAGAAAGGCTCCAACATCAGGGAGGCAACAGGACATCACACTGCTCAAAACAGCAGCATAGCCAGAGAGGCAGGGCTTGAGTGAGTAGAGACCATATACCCACACCCCTCAGGAGTGTCTTTAACTCTGCATGCCTTCACT
Source organism: Podocnemis expansa (assembly GCA_007922195.1). Taxonomy (NCBI): domain Eukaryota; kingdom Metazoa; phylum Chordata; order Testudines; family Podocnemididae; genus Podocnemis; species Podocnemis expansa. The sequence continues at coordinate 40,388,558 of ML681984.1, read as the reverse complement.
GGGTCTCACCTGTGCTGGGAGGTGCTGTGCAAGTGTGAATGATGATACGTTACAGAAAGAAGCGTGCAGTGTAGACACACCCAGAGAGCATGCCTGGACACTATTCAGGCTCCTGGAACTTAAAACACCCTGAGATCCAAGGACACGGAGTCTTATATTCCTTGCATAGCATTTCAGTGGGTAGCTGGAAAGGGGCGCCCAGCCAGATTAGTAACACCTACTTATCAATAGAAGACATCACTCAGCTGAGGTTGTGAGAGAATGACATTGGAGATCACCACAGGAGACATTAGAAGTCTTTTATACAGGACTTTGCTGTGGGAAACAAGGAGTATGTCCACAGTAAAATAAAGGACCTGCAGGGCTCTGAGACCCCTTGACGGGCTGTTGGAGCCCAGGTTCCAGCCTGAGCTCAAATATCTACCATGCAGTACTTTGCCCTGCAGTCCAAGTCCCAGGAACCCTATTCAAGTGAACCAGGGGCTGAGACTTGGTGCTGCAGGTTTTTCATTGCAGTGCAGAATATCCAAAATGATTTACATTTGCCTTCCTCAAATCCACTGTAATTTAAAGAACTGAAAAAAGATTATTATAAACTATGATTAATGTGTTTTGGATACCAGGCATGAGATTTTATACCATATTATAACCCAGTGATGCCACAGAGGTGGTCTCTTTTACAGCAGGATTTCTTGTGGGCTGTTTTAGCTTTGGGTCAGTGGATGACAAAGCAGAGCAGATTCTAGCTTTGATGAACTCTATGTATTATATTGGTAGATTCTTTACCTGACTGTATCAGGTTTTTTTAATTATTATAATTTTCCTTCTCATTTGGGGAACAGATGAGGTCCACAACATGTTTACCCTGGCTGGGTTAGTTGAAGTGCAGAATCTAGTGGATCGACGATTACAAGTCAACAGGAAGAAAAAGGTGAAAATGCAGAGAGTTTGGATACAAGGCAAGTTCCAAAAACCATTTCAGCCACCTCAGAATAGCTGCCAATAGCCCCCTCATGGCTAAATATAAAATATTCTCCAGAGACCAAAACAAATGCAAGAATCTATATTTCCTGTGACTCCTGCTGAAAAGGCAGGAAAAATGTTCAACTGAAAGCATTTTTGTACTATTTTATTAAATTTACTTTTTTGTTAAGAATTGATGCAAGAAAATGTCTCCTGCCTCTGCTTGTATACATAATAAAATGACTACTATTTGTATGTCAGTGATCTCATTATTTGACTTAAATAGTCAAACAATAATATAAAAATGTAACCAATCAACTTCCTGCTGTAAGGCTCAAATTTGTAAAGAAAATTTTAGACTGGAATTGAATTGTCTGACATTGTTTGAGCACAAAAATGCCAGTCTCATAGTTACCACTACTCCTCACAGGTCCCAGAACTCAGACTCCAGCCCAATGTCAAACCCAAATGTGTACACTGTAATTTTTCAGTCCTGTAGCTGTAGCCTCAGGAGTCTGAGTCAGTTGACCCAGACCAAGTGCAAGTGTTTTATTGCACTATAGATGTACTTTGAGAACCAAATCCCCTCTCCAACAGTCTTTCCACATCTTGTAAGTAGGACCCTTCTTTATGTATATGCCTTATCTGCCTCTAACTGAAGGTGGGTTCATCTGAGGGAGTTTCTCTCTTCATTCCTTTTTGATTTGCATAAAGATGTCTTTCTTACAAACAGTAGTCAGTTTGTCCTCTGAAAGATGTTAGCCAAATTCTTCAGTTTCTTTCATCGTTCAGTTCCTTCATTCTTATTGGCTACTCTTTTTCAGAACTCCACCATCTAGCTACGTGCCCACAACTAACATGTCAGTTCCAACTTCTTATCCCCTACCTACCCAGTTACTCCACCTAAACCAAAATGTTAAATATAATTAAGATTAAAAAGGACTGAGGAGTCCTGTGACACTCTTAAAAACAAACAAATTTATTTATCATATAAGCTTTAAAAAGGACTGTATTTAATTAAATGAGGGAACTAAGTTTTCACTGATGGCTAAGTAGCAGTAGTTGATGGGGATTTATTGAGATGATTGGATGAAATAGGGGAAAGAGTTAGAAGATGAGACCACTAAGTTTGTTAGGGACTGTGATGGGGCAGCGAGACCTCACTCTGGGAAGAAGAGGGTTAATGAGAACTTGTGGTCTCTGTTGCCCTGCCCTGCTACGCCTGCAGCAGACATCAGGCCTCTAGAGGAGACCTGACCCAATTCAAGGCTGACCAGGAAGGAGAGCAGAGCTCTGCTTCTCCCGGTGTGAGAGAACCCTGATTGCAGCCAAAGACTGATGCTGAGATAGCCTTGCCTTACTCTGTGTCCCAGCACAAGGGATGACCAGACGCTGGGAGACTGGCTGCAATCTTGACTGAAGAAAAACAATGGATGGTTCATCAGATGACTACAGTTATGAATTGTGGATTTTTTGGTGTCCTCACATCCCCTCTGATTTCTGATGAATCTTAATATCCGGGAGGTGGTAGGACTGAAGTATGCCTTGGCCTGAGGGCTAAAGCACAACTACATTGGACCTTGCAACAGACAGCTAACCTAGTGGTTCCCAGTCTTTTCAGTAAGACAGCACACTTCAATGAGATGCACAATTCCCCAGCACATCCACTTTTTTCAGCTGAATTGATTGCTCATAAACATCAACATTTACTTACATTTACTATGGCTAGAGTCTTACTAGAGTGGTTTGCAACATAGTACATACAACAAGCTAAAGACGGTTCAAATGAATTAATGTCTCAAATTCACTGGATAAAAACATGTCATCTCAATTTTGCCCCTTGGCCACCTGTGTTTAGAATGTTCATGTCTTAGAATCGAAAGACCGATATCTCACTTTTCATTTGATTAATTTTCATGAGTTTTATGAGTTATAATTTTGTTTGGTTAGAATATTATTTAAGATGAAACAATGTTTCGTTTTACATGGTTTTCATGGCTCAGTTGGACAGTTCTTATGGCACACTGTTTGAAAACCACTGAGCTAACATATCAGCAGAGATGCATGGCTGCATGAGTTGTGCCTTGACAGGCTAGAGGAGGTATTGCAGATGTAAATCTGATAGATGGATTCCCAGGATGGTAGCCAATCAGAGCATAAAGATTTATACTCAGGTAATAGACTGGGGTCAAGCAGATGGCCAGGGTCAGAGGATGAGGATCTTGTTTCAAGATAGTGATCATGTGAGGGTGGTTCATGTTAGTTCAATAATAATGATCCTTTGTTAACACAGTGTTTGGCTTTTGGCCATAGAACAGGGGTGGCCAAACTTATGGAACTCAAGAGCCACACAAGTTGATTAGTAAACCTTCAAGAGCCGCACTGAGGCATATAGCCATATCCTTTTACCTACTAAATTGATTTGCTGATGTTCTTCCTCAAGCTACACTTTTTCATTCAAGAGCCACATGCGGCTCCTGAGCCGCAGTTTGGCCACGCCTGCCATAGAGTTATTTTTCTGTAAAGACATTGCTTGCTAGGTTAATTTAGCTCATGATATTATAATAAACAGGGAGCATTCTCAAGTTAAGCTAAGCAGCCTGCACACATTTAAGAATTAATGCCCACAGTATAGTCTACGCTAGCACTGAAAGCTCATGCCATCACAGGTGTAATTTGTAAAGTCATGTCTGTAAAAGATCTGAAAATGACTGAGAACTTAAAAATAGGACAGTAGCAGACCACTAATCTCAGAGGTGCTTAAACCTGGTGATATGCTAAGCAAAAAGAGCTCTCAACCATGCTTGCAGCTATTTCCAGCCCTTCACACAGACTCCACAGACATTCTAGGTCATCAGAATGAGGTTTGGGGTAGTTTTGTGCATGGCTGTTTTGGTTTGTATGTGGGTTGTGTTTTGAGGTAGAGTTGTGTGGATTTGTAAAGTAGTGGAAGAGGGAGGTGCTGCAGTGAAGAGCAGCGCTAATTTGGAGCTATTGTGTATGCTGACTTGATTTGTGCCTGGGGCATTGTGCTTGGAGGTTTGCGTTCCTTTGTGCAGGTGGTAAATGGATTTGTGCAGCATTGAAGGGGAATGCGTGTTTGTGGTTATTGTGTATATTGGTTGTAAGGTTCTGTGAATGGTTGTGTTCATTGGGAGTTGTAGCAGAAATTTTTGTTTTTTGCAGGTGGCAGTTGCACATATGGATGTGGCAACTGGGCCATGTAATCCTCTCTATGGTCTCTTTCTTCCAACCAATTAGGTTGTTACATGCAGATTAGCTGTAGAGTAGGAATGATAACTGGTTGAATTACCTCTGATGTCTCATTGGTGTAGGACTCTTGTTACGGTGTAGACTCGGGCCTTACTTTGACTGTGCAGGTATAATTTGTAAAGTGAAAATGACTGAGTTCTTAAAAATTGCTTGGCAACCGACTGCAAAACCCAGTCATGATTCAGCTTGATAAGATCCTGAACAAAAAGCCTTCCTAAGCTCACTTGTAGCTGCCTCAGTTGCTTCATTGTGATTCTACAGACATTTTAGGTTCCTGAGTGACATTCCTAGGCTCCAGATAGACAGAGATAATCAGTTCCAAATCAGTTCATTTTACCAGTTTACAGACATAGGTATTCTGATAAATATTCCACATCTTCTTAATCAGCAATACTAGTCTACAGAGAACTTACTTGTTAAAAGATGAAGCAACTAGTACCCAGAAGCATCCTTTGTTTGAAAGGTTGATGGTGTTTGTGTCAAAATGTTATAGAACTACCACTTTTCATCCTGGGTGGTTAAGTCTCAGTGGAGGATAAAATTATTTGGGACCAGACAGTACCGTCATTACCCAGACAAACTACTCATGAAGCTTTTAGCGTTCTTTCCTGTTGTTCTTTGAGTCTGGCCTAACTAAGCTGTTGTAGCTTTATTTATTTGTTTCTTTTAAGTGCATGCAACAGCCACTGACTTTTCTGGTAGTACACAGCTACATGACTGATACCTGGATGATGAAGAATAAAGTGAGATTCTAGAAAAGGTACTAAGGAGTACTGTGTTCACACTTTGAAGGATGGTGTGGACAGATTCCAGAGGAGAACAACAAATATGATAAAGAGGGTTGAATGTGGCTCGTTTGGTCTAGAGAAGAGAAGGCTTAAGGAGAGGACATGAGAACAGTCTTCAAATATGCCAAGTAGTGCTATAAAGAGGATGGACAAGAGATCAGTTATTCTCCTTGTACACCAAAGATAGAACAAGAAGTTTAGTTTGCCGCAAGAAATATTGGATTAGATATTAGGAAAATCTATCTATTAGGATAGTTAAGCACTGGAACAGGCTATTCAGAAGGGCTGTGGAATCCCTGTCCCTGAAGGCTTTTAGGAACAGGTTAGACCAGGGCTTCTGCAACCTGCTGCTCTGGAGCCATATGCAGCTCTTTGGCTGCCTCCTTGCGGCTCTGGGATCTGAACTCCCCACCACCATTGGAGGACGCTGTGGGCAGCATGCTCCTGGCTCTGGGCACCCCCTGCCAACAGGGGATCCTGCAGGCAGCCCACACCGGGGTCCAGGCTCCCCACCACCTGCAAGGGGCTCACTCCTGGTTCTGGGTTCCCCCCTCCACTCCCACTAGGGGACCCTGTGGCAAGTGCCCTGGCCCAGCTCTCAGCTCCCCCCACCGCCCATTAGAAGGCTATACTCATTGCAGCTCTCAAAACACTTGGTTATTGAAGGAATTTTTTTTAAAAATGGCTCCTGTCTTTTGGGTTGCTGACCCCTGGGTTAGACAAATGCCTGCTAGGGATGGTCTGGTGTACTTAAAACTCTCTCAGTGCAGGGTGGTGGACAACATGACCTCTAAAAGTCCCTTCCAACCCTATATTTCTATAATTCCTTCCAATACAGTAGATGTGAAATGTCCCTATTTTGTAAAAATATTTTATATTACACTTTTATGTGTTCTGTACAGATAAATTATTTTACATAAGTGGCAAAGGTCTAAACTTCCCCCTCCTTGGAGCAATATAGCATTTCAGAAGGTAGAAATTAATGCCCATTGAATCTTCATTTCTTCCATTCCTCTCAGTCTCAAAATTGTCTTTTAAACCTTTTATGTCTCATTTTTTGCCCAATTACATTTTAAATCACAGGAGTTAAAGAGGGAAAAGATGTTCCTAGGCCATCCAAACCATTTCCCGTCCCACACATCTAAAATGTGCTTTGGTTAAATTTCTAGACCTCTGAGATAGATCATAGAAAACAATGACTTACGTTTTTGTATGTCACTTTTTTATGAATCTGATCCTGTATTCCTGATGAACATGAAGCTCCTGTTGAAGTCAGTGGGAATTTTATATGCACTGTGTCTTTCATGTCTGGCACCAAACCATTTATCCACCACTGAGGCTTAGCCTCCTGTAGGGAGATGCATGGTAGCTGTCTAACTGCACAGATATGCTACCCACTGTTTAGGACAAGAAGTGAAGAATATCACCTCTATTGTGAGCTATAATGGAAGTATTCAGGAGACAAAATGTAATTATCCCAATTGAAATTTAACCAGGACACAGGGAGGGTTATTATACCTACCACTTTAAAAAGTGTTGTGAGATCTTTCCTCACCACAGCTGGTCAGGACCTCAGGATGCTTCTTGTAAAAGATAAATTACTTAAAACAATGCAACAAATCAACACATAATATTTTCATAATCCATTTAACTGTATAATATTAATGTTATTTTGGCTGGGCAAGTTTGTTTATCTTTTTTTTCATGGAACAATTGATATATTAGTGTATGATATTTATTGTATTTTTAAAAATAACAATTTTTAATTGTTGCATGGTCATCCAGAGTGTGGGAGAGCGCCTTTTGGTTGAATGATTAACAGTGAAATAAACAAAATTATCTAATATTCTTTAAAATGCAGATTTATACTAAAATGTACTTTGAAATATTTTTTCACTTTAAAGACAAAGACTGTTCATGATTTAGTATCTAATCCTTATGGATTCATCTTTTAAACCCAACAGGTCTCTCATGGAGACAAAATATTATGTATCCCATTTGAGAGGTTTTCCAGCTTCCCTTCTCTCTGACATTTTCGGTTCAGTCTGGTAAGGACAAATACTGGACAGGTTCCTTCTAAGTGTCCCCTTAATATTCTTGAATGAGACATCAATGGACTCTGCTTCACACGTCCTGGTCAATTAATGTTAATTTACTAGACAGTAGAGCAGAAGAGTCTTTTCCATAAGTCTTCAGATGTTTCCAGCTCTAATGTAATCCTTACCAATATACCATATTAATTGAGAAGATGTCATCAGCTTCAGAAAAAACTATTTATAAGGCAACAAATTATATCTTTGATGTATTAATGACGTATTTGTTTAGTTTCCAAATAAGAAATACTAAACTTTCTTTACTGATTTCTTTTAAAATACAGAATAAAACCAAAAAGCTTAAAGGTAACTGCAGGTCTTAATCTATAGGACTGTAAATCACATAAATAAAGAATAGCAGCTGTAACATATACATATAGTATATTTAAAGTTCCCTAGGTGGGAACCTGAAAATGACATATGAAGGAAATGCTAAAAAAAAAAGCAATCCTTCATTTATGTGGCTGAAGGAAGGCATACTGCAGCCAAAATTGGCTATTTCTCCTGTATGAATCCAAAAGATATCTCGGAAACAGCTGAGGGCTGCAAAGTAGAGAACCAATTGTATAACATATTATTACAACAGCATAATGTAAACAACAGGAAAGTTGGTATAATGGATACATCTGGGATATTGTATCATTATTCACAGAAGAGAGATGGGTTTCTGAGCCCTCACCCACTGTCTTAGAATCCAGACCCAAAGCAATAAGATCTGTACTGTGGAGGGACACAAATAAAATTCACAGAACACACAGACTTTTCAAGTGATTTGAAAACAATAACTAAACCACAAACCACCCCACTCTGAAAGACAAGTATGGCATTTCAAAGCCAGACCTGAGAGTTGGCCATTTAAACCAGGGGTCTCAAACACATGGCCTGTAGACTGCATGCGGCCCCTAAAACTATTTCCTGTACCCTCCAACAACACCATTGTTACCAATATTTGCAATATCATTGTATGACAAGGTTTCAGTGCTGTGGCCCTTGGGCTAATGCACTAGTCCTCATGCGACCCTCTACTAGTCCTCATATGGTGATTTGAGTTTGAGACCTCTGATTTAAACTAGTAGTTAAAACAACATGCACCAAGCCTGCCGGTCTTACAGTCATTTAAACTTCAGTGAGAGAGGGCAAGGAGCTGGTGAATGAATAAGCAAACATCGGTGATATTTTAAAAGGGTTTTGAACACCTGCAACTTTGAATGCCATTCAGCCAATGAAGTCCCCAAGGTCTATTTTTTCTCCTTTTTGATTTTGTCTGATAGGTAAGTGTGGAGCAGGCTTAGCATCATAGTGTTTCTGTCAGATATTAGTCACAAAACTAAGAGAAACTGATTGTCTTCTAAACCAGGCAAAACCACTGTTCACCTGCTTGGCTGGAAAGGCAAAGTTTGGAGATGTAAGAATCTTTATTACTCTTGACAGACTTAAGGATCTACTTATTTTTTTAAAAAATCAGACATGCCTCACAGATCAGAAGCAGTAAGGGATCCCTAGTTAGGGCCTGATCCTGCATACTTTGTACATTCCATTGATGTTGCTGTTATGTTCTAAAATAAAGCAGCTATTTGTTTCTCTTTCAAGTCAGCAATATCTATGGAACAATTTAAGGCATGATGGTAAGTAAAATCCTGAGTATAAATCACGTCAGATAAAGCATCACCTTGTACCTCCAAGCTTTAAATTTGGCTACAGGTTGTAGGCTATTATACTATCTGAATAGTTTATGAAAGAGTAAGTATAAAAACACATCTCCTGAAGCATTATATTAACTTGCTGCACTATATTGCTAGTTCTATAGATAGCTTCCCTTGAGAAGCTAATCTGAAGGAGAAAGGAGCCCAAGAGAGTTGGTTATATTTTAAAGAAACCCTGCTAAGGGCACAGGAAGTTGCCATTCCAATTAGGAGAAAGAACAGCAAACGTGAGGCATCCAGAATGGCTTAGCAGAGAACTCTGCTCTGAGCTTAAACATAAGAAGGAAGCTTACAGGAAGTGGAAGCTTGGCCAGATGACTAAGGAGGCATATAAAGATATTGCTAGGGACTGCAGTGATAAAATCAGAAAAGCCAAAGGACTAATGGAGTTGCGGCTAGCGAGGGATGTAAAGGATAACAAGAAGAGGTTCTATAAGTATGTTCATAACAAGAAGAGGATCAGGGAAGGTGTAGGTCCCTTGCTGAATGGGGCAGGCATCCTCGTGACAGAGGATGAGGGAAAAGCTGAAGTGCTCAATGCTTTTTTTGCTTCAGTTTTCACAGGCAGGGTCAGCTCCCAGCCCACTACCATGGGTATGGCAGATGGGAGAGAAGAAGAGAGGCCCTTGGTGATGGAAGGTCAGGTTAGGGACTGCTTAAAGAAGCTGGATGTGCACAAGTCCACGGGGCCGGACGAACTGCATCCAAGGGTGCTAAGGGAATTGGCCGATGAGATAGCAGCATCGCTGGCCATTATCTTTCAAAACTCATGGAGAACGGGGGAGGTGCCAGAGGATTGGAAAAAAGCAAATATAGTGCCTAAAAGCAAATGTAGTACCTATTTTCAAGAAAGGGAAAAAGAAGGATCCGGGGAATTACAGACCAGTCAGCCTCACCTCAATCCCTGGAAAAATTATGGAGCAGGTTCTCAAAGAATCCATCCTAAAACACTTAGAGGAAAATAAAGTGATCAGGAACAGTCAGCATAGATTCACCAAGGGTAAATCATGCCTGACCAATCTCATTTCCTTCTATGATCAGACGACTGGTTTTCTGGATGCAGGAAGAACGATTGATGTGATATACTTTGATTTTAGCAAGGCTTTTGATACAGTTCCCCACAGCATTCTCATTGGCAAATTAAGGAAGTATGGGTTGGATAGGTGGACTATAAGGTGGATAGAAAAGTGGCTAGATCAACGATTTCAGCATCTAGGAATCAATGGTTCCATGTTTAGCTGGCAGCCAGTCATGAGTGGTGTGCCCCAGGGGTCGGTCCTGGGGCCGGTTCTGTTCAACATTTTCATCAATGATCTGGATGATGGAATAGACTGCACTCTCAGTAAGTTTGCAGATGACACCAAGCTGGGGGGACCAGTAGACACTTTGGAGGGCAAGGACAGGATTCAGGGAGACCTAGATAAATTGGAACAGTGGGCCAATAGAAATCTTACGAGGTTCAATAAGGACACGTGTAAAATCCTGCACGTGGGATGGAAAAACCTCATGCACTGCTACAGGCTGGGGAACACTCAGCTAAGTAGCAGCAGTGTAGAAAAGGACCTGGGGGTCATGGTGGATGGGAAGCTAGATATGAGTCAGCAGTGTGCTCTTGCTGCCAAAAAGGCCAATGGCATACTGGGCTGCATCAAAAGAAGTGTTACCACCAGATCGAGGGATGTGATCATCCCCCTCTATTCTGCACTGGTGAGGCCACATCTAGAATACTGTGTTGGGTTTTGGGCTCCCCACTACAAAAAGGACAGGGACATGCTAGAGAGAGTTCAGCGGAGGGCAACCAAAATGATTAAAGGGCTGGAGCACAAGCCCTATGAGGAAAGACTGAAAGCATTAGGCTGATTTAGTCTGCAGAAGAGAAGATTGAGGGGGGATTTGATAGCAACCTTCAACTACTTGAACGGATGCTCCAAGGAGGAGGGAGCTCGACTATTCTCAGTAGTAACGGAGGACAGAATGAGGAGCAATGGTCTCAAGTTACAGTTAGGGAGATCGAGGCTGGATTTAGGAAAAACTTTTTTACTAGGCGAGTGGTGAAGCCTTGGAATGAGCTGCCGAGGGAGGTGGTGGAATCTCCATCTTTGGAGGTGTTTAAGGCCCGGCTGGACAAAACCATGACTGGGATGGTTTAGTGGGAGTGGTCCTGCCTCTGGCAGGGGGGTTGGACTAGATGACCTCATGAGGTCCCTTCCAACCCTATGATTCTATGGTTATAAAGGCATTTTCAGTTGTGAAAGTTTCTAAATAATGGTGCTTGTGCTCATTGTTAAATTCCAGTGAATCTTTCAGTCTTGTCTGTAGGTAGGTAACATGGATTTTCCATAACACATTATTTTTTGTGTGCGTGTTTTTCTGATTTTAACAAACACATGGCACCAGATAAAACAAAAACTCACCTTTTTTACATGACTGACAGATCCTCTGAAGGCCTGGAGCAATATAACAAGCCAGGAGTCCTGTGGCACTTAAAGACTAAAAAATTTATTTATTTCATGATAAATATCTGCATCTGATGAGGTGAAAAGCATGAAAAGTGCATGTGATAAATACATTTGTTAGTCTGTAAGTGCCACAGGATTCCTTGTTGTTCTGCTGAACTAGACTAACATGGCTACCCCTTTGGAACTAGACCAATATAGACTTCACTTACTGGCTCGTTCTCCTCAATGTACTGCAGTTAGAGTGCTGAATGGTGGCTATTTCAGAAGCCATAGAACAGGCTAGTATGTGTCGGACTGTGGTTACTCCAATGGAAAAATGAGTTATTAGCGTAATCTGAAATGTTATAAAAATTGATAATGGGAGGAATGGGAAAAGTCAGATGTAAACTGGAAACTCTTTAACCTATATATATTTTGTGTCTGGGCTTTATGAAATTTAACTTTCTAAAAGTAATAATCATTTATGTGGCCTCAAAATATTTGCAAATACTCTAATGCTGATATGGATACCAGATGCTACCAGTATTGCCAAAGGAGATCTAATGCAGTGATGGCAGCAGGAGGGAGAAACCACAGAGAAGATTATAGGGGAAAGTGCAACTGTAAGAATGGCTCATAATGAATTTACAGGGTCAAGAAAAATGAAAGTATAATGTACAGAATGTGCCTAATATAGAAAAAGGATCCAAACTGGAACAGAAGCATTGATCTCTTGAAATCTGAGTTCTCTCTTTCATAAAGTACATGCCTATTGTCCTTTTTTAAGAGGCACAAGCCCCTGCGTTTCAGCATATTTTTGCCTCTTGGCCCCACAAAATTTTCCAGGGGGGACACAGAAGGTGATATGGTGGGAAATAAAGCAGTTTTGCCCTAGCAAAAATGTAGCAGTAAAAATATCAAATTTGTTGTGTTCACAAACCTACTGGAATCAGGCTTCTATTTTTCCCTTGTTTTTGTCAATAGGATGCACTTTTTACTCAGGTTCTGCATGCCCCACATTACACCAATACTAAGAGGAGAAATAAGATCTTTAGATCTGTTGTCACACAGGACCAACACCATCAAAGTTACGAAGCAAGCAAGCACAAAAGGCAGTTATTTTCTTTAACTTAGTCTACTAGTATTTAAGTTTAATACTTAAGTTCCCAGTTTCATAACAGATACAGCTAAAATGCTAGTTCTTCTTTGAGTGCCTACTCATGTTGATTCCATCATAGGTGTGTGCCTGGCCATGGGCATGCACAGTACTGGAGATCTTTACCTTAGTGGTGTCCCCTCAGTTTATTTTTTCAGATGGTGACAGTTGCTGGAACTTCCTCTCTCCTTTGCAGTTGCCAGTGCTTCATAGTTACCTTATAGTTATATATAATTTTTGAGACATGGTTAGTAGTTAGAAAAAAAAAGGTTTTAGTGGTCCAAGGAGGAATGTTCACCTTAAGATGTAGCATATCCTGTTCCCTGTGTTTCAAGCTCTGTTCTGTCTGCTACAAGCTCTTATGGCACAACAATCTCCATGACAGTTGTTGAAAGTGTTTAGGTGAGATGTGCAGAAAGGATAAGTGCAAGATTTGTAAGGGCTTCAAGCCATAGATTAAGAAAGATAGGAACATTCTTCCAAAAACTCTGTGGATGGAGGCACTACTTAGACCAGCCCCAGAACCATCCTGCGCCAACTCACGCTGAGCAGAGATGCACATCGTTCCACTGTCTCTGGGCCATTCTTGGAGTTCTTTGACCAAGGCTGAATTATTAGAGGGGCTTCAGAGGCTTAAGCCCTCGGTCCTGGCAAAAACGGGACCCTGGGCTCTAGCTCCTCAAACACCTCCAATAATTCAGTGCCTCCCCATACCACTCAGTGCTGGCGGGTAAGGAGTGCTTAAAGCTAGCACTGTGGGGCAGGGAGGGGCCCTGGAGGCAGAGGCCAGGCTGGCTCTGTGCTCCACCCCACTCCTGGGCTAGCTAGTCTGCCCCTGGGGGCAGGGCAGGGCGGGCCACCACTGGCTCACTCTGCCTGTGGATGCGGCCCAGCTGGCCATGAACTACCCCACTCAGGCCTGGCCACAGCTCTCCAAGGCCCATGGCTATATGGGGCTGTGTTGGGAATTGCCCTGTTGTGCTGCGCTCCAGCTGCACTCCCCATCAGCTGACTGGTCAGAGTGGGAGTGCTTTCTGGCCCCAGGGACCACCCCCCCCAGGGATCAGGGGTGGGGTCTGGCCTCCATGGTGGGGGACAGTACCCTAGTGGGGGCCTTGGTGAGGGCAGCCCAGGACCCCTGGGCTGGTTAATCTAGCCCTGTGTTTGACTTTGCCCATACCGATGAAACAGCAGAAGAAGCAGCGTGCAAACAGGTCACTCTGCACACCCAATGAGGATAAGATGGCTAGGTCGGTCAAAGGACCCTTGTTAGGCCTATTGCCTGCATTGGAGTGGCAGGAAGCGGCTTCTACACTTCTGGCTTCAAGCCCGTGCAGGAGTCTACCTCCAGCTCTGGGGATCAGAAGGGAGTCCCTCCAACCAGTGGTGCCATTAAAGCTGGGGGCCTTTGAAACAACCCAGGACCTTATGGCCTAACCATTGCCCCTGTCTCCATGGAACCTTCACTTGATACCAGAATCAGCAAAGGCTCCTGTCTCCAGGGCAAAACTCACAATGGGACTACCACAGTAGGCATTCAACAGGCCCCATTCCTGTTGAATTCCAGTGCCAATCCATAACACCCCAGCCCTCCTTCCCTGCTCAGTGAAGGTCGTCTACTTTGTGGTATTGGTCTCCAGCACCATGCTCCCAGACCCTGATGGCTAGTCTTACATTGCCAGTGGGGCATCACCACGATGCCAGTCTTCATCTTCTTATCACCAGTCATTGATGATGTGGCGACAGTTATAGGACTCTTTGCACTGATCCCTAGTATCCTGTTCCTTGACATCACACTATTTGCCACACTATTGGTGTTCCTCACCAGCCTGTTCCTGGAAAGCCCAGAATCAATCTCCCTCCCCACTACACCATTCCCTGGTGCCACATTGTAAACAGGTTGAAGCACTGTCTGTTCTGCCTTGGTATCCAGGGGAAGATTCATTTTCTTCAGACTCAGAAAGGGAACCCAACCCCAAACCCAAGAGCACCAACCACTGGGTACACAAGCATTTTATGTGGGACCAATGGTGGCAGGATGGCCTGTGGGACAAAGATTGGTCAAGTGGCCAAACAGAAATCTGTGAGGGATCTCTGTGGTACCAGAACCCAACTTGTGCTAGTTGTTTGAACAGTGGTCTGCAGCGCCAACTACCCTGGTACATTGTCAACATTTGGCTTCCAACCATGGCACTGGACCAGAAGACTCAGTGACAGGGGCATCCATCCTGAAGAGAAGGAAATTCAACCCTGTCCCAGCACTATCATCCTCATCATCATCCCTGGACAAGGAGGTTGCCAGCCTGCCCTCTCACTGGATGACTTTTGGGGTCCCCAGGAACTCTTTAAAAGGGTTGCTTCCAGTATAGGCCTAGAGCAGGGGTACTCAAACTTTTTGCGAGCCGGTCCACATTCAGCCTTCCACCATTCATCGGGGTCCCTATCCCGAGCCAGGGGGCGTGGCCTTCTGGCTGGGGGCGGGGCCTGCCCTCTGGGGGCGGGGCCTGTGCCCTGGGTCCCTCCCCACCCCAGCAACTCCCCTGTTGTCGCAGTCCACCAGAAAGGTCTTTGCGGTCCGGATTGTGGACCGCAGGCCATCATTTGAGTACCCCTGCCCTAGGGTCTCTACCATCTTTACTTTTCAGGAACACTACCCAACGCACTCTCACCCACACAGTATGCCCCACACACCATGACCGCTCCCAGTCATCAGTAATACCCAATATACCCCCACCCCCTCCAAGAACTGTCACTTGACACCGTCCCCAACAGATACCATCATACTGTGTGTCTCATACATACCCTCTCCAAGCACTTTAGCCACACCACACAAATGTATCACAATGCAGTTAATACCACCCCTGACACCCAATAACAAGCCAAACCAACAAGGAGTCCTGTGGCATTTTTAAAGCCTAACAAATTTATCTATCTCGTGAGCTTTCATGGGAGAAAAATCAAACTTCATCAGATGCTTTGAAGATGGGGGAACTTACAGAATGGGAGAAAAATAAATGCAAGGAAGTGTAAGTCATAGGATCAGGTCAGACTGTTACAGCAAATCAATGCACTAATTTAGATTCAAACACTGGGGAATAGGACTCCTTGTTTCTTTTGCTTAACTAGAGTACTATGGCTACCCCCTCTGGAACTTAATCACAAGCCAGTAACTAGTGGCTAGCACCTCTGCTTAACATGCAGAAGGTCCTGGGTTCAATTCCCAGGTGGTTAGACTTGATGATCTCATGAGGTCCCTTCCAGCCCTATGATGTGATTTGATTTGAACTCTCAACGACATAGGACAACTCCCATGCTGAGATTCATCCTGCTCCCCCACCCCGGATCCTGTACCTTGAACCTCCCCTCTCACCCATCCCTGACACCATCAATATGCAGACTGCTGGCCAAATTGAGACCACCAGGTGCTTTTGAACAGACCCCAGCCTCTTTTTATTTCTTTACTTTTTTTGGATTGCTTTCTCTTGAATTTGGACCTTCACCTACCTTGACCAAGACATTTGAACTTTGTCAAAAAAAAAAACAAAAAAAAAAAACACGCCCGACTACCCCAGCTGCCAACTGTCATCCCTGATGTCCTCTTGCCCCAATCCATATCCCTTTCCTCACCTCATCTCTCCACAACCCTGTTCCCCACAATCCCTCATCTTCTCCCTCTTCACTCCATCTCTTCCAACACCCATCTCTGCACCCCATGATACGGGACCATCTCCTGACACCCCATCACACTCTAGCTCCCACCCCAGCACCTCGTGACCCATCACACCCTGCGCCCTACCTCTGCCAACATCCGCCCCTGCACCCCATTTCCCCACCACCCACCCCAGCACCTCAAGACCCATTACCCCCTGCACCCCACCTCTGCCAACAGCCACCCTTGCACCCCATTTCCCCAACAACCGCCCCACCACCCACCCCAGCACCCCATGACCCGGAGCATCCCAGCTCCTCAACACTCAGACCCCGCTCCCAGTGTGGGGCAGGGGCAGGGGCAGGGGCAGGGGCAGGGCAGCCCCCAGGCAGGCTGGGCTGGGGCTCACCCGGGCCAGCCAGTGCAGGTACCCTTTCATCTTGGTGAAGACCAGGTCTCCGGGCTTGAAGCTGTGCGGCATGGCGGGCTGTGCTGGGCCAGGCCGGGCTGGGCCAGTCCAGGCTGCACCGCGCCATCCCGCGGCCTAGCTGCCAGCAGCGGCGCGGCCTCCCCCGGCTGTATCCCAAGCCAGGGGGCGTACCCTTCTGGCTGGGGGGTGGGGCCTGCCCTCTGGGGGCGGGGGCGGGGCCCGTGCCCCAGGTTTCTCCCCGCCCCAGTGACGTCCCTGCTGTCGCGGTCCATGGGAAAGGTCTTTGCGGTCTGCATTGTGGACCGCGGGCCGCCTTTTGAGTACCCCTGGCCTAGAGGCTGAGAAGCTCATCAACCTCATGACCAGCCTCTTCAGTGTACTGGCTGCCATGGCACCAGCCAGGGTTGCACTACCAGTGCACAAACAGGTGCTTAAGGTGATCAAGACCCTCTGGCAGATGCCATTGCCTTGCTACCAACATCAAAAAAGGCTGAAAAGTAATATTACATCCTGACCATGGGATTTTAATACCTCTACTCACATTCATGGCCAGGTTCCCTGGTGGTGGCATCCATGAATGAAAAGATAGGTAGGGCCAGGCAAGTTCAATCCCTAAGAATAAGGACTCAAAGAAATTGGATTTGTTCAAAAGCAAGATTTGTTCCACAGCTAGTCTTCAGTTCAGAAGTTTCAATCAGCAGGCATTGTTGGGGAAATATAGTATCTGGGACTCCTTGGCAAAGTTCAAGTAGTCATTGCCACAAGAGTCTGGACAGGAGTTTGTCCCTCTCTTAGAGGAAAGTAATATTGTAACCAGAGCAGCCCTGCAAGTGGCATTAGATGTGGTGGATTCAGTGGCAAGGTCAATGGCCTCTGCAGTGTCCATATGTACCTGGCTGCAAGCCTCTGGGTTGTTTCAGGAGCTGCAGCAGTCAATTCAGAACCTTCCCATCAAGGGCAATGTCCTTTTTTTCAGAACAAATAAACACTAGGTTTTATGGCCTTAAAGACTGAGGAATATCTTATGCTCACTGGACCTATACAGCTTGCAGGCCTCTAAGATGCAATTCTGTCCTATGGTACAACAGCCTAGATTCTCAGGTCCTCCACAGTACGGCTTCTCTGGAAGAAAGAGAGAGATGCTTTAAACATCACCATCCTGTTCTGACATCCTCCACAAGTCTGCTGGACCCCTCTTGCCACCCAATGGCAATATCAGCCATTCTGAGGGTGCTCCCAAGGATGGCACCCCAATCTCACCTCAGAAGCCATTTCTGTTTTATTTCTGAAATGACTGTCACCCTTCCTCCCTGCACAGGCCCAAATTACACTGGACTGTTGGGTTTTTAACACCATATCAGATGGCTACGTACTGTAGTCTTCCTCAGTCCTCGCACCCCACCCCCATCCTTCTTCCCTGAACATCTTCAGGGACCCTTCTCATAAGCAACTGCTCATTCAGGAGGTGGAAACCTTTCTACTGGTTCCTCAAGACGTGAAGGTAAAAAGGTTTGCCTCCCATTACTTTCTTATCCTGAAAGCAAAAGGTGGCCTCACATAGATCAGTCTTTTCCCCACAACACAATGAGCAGGTTCCTAAAAGGCCAAGAGAGACTTTTTAGAATCATAGGGTTGGAAGGGACCTCATGAGGTCATCTAGTCCACCCCCCTGCCAAAAAAGCAGGACCACTCTCACTAAATTATCCCAGCCAGGGTTTTGTCTAACCGAGTCTTAAATATCTCCAAAGACGGAAATTCCGCCACTCCCCTAGGTAGCCCATTCCAATGCTTCACCACCCTTTCAGCAAGAAAGTTTTTCCTAATATCCACCCTCAACTTCCCCAGCTGCAACTTGAAATCATTGGTCCTTGTTCTGTCCTCTGTTACTACTGAGAACAGCCAAGCTTCATCCTCCTTGGAGCATCCCTTCAGGTAGTTGAAGGTTGCTATCAAATCCCCCCTCAGTCTTCTTTTCTGCAGGCTAAATAAGCCTAGTTCCTTCAGTCTCTCTTCATAGGTCTTGTGCTCCAGCCCCTTGATCATTTTTGGTCCCCTCCACTGGACTCTTTCTAATTTGTCCATGTCCTTTTTGTAGTGGGGAGCCCAAAACTGGAGCCAGTATACCAGGTGCAGCCTCACCAGTGCTGAACAGAGGGGAACGATCACATCCCTCGATCTACTGGCAACACTTCTTCTGATGCAGTCCAGTATGCCATGGGCCTTTTTGGCAGCAGGAGCACACTGTTGACTCATATCCAGCTTCCCATCCACCATGACTCCTGGGTCCTTTTCTACATCGAAGGCAGCGGGGAGGGGGCAGGGGACAGCACAGCTGTGGAGGAGCAGCTATTAAGACTCATAGGGCCCCATGCAGAACCTTTAGCTTCCTGTTCTCTGCAGCTACTCTTTCAGATGATCTCCTGCCTAGCAGTGGTAACTGTAACATGACAGGCCTCCAAGATTAGAGCACTCACTTTGGAACTCCTATATACAGTGTTTTAATGACACAAGGCCAGCTGCGACCATCCCCATCCTTATCAAAGATGATGCCATGGTTTTAAACCAGACAAGACATATTTCTCCTGGTGTTGTTTCTAAAATCATATAGACCTAATGAAGAATGTAAGTTGTGCCATTTGGATGTTTAATGCAGAGCCGTAATGTGGTGTTTTGCCACCAAGGGCATGTTCCGTTCGGAACACACCCCTTCTCGTTAGCGGAACTTAGAGCCGGCACCATAAAGCCACCCCTTCAATAGGGCGGCTCTATTGAGCCGCTTCAGGCCTCCCAGTGCTTTATTCCATCATCCCCACCATAGTTACGCCCCTGGTTTGATGAGCCATGGCCTTCTACATCAAAAGGTCTAAACCCATCTGCATGGCTCTTTGTTTGAGTGGTAAGAAAGGATGGAAGACTGTCCACTTTCCTCCCAGAGGATTTCCTTGTGGATAATCTCTTCAATGAGTGCTGCTGTGGACAGACAAAGGGATTTCCACCAGCGATTGTTACAGCCCACTCTACCAGGTCTGATCAACAACCCACCTAGTGCAGGTGTCAATCCAAGTCAACTGCAGAGCTCCTACCTGGTCTTTGGTCCACACCTCCACTTCACATTATGCTGTTGCTAAGCAGGCCCAGGACAACCCCAGTTTCAGCAGAGGAATGCTGCAGATAGCATATCCATGAACTCTGAGTGCACCTCCAGGGGTACTGATGCAAATCACCTAATATGAAATCAGTATTAGCAAGCACTTGAAGAAGACATAAAGGTTGTTAATCTTTAACTGTTGGTCTTCAAAACATGTTGCTCATGGCTCTCCTTCCATCCCTGCCATCAGAGTTGATGGCAAGAAGGAACTGAGAGGGTGCGGGGATGGCAGCACCTCATTATATTGGTGCATAAGCATGTCCTGTGCCTCCAGAGGGTGCCAGAGCTGGCCCTACAGATACAGCTAAGACAACAATCTCTGGTAGCTGTGCACATGGGTGTACGCATACCTAATATGGAATGGCCATAAGCAAGACATCTCAAAGAACAACAGGTAAGAAAGTTCCAAAGGGGTAGCTGTGTTAATCTAATTCAGCAAAACAAACAAGGAGTCCTGTGGCACTTTTAAAGACTAGCAAATTTATTTCTCACATGAGCTTTCATGAGAGAAACTCCCACTTCATCAGGTGCTTTGAATATGGGGGAACTTACAGAATGGGAGGAAAATAAATTCAGGGAAGTGTAAGTCATAGGATCAGGCCAGACCTTTATAGCAAATCAATGCAGTAGTTTAGATTCAAACACTGGGGAACAGCATATAAAGGAACCTGAGGTTAAATCACCTGTTGGAATGAGAAATGAATCCATAGTCCTTATTAACCCCTGAAACAACAGTTTCAAATGTGCATATGAATTCCAATTCTTCAGTTGCTCTTTGAAGCGTCAATTTGTTATTCATTTGTTTGAGCTCAGCTATTAACAAATCATCAATGGAGTGAGCAGGGAGATTGAAGTGTTCCCCTACTGGTTTGTGAATGTTGTGATTTCTGATATCAGATTTGTGTCCATTTATTTTTTTTGTTCAGAGACTGTCTTGTTTGTTCAATATATAAGGTGAGTGAAGAGGGGAGCACTGCCAGCACATGATGGCATAAATCACACTGGTGGATGAACAGGTGAATGAGTCCTTAACGGAATAGCTGATTTTATTAGGTCCTGTAATAGCATCTTTTGTGCAGATATGTGTGCAAAGTTTGCAACCCAATTTGTTGCAGGGATGTGTATCTGTCTTAATGTTTCTGTTAACT
Source organism: Podocnemis expansa (assembly GCA_007922195.1). Lineage (NCBI taxonomy): Eukaryota > Metazoa > Chordata > Testudines > Podocnemididae > Podocnemis > Podocnemis expansa. Next base: position 40,367,769 of record ML681984.1, on the reverse strand, counting down.
GTTTTTGCCAGTGAACAGCATCAACTCTTTTATAAAAGCAAAAGCCCTTCTCATCTCATGAGAGCAAATCATTATGGCTGGTGAGGTGACAGGGACTGGTACTGCAAAACACAAGGAGACCATTTCAAGCTGTGTGTGAAAACTGGTGTGTGAAAAAAAAAGTAGCGTGTGAGCACATAACTAAGAGCGTACCATCATGCACATGCACCAGTGAGCCAGATCAAGCTTCTGTGGACAACCCTAATCCGAGCATTTCCAATCTTTTGAGTCCATGACTCTGCAACCTTAATAATGTTGTTTTGATGTAGGTTTTTTTGTGTGCACATAGGTGTATGTGGCAATGGTTGGGAGGATAATGAATTTTGATACTATCCAGAGCAGATAGATATCTAAAACTAATGCTATTTTTTACCCTTATCCAAAGCTTATTCTACCTCGGGCACTACTGTCTTTTGATTTTTATGATGAAATATTATATGCCTTACATTTAGTCCACATGTATCATAACATGTTTCAGTATATGATAAAGATGGAGTACTTTGTTTGCTGTAGTTTTTATTTGCCATATGTATGTGTTTTTAATATTGCAAGAAGGTTTTTGATACCTCTGCTTATTCTTTTTCTTTGAGAAAAAACTGTTTTTCCTTTCAAGTAGAACTATGAAGGTGCAGAAGTTAAAAGTCTAAAAATCTACTGTGACACTAATACAAAAATTAAGTTTATACACACTGATTGTATTTTTCTAATTAAGGTAGAACAGTTAAGTGTGTTTTGATATTGTTCCATTTAAATCAAAGCTGTGCATCCAGATTACTATATTGAAGTTCTTCCCAGTTCTGATTTCAGTTATATCTGCATCTGCTCCACAGCAGTAAAGTGAAAATATCTAGACTAAAAATATTATGTAAAAAGACACCACAGCTGGACAGTCCTTGATTATTATGTGGGATTCTAACACAGTTGTCTCTGGCAGTAACATTTCTTCAACGTTGTATTTTTAGAAAACAACAGCCAACCAAAACAGAAACATTCGGTTAACAAGAGACGCATCTAAAGAGCCTAACTTCTCAGGATCAGTAAACCTAATTCCTGTGTAATGAAGCTTTGTATCCGTCATGTCATTTACCTCACTGTGAGCCAAATGCATCCCTGATGTAACACCATTGAAAAGAGGGTGGGAGCAATGAAGTGACAAAATTTGCAGATGACCAATAATTATGTTAATGATGTCTGCAAGAGACTGAGGAAAACCTAGAAAAACTAGGTGAAATGGACAGTTCAGGGACAGATGAAATTCATTGTTGACAAATATGAGGTAATGAATATTGCAAAGAATAATCTGAGCTATTTATACACATTGCTGCATTCTAAATTAACCATAACCACACAGGGAAAAGACCTGGATATTTTTATGCATAGCCCAATGAAAACCACTGTTCAGTGTATATTATAAAAGCAAACAAAATGTTAAGATGTATAAAGAATGGAATAAAACTACTGAAATTATTTTGATGCCATTATGTAAATTTGTGGTATAGCTCATTTGGAATACTGTGTTCTGTTCAGGTCTCCCGATCTCAAGAAAGATATGGCAGAAATAGATGATGAAAGTTATTAGAGGCATGAAAAGATTTCATATGAGGATGGAGCAGAAAGATTAGACTTGTTTAATTTAGAGAGGAGATGAATAAGCAGGAACACAATAGAGGGAGGTGTATAAAATCATGCTTAGTACAAACAAGGTGAGCTGGGTGTTTTTATTTACCCTTTCATACGATACAAGGATGAGGAGTTACTCAATCAAATTGACAGGCAACCAACTTAAACTGTTACAAGGAATTGTTGTTTGAATAGTATGTAATTAACGAGAAATTCACTGTCACAAGATATCATGCAGCTAGGAGCTTAATTGGATTTAAAAAATAGATTCTGTAGATACCTGGAAAATGGGATGTTTTTGTTTTCGTTTATGCTTATGTTTTTTAGGCTAAAAATTAGGGACATAAAGCCTCATTCATTGGAGGATAAGCCAACCATTAGCTGTTATGTGTAGGAAGAAATTTCTATGGGCAGGATTTATTCCGTGATTTTCTATGACACATTTTTTTTCCATCTGCCTCTGAAATATCAGGTGCCAGCTAGCCAGAGACAATTTATACCCTTGGACCGATGTCATAGGGCAATTCCTAAGCAAACTTTATTGAATCAAAGTAGACTGAAAAGCACCATTAAAAAAATGGAAATGAGCTCATTTGTATCACAACAGATAATCTATATAGCAGCTAGCAGTCTATGTAAGTTGACAAATTCTGTATAGTGAATACAAGAGTACATCATTGTCAGGTTCATTCTCCTGTGACTCAGCATAGTGTCATCATAAACAGATATTTGCACTCTCCAAAAGTGGAGGAAATAAAAAAAGAAAGTTGATTTGATAAATGTATGTGCAATTGATTAATTATGCCTAGTTGAAGCTGTGTGTGCTGGATGATTCAGATGTTCAGGCAGACATTCATTTTCTTTTTCTCTACTGTCAGACTCTCTCAGATCACCATTTCCTCCCAAACAGCAAGTGCGGTTTAAATAGGTGAGCTGCATCTTTGGACTCACAGTGCTTTATGTTGTGTATGAGATTTAGCAAATGGTCTTTGGTTACTGATCACATGCTCAGAGTCTAACTGATCATCATATATGGGGTTAGGAGTGACTTTTTGCTCCTGTGATTGGCAGAGACTTTAATGTGCTTTTGGCTTTCTTCAGCAGCATGTGTGGGGCTGGTCACTTGCCAGGACTATCTGGGTATATCTCACTTAATCAGTTCTCTGCCATTGTGGGGCTTTGGGCACCTGTGCACCTTGGCCCTCCTGTTCGCTGCCTATGGTACAGAAATAGGTTCTTACCAAATTAACAGCTGAGAAAAATGCATCAAAGAGTGAAATTGGCCTTTCCCTGTCAAATCTGATCTCCTGCCATGCTGCTTGGAAGACCCCACCTGGGTGCCTCTAACTGCTAATCCCAACCAGGTTAGGGCACTTGCCGCAGCAAAGCCTCTTTCAGCTGCAGCAACCTTTGGGTTATGTTCCCTCAAAGCTGTGCGTGTATGTGTGCGCACACATGTTGTAAAACCTGCAAACACAACAAAAGTGCACACAAAAAAATTGAACAGTGCTAATATTTTTATGCTACTTTAAGTAGGTAATTTCAAATAGCATGTTTCAAATAAAGCTTTGTAATTTATAAAATCATTTCCATCACCATATCAAAATAAAATTTAGATATTAGTTGCATCATACACATTTACTTCATTGCACTCATAAGTTTGACCAAAATCACTGGATGGCACAGATTTGAACACTGGTTCCAAAATTTTGCACAAAAGAAATGTTTTGCGCACACAGCCTACGAAAAGTTAGAGGGAACATTGCCTCTAGGCTGCTGCCCATCCCTAGAGTTTTCTGCAACAGGGGTAGGGACAGAGATGAGTCCAATCTCCTCTGTGTTGCTGGGAGTGCCCCAGTGGGGGCCCATAGCTGCTAGTTCTGGCAGGCCCTGGTAACATAGAACAAAGGAGATTGGCATTGCCTCCAAGCACTGAAATTAGACTGCTACTCCCCTACGATGGGGTTGCAACACTCCCCTCCCCAGTGAAATTTGAAAACATCTGAAAGTTGTGACATTGACCAAATTACAAATTCTGTGGCTGTGAAATTGACTAGAATGGACCATGGATTTGGTAGGGCCATACATGTCGTAGTCTGGTCCAGTGGTTCCCAGCCTTTTCAAGGCTGGGGACCCCTTTTTAACATGCAAAAACTTTGCAGCCCCCCTGGCTGCAGTTGGGATGAAGTGGCGATGCTGGCGGAATCCTATCCTTGCTGGCGCTGCTGGGATCAGCTGGGAAACGGAGCTGCTTTGGCCATGGCCCCCTCTCCCTGGCCCTGCCAGGGAGCAGAGCAGCCTCAGCCATGGCCCCCTACCCCTATCCCCCCCCCCAGAATTCCCCTCCTGCCAGCCCATTCTGTGACACCCCCCCACAGGATCCCCATCCCTGATCCCCCTAAGGGCCCCTTTTCTCCCCCTTACCTGGCCCCTGGAGCTGGTGCATCTGACCATGCCACAGACTGCTTTGCCTAAGCATGCATCTGAGCATGCTCAGGGCAGGAATTTTAAAAACTCCCAGCCAGCACAGCTCCCTGCCGGCCAGAAGACTGTGGCTTCCAGCTGGGTAGGGGATGTGGCTGCCAGCCTTGCACAGCGAGGAGTGTTGCCTGCATGGGTGAGCAACGGGGCCTGCAGCCCCATGCTCTCGCGCTGCTTACAGGGAATAATGGGAGGAGGGCAAGGAGAAGGTGTGGGGGGGAGGTGGTTAGCTGGGTCTCCATGGCAACCTGAGACCATGGTGGAGTCCGGCCCCACCTCCCAGCACGCCCGCGGACCCCTTGCAGTAATGGTGTAGCCCCCCAGGGGTCCGCAAACCACAGGTTGGGAGCCACTGGTCTAGTCTGTTGTGTGCTGTGATACTTTGGTCTATGTTCAGTTGCTGAGTGTAGCATGTAGTTGCTGGGTGGTGGTGCTGTCCTGTGATATACATATAGGTGGCCAAACCATATTCAGTGGTGTCTCTTGCCTTAAACTTTTTGATGCTCATCTGAAATCATCACTATAGTCTTATTTTTCATTTTTAGTTTTACACATGAAAAAACTTTTAGGGTCTCTGTTTGCTTAACTGTCTGCAGTGTTGAGCACAATATTTACATGTCGTTCTGGAGAATCAGGCAATTCAGTTTCGTCTGGTGTTGACTAGATGACACAAATAGGAAAGTAAGGTGGGCAGAAAAAAAGGATTCCCAGAAGGAAGGATCACCCCTACAGTGCCACTTCACTTTCAGTTCCTCCCTCCCCAAATTTTGGAAGTGCTTGGATTCTGATTCATCCCATTGTAGATATAGAAGCTATGTCTACACCAGCAAATTAGTTTAGACTAAGCAAGCTTAGTCTGAACTAATTTGAATCCTGTCTACACTAGGCTTTGTCTAGTTCAAACTAAAAAATTAGCTTAGTTTGAACTAGTTAGTTTGGCTGGTTAGTCCCAACAAACTGCTTTGTTCAAACTTATTTGCATTTTTAGTTTGAACTAGCCCAATGGAGACATGCTCGTTCAGACTAACAGTTAGTTCGAACTAAAAAACTGTGCTTAGTTCAAACTAGCTTTGAACTGCTTAGTTTGGACTAAGAAAGTCCAAACTAAGCTTTTAGGTGTAGAAATAGCCGGGCAGTCTTAGCATATGGGCAGGAGGGATATTTGCCCAGGGTGCCACAGAGAGAGGCCCCCATGCTACGGCTATTTTAAATCTCCCGGTGGGGAGCCAGCTGGAAGGGGATACAGGGGGCCCAGCAGTGGGGGGGAACCAGGTGGCAGAGCTGGGAGGACCAGGGGGCCCACAGTGGAGCTGGGGGACTGGCAGGGGCTCCAGTGGTAGGGCCGAGGGGCTGGTGGGTGGGAAAAAGACAAGGATTGGGCCCCCCAGTTGGCGTAGGGGAGGGCATCCTTGACTTTTGCCCATAGCTCTAGCATCCCTAAGACTGCCTCTGATTATAGAGAAGGGGCCTAATTGCAAAAATCTGATCTGCTGGGGTCCAGGTTTCAAAGCTTGCTGAATTTGATAGAGACCAGAGTCGTGGTTCTGGATAGGGCCTAATCAACTTTTAGAAGTTTATTCCTGAATATGCATCAGAGTTTGGATTCAAGATCCCTGTTCTCAGGCCCATCTCTGTTCTTAAAAGTAACAGAAACTTGTTTTCCTGTGGTGTGGTTTATATAGATATGATGTTATGATATTACCAAAGAAAAAAGCAACACATGGCATCCATGGACTCTGATTATCATATATATTGTTAGCAGTGAAGGAAATACAGGTGGGGCATAGATACAACTTCTGCAAATGGCACATCCGGCAATTTTTGTTACGCAATATTAACCCTTCATTTCATGTTATCAACATCTGAGCGAACTGGCAAGTTGCACAGTTCTTTTGACAGCTTTGGTGATTTACACAGGCTTATTTCCCATTGAAGTGATATGCAGGATAGCAATGGAAATACTCCCACTGGTAAAGTTAAGTGTGTGGTATTTTCTACCATGGGTATTCAAAAATCATGAGTCGTGCTCCCCTCAAAATAATGAGACTGGCTATCAAATTATGAAGTTATATAAAAAGCATGGTTTATTTTATTTGCCTTTTGGTTCCTGAGCCTGTAGCATTTGCTCTGGTCATGTTTTCAGACTTTTCTCTGCAACCATTTTGGCAAGAAACTTACTTTTACAAAAATGAAAGCTGGAATTCTCAAGTAGTCATTTGCCTGCAAGAGCTGGGGCTTTAAGAAAATCTGTCACATATTGTTTGTGAGACAGTCCTAAGAGTTGACTGTGTGTGTCTGTTTGTGGAGTCAGGGTCTAACTGAGATCAAGGACAAGCTTGAATCTCTTAACAACCAGGCACTTATTTGTGAGATGTTGTGTTTGCTTTTCCTGGGGAAATCTGATGTGTACATAATAGCTCCCTTTTCTATTGAAAACTACTGTGTTGGGGACTCTTGGTTACAACACAGCAGTCTTCCAGCCAGACCAGATTTACATCTTATACTCCTGTGGTTACTGGCTTGGCCAGCTTCTGGCACAGGCTTTTGGCTTGGCCTGGGGGTGGGGCCTCAGGGGCAAGAGGAGGGGCAACGCGGTGAGGCCACAGGAGGTGGAGGAGCAGAGATCCAGCACTCATGGGGGCCCCAGCTTGGCTAGGACCCCATTGGCCTATGGGGTAATTTGCCACTGCTTGGGTGCCCCTAGAAGGCTAGTGCAGTTAGGCACGTGCCTGCTGTGCCTATTAGGAATGTGCCTCTGCCTCCAGCCCAACACATGGTCCAACTTTTGCAGTGTCTGTGGAACTGAACTATGATTTAATCATGTGCCAGAGTGATGCTACAGTACTGGGGTTTTAATAAGGCATAAGCTTGATTCAGATCCACCTATGCTGCAGACCCAAACCTCTTTAATTGTCTTATCTGACCTGTTGATTTTAGCAGCTATTATAATGATGGGGGAACTATTTTCAAAGCGTCTGAAGTGAGATTTTCTTCCATGAAAGCTTATGTGATAAATAAATCTATTAGTCTTTAAGTCCACAGGACTCCTTGCTTCTTTTAATAAAAGCCTAGTAACCCTAACGTGAGTTTGAGTTCATCTAAAAGGTAAAATCCCTCAAGGCTTTGGAACGGATTCTGATAGCTGGACATGTAAATCCAAAGGATATTCAGTAAAGTCAGGGGAGATACTCCAAACTTACAGCAACATAATCACGATCAGCATCTGGGCCAGCATATGCCTAAAGTATTTTAGAGAAGAAGGATAAAGAAATAATGGGAACAGATTTATTTCACCTGTCCAAGTTGCAAAAATTAACCCTATTAATACTCTATCACATTTAAAAGTGACTTCCAAAGGAAGAAATGAGTCAGTGTTCTGTTTTTACTTCTTTATGCTGTAAAAGGATAGAAGATGATCTATAATAAAAGGTATGGTTAGTTTTCCTCCTTGCAAGTTTTTTTTTTTTTTTTAATTTTAGGAATGTAGGTCTTTTTTATCCTGCAAGACTATCGAAGAAACTGGAGAACTGTTAGTAAGTATTATGACATCACAGCCAAAGAAATGAACTCTGACTAAGTGAGCTGGGAAGTGACTTTTTATTACAGCTATGTAAAGTTCTTTCTGGTTTAATGAATACCTCTTTAACTCAAATTTCTGAGAATCACTGGGGAAAAAATAAGTCTGTTTTAAAATATTCAGTAGCCTTTTAATTAGGGCAGTGGTTCTCAACCTTTCTCTGCCACAGCACACCTTGATTCCTTTAATTATTTTGAGGCACATCACCATATACTCTTCAAATAAATTCATGAATATTCATGAGTCAATCCAGAACTCCAAGTAGTTTTTCAAAACATTCCATGGCATACCTGCTCAGGCGTGAGAGCACACCTGAGTGCCATGGCACACTGGTCGGGAAACACTGAGTTAGAGGCTGAGAGAACTTCTGAAGTGTTTCTTATAAAATAAACCCTCAGCAGATCCTGAAGCAAAATTAGGGAAAATCAGATTCAAAAAATCAGGGAAAAAAAATCTTAACACTTGTCAAGAACTTTGAGGTTTCTTTATACATCAAAAAGAAGAAAAACTGCACTAACCAGTGTAACAAAATGCAAAAAAGTCATCGCTAAAAAAAATACCTGATAAAGTAATGGCATTGCTATTCAGATTATGCTGTAGGCTCCCATTATTTCATTTTTGTTCTTTTTCTCCTTGGTTGGTGCTGCTGTCAAATAAAAAAGAATCCCTGTCTCTGTAAGCCAAAGTCTTGCTACATGGTAATATTGCTAAATGTTAATTGTTTGTTTTCCATGAGTTTTCCTTGTGTCTGTGGGAATAAAATCAATGTCTTCAGTACTATTTTTGTATAATTATGATGCATATGTTGTCCGTGATGATTTCTGACACATCAATGACATTTTCAGCATTCTTGTTTCACGTGTTATAGAAGTGTAAAATATTATTTGGGTTCCTAGAGAAAGTGAATAAATGCAGATTTATTTTTTTTTTAACTTTGTATGTCACTACATGGACTGTGACAGATTTGGGCTTCTTGCTTTTCAACCCAAGTCTATCAGGTAAGACTGGCAGTGAGTTTCAGACTTTTCTAGTAGAGGCTGAGTAATGTTAACATCTGAAGAATTAACCATCATATTAGACACACAATGTTTTAGTACTGAAGCAGCTCATGTATAGCTATAAATCTGTTAGCCATAAATAAATGGAAAAATAATTATTCTTATTGTATGACATGTTCTCTAGCTCGTTTCAATTTCCAGGAAGTTGGAGTCATTGGAGGTCCACTTTTCCTGAGAGGGGTTTAAGTCATGCCAATTCTATGCATGCAGAACATGCCCTTCCTCTGCTACATGTACTTCACTGCGCAATGACTAGTATGATGCCATCAGATGTCATTCTCTTTGGTGGCATAGTCCTCAGTAGACTGTGCCTGTTTTTGATGATTTAGCTTGTAGCCTCATTTTCCAGGAGTACTGACAATATGCAAAGTTTGTGATTTTTTTAAAAGTCAATCAGTCAATCATGTATGATTTATAGAAACAGAGTTAGAAAATTCCAGAGGGTTAGCCGTGTTAGTCTGGGTGCAGCAAAGCAGAGAGTCCTGTGCCACTGTATAGAGCAGGGGTGGCCAAACTTCATGGAACTCAAGAGCCACACAAGTTGATTATTAAACCTTTGAGAGCCACACTAAGGCATAGAGCCATATTTTACCTACTCCAAAATAGTAAGTTAAAAATTCATTGTGCACTTTAATTTTATCATAAAAAAGGGCACATGTTGATCCTACTAATGTCAGATTCTAATAATTACTTAAGGTTACCATGAAAACTAGCCCTTCCTATACAGTAAAAACTTAGCTTCTCCCCACCCTCTCTGACCATGCCACCACTTCTCCCCACCCTCTCTGACCATGCCACCACTTCTCCCCACCCTCTCCGACCATGCCATCGCTTATCCCCGCCCTCCCTGACCATGCTGCTGCTTCTCCCTGCCCTCTCTGACCATGCCCCTGCTTCTCCCTGCTGTCCTGACCCCCTCCTTAACCACCAGGCCGACCATCCCCAGGGTCCCCTTACCTGGCTGCTCTGGAGACTAAGGACCAGCTGGGGCTCGCTCCTTTTGCTTTAAGCCCCGTCTCAGCTGAGCATCCAGTACGGCCACTACAATGGCTAGGCACAGGCTGGGGCTCCCCCCAAGCATGCTCAGAGCATGCTCAGGATAGGAGATTGAAAGTGTCTAGGTTGGGGCTGCTTTCGTCTGTCTGTCTTCCACGAGCTGCGCTCTTTCTTTCAAGAGCCACATGTGGCTCCCGAGCCGCAGTTTGGCCATGCCTGGTATAGACTAACAGATTTCTTTGGGCATAAGCTTTTATGGTCTCCAACCCACTTTGTCAGATGCAACTGATGATGTGGGTTGGAGCCCATGAAAGCTTATGCCCGAAGAAATCTGTTAGTCTATAAGGTGCCACAGGACTCTTGGTACTTTTGCAGAGTTAAAAAAGTATGTTAAATTTGAACTAGTACATTTTTACTGGTTTCTGGTTCAAAAAATAATTAGATTAATTTTCTTCAATCTTTGGGGAAATAAGACTGCCCTGACCAACAAGACTAATCAGGCCAGTTTTCAAGGTAAAAGGGTTTCTTGCCAGTGATGTAGGAGGATGAAAATTAGAATGTGGCCCGAGATGAAACCTTAGTTGGGGGTCCAGTCATGTAGGAGGATGCAAACAAGAATGTGGCCCAAGATGAAAAGTTAATTCAGGGCCCATACCCTAAGCTCAATCAGAATAATGTAGATTAGAGGGTGGTAAATATCATGTAACTAAGCTTGCATGATATTAGTCTTAAATGGTAAAACAGACATGGTTCTGGTGCTATTATTTAGAGGGCATAGAACTTTCTGCTTATTTTTGAACTTGGAATGCACATCTTGCATATATAGCAAGACTATGGACAAATACCTCAAAATGGAAGGTCAGATCATGGAGCAAATGGTCAGTGGAAGGGATCTGGAGTTGTCTGTAAAGCAAAAATTTCCAGAGGGGTAGCTGTGTTAGTTTGTGTACACCAAAACCAACAAGAGTCCCATAGCACCTTAAAGACTAACAGATTTCTTTGGCCATAAGCTTTTGTGAGGTCCAACCTACTTCGTCAGATGCATGAAGTGGAAACTACAGTTGAGAGGTGTGTATACACATGCTGGGATGGAGAAGGACAAGTGTTAGCAAAGTCAATTCAGAGGGCAGATGGAGCCTATTCACACCAGTTGATTAAACAGAGAGAATGTGTGAACTGGGACAATTACTTTTCAGTTCTAACCTTTTTCTTTATGTGGACCACTACATCATCACTGTAAGCTTTTGCAGATTACCATGTAAAGAAGCCACTTTAAACTTTTTTAACTTAGCCTATGCCTGATGGGAGTCAAACTTGTATATCAAGGGGTATCAAAAATGTAGCTAGTTCCAGTAATGTATTATGCTCACTCACAAACATATTGCACTTGTCACAGTACATTTACCTGCAGTAATTGTCTTTTTTTCCTCCCATAGATCACCTGCAGTACCCTTGCAGACCACCAGTGGTCCACCGACCACAGGTTGGGAACCACTGTGCTAACCATTCCAAGTCCCTATTCAGACCCAGTCTGATTGTGTCAAGCTTGCAAATCAGCTCCAGCTCTGTAGTTTCATGCTGAAGTCTGGTTTTGAAGTGTTTTTGTTGAAGTATGGCAACTTTCAAATCTGCTATGGAGTGTCCAGGCAGATTGAAGTATTCTCCTACTGGTTTATGGATGCAATTTTTGATGTTTGATTTGTGTCCATTTATCCTTTTGTGCAAGGAGAGTCCAGTTTGGCCAATGTACATGGTAGAGGGACATTGCTGGAGCATGATGGCATATACCACATTAATGGGTGTGTAGGTGAATGAGCCCCTGATGGTGTGGCTGATGTGGCTGGGACCTGTGATGGTATCAGTGGAGTCAGTGTGCAGGCAGAGTTGGCAACATGGTTTGTTTCAGGGGTAGGTTCCTGGATTAGTATTCTTGAGGTGTAGTGGTCAGTTGCTGGCAAGTATTTGCTTCAGCTTGGGGGGTTGTCTGTAAGCAAGGATAGGCCTGCCTCCCAAGGCTTGAGAGAGTGAGGGATCATCTTCTGGGATAGGTTGTAGATCTTTGATGATGTGTTAGAGAGATTTAATTGAGGGCTGCAGGTGATGGCCAGTGGTATTCTGTTGTTTTCTTTGGCAGGTCTGTCCTGTAGTAGGTAGCTCGTGGCTACCCGTCTGGCTCTGTCGATCGGTTTTTTCACTTCCCCAAGCGGGTACTGTAGTTTTAGGAATGCTTGACAGAGATCTTTTAGGTGTTTTTGTCTGCCTGAGGGATCAGAGCAGATCCAGTTGTACCTTAAGGCTTGGCTGTAGATGATGGCTTATGTAATGCGTCTCAGGTGGAAGCTGGAGGCATATAGGTATGCATTGCAGTTGGTTGCATCCATCACTTATTCGTACAGTAAGTGTCTAAGAAGTGGATTTCTTGTGTGGACTGGTCCAGGCTGAGGTTGATGGTTGGGTGGAAATTGTTGAAGGTCCAGTGGAATTCTTCAAGAGACTCTTTCCTTATGGTAAGGTTCCTTAAGCCTTAAGCACTGGTTAAAGTCTAATTTGACAGGCCCTGGAACCCTCCTACTCTCCAGGCCCCCTTCCTGTATTGTCTAGGCCCCATTCATGCATGTGTGGGCACCAGCCCAGATGGGCATTTTTGAGCCCCACAAGTTCTTTCCTCACAAATGAAGCACAGCCTCAAATCAACATCATCACCCTAACCTTGTCCACTAGTGCCCACATCAGACCTCTCTTTCCCCATGTCCTCCTCGACCCCTATTTCTATTCCCTAAGCTTCCTGCCCCCCAATCCTCACTCCAGCCCCACCTCCCAGTTCCCGTCTTCACTCCACCCCCCCCATTAAAGCAAGTAACAAATCATGCTGTCAACTTTGCCCACATATCTGCACAAAAGACACTATTACAGGACCTAATAAAACCAGCTACTCCATCAAAGGCTCATCCACCAATGTGATTTATGCCATAATGTGCCAGAAATGCCCCTCTGTGATATATTTGGCAAACAGGACAGTCTCTGCGCAAACAAATAAATAGGCACAAATCTGACATCAGAAATCACAACGTTCTAAAACCAGTGGGTCAGCATTTTAATCTTCTTGATCACTCCATTAATGATTTGCTAATTGCAGAGTTCAGACAGAGGAATACCAGCTCAAGCCTTCAAAGAGAAGCTGCTGAGGTGGAATTTATTTGCAAATTCAGTTGCATTACTTCAGGACTTAATATGGGGATTGGATTTTTCTCTCATTACAGAAGGTGATTTGGCGTCTTCCTCTGTATGCTGTTCCCCAGTGTTTGAATCTTAACAACTGTTTTGATTTGCTGTTACAGTGTGACCTGATCCCATGACTTACATACACTTCCCTGCATTTATTTCCTCCCATTTTCGAAGTTCCACCATCTTCAAAGCATCTGAAGAGGTGGGATTTTCTCCCACAAAAGCTCATGCAATAAATAAATCTGTTAGTCTTTAAGTGCCACAGGACTCCTTGTTTGTTTTACTGAGCTAGACTAACATTGCTGCCCCTCTTGAACATGTTAGATTCCTGTAACTACTGCACAGAGGTTGCATCTACAGTGTTTTGCCTAAATGGAAACTAGCTTGGTTCTGTTATGTTTATGCTTAGTCTAATAAAGATTGTGAAGAACTTTGAACTGAATGGTACAAAGTCCATTGGCTGTTCAGGAGCAACTTTAGCAACAACTCATTCTGTAGGACGTTAGGAGTTACACTATTTAATATAGCATCTATGTATATTAGCATGAACTCAGATTTTAATTTGTTATGATGTCATGGTATGGTATTTAATTAATAATAATAATAACAATAACAATAATAATATTAATAGTAATAATTTTAATTTATTATTATTGTTGTTGTTGTTACTCAGCATAAATTTCAGACTCTTGAGGAATTAAATAGGAGGCAGGTTTCTTGAATAATTGTCTGAGTTCCCCATCATTTCATGGCTGCCACCTTGTAATAACCAGACTTGAAACAAAACCTGAGAAAAAGATTTTAAAAATTAATTTGTTTGGAAGCCAGATAGGGTGATCAAAATGTAGACTGAGTTTAGTATTTTTATCTAGCGAGCAATGTGCATTGGCAGAAGATTTTTCTTGTAGACAGTGGTCATGCAAAGTCTTATTGTTGTAGTTAAGACATAGATGTATATATCTGGCAGGAGTACAAGAGAAAGCTATCTATCTATCCATATAAGCCATGTTAAATATGCCCTTTTCAATCCTTTTTTAATTTCAGCACTTCTGTGTGTTCCTGTTATAAATGTTTTAGAAAGTTGTTATGTACCCAGGATGGAACTTCAGTAGACGGTTGAAACCTTTAAAGTTTCAGGATTCTGTTCATCGTTGCCTTGGGACATATTCAGGGCAGTTAATATATAATGCTGGGATCAAAGGTAGTTCCAGTATGTGACGAAAACGTTACCAGTGATTTGTGGAAAAACATTAATTTTAAACATTTGAAAGTACAGTGTATACAGGCCTCCATACCCTTGTACATCAAGCATAAAATAGAAATCAGACTGTGAATTCCCTTACTTATATCAGTAGTCTTATTAAAGTCACTGTTCACCATTCTGAGAAACTGCTCCCCAGTGCAAGTAAGAGGATCACAGTTTACCTCTCGTGTTGAAGAAAAGGTAGAACATTTTGCCCTTGAGCTGATAATAGTAGATTAAAATTTTTGCATAGCAACTGAACTCCATATTAAGTCTGTTTGTCTTCTTGGTGGTTTTCAATATAAGTAGAATTGCTCTTATGATCCAAGGTGTCTAGGATATGGCATATCATTATCATTGTGCACTAGGTATCTAGGATATGGTGTATCATTATCATTGTGCACTAGCCCCAGCCACTGACATGCTGGCCCCATCATAGCCCCTTCTTCCTCATCAGCCACACAGATCTCCTTAGTTTTTTTTGACCTTCTCCCCAAGATGAAGACAAAGGGGTAGAAATTTGAGCACTGATGGTAGAAAACATGGATTGATCCTGAAAAGGAAAAATAAAAATTAAAAAAAGGGGAGGAGAAATGAAAAAAGAATGATACAAAAATTAAAAGCACATGGACTAATTTCTAAGGAGTACAAAAGATTAGCACAAACATGTAGGGACAAAATCAGAAAGGCTAAGTCTCAAAATCAATTATAACGATCAAGGGTATAAAAGGCAATAAGATAAGATTATTTAAATACAGTAGGAACAAGAGAAAGATGAAGGAAAGTGTAGGTCATCTGCTCAGTGAGGAAGTAAAGCTAATAACTGATAACATAAAGACGATGGAGGTGTTAAATGCCTATTTTATTTTAGTTTTCACTGAAAGGATAATAGTGACCAGATGATAACACAATAAATAACAACAGCAAGAAAGAAGGAAGCCAATGAAAGGAAAGAGCAGGTCAAGTTGACAGGGCCTAATGAAATTCATCCAGTCTCTAAACTCTTAGCCAGGGACAGTTCAAGGTTTCTTGGTGCTCGAGGCATCTATGATTTTTCCACCCCCCACACCTGTGGTGGCCCAGGCTGGGTGGTGAGCCCTCCCTCCCACTCTTCCAGGTGGCGGGCTGTTGGAGGGGCGTTTGCTGAGCAGGACAGGACAAGCTGTGCAGGGCCAGGCAGAGCCGGGGGGGGGGGGCGGACCAAGCATGGGCTGGCTGAAAGGCATGGGCTGAGTGAGTTGTGGGGAGAAGTGGTGGGCTGGCTGGTGTGGCGGAGTGGGCGGTGAGGGTGGCTGGCTGGTGTGGTGGGCCACATGTGGTGGTGGGCTGGATGGGGTGGCGGGTGGTGAGCCAGCTGCTGTGGTGGGCCTCATGCAGGTGGGGGCTGGTGGGTGGGTGTGGCGGGGGATGGCTGATGGGCCGGCTGGTGTGGTGGGCAACTCTCTGTGAGTGGTGGGCTGGGTCAGCCCCAAACTGGTCGAGCTGCAGTATGGCACTTACTTTTTCTTCAGTGGGGAGCAGCAAGGCTGCGTTCCCGGGTGTTTGGTGCTTTAGATGACTGCCTAGGTTGCCTCTGTGGTAGGATCAGCCCTGTTCTTAGCAATTGTTTTCAAGAACTCATGGTTCATGGAGGATAGATGAAGTCCCCAAGGACTCAAAAGGGCATGCATATTGCTTATCTTTAATAAGGGCAAGAAGGAAGATCTGCAGAATTAGACACCATCAGCCTAATAATGATACCTGGTAAGATACTGGAACAAATATTGAACAATCAATTTGTAAGCTTACTAGGGGATAGTAGCATTGTAAGGAATAGCCATCAGGGATTTGTCAAGAACAAATATACTAGAGCAACCCTATTTTGCTACTTTGACAGGGTTACTGGACTAATGGATAAGATGTGGATGTGGTATGTGTTGATTTTTATTAAGGCTTTTGACACAGTTCCACATGACATGTTCATAAGTGAAATGCAGTCTATGTGAAATTATTTTAAATAAGTGTAATAATTTAAATAATTAAATAATGACATGTTTATAAGCAAATGAATGAAATGCAGTCTAGGTGACATTATTCCACAAATCACTGGGTGCAAAACTGTCTGAAAGACTGTTCTCAGAATAGGTATCAATGGTTTGCTGTCAGATGGAGAGGGCATAGCAAATGGAGTCCTGCAGGAGTCATCCTGGGTTTGCTACTATTCATTATTTTCATGAATTACTTGGATAATGCAGTGGAGAGTAAGCTTATAGAATGTACAAGGAGTCCTCTGGCACTTAAAGACTAACAAATTTATTTATTGCATGAGCTTTTGTGGGAGAAAAATTCCACTTCATCAGATGTTTTGAAGATGGGGGTACTTACACAATGGGAGGTAAATGAATGCAGGGAAGTGTAAATTATGGGATCAGGTCACACTATAACAGCAAATCAAAGCAGTTGTTAAATTTCAAACACTGGGAAACAGCACATAGAGAATCTTGACAACTGCTATGATTTGTAGAGCCCCGCAAATCTGCAGATAGCCGCATTATTATTTTATATAAGACATGGTAGGTAATTGCACTGCTCTACTCAGCCCTGGTGAGGCCTCTGCTCGGATATTACATCCAGTTCTGTGTTTCAGTCTTTGGAAAAGATGTGGACAAATTGGAGAGAGTCCGGAGGAGAGCAACAAAAATGATAAAAGGTTTAGAAAACCTGACCTATGAGGTAAAGTTAAAAAAATTAGGCAAGAGGTTGAGAAGATTGAGAAGTGACCTGATAACAGTCTTCAGATTGTCAAGTGCTTGTGATGAGTTGTCTCAGGTCTAGGCTGACCAGAAAACAAGAGTTAAAAATTGGGATGCCCTTCTTTTCATGTGAATGGTTGGTATATTTGTGTATATGTAAAACAAAGCCTCTAATGATATCAGGATGTCTGGTCACCCATCTTAGGTCCTTTGGGGCCTCCTGCTTGAGGCTTCATTATGCTATTGAGTAAAAGGAGCCAGAAGTTGGATTCTCCAGGTCTGCCTAAAAAGGCTGCAAGGAAGCAGCTGATATGGGCTCAGGAACTACAGGGCCTGAACAGGTTGGTTGTGTGTTTGGACCAGAAGTGAGAAGTATGGCTGGACAGCTGTGAAACTCCACTGGTAAAGAGGCTTTGGAGAGATCCAGCTCAAGCAAGGATAGGACTGTGAAGCTATTCAGACAAAGAGGCCTGAAAGAGAGACTGCTCAAATCAGGAGCAGCCAGAGAACCAGGAGAGGAGTTTATCAGAGGCGGGGGAGGCATTCCTTCCCCATGATTGGCTTCTGTCTTTCTCCCTGCTGAGGTAGGAATGGGCCTCAGCCTGGACCCAGGACCGCTGTGGTGGCAGCCCTGAGTCTTGGCCAGGGCCTGCTCCTGCCTCAGTGGGAAGGGAAAGAGGGGCTACCACCAGGGACAGGTTCTGGTCCCACCCAGGGACCAATGGCTGCCACTGATGGCAGGGTCCAGCCCTGGCCAAAGACCAGGAACTGCTGCCACCAATGGTGTCCAACCCTGGATGGGGATCAGAACCCCTTCAAGTGGTGGGATCTGGCCCCAGCTGGGAATCAAGGGCCGCTGCTGGTGGCAGGAGTGAGCCCCAGCTGGGGACCAAGGGCCACCACCAGTGATAGGATCCGACCCAGGCTGGGGACCAAGGGCTACTGCTGGTGGTGGGAGTGGGCTCCACCTTGGACCCAGGGCTGCCAGGGTGGTGTTATCCATCTGGGGCGGCTGGGCTGGGCTGGGTTGGGGGGGGGCACTGTGTTTGGGAGCTGCCTTCCCTGGGGCAAACTCTGCCCTTGCACAGAACCCATGGTGATGGGACTGAGCAAGAAGCAACCCAGGGAATGCAGCAGTCACTGCTATTAATGGGAAGTAGCACATAACTGTTGTTTATAAAGACAGAACATGTTAGACTTTTGTTACCCTGAAGGGTTTCCTTCGTGCATTTTTACTGTGTAGGACTTGGTCAGATGGCTGAGCCACTGAAGACCCACTTATCAAAGGCAACAGTCAACAGGGCTGCTGAGAGCAGAGAACGGACAGTGTCCAGGATTGCACCCAGTCAACAAGAGGCACCCACAAGAAGTGAGTGCACTTCATCACAACGCTCTCATAAAGAGGACTGAAAGAAACAAGGAGTCCTGTGCCACTTAAAGACTAAAAAATTTCTTTTTTGCATGAGCTTTCATGGGAGAAAATCCCACTTCATCAGATGCTTTGAAGATGGGGAAACTTACAGCATGGGAGGAAATAAATGCAGGGAAGTGTAAGTCATGGGATCAGGTCACACAGTAACAGCAAATCGAAGCAGTTGTTAAGATTCAAACACTGGGGAACAGCATACAGAGGAAGATGAGTTCAAATCACCTGTTGTAATGAGAAAAAAAATCCAAAGTCCCTATTAAGCACTGAAGCAATGCAGTCAAATTTGCAAATAAATTTCAGCTCTGCAGCTTCTCTTTGAAGTCTTGATCTGGTATTCACCTGTCTGAGCATCACAATTAGTAAATTGTCAGTGGAGTGATCAGGAAGATTGAAGTGCTCATCCACAAGCTTTAGAATGTTGTAATTGCTGATCTCAGATTTGTGCCCATTTATTCCTTTGTGCAAAGACTGTGATCAGTTGTTCTCTGTGTCCACTGAAGGTAGGTGATTGGTTCAATTGGCAGAAAGGGAGATTTAGGTTAGAAATTGGGGGAAAAATATCCAGCTGTTAGAGTAGTCAAACACTGGCCTAGGCTTCTTAGAGATGTTGTGGAATCCCCACCAACTGGAGGTTTTTCAGAACAAGTCGGACAAATACCTGTCAGGGATAGGCTAGATTATTTGGTCCTGTCCTGGTGCAGGGAGCTGGACTTGATGTCTTCTCAAGATCCCTTCCATGATTTTCTGTGAAAGGACGGAACATAACTTGTTCGTCCAAGCCTATACTGAATCTGTTTCATGGACCAAGGGGACTTCTTGTCATCCTCTGCTGAAGCTGCCAAACCCTGCCCCATGGAGCTATTCAGGTTGATAAAATGCTTCATCAATCTTGAGTATTCAGGGCCTGTAATTTGGACTGAGCATCAGGTGCTATGAAGAATTATCATCCTTGTTTTTCTGAAAATACGCACAATCAGGAAAGATTCCCAAACAATCTGCATCGTCTCTGCCTGTGCTCATCCACCAATCAATGGCCAATTGCAATTCCAGAGTTCAGTATATTAACTTATCAACCAGTTTTGGGCACTCTAAGGGAGTCACAACTAAAGATGTGTAAATCCAACCAATTCCCTTCCTGGCTCATGAAAGAGAGTCATAAACAAGTGGTGCCACTCCTAACTGAAATAGTCAGTACTTCATTCAGGGTAAGAACTTTTCCATCCTCCAAAAACACAATAATCTGACCAACACCAAAGAAACCCTTCCATATTGGATACATTAGTTCCAGGCAACTATTGCCCAGTGTCAAACTTTCTGTTCCAGAAGAGTGCACAGAGAAGCTGGTCAGCATGAACAAGCTCATCTAAGCTAATATCGTAGACTCAACACAATCTGGATTCAGGCCAGGACATGAAACTGAGCATGCTTTAGAGGCACTGCTGGATGATCTGCTGTCATTGGATAAAGGCCAGAAATAGTATTGAACTAAATTAGAGGGCTAATGATGAGGGGTTCTTTGTAGTTTGTAAAAGTAGTTAATAAATGAGACCCCCAAAGGAACTGCTTGTTCTCAGTTCCTGACTCTAAGTAAATCATTGCAAGACCCCAGGAGGGGGTGAAAGAGGGCATCCAGGCAGCAAACACAGGCGGTGCCACAAGAGGGAGTGCTTGAGGACACCAGTGTATCACAATATAATTTTAAAATAATCCCAAATGCTGCACTTCATGAACACTCCTCCCTTTTGGGAGAGAATGAATGAGAGAAAAAACACATGCGAGGTGTTACTCATATTGCCTAAACCACTGCTGGAAGGAGCTTGGATACTAAAAGCAGGAGAAAAGAGCTTACGTGGAATAGAATAGCATCCAGTTTATATAAAATAATGTTTTTACTTATATGTTTTGTTTACCTGCAAAGCATGGCATAAGTAAATGAATATAGATACACTAGCACAGTGGTTCCCAACCTTTTCAGTAACATAGCACACTTCAATGAGTCAAACAATTTGATGGCACGCCCACTTTTTTCAGCTGAATTGATAGCCCATAACCATCACATTTACTTACAGTTACTATGATTCAGGTCTTACTAAAGAAGTTGCAACATAGTGCATACAACAAGCTAAAGAAGGATCACAGGCATTAATGTTTCAAATCCACTGGAAAAAATACACATCATCTCAGTTTTGCCCTTTGGCCACCTGCATTTATAACATTCACATTTTAGAATCAAAAGATTGATACCTCGCTTTTAATCTGATGACTAAGTTTCACAAATTGAGTTGTAATTCTGTTTGGATAGAATGTTGTTTAAGATGAAACAATGTTTGTGTTACATTGATTTTCCTTACCTTTGTGCAAAATTTCATCACACACTTGGACAGTTCTCATGGCACACCAACGTGCCATCGCCTACCAGTGTGCCACAGCACACTGGTTGAAAACCGCTGCCTTAGCACATGCTATCCCAATTCACAAATGACCTGAGAAGTTCATTCTGGGCTAGATGGTACAGAAAAACCACAATTTGCTTTTCTTGTATAACTTGCAGCATTGATCTCTGGCTGCACTGTAGGACTCTTGTCAAACAAGAAAATGAAAACAGTAGGTAGAACAAGAGAAAAGCTGGTACAAATCAGCAGGGGTGACAAATGCATCAGAGACATTTATTATCCAGAGAATACAGGCCACTACGGGAACCCTGGTCAGCATCACATCCATTGTGATGCATGACATTATCTCATGATGGACCACATTATCACAAGGAAAGTTGTGTGGCACTTAGATTCTGTGATGGGGTGTACCTGCATTCATGGCGTCCTGCCAGAAACACCTCTGCTTTGGTGTACCCCACCCCAGGCAGCTGCCCTTCAAGAAAAAGAGTGCAGAGAATTTTAGACTTCTTGCATTGCCTAAAAGAGTCTCCCAGGGTGAGCTGCTGGTAGAACAAATGAAAATTGGTTCTCCAGTGGCTTGAAGGCCTGGGAGCAAGTAGTACCTGTTAAGGCACAGCAGGCAAACAAAAAGAGCTGGCTGCTTCTATCAAATGGCAGTTCATGGGTGAACTTGAAGACAAGGGAGAAAGATTGGATACTCTACCATAACCCAAGAAGCCAGGCTGAGTTAGAGCCCATTAGCAACTACACTTTGCCTTTAGATCAAAGAGAAACTTTTTGGTTTGCTCTGTGTGCGTGTAAGGCCCAGGGAAGCCAAAGTAAGTTAGACATTGGTTGGGCTGTTAACATCCAGGGGAGCTCTCTTCATGGGACACTCACTGGCTCAGGTGAGCCAGTGACAATTTCGCCTTTTGAAATTAGACGTTAACCTACATGGTGATTAAATATGTAGAGCAAATGACATTGTTATAAAAATGCCAGCAGCCATCAATACCCTGTATACTTATTAGTATCCACTATTGTAGCCAGCCATTCCTACCACTGGTGGAACTGAACTGGTAATAGGGAGTGAGAATTTCTAAGAAAAAGAGTCAAGGTGAGAACAGGGTTGCCTATGTGTTCCTGACGACCAAGTTTAGTAATGAACTTTAGCAGTTAAGCTCAGAGGTGGGACTGTATCAATGTCTAATCACTGGCTGGCTAGTGGGGACTGTATTACAAAAGTGTTACTCATTTTTAAGTATGTCAGCTATAGGTACCCACAGTACATTTTATAAGATTGTATTAGAGCATGAACCCTTATCTTCCAGATTACGCCACCAGCTTCAGCAAGAGTGGAACTGGGTAGGTGAGCATTCCCTGGAAAGCTGAACATGAGATGGTGATGACTTCCAAATTGCAATAAAAAAGTATAAAGTACTGTACCTGAGCTATTAGAGTGTGTTGAGTTTTGAAAAACAGTTGTGTAGAACAAGGGGATAAATCTTCCCCAGGGAAAGGAATGAAGATATAGAAAGGGCTACCATATCTCTTCATTCTAAAACTCTTAGGCTATGTCTACACTGGCAATTTAGTTTGAATTAAGGAGGCTTAATTCAAACTAAATTAGTTCCTGTCTACACTGGACTTTCATTAAGTCAAATTAAGAAATTGCTTAATTCGAGTTAATAAGAGCTTAGTTTGAATTAATAAGAACTGCCTGTTAGTTCAAACTAAGCCTTAATTCGACTCCTTAGGTCAAACTAAGGATAGTGTAGACCTGCATTAACCCTTAATTCAACTTTACTAAGTTCAAATTAAGGGCAGTTAGTCCACTTCGTTAGTTTGACCTAAGTTGACTTAGTCCACTTTGTTAATTCGACTTAATAAGGTTGAGTTTAGTTTGAATTAAAGTTAAACATATTTGTTCGAATTAACAAATTTCAACCTAACTTCTTCTAGTGTAGACATAGCCTTAGAGTGAAAACCTGGCTGGCTGACCTTATTTAAGTGAACGGGAGCTTTGCCATAGACCATCAATACGGACAGGATTTTACATAACCTTAGAGTGCAACCCATACCTGGAATCACCTAACTTAACATGCACAGGATAATCTTTTTGCCAATACATTGTCATTGTAGTAGCAAAGAGAGAAAATAACCATTAACTAACCTCCATGGTCAATAACAGCTGTGATAGGAGCCAAATAAAGCAGTGTTTTAATTTTAGTCATTCCTTCCTGTTTATGTATGCCGCTCAATTATTTTCTCACACTTGAA
Organism: Podocnemis expansa; assembly: GCA_007922195.1. Taxonomy (NCBI): domain Eukaryota; kingdom Metazoa; phylum Chordata; order Testudines; family Podocnemididae; genus Podocnemis; species Podocnemis expansa. Next base: position 40,344,714 of record ML681984.1, on the reverse strand, counting down.
TGGGGTAGGGATGGGAGGACTGAGAATGTTTTTATGAAAGTGTGGTCATTTGTATTTGGAGGTACTCCATAAAACTCATTATGGTATTTCAGATATGATGGAGTTTCTTCTTGTTTTGCAGTAATAACTTCACATTTTACAATAAACCTTCAGAGCCTTTCATATTCATATGTCATCTTGTTTCTTAGATTTCCTTGTCATCTTCTTTCTAGTAATTTTCTATGATTCCCTAATGCTAAGTTGCTTTTTATCCACAGGTTTTGACTTTTGAAAACGAAACATTATTGTATGCACATTTCTATATTACATCCTCCATCCAGTGAACTCAAGGAAAAGCCCCTCTCTAAATATTACTACAGGTAAGATTAATGCTCTTCCTTTGTAGTATGGCTCAGACATGACCTCAGCTAGAAATATAGCTCTTTAGCATGTTTGCATTAGAAAAAACTTCACAAATGAGATTATTATATTCCATAGTAGTATCCTGCCCCCTCTCTACATGACTATTACAAATAGTCAATTTCCAAAATTAAATTCAGCCACCCTCTGCAATAGTGGACTTCTGCTTTGTGTCTCTCATCACTCCTTTCGGCTGAATTAATGATGTGGGAAGCACTTGTTGTTCCTCTCTGAATACTGTTTGGGTGCTTGTTGCAACAGCAATGTACTTTACCACCTGCTGAACTCCTAGATGCAGCCACAATAATAGCTACAATAGGTGGTTTAATGTACTGTTATGTTTTCTTCCAAATTATGAAGAATCCTATATATCAGTCTTAGCTTTTCCTGGCTTTTTTTTTAATACAGCTGCATTCAGTTGATGCTGAAACTGACTAGTGCCTTGTGGCATCAAAGTTGGCTGAGATTTTTACCTACATTAGGGAATTGTTGTGTCAATGAAAATGATGAAATAAATCTCATAATAAAGCTAGCCTCTCAATTGCTTTGTAGTGATCCACTTCAAGAACCCCAAGATCTCCTGAGTGCAAATGGAAATTCTTTTTTCTAGCTCATGAAAGAATGAATGCTCCACTTTTGGGTTGTGGTGGAGGAAGCAGAGAAGAGGGGAATATTGGACGGTTTCCTAGTCAAAACTGGATAAACATCAGAAGTCCAAAGAGATGCAGAATGGAACAACATGGCATTGGCATCTTAATCCTATAATAAAAATTGACGGTCTCCTCAAGGAGCCAAATTCATTCCTGGTGTAACTGCATTTAATAGAGGTCATCACTCAAAGGTGTTCATTTTGTTGTTTCATCGCACACCTAAAAATACCCAATATCCTCAATTTTTGGCTGTTCATGTTGTGGTGAATAGTCTGTGTTTTCCTACACAAGCAGGGTATATTTTGAGCAATTTTCCTGGAAATACTTCATGGATTCAAGATGACAGTTAATCAATTTTCTGTACATACACAGGTTAGGTGTTTTCCTTTAATGTCTGGAACACACAGCAATAGATTTATCCCTAATGTGTCAGAGCACCCTTAAAAGGTTTGATTCTGGCCATCTCATTACCAGAATGGTGTCAACAAATGGGAAAGAATTCACAGGAGTCCACAAAAGAGATTGACATGTAAGGTAAGATGAAAAGAATGACATATTAATACTATGGGTAGACAGCTATAGCAATAGGAACTTCAGTGGCTAATAGGAAGCATAACTTTCTTATAATACATGAGTTGAGTAGTCCCCAAGAAGAGGCAAGAATTTTAAGGATAATGTATTAGGAGCAATGGGATAAAATTAAGATAATTAACAGTGACAAAATGTCAGAAAAAATGTCGTAATGAAGAGGCACGCATATCTTCAGAGCAAATGAATTCAGATGAATGAATAGAAATCCAATTGATTGAAATTTTGCAAAGATGTAGAAAATATGATTTGAAAAATCCTGCATGGTCTTTTCCGTACCTAATTTATATTATTATATGATACTTCTTGCCTGACTTTGTTTGTTCTGAGGCTGCTATACTACCCTGATGGACATCCGTCAGACAAATTAGAAATGAGAGAGGAAGGGGTTCTTTTTGACTTTTGAGCTTCTTTGATTAGGTGTTGGTAAAAGTTAGTGGCACCTGTGTACTGCAGCATCTGTTTAATATTTGCTGTTGCTCTCTAGGTGGGTTTGCAAATTTGAGTCCTTGACTTAAGCCCTTATTTACAGATGCTTTTACCACAGTATGAGTTATCCTCTGACTACAGTCCGCAAGGCTGAATTTGCAAAATCCCTGTTTGCAGCCATACTACTAACAAGCAATAATCAAATAAAAGAAGCAGCAATAAAGCTAGTAGAGGTGGTTCATAGGCTCGACAGCATCTTGAATGAGTCACTGTTACTCTGAAGCTATCATGGAGTGATCAGAGAGGGGAAAAATTCTTCCATCCAGTATATGTCTTATCCCAAATGACCAATTTTTATTTGTATGTAGGATTTTGCACAGTCTCTTTACTGCTTTTCTCTAAGGTTGTGTCTACATTTAGAAGGTTGATTTGAATTAACTTAATTCAAACTAATTAATTTGAATTAATAATGATTAGTTTGAATTAAGTTAATGCAAACTAACATGACCCCACTAAAAACCCAATTCAAATGAGCATGTCCATGGACAGGACTTGCTAGTTCGAATTAGGAGAGGGGCACCATGGGAGGTGTAGCAAGATGACCCCCAAGAAGGGCCATGCCCCCATCCAATAAATAGAAAAGAAGAAGGCACTGTGGGAGGAAGAAGGTCAGAAAGCATTAATTCAAATTAATGGTTAATTTGAATTAACATGGCTACACTGGGTTAATAAGTTTGAATTAACCCTTACTTCAAAGATAAACAAGGTTTTATAACTTCGAAGCTTTCATTAATTCGAACTAAGGAATTCCTTAGTTTGAATTAATGAAAGCCAGTGTAGCCATGCATTAATTTAGTTAAAATTAATCCTCAATTTGAATTAAATTGTAAGTGAAGACACACCCTAACTGACTTGACCTTTAGTTCCAAAGCTGAGCAAGGGAGAGCCATATGCCTCCCATTTAATCCCTTTCTCCCCATCAGTACTAGGTAAAATAGTGACATATGGCTTCCAGTTTCAGGAACGACCCAGGGAAGAAGCCACATGCCTGTCTCCCTGCGGATTTTGCTTCGCCTAACTCTAACCCAATCTAGTGAGAAGTAAACCAGGTTGTATGTAGGCAGGGAGGATGCACAATCAGTGCTTCAGAGGAGCAGAGGGGTAGCCTTGAGACATTTGACTCTTGTTAATTTGGGTCTTCAGTTAGATGCAGGATTTTGGCAATGCTGCATTTTCCTTTACTGGCCAATCTCACATACAAGGATTACATCCTTGCCTCTGCTACTGCTGATTAGAAGCAGCAGAATGAAACAAAGATAATCCTAATGAATGTATTATGTGGCTCTTCCTGGTGAATTAAATAAATGCAGGAATAACTCTGGGGACACTTTGACAATATGTGTTGGTGAAAAGGTGACAAACAATTTCACTATGATGCTACTCAGGCTATACACAATGTAACCTTTGAGGAGGTGAGGGTAGGAGGGAGACCCAAAATGCAATCACAGTTTGAGCAGGTTTAAAAGGAACCAATTCTAAACCAATGTAAGCCCAGAAGGACCTGTATTTACATGCCCAAATTATCACGGTGTGTGCACAAAGTGAGTAACTGTTTACTTGCTCTTTTTCCATGCAGAAATGCACAGTATAGGTGCAGCTATTGTGCTTTCATTTGACATTTTCCACAAATAGTTGTTATAATAAGTATTTTAACAAGATTAAAGTATTAGAATGTCTTATTGTTTTATGTAGTAGTCCTCTTTGCCGTATCTTTTAAACATGCTAGAAAAAAAAATCCTACATGCCAGCACCAAGGAGAAACTAAAATCCAGTCCAGGCAATGAAAAATAATTATCTGTAGTCTGCCAGAGAAGCTGCTGAAAATCCTCCTCATATTACTGCACTTATAAATCCTGGGTTCACTGGTATGTTTGGAAATTAAAGATGGCTTCCTCCTCAGTAGCCTTGCAAATGTGATCCTGTAGCAGAAGAAATTGATGTTTTGCCTCTCTGTTTTGCTACATTTCTAAATTCCTTCTTTGCCTCCACTTAGCCAATTGTGTCTAATATCAGCTTTCAGGGACCATACACATAACTAATCATATATGGGTGAAAAATATGTGGTAGCCTAATTTGAAGTTCATATTGTTCTTGGCTAAGTTACCTTGGGGTGAGGATGGGGAGAGTGGGAGTCACTAGCTTGGTTTTAACAGTTCACAATATTTTAGTAAGTCCTTTGTCGAGGCTCATTAGAATCCTCAGATAGGGTTCTGCTGCACAAGTAACTAAAACAGATTGATAATTAGGACCTTTCTACTGTTTGTGGCCACACATCTCATGTTTTGAATTAGAATTCCTCTCTTCACTGTCTTGTTGTCTCCTTGTATCCCACAAAGTACAAGGCTAGGGTGGAAGACCAAATAATGAGAAATTGGGTTTTAGTGTTTTGTTTTGTTTTAGCTATGATTTTGATGTTGGTTGGAACAAATGGAAAAGCTGTAGTGGTGCAGTGTGTTTTGTAAATTATTACAAGCTCACGGTTTCAAAACCCAGCCCATTTTGTAGTTATAGGAAAGTAATTATTTTAAAAAAGCTTTTAAAATGTTAGTGATGTAGTCTCTTTTGTGGTTGGATAACTTAAAAATAACTCTTTACTGCTGTGGAAAAAACAAAGTTTTGAAATTTGAAAAAATTAAACTTGATTAAAATCTCCTCTATGATACGGGAAAGTGCAAAATCTTCAACCCTATGGAACCTGTATTTATTTAAAAGAGTTTATCAGCAACTCAGAATGAATGTGTCAGCTCAACTGTAACTGTGCTTTGATGCTTTGTGCTTGTGTGTATGTCTATAGATTGATGTTATCTAAATACCAGTAACTGATACACAAGATTACTGTATATAAGTTGAGAGTTTATGATGACAGCATGTTAATCACAAGGGTAAAACTCATGTGGTTTATGGTATCATCATGATCCTGAGGTGTTGACATAATCTTATTTGCAGTTTTCCTCTGTTGTGTTCTTAGATATTTTATGTATCAATTATAATGTGTGTGTATGTGGACATGGATACATGCACACACACAAGTAGCCCAATTAATCATGAATCCATAAAAATCAAAATACTCTGTACTTTCGTATTTATTTTAAAACTCTTTGTACTTATTTGATTTCAGAATACATATCAAATTGACAGTCAGGGCAATAAAATTATGCTTGCAGAGATAATTCAACTAACCAAGAACACAGTTTCATTAACATGAATACTGTAATAGAAATTCTTTCAAGGTGCAAGTTATTTCCATCAATGTGACATTGGAAGTTCTTCATTTAGGTAGAGTGAATAAATTGTATGCAGAGTGAATAAAAATTATTTAAAATTATTTTAAAAGTTGCAATTTTTAATATTTCAAGCAGACTTTATCTATTGCTATTTTTTTTGGTTGTTTTATAGTTTAAGCTGCTATTTTATACTATTTCCTTTCTTAATTGTTAGTAGAATTTCAGCTTTTACATTTTTTTTCCTACTCAGGCCCTGTTCTACACACACAAATTATAGCACTTAACTATAGCAATGTTAAAGTAGTACAACCCCTCTTGTGTGGACCCAATTACATTGCTATAAAGCTGCTTTATACCCTGATATTCGTATTCTCACTGGGAAGAGAATGATCTATAATAGCTTTGATACAACTATGTTCACACTAGAAGTTCTGTCAATTCAATTATTTTGGAAGAATAATCACACTTACAACCAAAACAGTTATATTGGTATAAAACTTGTTTGAAGAGAATATCTAAGAAATTTCACTATTAAAATGACTTAAAAGTGCCACAAGACTTCTTGTTTGTTTTGCTGAGCTAGACTAAGATGCCTACCCCTCTGAGTCTTTTTATAGTTTATGATCTAGGCTGGACTGAATGAAGAATAGTCTGGAAAAGCATTGGATTGGGGGGAAGGAATTATTGGTTTATGTCTCTGAGAATTTGTGTAGGGTTTTAGCCTTAGCTCAAATGCTGAATTTCGTCCTTGTTTCTCATATATCAGGGCTTTTGAAAGAAACAGTCCTTTTTCACACACCCACTTTTCTAAGTAATCATGCCTCATAAGAACTCAACTGAAGGTTAGAATCTTCTAGTATACATTCTGTATTTATAAACATAGGTTTGGTATTAGGGCAAGAAAGAACACTAAATGATTGATATTAAATGTATTTGTCACAAATGGAAGAATATCATAATTTTAACAGCTTTTCAACTTGATTATTTTGTATGCTAAAGCCTCTTTACACCAAGTGCAAAAGGGAATGATGAGTAGAAAAAATCACAGATAGAAAAAATTGGAGAAAAATATTTCTTTTTATTTTTTACTAAAAGCAGTTTGTAAAAGTCAGATAAGACACTGTACCAGTATGACGTTGAATTGGCAGTTTTAAAAAACAATATTTGTAATTAAATTAATTATAACATTTAATTTTAATTTAACATTTCAATTTAAAATGTTCTAGCACAAATTTTCAAATTAGCTTAGACTTTGTAAAACTGGCTTAGAGCAACCATTTTTAAATGTAATTCATATCCTGTTTAAAATAAGTAATTTAAATCCCCTAGAATTAGAGCTATCTGTCCTTGATCCATATATTTCATACTAATTGCACAATGTATATATTGTAATACTTGATAGGCAGCTGTTACAAGGAAAGCATGATCCCAGAAATTACATATTTAATAAATACTCTAATTAAATAAGTCAGTGTACCACAATGAAAATAAGCAATCATAATATTGTATAAATCATATGAAAATTAAATATTGTTTCTTAATCAAAAATAAATTCATTATACAAGCACATACATATTTTTATCACATGAGTATACAGGCAATATTTCACTCAAAATACTTCTTATCTGTATCCGTCAATCTGCTCTCATTGATTTCCAAAATTTCAAGCCCATAGTTGACCATCTCCCTTACATTTTGTGACATTGTTGATGTTTGAAACATTATTCTCATATTCCAATAATCAGCTTTAGCTGGGCTTTTTCTGGGTAGCCATCTCAAGGTTCAGAAAAACTTAGAGATGAACAGGCTTGATTCAGGCCCCAGAAATTCCATATAAAGTAGGGCCATCCTAAAGGACTCCTTGTTTGTTTTACTGAACCAGACTAACATGACTGCCCCTTTGGAATTTCACAGAAAAAGAACCATCACTTAGGATCATATAGAAAAATGTATAAAATGGCAAGCTTACCCTCATGAATTTTATTGAATTCTCAAAAAGCATTTGATAGGATGCACAGACAGATATTGTAGAATATTCTTCAATTCTGTAGAATCCCAACCAAAATCAAGACCATAGACAGAAATCCAAAGGGTTCTGTAAAGGTGGATGGGTTGTCACCAGTGTGGAGAAATGTGGATACCAGCAAGAAACAGGGCTGCATTTTATCTTGCTGTTGTTTGTCACTGCTATAGACTGGGTAATGTAGAAGTGTATTAGCAACACCGCAGAAAAGTTACAAGTAAAGACAAAAAACTGGCAAAACCAGCAAACCAAGCAGGCCTCAGAATTAGTTAAGCTAAAACAAGCATCCTGGAAACTCAGACATCAAGTGGTAACATCATGTTAGTAAACAAAAATATCGAGAATGTAGAACCTACCTGGGCAGCACTGTCTTGGTCAGTGTCTTTCCTGATGCAGCCGTCGCTGACCTGCCACTGGACACCTGGGCCATGGCAACCCCACCTCTTCCTATCCGTGTTCTACCACTTTCCACACCATGGGTGGTGGGTTGTGGAGGCTGGCTGGCTGGGCCACTGAAGGGCTTAGAGCTCCTTGGGCTGTGCTTGGGCTCAGGGCTTGGCCTTGGCCAGCTGGGCACCTCTGGACTGCTCCAGGCATAAGTGAGCTGGCTGGGACTTGTCCAGGCACCAGCCAGGGTTCAGGGCTGCTCCAGGGGAATGGCTGGTGAGAGTGGGGGTAAGCCTCAGGCGGAAGGGGAGGGGTAGGAGGTGTTGGATGGAAGGGGTTGGGCAGTGGGTTAGCCTCCCTGACGGGCTTGCACACACCACATGTATTTCTACGATATAAGAATAATTCAGGCCAGGGTATGCTCACCTCTGCCTACTGGGCAGAACTCAGCTCATGTTGAGTCCTATCACTGCCTATGTCATGAGTGGCCAAGAAAGTGAGGACCTTGGCCCATCAGGTTTCTCAGGTAAGGCCAAAGCCCATCAGCAAAATCCTACCAGCTCTGGAAACTGTTCATTTTATCTTTTCAGTTGCAACAGAAACCAGCGGCAAGTTGTGATGAATTAACAGCTTGACCAACTACTTTAGTGCTGTGCGTACTCTGGATGCCAACTCACATTCCCACATGCAGCTAGCCCATAGAAACCAAGTGATGTGAGGAAATGCACCAGAAACCCCTTAAGAAGAATCCTGGGCAGGGAGGACAGAACAATTGAACTCTACGCCAGAGAGCTGGTAGAAGAAACTAATTTCTGCCCTGTGTGCCAATATGGGCAAGGGAAGGATGTAATATATATATGAGGATAAATTGCCAAAACAGGTAATAACTGTATTTATCATACACCTTTGACATTATCACCTCTAGTCTTGTCTATGAACTCATCTTTGCCAGAGAGAATACATTACATACTCCAGCTTTCCAATAGCAGGCATTAAGAAACAAAAACAAAATAGAACTAACCTTGTCATGTTGCTACAGAAATGTTTCTTCTCCACCCCAACTCCTCATGAATGTGAAGTTGTCCCCTGTTCTAAGGTATGTGTTCTATAGGCACATTCAGCCCAGAATCAGTGATATTTTAAGATCCTAGTTAGTTTCATTTACAGTAATCAAAATTGTAATTAATTAGCACTAAACTTATCCCAGTGAAGATCTGAGAATTCTTCTTTCTGATGGACACACACTTGTTTTTAGCACTACATAAACTTCCCTAATGTCTCTTTTGCCAACATATATACGCTTGAGCCTTGGTAAGTGTAGAATGATCAACAGTAAGGGTGAAGGTTGTTAGAGTAGGGAGAGAGATTTCTCAGCAGCTGGCCCATGGACATGGAATACATTTCCTCAATAATAGCTCAGGATACCTGTGGACTTCTACCATACTTTAATGTTTAAACTAAAGTCAGTTTATGTTCAGCATATGTTAAAATTCTGTAACCATGCACTTTGACCGTAGCACATTGTTAACCCCCCTGCTATAATCTGTTATGTGAGTCTCAGTTTCTTGAGCTCCCTTCCTCTTTCCCTTGTTCCCTGTGAGTTTCACTGTTTGAGATAGGGTCAGGTACAAAACAACCCTCAACCACTTCCCTCCCCCAGTGCTGGTTACCTCCTCCTACTTTTTTGTCTTACACTAGGCCCAGATTGTGAACTCCCTATAGAGATGAGCAGTCAGTGCTGCTAACTCACAGTTTTATCAGAGGTCTCACATGTTTTAAGTTTTTCTGAAAGCCTCAGTTGCTGCAATAATGATATTGAAAAGAAACTCAGCTTTCATTAAAAAAAAAAAAAAAAGCTAAGATTTTAGCTCTCATGACTGTGGAGAAAACCTTGAACATGTACAGCAAGTGCAACCTGTGAGATCAGAGGGTCCCAGACCTTGGGCTGTAGCCCAAACCTGACATCTATGCTACAGCTAAATAGCCCCTTAGCCTGAGCCCCATGAACTTGAGTCAGCTGGCATGGACCAGCTGCAAGTTTTTAACTGCAGTGGAGACATAGCTTAAGGTGTGTAGCCCCTGCTCCAATAAGTCCTTAATTATTTATCCATAGTGAAACAGCTTCACAGTAGGAAGGACTGGGAGACACTCATATCAGAATATTCCCATAGCCCACTATTTAAGGTGCTTCCCCTGAAGGGTGAGAGACCCCTGTTCAAATTCTTTGTCTGTATCAGGCAGAGAGGAGAATTGAATCTGGGTCCTCCCTCATATCCCAGGTGAGTTTTCTAGCCACTGGGATAAAAGTGCTAAGGTAGGAAGTGGCACCATCACAGCACTTCCATCTTCCTTGGATGTTCTGTGAGGAGTCAGGCAGATGCATACGTCATTCCTGCAAGAAATGGCTTAAGTGCCTAAGCTACCTGACTCCGAGGGGGTTCTTGACTGAATCCCTAGTAGAGATAGGTGTCTCACAGAAGTCTAAATGTAGGAGTCTAACTACGTTTAAGCACTGCTTTACAACTTTTTTTGTGTGTATGCTTGTTAGTAATTTTCTGTAACAATCTGCCCAGTTAGAGAACAAATATAAATCTAACGCTACTACATGGACGTTTTTAAAATTTGAGTTTGTTACAATGTCAACGTATTTCCATTTCTGCAGAAACACTTCCAGATTTTGCTAAAGAGTGTATGTCCTGGTGCAGTCTTGGTATACCAAGAAAACACTTTTTTTCTTAGGTTAGTACATCATTCTTAAGAAATCTGCAGCTCTGCTGTGTGCTCACATGAGGTGAGTATCCTACACAATTTGAGAGGTGTCATTTAGAAAGTGAAGGGAAAACATCTGTAATGTCACTGGGGAATATAGCTCTGGAACCAAACTTGCTACATATATGGTATACTTCTCACCTTCTACTGAATACATGTACGTCCTCACAAATATATGCGTAACTAGGGTGGATACCATGTCAGTCACTGAAATAAGTCATCTTCACACATTTGTGGAACAATTACAAAATAATTATAAATTATGAAACTGCAGGTTGCATCCCTGGTTACATAAGAACAGCCACAATGGATGAGACCAATGTTCCAGCTATCCCAATAGTCTCTGACGGGGCGGTTGCTGGATGCATCAGAGGGAATAAACAGAGCAGGGAAATTTTGAATGATCTATCCTCTGTTGTTCAGTCCCAGCTTCTGACAGTTGACGGTTTAGGGATGCCAAGAGCATGGGGTTGCTTCCCTGACTATCTTACGTAATAACTATTTATAGACCTCTTCTCCATTAAGTTATCTGATCCTTTTTGTAACACAGTTATAGTTTTGGCATACACAACATCAGATCACAGTGAGTTCCACAGGTTGACTCTGGTTTCTGTGAAGTACTGCCTTTTGATTGTTTTAAACTTGCAGTTTATTATTCACTGGGTGACCCCTTGTTCTTGTTATGTATGTGAACGGGTAAGTAACACTTCCCTATTCTCTGCCTCTACACTTTTTGTCACTTTATAGACCTCTGTTATATCCCCATTTAGTCATTATTTTTCTGAGATGAATAGCTCCAGTCTTTTTAAATTCACCTTGTAGAGGAAGAGGGGTTTCTGTCTATAGCATGGTAGACTTGTGAACCATGTCATTATTAATAATCAAAGCTGTCTGCCAGAGTAAGTTACATTTTACAGATTAGAAACTCTGGGCCCAACACTGAATTTCCTTTAGAGCCAAAACTCTCAGTGAAACCCATAGCAGTGTTGGGCGTTCACAAAATGAGGAATTAGACCTGGTGTGCCTTAATGCTACTTAACAGATTTAAATATATTATTTTATTAACCATAGATAAAAAGTTTAAAAATCACATCTACAAATTATATACAGTACTGACATAATAAACCAGGCTATTGTTACTGAGTATTTGTACTACAGAAGCACTTAAAGGCCCCTGATGGGATTGAGATCCCATTATTCTAGGTGTTATAGTATACAAATTTATCAGACATGGTTCTTGCCCTGCAGCATTTAGAATCTAATAATAAATACACGTGACAAATAAATGGTTTGAGGAAAGGGAACTAAATCTATGCAATTTGTGAATACATTTGGATTACTTTTATTATTAGAATTAGATAAAATGCCTCCTATACATATCTGTCTCTCAAACCATCATCAATTGGCTGGTTTCTGATAGGCATTGAGGCAGAGATGAGTTTTGAGAAGTAATGAGGAAATGCAGTAGCATTACTGGATAGAATTCCATGCGCATAGGTAGTGGCAGTGAGGCCTGTGCATGGGAGAGTCAGTGTAGCAGGTAGGGCTGTGTTAGGGGCATACAGCATGGTATGCGTGTAGGTGGGGGTGCCAGTGCAGCAAATGCAACTGCATTGTGCAGGCTCAGTACAGCAGACAGGTTTGTGTTAGGTAAAGAAATGATAAGGTCCATGCACAAGACACAGCTTAGTAAGTGGCTGTGTGTCGCAGGGATGGTGGGGTACATATGGAAGTGGAGGGAGTCAGTGCAAAAATCAAGGCTGTGTAAATTGTGTGTATGGGGGGGGGGGAGGTGGGGAACTCCAGCAGCCAGGGCTATTAGGAGGTGGGGAACAATAAATGCAGCAGCCAGGACAGTGTGAGGGGCTGTAGTGTTGGTCAGTGCTGCAGGCAGAGTTGTGGAAGGAGAGTGGCTGTGTCTGTAGTGGGGTCAGTGCAGTGAGCAGGGCAGTGGGAGACCTGTGCAGTTGTATTATTTATGGGATGGGGGTGTCAGTGCAACGAGCAGAATGCTGTGAGGGGCTGTAGTGTGTGTGTGTGTGTAAGGAGGAGTAAATGCAACAGGCAGGGTGCCAAAAGGTCTGTAGTGTGGGTTTATGTGAGGGGGAGGTCACTGCAACAGACAGGGCAGGGTGGGAGGTATGTGGGGGCAGTTAGTGCTGCCTGCAGGTGGGGCTATAGTGTGTGTGTGAGGGGGAGGTCAGCGCAGCTGGCAGGGCTGTGTGAGGAGGGGTGGTCAGCACCTCAGGCTGGAATGTGTATGAGGCTGTGTGGGGGCCGTCAGTGCAGCTGAGGAGCTGTAGTATGTGAGGGGGTGGTCAGTGCAGCAGAGAGGGCAGTCAGTCAGTGCAGTTGAGGGGCTGTAGTTCTCTGTGTGAAGGGGAGGTCAGTGCAGATAAGGGGCTGTAGCTGTCTGTGTGAGGGGCAGGTCAGTGCAGCTGAGGGGCTGTAGTGTGTCTGTGAGGGAGAGGTCAGTGCAGCAGGTGGGGCTGTAGGATGTGATTATGAGGGTAATCAGTGTAGCTGAGGGGCTGTAGTGTGCCTGTGTGAGGGAGAGGTCAGTACAGCAGGCGGGGCTGTAGGGTGTGAGGACAGGGGCAGTAATAGTGTCTGTGTGAGAAAGAGCACAGGGCAGGCAGTCAGTGTAGTCGAGGGGCAGTCAGTCTAGCTGAGGGCTGTAGCAGTGTGAGGGAGAGGTGAGCACAACAGGTGGGGTGGTCTGTCAGTACAGCTGAGGGGAGGTCAGGGCAGCTGAGGGACTGTGTGTGTGGGGGGGTGTCAGTCTAGCTGAGGGGCTGTAGTAGAGTGTGTGTGTGAGGGAGAGGTGAGCACAACAGGCGGGGCGGTCTGTC
>ML681984.1:40144361-40331323 GCA_007922195.1 Podocnemis expansa | reverse complement strand
GGTGAGCACAACAGGCGGGGCGGTCTGTCAGTACAGCGGAGGGGCTGCAGGGTGTGAGGGGCGGTCGGCAGCAGGCAGGGCTGGGTGTGGGTGTGGGTGGCCGCGGTGCCCTGCCGGCTGGGCGGGAGGGGAGGGGAGGGGAGCGGGCGGCGGGCAGGTGCGGAGCGGAGCGGAGCGGAGCCGGCGCGCTAAAGGTGCGCGGCGCTTGTCGGCGGCTGGTGACTGTTTGCGCATGACCCCTCCGCGCCCGCCCGCCCGCTGCCTGTCTCTCTCCTCCAGGCGGCGGCGGCGGCGGCGGTTAGCCCGAGCCTCAGCCGAGCCCAGCCTGCCTCACACCCGGGCGGCGGCGGCGACGCAGTGCAGAGGTGCGGGCAGGTTGCGCCGGGCCTGAGCCGCGTCTCCTCCGCGCCCCGCCTGCCTGCGGAAGCCTTTGGCCGCGGCGCTCTCCTCCGCTCTCCTCGCGCCGGTGTCGGGCCGGCCCCCGGCCATGAGCGCGGCGCGGGGTGTCCCTCCGCCGCGCCGCCTCCCCCGCCGCCCCCGGCGGCTGCCGGGCTCCAGGAAAGTAGCTTGATGAGTGTCCAAAGTAGCAGTGGAAGTTTGGAGGGGCCGCCATCTTGGTCCCGGCTCTCCACGTCCCCACCGAGCCTGCAGGGCTGCTCCGCGGCGGCGGCCTCCCTGCTGCACAGCGCGCCGCCCGGCAAGCCGCCCAGGGAAGGTAAATAGCGTCCTCCGGGCCGCCAGGGGGGCCCGGCCGCCGCCAGCCGCCGCCGGAGGCCGGTCCCGGGCTCGCAGGGCCGGGTGCGCGGCGGTGGATGCGGGAGACCGGTCCTCCTCGCGGGTGTTTTCCCTTCGCCCTGGGGGCCCATCCCGCCGTGGGGACCCTCCCGTCTGCTGGGGGAGGATGGGGTGAGCCCCCCTCGCCTCCCGATCCGGCCATCGCTTCCCCCCATCCTCGCTGGTCGGCCGTGGGGGCGTCTTGCCGTCCACCCCCTCCTCGCAGGGCCGGGGATGGGTGAATGTTTGTTCGTTTCCTCGCTAATCCTCGGAGAAGGGGCTGAGTGTACTTGTTCCTCTGTGGTTTTTTATTCATCTCCTCCCTGCGATTTTATTTAGGGCAGGGACTTGCATCCTCTGCTCCCTTCTTTTCCAGATCGTCTCCTCCGCCTCTCATGGCAAAGTAAAAGTGATTTGTTGCCTGTGTGGGGTGAATGGGGCTGTTGTTGCTTCAGGAAAAGGGTCGGGTCCTTTTGGCATCATGGAGGTGGAGTGGAGAAAGAGACCGAGATCAAGGAATTTGTCGCCTTTGGGGAGACACTTTTCTGGGCGGCTAATTGGGAAGGCAGAAGTGAGGCGACACCTTCAAACCAGCACAGAATGAATGCAACTTTCTTCTTTCCTCCATCACATTTTAGATGATAATATTTTTCTCCTCCCTCCCCTGCTCCTCCCCTCTTGTGTTATACCGACAGTGAGAGCAGGGTGTTGTGGGTGTTTGCAGGGAATATCTGTATGAAGGTTATGTGCAAACAAGTCTCTCTTTATTCTGTTTCAGTTACTGTCCATTTTTCTTCCTTGCATTGAAATACATTGCCACAAGATGTAGCAATTATACAGCTAGTGAAATGCTCGGTGCTTTTAACTAAAATGACTGCTCTCTGTGTACCGTTTACTGCTAGAGAACTTTTGTACCTAAGTGGACATATGTCCAAAGGAAGAAAAGCATATTAAGCGATTGTATAATTTGACCTGGTGTCTCTTCCCATATTGATGGCCTCAGAATATTCAGTGCGTCTGTTGTCTTGTCTAGAGGATTCTGGTAGCTACACTGAAAACTTCTAAACTTAAAGTAGTTTAAGATGTTAGAGAAAAATTGGATAGCTTTATTAAGAGGAAATTATGCAGTACTTCAAGTTGAGGTACTGCAGGCTTTTTTGTTTTTATCACTAAACATTTTAAATACTTGACAATGTATTCAGCCCCCTGAAAGTGTAATAAAGGTTTGTATCATCAATCTCCATGCCAGTCCTAGACAGACTTGCATCATTCCTTGTCACATTTGCACATGCTCGTGCATCTGAGATTGGCATGAATATACTCCAGAAGATGCGCAGAAAGACTGGATGTATGGCATACATTAAAGATGCCAAGTAAAGTAGCAAGCATTCTATATTCTAACACCTTCAAATTGAATCTTTAATAAGGGAAGGCAGTAGTTTGTGCGCATGTGTTGTATACATATTTATATAATAAAATACAGCCATTTGGATTGGTTTACCAGGCTTAGTACATGTTTTTTTTAGTCAGTATAATTTTAGATGAATTTATTCACCTACCATAATCAGGATACTTGGTGCATAAATCTTGATTACAGTTGCGGCGTTATGTTTGTAACTCACTCTTTTTGTTAATGAGTTAGCAGCATAACAAGTGCTGCTTGAATAGCCCTGACAAAAACAATGCACAGAGGCATGATTTTACATTTCTTGTCATTTAAAATTGGCTAATATTGCTATGTTTTCTGGCCTCAGTAATTTAGGCTCTGCAGTTCAGAGGTTAGAGAGCAACAGCAAAAGCTGCTGTGTGTTTCAGCATAACATACTGTATTTTCATACTTTTTTGTATTTGATACACTTATTCACTGTTGAAACTGCAGGTGCTGTTTTTTGCCTCTTCTTTGCTTTAGGGCTGCTGGATTATTTCTGTTTGAGAAGAATGTGAGAGATAAACAGTCTCTGTTTTGTTTTTGTTTTTAATCTCCATCCATTGAGCATTCTCAGGACATTACATTAACACAAAGGATCTTGCATTACACATCAAGGTAATATGTCTCATAAAACAAAAATCAGCTGTTTAACAGTTCCAAAGGGGCAGCCCTGTTAGTCTAGTTCAGTAAAACAAACAACGAGTCCTCTGACAAAGTGGGATTTTCTTCCACGAAAGCTCATGCAATAAATAACTTTAATAGTTCTTAAGTGCCACAAGACTCCTTGTTTGTCTTACTGTTTAACAGTGATGTTGCACTGTTGTCCATTTATGCACATCAGTAAGTTCCGTAAATGATGATGGTAATAGGTTCATAGCTGTTTGTTCTCCCATTTGAGTGTGTGTACTTCCTACAGATGTTAAAGTTGCTTGCTTGTCTCAAGTAGAGCCTGGACCCACAAGTCCGTACTATGTTAGGGGTCTGTTTTACATCTTGTATGTGTTTGTGGGAATATCAGATTAGGGTGGTTAATACTGCTAGGCATGATGCACTCATTATGAAATTTGGGTCCAGTTCCACTCTCGGCTGCATTGGTTTAACTCCAGTTGAAGTGAGAGTTGAACCTATGCATTTTAAGGCAGAATGAGGCCTTTACTGGATACATGATTCATGTTATGATTTATCCAACCTTCTGTGTGTTTCATTTCGAAAGTTAAGCTTGCCCAAATCACAGGCTCTGGCTCTTAAAGCATGTAATTCATTAACATAATAATAATACTGACAATTAAGACTTTGGACAATCTAAAGTTCTCTGAAGCTCTTGTACAGACTCCTTCATCAAAAAAAAAAAACCAAAAAAACCCAAAACCTTTGTATGTAATTATACCCCAGGAAATTTTTAAAAAGTAGGAGAATCTCAGTAGTAATCAGGTAGAGTTGTCTAGAGGAGGGAGGACTCAATTGAAACAGAAACTAAACTTGAAACTAGTAAACTAAACTTGAATTTTCTTCTGCGGGGTGTTATGGATTTAACTGAGAATGTAGTTCTGTTTCTAGGGCTATCTTAAGTCCTGCTTACATCTAAGGATCTGATCTTCTAAAATCCTGTCTTCCCTTCTCCTATTTGCATAGATACATAATCAGTACTTGTATGTTATTTATAAATAGCAAACCTTAACTATACCTGTTGTATGTAAGTACTGCCGTTTTTACTCGTTATGTGCTATTTCTCAGTAATACTACATCACAACTTTTCTACAACCTTCCGTGTTCTTGTATGCTATCTTATAATGGTAATGCTGCTGTGTATTGCAGCAACTTTGTATGTGAGACATAACATATGCGAGTCCTACAAGTTGCATCTTTCAGGACTATATAAAAACCTATTATCTGCATTATTTGAGGTACACTATGTGATTATGTAATTATACATAAAACCGTGCAGATTTAAGGTGGCAATACAACCTTAAATTTGGAAAGTTTTCAATTCTTTTAACTACTATAGCTATGACTAGCATTCTTTTAAAGTAAGTGTGTGTGTGTGTGTGTGTGTGTGTGTGTGTGTGTGTGTGTGTGTGTGTGTAAAACCTTCATTATGTGGGTTATATCCTACAAGTTATGTTGAGGCTGAGGATGATGGGATGTATCTGAATGCCTTATCTTTGCTTGTTTTTTCACGTATCACACAACAGCTTTTACTTAAGTACTTTCCAAATATTGCTGTGTGTTGTGAAAACATCAGTAAAAAACAAATGGCTAGATTCTGCTCTAAATTGCAGTGGTATAAATGTGTTGTAAATCTGAAAGTCACCAGTATAACTGAGTAGAATTTGGCCCAAAATTAAATGCACATGGTTACTAGGTAGACAGAAACATAGGTTAGGTGTATTAAATTGATACAACTTTGCACGTACTTTAAAAAAAAAAAATAGGGAAATTCCTATGAAGATGCTGACAGGCTTTGGCAATAATTTTTTCCCTAAAGTTTCTTGACAAATATCATTATTATTTGTACTCCTACAGCACCAATACTGTGCTAAGTACTGTTCATACAAACGTGAAAACACAGTTCATGCTCTGAAGAGTACCCAACCTGGGAAGTGTTCGCAGATGCAGGTTTGCCACATGTTTGCTACACTGTGGTGTTCATAGGTATGAACATGAAGTCAGCCTGTTCGTAGTGGTTCCTTGACTAAATTAAGTTTTAAATGCATGCTTGGACAACCTGCAGGGTTTTTTTTGCCCCCTGTTGCCGTTACTTCTGTGACATGTAGAATTCAACAATTGTAAATTAGTTACAGATATATTCTTAGCAAGTCTACTGTCCCTTGTTTCTTGATACCTAGTGGAAGAAATAGAGTTTTGATTTATGGAAGAATTTAATTGACATAAGGCAGCACAAGAAGTCTGGAGGATAATTTAGATTTCAAGGTGCCACTTTGCTTTTACTTTGTTTTTAAAATTTGAATGAATGTAGGTCTGCTGAAAGACAGAGATTAATGTTAATACTTGATTAGTTCCAAAGTGGAAGCCATGTTAGTCTAGTTCAGTAAAACAAACAAGGAGTCCTGTGGCACTTAAAGACTAACTAAGCATCTGATGAAGTGGGATTTTCTCCAAGGAAAGCTCAAGCAATAAATAAATCAATCCCTAAGTGCCACAGGACTCCTTGTTTGTAGTACTTGTTCAGTTTCCCTATATATTCTTACCAGTCTACTTAGAGTGTTTGTAGGTTTCCTTTTAATTAGCTGACAATCATGCTATGTTATGTGGTTTTGTGACGTACACAAATTTGGTATGTGGGAGGTCACTAAAAATCACTTGTATATGTGCCCTTATTCAGAGTTTGAACCTAGTTTTCCAGAGGAGAGGAAGTAGTATTGTAGTCGAGTTCCAAAGGGACAGCTGTGTTAGTCTAATTGAGTAGAACAAACAAGGAGTCCTGTGGTGCTTAAAGACTAACAAATTTATTTATTGCTTTGAAAAGCATCTGATGAAGTGGGATATTTCCCCCATGAAAGCTCATGCAAAAAAATAAATGTTAGTCTTTAATTCTTTTGTAGTATTGTAATGTGATCTATTGTGCCGCCTAGAATACAGCAAGCTGATAGGTGATGTGTTACCTATGCTAGATAGGTCAAACAGAAAATGATGGTTTCCTATCTAGTTCTTACTTTTGAAAGGAGAGGAAACCAAAATATTAAGGAAAGTTTTACATTTTAGTTTCTGTTACCGGTCAATTCAAATAATGGATGAAGCACTTTTTCCATATTTAGTTTAAGGTTCTGCGTATCTGTTTTGTTAATTTCTTTCTCTTTCTTTCTCTCTGCTAGCTAAAAGTAAACTCACTTCTCCTCAGGTACTCTGTTTGGGCATTACTAATAACTTTTGAAACTTAGAATTAGGTCATCCTAACTAATTTCAAAATACTATTGTAGATGCACTTAGGAAAGTTCAACAGTTCAGATACTTTTATTCATATTCATAGATTCTAAGGCCATAAGGGACTATTTGGATCATAGAGTGTGACCTCCTGTATAAATCGGGCCATAGAAGTTCCCAAAAATAATTCCTAGAGTATATATGACTGTTCATGTTGAAAGCAAGCTCTGCACTATTTTACTGCTTGACTAAGGAGTGAGAAACTGTGGAAAGATGTCAGGTTTGAAGATCCCATGCACTCTTAAATTCTTGATACTATTGCAGACCAGACGTGTTACGTTAACTCCTAAAGTAACTCTTAATTACTTACTCAATTGCACAGTGTGTTTCTTGCTTCGGTCTTTCATTGGTTGACCAGTATGGGTTTGGTCATATAGGGAGGCAGCTGATCAAGTTTTCTTTATAATCCTGATTATTGGCTCCACTCTAAAAATCTATGAACAAATTAATATCAGTCTCAAAATTGGCAAGTTAGGTATGGTTCTGAGGTAGAATATTTCTGCAAAACTTCGTTTGAATTGGAAAAGGGGGCTCCTGAGTTACACCCCTCTAAAATATAAGTGTTTACTAGAATTCAGAAGTTTTCTAATGTTTTCCTACTTTGCAGCAAAATAATGCACATGCAGATGGAGGTGGAGGGATGCTGGTGTAATTGTCCTAAGTGAAGTATATTGTTCAGAAACAAAACTATTTGCTTACAATCAGATTTTAAAAGCTGGTACCTTTTTGTGTTTGGAATATTCCTATGGATTATTGGCTGAAAATTGGCAGGGTGGGTATGGTTCTGAGGTAGAATATTTCTGCAAAACTTGGTTTGATTGAGCCTCTAGCTTTGTGGCTCTTCTTCAGTGACCCTTAATATAATTTGTATTATAAAGATCAGCCACTTGGGAAATTTCCTTAAAATGAAGATAAGGCTGCAGGTGCACATATTGGTTTGAGTGTGTGTTAGCTTTCAAGAATGTTAGTTTTCCCAGTACACAAACTTCAGAAAACCCTAGGAATTCCAGAATTAAGAGATTTATAAGAACCAAAACCTTTGAAAATATGGATATTGGTAGTGAAGGTAGCGAGTTTATGCTAACTCTGCCTCATAGTCTAGGCTTCTCTTCTCCCTTCCTGGCATGTAAAGAATAAAAAAACTGGGTAGTGCAGAACCCTGTATGCTATAACTTCAATACTGTCTCTTTTTCTTATACAGTAACTAACTAGAATCTAGTACATGATATTTAACTAGTAGTTGAAACTGACCATTCTTTGCCTGTATTTATAGACTAGAAATATAAAGCATTACCTTACCAGGTCATTTTGTTAGTACAGTGCCTTGTGCATCAAATGATGCACAACTATTTCAACTAAACTTTTAACATTTTATTGTTAAGTGACCAGTTCCCTAAATAAACAGGTTAAAAGAGAAGTATTAGCTGACTGTGAAAAAAGTTCATATTCTGTGCACAAAATGCAGGCATTAAATTGATTCACTTAAGAGTGGTAATATAAACTTCAGATAAATTTACTTCTTAAGTTACCTTACCTGCTGTCCAGTGTTAATTTTAAATGTATCACCGCTGAGAGCTTAGGCTTTGTCTACACACTTTTTATACAGGTTTAACTGTTTCAGATAGGGGATTGAATTTTTTTTAAACCAAAATTATTACATTGACACTATATCTCTAATATTATAAAACAGCAGTTCCCAATCCATTGTCCTTGGGGCAAAAGTGGCCGTTGGGGCTTTCAGAGTGGCCTGTCACTCCCCTCCCGCTGGCTGCATAGGAAGCTGCTGATGAAGGACCTGGGAGGAGTGTGTTGCTGCAGAACTAGAAGACCAGAGCAGGTTCCTTGCTGCAGCCCAGAGGACAGAAGATCAGGGAAGAATGAGGGAGGTTCCTTGCTGAATTTCTCCCTTCTGGCTGCAAGGTGGGGCTGCTGGCCATCAGCATTGTAAAAATATAGGTGGCCCTTGAGCCTAAAAGATTGGAGAACATTGTTATAAATGCTCTTTTATACCAATATAACTGCGTCCACGCCAAGAGTTTACAATGCTTTATATCTGTCCAGTTAATCTGGAACATTTCTATGGGGACATGGCCCTATATTTTTTTCTTTCCTGAAATACAGTGTGAGGATAAGAACATCCTGATAAGACTTGGTGATCTCAGTATGTTAAACTCTGTTGCACTACCAATTTTTTTTTAATGGGGGGAATTTTCTTTTCTTCTGACTTAATTATTGATGTCCTCTTATTTTAAAGGTAATATAATCTGCAAATATCTTTCAAAATGAAACAACCTGTGAGCTGTGTGGTGCATTTGTATGCCATCAGACACAAAGTTTAAAGGGACATTTCAGTGAATTTCCTAAGTTACATTTCTCATTCTTGTTTTGAAGGTCAGCAAACCCCAATCATGTTAAGTGCTAGTGGATCTTGCTGGTTTTTTAGAGACCAGCATGCACTTTACTGGCATTTTTCAAATACCGTATATCGTCGCGTATAAGCCGAGAATTTTGTGCCTGAAAATTGGCTTCAAAACAGGCACGCAGGCTTATTCTCGGGAGAATAGGGTAGACAGCCCCAGCGATTCCTTTCCCTGACCATGCGGCAGGCCGGAGCCCCAGTGTTGCCAGGTGGCCATCTTGGGCAGTCGGCCTGGGCTGGGGCTGGAGGAAGGAAGGGACCCCGACATCTGGAGCGGCCAAGTAAGGGGGTCCTGGGGGGGTCGGCCTGGACATTGAGGGGGGGATTCAGGGAGGCCAGGGAAGCGGTGGCAGGGACTGGGGGTTGGGGAGGGGGTCGGGGAGCTGGGGAAAGTGATGAGATGGCCAGGAGGGTTGGGGGGGGTGTTCAGGGAGGCCAGGGAAGGGGCAGTAGGGCTCGGGCATTGGGGGAGGGGTTGGGGAGTCCGGGGAAAGCAGCAGGAGGACCCAGGGTTTTGGGGGAGCCCAGGGAAGCAGCAGCAGGGCCTGGGGATTTGGGGAGGGTGCCTGGCAGGCTGGGAAGAGCGGCAGGAGGGGTTGGGGGGTGAGGTGGAAAGGGTGTTGAGGAACAGGGGAGCAACAGCAGGGAACTGAGAAGGGAGCTGGGGGGCAGCAGTGAGGAAAGGGTGGAGCAGGGAGCAGCAGTGGGGAAGAGGGGGCAGCAGTGAGGAGCCAGGGGGCAGCAGTGGGGAAGGGGCAGAGCAGGGGGCAGTAGTGAAGAGTCAGGGCAGCAGTGAGGAATGGGCAGAGCAGGGTGACAGCAGTAAGGAAAGGGCAGAGCAGGTGGGAGCAAGAGGGCAACAGTGAGGAAAGGGCGGTGCAGGGGGGCAACAGCAGGAAACTGAGAAGTGAGCAGGAGGCAGCAGTGAGGAAAGGGCAGAGCAGGGGGGCAACAGTGAGGTAACTGAGAAGTGAGCAGTGGGGCAGCAGTGAGGAAAGGGTGGAGCAGGTGGGAGCAGGAGGTCAACAGTGAGGAAAGGGCAGAGCAGGGGGGCAGCAGGGATGATGGCAGTGAGGAAAGGGCAGGGCAGGAGTGAAGAATGGACAGCGGGGGGGGGCAAGGGAAAAGCAGCAGTAGAGATTTTGGGGTAGGGAAGCTGTCAAACTCCGGAGGAAGCCAGCAGCAGTGGGTGGGGAGTTAGGGGCCAAGGCCAAAAGGGGACTTCGGCTTATACCCGGCTCACCGAGTTTAGCTTCTTTTTTGGGCTCAGAATTGGGGGGTTGGCTTATGCCCAGATCGGCTTATACCCGAGTATATACGGTGAATAAACCATCATTGATGGCTGCTTGACACTAGAATTTACCCAAAGGATTATAGTTACAAGCCCACTGACGATATCACAGTGAGTTTTGTAATACCCTATAACCTTTTAGGTATTTGGTAGTTTACTGAGTCTCTTCTCTACCCTAGAAGGAGTTTGTTTGTATAGCTTATGAGACCCTAACAAGTCCTTTGTTGGTATATGTTGTTCTTTATAAGTGTCTGCACTACAGCTTATACAAGCAAAAACTGTGTTAGTGAAAAATCACACCACTAATCAACATAGTTTTGCTGTTCTAAATTTTAAATGTGTGCTGAGCTTCAGAACCACATAGACATGCCAAGTGCTGTAGTCAACAATTCCAGCTTTTGTGGGGTTCCCAGTAAATGTTCGTGTACAGAAGAATTGTAGGTACAGAAGAATTGTTTGCTATGACTGGCTGGAAAAGAGGATGCAGATACTGCAGGTATAAGTTTTGAAAGTTAGTTACAAAAAGAGAGAATTTCAAGACTACATATGTAAAACCCATCCAAAAGAAAGGTATCATTGGTTCCTTGGCTTAAAAGCCTAAGCTGCCCTTCTAACCTATGTAATCCTGGGAGAAAGAAACAGCGGTAGACCTCTGATTTCAGCTTTCATGGTGGTATGTTTCTAGTGCTCCAGTGTTTGAAATGGGAGGCCACCCGCCCCGTTGTTCAGCTGTCCGCTCAACTGTTGGTTCACATCCACTGTTAAATGGCTTCTGGCGAGAACAGGCTATACAATACCCCTCAATGTTTGTGTTAAGACTTTTTGCACACCTTGTTCCCTACATTTCTTTGGCCAAGGCTGGAATGACTCCCCATCCACTACTTGGCTCCTCTTTGCCCCATTTCCGTGGAAGTTCTGTGTAGTATTTATTTCTCGGCAGCCCTACTGAGTCTGTGTTAGCCCCCTGAATATTTAGCTATGCAGCCCTTCTTGTTGTGTTGCTGTCCCTTTCTCAGCCTTGCGTTAAGTCATGATCTTTTCTACACCCTCAAAGGGTTTCATCCTTCTCATCCTAGCTATTCTAGGCTCTTTTTGTGACCACCTATCAGGCCTTGCTTTCCTGCTGCTTACATGCACCAGGCCTTCAGCCAAATTCTGGTTCTTTTGTACCCTCATTTCCTTTTTCTGATCACTCAAGAACTAAAATACACTCTGCTGGCCTGTTAATGATCTGGGTCCCTGCCCAGGATGACCTGTAGCCAAATCCTTTCTCTCCAAATCATTGTAAATAGAGGTGATGGGGGAAGGAAACAACCAATAATGAATCACCAGGCTCATTATAAATCAGGCAACACAGTAAAACAGGATGAAGTATTGCAAAGTTTTTTCTTTTAAACCTTATTTTAAGATTAATTTAAAAAAAAACAACAAACAAAAAAACAAACCAACCCTGAACAATTGAAAATTATAATGAAAAGGGAGTTTTTTTTTCCAGCAAGCAAGTGAATATTATAGTAAGATGGCTTAGTTGGCATTTGTAACTTATAGTAACAAAATTTCTTCTGAGTTGCATTGTTGTAATTAGGCATTGTGCTCATACAAAACTTTAATCAGAGCCATTCTCATAAGCATCACTAGCAAATCTGTCTGCTCTGCATGGTTTAAGGGTTAAGGTCTTTAAATCCAGATTTGAGAACTTCAGTAACTCAGCCAGAACTTACGGGTCTTTTAAAGGTGCGTGGGGGTGAGATTCTGTGTCCAGGAGGTCAGACTTGATCGCTTCTTTTGGCTGTAAAATCTGAGCTTACAATACCTTCTTCAAAGTGTTTTTGCTTTTAACATACCATGCAAATATTTCTTTGTGCCTTGTGTATAAAAATGCATTTTAAAACATTTATACTAGACAATTTTTTACCTTGTTGAATTAGGTCTGATGGATAATGAGCAGCTTTTAAGTCATAGTAATACTGAATTAGCAGAAAAACTTTTTGCAAAACTGGTAACATGTTTTTGATGAAAGATTTTTGGTGCTGTTATGTTAAATGTTTTGGTGGTTCTTTACTAGCCAGATAATTTTGCAAAACAGTCACTTGTTATACGAAAAGAAAAAAACGAACAAAGACTGATGATTTTCTTCAGTGTTTCACCCATCTTTAAAAATGGCTGGAATAAAAATTATTAATATAAGAACTAAGTTTAGCATTTTTCTTTCAAATTAGAATTTGTTACAGTGCAAAAAGTTACCATTTAAAAATATAACGTCTTCTGGATTTTAAATCTACATCAAGACATATATGAAAGGTGTGTGTAAATATGTAAAGTCTGACCCCCCCCCATTTAATTTGTAATAAGAAATAAAATAGTAAATTTGAAGCCCATCATTCTTGTTAATGTCCCTTGCATCTTGAATTATGGGATTTAAAGTTAAATTTGACACATTAATACCAGTTGTTTAAATAAATTACTTATGCTAATTTTTTATATAAATAAGGACATTGTTTATGTGTTTAAGACCAGTTCCTATATAGTAGTCCTAAAGGATGCTAAACTCTTGGCAGGGGTCTCAAACTCAAATCACCAGGAGGGCCGCCTGAGGACTAGTATGTTAGCCCGAGGGCCGCACCACTGAAACCTTTTCATGCAATGATATTGCAAACATCAGTGGTAATAGTGTTGTTGCAGGCTGCAGGAAATAGCTTTAGGGGCCGCATGTGGCCTTTGGGCTGCATGTTCGAGACCCCTGCTCTTAGGGCTTGTCTTCACAGGGACACCAAATGGAAGTTAAGGTGAATCAGCTAAAGGTGTGAATTCAATGCACATAAACTGAAGTACTTTAAATCCTCTCCCATGTCCCCAAAAACTTGTGAATTCTTTCATTCAGTAGTAAAGTGGTCTTAGTTCCCTGCATCTTAATTCTCCTCCAAGATACAGTGAACTAAAGCCACCTTACTCCAGAGTGAGAGCATCAACACAGGATTTAATGTTTCCCAACAAAGGTGCATTCCAGTCTTCTGACAGTTAGTGCATCCTATGTGTTGGCTATTAAGAACTGAAACAAAAAAACAGCCCTGCTCTAGTTTATTTTAAAAGGTTGAAATACTTTTCACTTTCAGAACTGCATTTGACAATAAGTGTATTGGAAATAAATTGGGGAAATACACAACCATATGTATCAGACAGATGTATTAAAGCATTTGTGATATAAAATGGCGTGTGACATCATTATTGAAAGAACAGTTTTTATTATATTGTTTTTAACTATGATACACTAAACTCATAGGGTATGCCTGCACTGCCAAAGATATTTTGAAATAGTTATTACTATAATTATTTCAAAATAGTCTTCACTAGACTCTCTTTCAAAATAGGGGAAGGCAGGGAAAAGTATAGGGCCATTATTTTGAAAAAAGCTTAATTCTGCGGCTTCGAATGGCTTTTTTCAACATTACTATTTTGAAATAATTGCCCTTTTGGAATAAAAGCGGGTTTAGTTATTTTGAAATAGTGCTTCGTTTTTTCGAAATAACGAAATGCTTGCATGGACAGGTAAAAATTTTTTAAAATAAAGCTCGTTATTTGAAAAAAACCTCTCAGTATAGACACGCTCATATAGCCATGTACTGGCTCTTTCCTGTGTTAAAATTTTAGAAAAGGGGAAAAAACCTAAAATTAATAAACTTGTCTGTCGGTTTTTCTTTTGTTTTGATATCATCATAGTAATTTTTGTATTCCTCTAGTCTGTCGTGGTTTTTGCATCATTTTTCAAGAAAAATGAGAGAGATAATCTTAGGGCTATGCAAAATATTTTTCTTTTTCTTTCTTTTTATCTTTTTTCTTTTCTTTTAAAATATGAGCTTTTTCATATGCATAAGAAGAAAGGCATGCATATTTGGATCTGTTTCTGAAACTGAAGTGTGCTTCTCTGGGAAGCTCAAATAAGGCAAGTGAAAAAGAAACATTTTTATTCCTAGAGTGTTTTCTGCTTGAGGACTTGTCATAAGCTGAAAGGTCTGCTGCAAGTAGAATAGTCCAGTCATTCTCAACACTTTGCGAGTCACAACACATTTGGTGGCATGTCATGACCCTATGGGAGACACCAGCCTGCTCTCCCTCCTCAGGCTAAATCCAGCCATCTCCTCAGCTCTCCACACATACTTACCTCTGAGTGGTGACACAGTGGTTGAGAACAGCTGGACTAGTCAACAGATTAGTCTGCTTGAATTCTAAGTTGAAATGATGTTCCGGGAAGGATAAATTAAAAACTACTTCTTTCATGACATACGTTACCAAAAGGTACCACATCCTTTTGTCCTTTAGGATCACCTAGACTTTTTTCTTTTTCCTGAGGAGGGATCCTTCCAAGGCTGCCTCCTTAGTTTTGTATGTTTAGGATGTATCAAAAGAAGTTTGATTGTTTTTTTTGCTGGCTGTGAGGTGAGGGCAGGATTTATGAGTTAAAGAAATAGGGAGGTACTGTTTTAAACAGTTGGGATATCTTGATGAAAAGTAGTTCTTTTGCTGTGTTAATAAATTATCTATTCACAGAAATATGTTTTGTTACTGCTGCTCTCCTTTTGAAAAGGGAAAAAAGGCAATCACTTATTTCAACTGGGCAATAGTTACAAATGGTTGCTATGGTTTAGATGCTATTTGACTATCTTAAAATTGCATCACTTTAAGTTCAGGAACTTCATTCTGAAATATATTTAGTATGTTGAATATATTATAAAGCAGGTTAAAAACCTTTCTTGCAGATACGCTATATGATCTAATATTGAATATCAGGATGTATAACTAATCCTGCTGTAATTAAGTGTACTGAAGAATGTAAAATTAATGAGTAATATTTTGTGCACACTTAAAGTTCATTAAGTTTAATATTTAAAACATATTTCTCGATAATGTCTGTAAAAATTCTGACCTAGCACTGTTGTTCTGAGCACAGTAAATCCTCATTAATTTAATTTGAGTGTTTGTGTGAAGCTCAGCCTTGTTTAATTCTCCCTATCAACTGCCTTCACTGAGTACTTCAATGAAGATACTTCTTTGTAATTAAACTGTGCTATTAAATAATTGTGAGATAATACTAACCCTCCATGAGTTCTGAAACCGGAAGCCAAACTCTGAAGGACAAATTAATTGGAGTGCAGAAGTACCCAAAGACAATGGAAATACCTGTAGCTGGCCCATGTCAACTGACTTGTGCTTGCAGGGCTCATGCTACACGGTTGTAAAATTGGGCTGTAGAGATTTGGGCTGGGACTCAATTCTGAGCTCTGGGATATTGTGAGGAAAGACGAACCCAGAGCCCAGGCTCTAGCCTGAGTCCAAACGTGTACACCTCAGTTTTACAGTCCCACAGGCTGATCTCTGTGAGTCAAAGTTGGTTGACAAAGGCATCTGGGATTGTTTAATTGCAGTGTAGGCATACCCTTTTTATAAATTGTCCAATGGTATAGCATACTCCATGCCCACAGGATTGTATCAGTGTCTTATTTCATATATGCTATTTATCCTAAGGCATCCAAAGAGTTAATACCAAGGAAGAATTAGTTTATATTAAGTGTGTGTATATATGTATTTTCCTAAAGTTGTAAACCCTAGCACTTCAGGATCATATAGGTTATTAATAGATTTCTTTTTAATGCTCCCATATAGTTCTCCACTTGTTCTAGAACTTCACATTCAACTCACAGGAAAATATATTTCACAAAAAAATGCCAAAAATCTCTTATTACTACTTTTGAAAAATTGGTTCATACTTTCACTTTCTTCTGAGTCAGCACCCATAATGGAAAACAACTGTTTAATAGCGTGCTCTTCAATCTAGCCAAGAAAGGTATAACACGATTCATTGTCTGGAAATTTAAGCTAGACAAATTCAGAGTGGAGATAAGGTTTAAATTCTTAATGATGAGAGTAATTAACCTTTTGAAACAATTTCACAAGAGTTGTGTTGGCATTTCCATCACTGACTATTTTAAAATTGAAGTTGGATGCTTTTCTAAAACACATGCTCTAGAAATTGATTTTGGGATGTTTTATGACCTGTACTCTTTGGGAGATAATACTAGATCAGGGGTCAGCAATCTTTAGTAAGGCGCATGCTTTACTCTGCCCTACCAGTCCCTGGGACCTGCTGTCAGTGTTGGCAGGTGGGATGTGTTGGCTGTGGAGGTCTGTCACTGTGAGGGCTGGGCCCCCACGGGACATGGTAGGTATGAGGAGGCTGGCTTGTGGGCCTGCGCCCACGTGGGAGACGGGAGGCACATGGCCACGTTGGGGGTTGGGGAGAGGTTGGGTGCAGGCATGTCATTTGGAGCCAGGAGCGGCATGGTTCCAGTTGTGGACTCCTGAAGCAGATGATCACAATGGCTCCTTCTGCCCTTATTATCTGTTAATCTATGAAAGTAAGTTAGTACAGCTATTACAAAATTCAGATTGTAGTTCAAAATTGGCATTGTGAAGCTTGGTACGTTGATCTTAGTTTTGCTAGTGTAGTTTATAAACAGAATGAATCTTCTTAGTATTCAAAGCAACAGAATGTGGCCTTGTGTTACATTGTAGTTGTGTGGCTTGGTCTCCTCCTCCCCATTTGTTGTGTTTGGAAGATGCACAGATACTTAGTTTCAAAATTAAAGTATCAGATGCTCAGTCACCAAGGTTTCCCTTCTCTTAATCTTAACTGTGGGTTTCTCTCTCTCACTCGTCACTTTCCCGTCTGGAGCAGGAGGGAACTGCAGAGGCAGTGCAGGGAGTTAAGATTTGAAGGAGGCAACTACAGCAGAGATTCTGTACAGCAGAATGCTGTATGTTTGCTGTAGCCATTTCTTGCTCCAGTGGCTCTCATATGGTTGTAGTGGCTTTTCAGATGACATTGGCCCCACTACAGCTATCCCCAGCAACCTGTTTGAGACTTCACTGCTGCCGAATGTGATAAATGATTCTGTTTAGCTAGGGTGCTACTAGAACAGGGGTCTCAAACACATGGCCCATGGGCCTCAGGTGGCCCCTAAAGCATTTTCCTGCAGCCTGAGATGACACTATTGTTACCGATATTTGCAATATCATTGTATGAACAGGTTGCAGTGGTGTGGCCCTGGGGCTGACGTATTAGTCCTCATGTGGTCCTTGTTGTGATTTGAGTTTGAGACCCCTGTACTAGAAGTAATGTGGTAGCTATTTGTTAGCCTGTCTGTTTCCACTAAGAGATAATGTCCTACAAGACAAAGTGTAGCCTCTCAGCTATACCCTTGGGAAACATTTTGCCTTCTTCAAAACATCTGGTGAAGGGGGATTTTCTCCCATGAAAACTCATGTAATAGATATTTTTGTTAGTCTTTAAATGCCACAGGACTCCTAGTTTGTTTTTTCTTTTTCTATAAGCTCTCCATCTTCAAACATCTGACAAAGTGGAATTTTTCCAATGACAGTTCATGCAATAAATAAATTTGTTAGTCTTTAAAAGCGCCACAAAACTTCTTGTTTTGCTGAACTGGACTAACATGGCTACCCCTTTGGAACTTTTGTCCTCTTATGCCTTCTGTCCTTGCCTTGGCTCCAAGCCTGATAGTAGTCAAAATGAATTCTTAGAGGCCAGAATTCAGTTTCACAGTGCTTACTAAACAGAAGTCTTGGTCCACAGTAGAGAAGATGACAACAAAAAAGGAACATGTTGCCCAGGAGTTTCACTGTTTCCCCAGTACCCTTTCCTTCCTAACACACAAAATCTGATCTGGGGCACAATAACCTAAAGAAGGAAGAGATCATCCTGAGTTCAAATTTTGACATTAGCTTAGTGCAGCCCCTGATGATGGGGAAGTTTTTACTTGCAACCCTTCGACTGTCCCAAACAGGCAAAGTTCTTCTGATTTATTATCAGTCCATTATTATAAGATTCAAAAGTCAAGCCAGACACAGGAAAAAGTTTATTCAATTGTCTTTACCTCATTCATTGCCAGAGAAGGCAGAGTTTTCCTACTCAGATCAAAGAGGAGAAAGAAGCAAATGAAGATGGCCCGCCTTTCCCTGCTGTCTCTCCTCTCATTTTGTTTGTGGAGCAACATGAGGTGATTCCAAGCCACTAAAAAAATCAGGAAGCCCTTTCATGCAATCCACTTTAATGTAGATCTTAGATTGTTCAAGTAAGAGGGCATAGAAGTATGTTTGATGGGAAAGAAAATCTAGATCAATTTTCAATCTCAATCTTTATTAGTAACAGGTAAACAGCATGACTTGGGGGAGCCAGTGCTCTAGGGCAGGGGTCTTAAACACTTGGTCCATGGGCCGTCTGTGGCCCCTAAAGCTATTTCCTGTGGCCCACAATGACACTATTGTTACCAATATTTGCAATATCTTTGCATGAAAAGGTTTCAGTGGTGTGGCCCTGAAGCTAACATACTAGTCCTATGTGGCCTCATGGAGATTTGAGTTTGAGACCCCTGCTCTAAGGCTATGTCTATATCAGTTTTAGTTCAGACATGCTAGTCTGAACTAACCCAGACTTTTTAGTTTGAGCTAGCTGTGTGTTCTAGTTCGAACTAATGTTTTAGTTCAAATTAGAATGCACGGTTCGTTTGAACTAATGGCTTAGTTTGAACTAACCCTTAGTTTGTGTATTGCATGTGCTTAGTTTGAACTAAAGTTCAAAGTAAGCGAGTAAGTCCGAACTAACATTAGTACTTAATAGTTTGGACTAGGCAAAGCCTAGTGTGGCCATAGACCAAATTAGTCCAGACTAAGCCTCCTTAGTTTGAACTAATTTGGCAACGTAGACCAGTGGTTCCCAACCTTTTTGGTAAGAAGGCATGCTTCAGTGAGACAAAAAATTCCAAGGCATACCCACTTTTTTCAGCTGAATTGATGACTTATAAATGTCACATTTATTATGGTCACAGTCTTACTAGATGGATGCATAGTATATACAATCAAAGGAAGGATCAAATGCTTAATGTTTAAAATCCACTGGGGAAAGAATATACCATCATAGATACATTTTCAAAAGCTTAACTCTTTAACTATTCATGGCCATAAATCTGTTCCACATGCAACACTCAGTTCATGTCTGAATTTTGCAGATATTTCATATATGTAATAATGTTTAAAATATTTCAGTTAGATAATTGAACTGATGCATAATTAAAATTCAGTTGATCAGAGCAAAACGCAGGGTAGAGTAAATAGCAACTTACTGAGTTAGTGGGAAACCTGGGCCTGCCTGTGTGCACAGAGCCTTTTGATCTGGAAAGGAACTGATGAGAGGGCCACCTGTGAATCTTGCTCCACTGATGCACACTCCCTCCTGTTGTTTTTTTATGTATGCTGGTGTTGAAAATGTTAGCTCACAGAGGTATGTTGTTGGAAATGGCAGGAGTACAGCAATAGCATGGTCAGAGAGTGTTGGATATTCATATCCCAAATTCAGCCAAAACATGTCCAAAGATCTCCAAACTTCTGCTTCATTGTGCGATCCGTCTGTAGCTCTGCATATTCCTATTTTTCTTTTAATGTCAGCTTCTTTGCTGAATCACAAAGTGAACTAAATGGATCATGTACCCAGTCATAGTCTTCCACATTTGTCAAGGGGAGGTAGCAGTCAGACTTCTCTTGCAGTGATTTGAGATGTTTAAATATGCAGCTTTGCGCCTTGACAGCTGCAGCTGACCGCGCTAGTGGAAACATCTCAAGTGATACCCTTGCCACTGCTTCTTTTCAAATGCCCAGTTTTGACCTGAAACCTTGAAGTTTATTTGTGATAGTCAGGATTGTCTCATTCTTCCCCTGCATTTTAGTATTCAGCTCATTCAGATGGCTGAAAATGGCTGCAGAATATGCCGGCTTAGCCCACCAGTAATCATCAGCTAGTAACTCTTTATAAGGCAGTTCAGACATTGTTGACAACTCTTGTCACTTCTCTCTGGAGATCATGAACACGGGACAAAACCTTCCTCCATTTATAACCATCGCACCTTAGGGTATAACAGTAAACTCTGATGCTCAGCCCCCATCTCTTCACACAAAATAGTGAACAAAACTGATTTCACTGTCTGTGATTTTATGTAATTCATGATTTTCATAGCTTGCTCTAATACGGCAGCTAACTCTGGTGGCATTGTTTTGGCTACAAGAGCTTTATGGTGGAGCATGCAGTGGTTGGTCTGAATGTCAAGATTTTCCTCTTTCACCTTACTGACAAATCCTTTGACTTTCTCTGTCATGGAGGCTGCTCCCTCAGTGCAAATGCTACGACACATGGCCTAGGTAAGGTTGTTTTTCTTCAAACAAGTATCTGTTACCTGAAATATTTCCTCAACAGTTGCATGACTCAGTAGCTCCTTACTAAACAAAAAATTCTCCTGAATGGAGTTCCCATCAACATACTGAACACAGGCCAACAGCTTGCAGTGTCTGCTTTTGTCAGTGGACTCATCAGTCTGCAAAGCAAACTCCCCACTACCAGTTAACTTTTCTTGCAGTACCTCCTCAATATCAGCTGACATGTCACAATTTGACATTTGACTGTATTGTTAGACACTGGAATTTTGTCAGTCTCTTTTGCAGCATCAGCTCAGAACATCACACCTACGATTTTTTTTACATGCAGGCATAATTAAGGTTTCGGCAATGCTATGGAGCTTCTTTGATTTTGCTATAGGCTCAGCCATGAGGTAACTAGTCTCTTGAGCTTTATCTGACACCCGCACACAATCAATTAGATGGTGGGGTCTGCTTCAGGTTTACTTCTTTCAAGCACCTGAAGTACTGAATGCCTTTTGTTTGCAAAAGATGGATGTTTTGTCTGCACATGGCGTTTTAACTTACTTGGCACCAATGCAGCATTTTCCAACTTCTCTCTGCAGATGAGACATTCAGGTAAGGGGTAAGTGGCATCTCTTGTCCATGAAAATCCAAAGGCCACATAGCTCTCTTTATACTGTCTCTGAACAGCTCTTCCTTTTTTTCTTGGGATTCAGATATTTCATCAGTGACTGAAATAGTGGAGAAATCGCCTCTTTTCACAACAAACATCCATTTCTTCTCAGATCAGGGGAAATAAAATAGGTTTTACAAATCAGGATATGCTCAATTTAGATACATCTGTTAACATTAGTTTTTTTTTTTTTGTCTCTCTTTACTATTGACAATAAAGCATGTGAATGCCGTTGTTAAGTTATATGGTCATTAATAAAAACTACCACATCATCTCAACTTTGCTTTTTGGCCACCAGTGTTAGCATGTTCACATTTTAAAATTGAAAGACCAATACCTCACTTTAAATTTGATGATTAATTTTCATGAGTGTTAAGAGTTGTAATTTTGGTTGGTTAATATTCTTTATCCAAAAAAGTTGAACACCCCGATCTTAAAGGGCCACACTGCAATACTTTTTCCCAGTCACAAGCCAGCAGGCAAGTTTTGGATAGATGAAGCATAGCTTTTAGAAACTGATATTAATTAAAATAAATTGATTTATAGACTTTATTTGGTTCTCTAATGGTCTGTAAAAGCAGGGAGGGCAGGGGCGGCCATGTGGGTAGCAAGGGAAAATGTTGAGAGCAGGGAAGGAGTGAATGTGGAGAGAAGGGCAGGGGTGGCAAAGAAAGGTGAGGGAAGGATAAGGGTGTCTCTGTGTGATGGCAGGAGGAGCCTGGGGATAGGAGGGTTGGTGGGGGAGGTGATCCTGGAGAGTGAAAGAGCAGGGCAACATTAGGGAGCAAGGACACGCAGTGGAGCAGTTGGCACCTGATAAGGCTTGTGTGGGGGGGGAAGCCCAGTGGCCCTTATTGGTCCCCCCCCCTTGCCCACCTGCCAACCTCCAAGCTCCGCTGCTGGCATCACCAGGGACAACCTTCTCAGGCCCCGCCAGCCCTCTGCCCCCCCTCAGCCTCGTCGGGCCCTCACCAGCCTCCATGGGCCTTGCCTGGGCCCTCACCACAGTCCCCATCAGCCCTTGCTGACCTCCTCAGGGCCCCCACCAGTCTTCCTGGCATCACCAGGGCCACACCATGCTAGGCTGCGGCTGGTGCTGCATCACGCAGCCACAGATGCAGCATTCCCAAACCGCAGCCTAATCCCCCTGCTGCCACCATCACGGGCCATGGCGTCCCCAGGATCGCGGCCGGGGCTGGATGCCGCTGCTGCTGCTCACATCGGCCCTGGCATCATCAGAACTGCAGATGGGGCTGGATCCTGCCACTGCCACCTGCGGCATCCCAAGGATCACCTCTGGGGCCAGCTCACGCTGCCAGATGGAGCTGGATAGGGCGGGGCGGGGGCTGGATTTGGGACTGCAGTGAAGGCTGGATACCTCCATTGCTGGTCAGTGTCCATGTGGCTTGACCTGCTCCTGCTTCAGCATGGCCCCCACTGTCGGCAGGGGCCAGCATCAGCTGTCTGCCCCCCCCCATGGGTCTCACAGGGGGTCTCCCCTCCAGACCCCCCCAACCTGAATGCATCCCTTGACCCCCTCAACCCCATTCACTCTGCTTCACCTAGCCTGCACTTACTTCAAGCCAGTAGGTGTGAAATGCACCTGTATGAGTCTTTTGCCACCCTGCGCAGCCCATGTGGCAGCACTGCACACGGAGGGGGTTTTAAAATAACTCAGACCAGTTACAGCTCTGGCTTAAATTCCCCTCTGCCTTCACGGCACACTAAAGGAGTTGCTGTGGCACACCAGTTGGGAACCACTGGTGTAGGCATAGCCAAAGAGTCAGATTGCCTGGTCAGGAGGCTAGAGATTTGCTTGATATTTTGTGGGTGGGAATGTGACATCAGGTATAGTTTAATGACAGCTCAAATGGAGAACTGGTTAAAAGATTAGGTACCTTCTAAAGGAAATATGTAATATTCTGACAAATGAAAGAATCTATAAGAGTACAAAGGAGGTCATATAAGCCATCTCATGTTTACTAAGGGGCCAAAGAATTGGACCTGTTGATTGTGGGTAAATGTACCAATAATTCACGATATTGTTTTTGGCTGCCAGAACTACTGGGGAACATGTAAACCACATTGAATCACAAAATGCCCAATAGAGTCTCATAAAAGCAAATATGTTCAAGGTGGAGGCCTTAAAATGTCTAATAGTGACTGTAAGTGATTTCCTTCCATTGAAACACCTGTTACAGGTCCATCTTCACACTTCCACAGAAGTGTGTCTTTACAAGTTACCTGTACTTCTGCTACCACTGGGGGCACTTCTAGTGCAAAGTTCTTTTGGTCTGTTGACCTCATGTAGGGATTATATCTAGTCTCTGCTTTGAGGCCATGTGAGAACGGGGAATCTAGGCCTGCCTGGTTTTGAACATCTTATCACCTTGCTGCAGAGTGAGAAATTGATTGTGAATTTGAGATACGAGAAAGATATGGAAGGGTGTGCTTTTATTATGTGACATTTACCCAGATAAGTCTGAAGCCTTCAGAAATTTGACTGCATTGCTAATACTTCAGCAGCCAATTGTTAGAAACATTGCAAGGCTTCTGTGATAAGGTGGGTCAAAACACTCATCTTGGCATCAGTTTCACTCAAGAATTTCATATGCCATTCCATTGAGAGCTGCAAATGAAAGATGAAATGTCAGAAGGAGATGGTCCACTATTCAGAGAGCTAGCCTGGGAATCAGGAGACTGCTTTGCCATAGATTTCGTCTGTGACTTCGGGCAAGTCATTTGGTGTGTCTGTTCTGTGTCTGTGAAATGGGGTTAATAATACATCCCCCATCTTGCTGAAGTGTTTTGAGGTGAACTACAGTAAGAGGTGGTGAGGTGCTCAAGTTCTTTGATAGGCAGTATATAAATACCTGAGTGAATAGATACGTCAGGACCACATAGTCATCTTCCATACTCCTGTCTCTGTATGTTCTCAAGATGCTGCATCTACAACATAGATATCCTGTCTCTGGGGACACAGTGTTTGGCAGGAGAGTCCTTCTGAATGTGTGATGCTTTTAGTAATACCTGTCTACTTTATTGATACCATTTATTATACATAGTTGTTGATCTAATCTTTTTCCCAGGATGATATTTACTGGTCTGAATATCCCACAGTTAAGTTATTGGAAACAAAAAGGGCAGTTCTTTCTAAAGAATTTCTTTTCTTGGAGTCTTGATATTTTTAAAGTTACTTTCCCTGAAAGGTTATTTCTGAGGACTTGCAGATTTAAGGTGTGTGTTCTTTGTATGTTGTGAGTAGTTGAAGTCTTGCAAACAGTTTAGTTTAATTTTATAGCTATGTTAAGTATTTTGGTTAATTAGAACTGTAGTATTTTAAAACTACAGAAATTTATGTATTGGGAACAGGGCAGAAGTGCTGTGCCTTCTCTAGGACAAAATGTCTGGTGTGTCCACAGTTACCTACTGAGGAGGGAGAGGGAAATTCATTGTTAAAACTGTGGGATATAAAGGGTACAAGAAGGGACATTCTTAGGGAAGAACAAATTTTCTTAGTGTTTTCTAGTGCTCTAAAATGAAGTGAAATCGCATAAATAATAGAAATCACAAAACTGAAGTTTGACCCAGCCATTCACAGTTGCTTTTCATTAAATTATATTTGAGGTTTTGACTATACTGGATTTATTGTATGTATCATCTGAATAATATGGAAGACATTACTTTCAGTAAAGTGTATTGTTACTTATCATAGGAGAATTCTCTACTCTGATAAACAATTGAGCCTGCAATTCATTTAGAAACACGTTTATTATAGGAGAATAGTAAATTACAAATTGATGAATTAGTAACTCCAACAAATAATGAATCCCTAACCTAGCAAAATATATAGGGGAGTGGGGTAACTATTAAAAATTTAAATTGGTTTTATTAGAGTCTAGACTAATTCCTATTTGCGCAATAGTAGCAAAAGCAATTTTCTGCTGTGGTTAACTGGTTTTCATAGCATGTGCCAAATTTTGAAATTTTTCAATGTGTAGGCTTTGCCTTATATGCACATTAATTTTTATAAAGTGGTGATGTTAATACAAATTATGCATTTTCCTGAAGCGGCATCTAATGCCTGTTTTGCTCTTACTTTGCTGGAATTTTCTTGGAATTGATTTAACAGTAAGATAGAAACAACTCTGTGATTCACAAAAAGGAAAACTTCAGTAGGCTTTTGTTTAATTTTATTCTTATCAAAAGTTGATTTTGTATTCTGAGGATGAAAATTATGCTTTATGAGGGAAGAAGTAAGTAAATGTCCATGTCTCCCCTAATTGTCATTCCTTTTTGATGTTACTTATCTGGAAATTCCCATTGCTCACTGTATGTGCTGCTGTGTTATCAGAGTTTGGAAAATTTGCTAGATGCGTACTGGTCAAAGGTAGATATGAAAGATGAATAGAGTGCCTTCAGTTGTCTTCAGCTTCTTTTTCAACTGGCAGATGTTGGTTGTAAAATTATCTCCCTGCTTGACAGTTTTTATGTAATTATGCTTAATTAGTTCTCAGGTTTTGAGTAGTTTTAATCCTTTTTTGTCCATTCAACAGTCACTTAAAATCGTAAATGTCTGCAAATGTGAGCAAGTCTTGTCTGAGTAATGTATGACAAAATGTGTTAGAAATCTTTGTATTATCTGCCCCTGATTGATGCCAAGGTGAACGTGGGCCAGCTCCTCCATAAATATCATTATGGGGGGGTGAGAAAGCAGACAACTTCAGACCTGCCCAGATGTTTTTTGTTTGGAAACTCTTTAGTGCAGCTGAGTGAAGGTTTTTAAAACAAGCCTTCCTCTTAGCATAGGCATGGAATCAGTCAAATTGAAATATGCATAGGGCTATGATTTTGTATGTGCCAAGGTGCGAATGGAGATTAGGAGGGTCTGCTCGGGTGAACAAAGATAACCTGACTAATTAGCCATTTTTAATTAACATTGTCAACTACTTAGTAGCTATTATAGCCTAGTTGCTGCCAGAGCTAAAGAGGAGAGGGTCAACTCTGACACATTTTGGGTATTTCTACACAGCAGTTAGATATTTGTAGCTGGCTCATGCCAGCTAACCTGAGCTCCTGGGGCTCCAGCAGCAGGGCAGTTTTTCTTTACTGTGTAGCAGATCCTCCCACCCTGTTAGATCCTAGAGCTTGTGCTTCAGCCCGAACCAGAAAGACTACATCCAGAGTTCTTAATTTTTTTCACAGTGGCAACATGGCTGGGAGGCATCCCAGCCATGTGCAACACACCAAACCTCCTCCCCCTCCTTCTCCCCCACCTCTCCCCTGGAAACCCCTTTTGGCCCCCAGCTCAGCCTCCCACCAGAACCTACCTCCAGGGCTGGTGCTACTCGTAAGCTGGCCCTGCGTTGAAGGGGGGGGTGCCAGCATTTGAGGGGTGCCAAAAGGGGCAGTGCTATTGCGCTACCCTGATGATGTCACTAGTCTGCACTGGCTTTGCTCTGCTCCGGAGGGGGGTGCCACAATCCCCAGTGCTATTCCTGCCCAGCTCCCAAGGCCAGCCCATCTATCTCGTCCTCTGCCACCTGAATCCACCCCCTCGCCCACTTATCTACCTGGCTCTTGGGCCCTGGACTGCTCTGGCCAGCTCCAGTGTGGCCCAGGCTCAGGACAGGGCTCCCTCTAGCCAGCCCTGTCACGGCCACGGCTGCTCCAGTTTGGGGCATAGCGTGGCAAGGGGGGGCGGGGCAGGAGCAGGCTCAGCCCACAACACACTAACCACTGTGCCACGACGCACTTTTGTGTTGCAGCACAGTGGTTGAGAGCCACTGGTCTACCAAGCAGTGAAACATCTGCGCAGCCTGATCTGTGTGAACCCCAGTCAGCTGACACTGGACAGCTACAAGTGTCTAGTTGCTGTGCAGACCTAGCTTCTAACCTCCATTAATGGTGAGCAAGTGGCCTGAGTTGCCTATGCCTTCACCCTTGGGGACAAAATGTGATATAGGAGTGCGTTCCACCCCTTACTGAATGTGTGAGGGGGAAGGAGGGTGTCAGTCAGTCTTCCCTCAGCTATTGCATGGGATCAGCAATTCAGCTACCTCCTGCCCAAAATGACAACCTTCTGCTACTTACTAATATAGTTAGTCCTGTAGCTTAAGTGGTAGAATGTTGTTTGCAACTCTTTTGGCTTTTACTCAAACATTAAAAGACAGCTATTTAGGTGCAAAATTGAACAGTTGAAAACTGGGAAATGCTAGATTCTGTGGCCCATACAACCTTAATGCTGCTCCTTTTGTGTATGAATTATGATACACTAATTAACCCGATTTGGTCACATACTGTTCTTCACAGTGTGTCATTCAGTGCATAGGATGGACTGTTCTCAGAGAATGAATTGGTGCCATGTTGTGAATCAGGCTATTGTCTCTCAAATCCTTGCTTTAGAAATTGGAATGTCTGAAGTTGAGAATTAGGTGGGGGGCAGCGGGAAGAGAAAGGGTGGTCTTATGACTAAGACAGATAAATGATATACCCAAATTGGCTTCACCCTTTTCTCTGTCACTGACTTTCTGTGGTGCAGCTGAGCAAGTCATTTAAAGTAGAATGTTAGCATGTGGTCACTAATTATGGTTTGTTTTTTTTTGTTTTTTTTCCTGGGTGCCTTGAGTTCTGAATTTTCAGAAGTGCTGAGTGTCTGCAACTGAAGTCAGTAGGAGCTAGGGATCTTCAGAAGCTGATTATTTTGCATTGAGGGCTGAAGGAGTGAGCATAGGGTTGAGAGTATTAGATGTTGAGTTGTAAGCCTGTTTTTTTTTCTGCTGATTTATTATGAGGTCTTAGGCATATCATTGTTTTCCCATCTGGAAAATGGGAATGATTTTTCTAACTCAGGAGAGAGCGGTACATAGATGTATTAATATTTAAAGTGCTTGGATGCTGCAGTGATACGTGCCTTAGAAAAGAGGAATAATTTTATGTTCAGTGCAGAATTTGGAGTGTGCACAAGTAAGGAAGGCAGGGGCCACTCACTGAATGATGAGGTTTAAAAGTATTGAACTTCTGCTTCATATATACTAAGTGGGGCGGGGCTGTTGTTAGGGAGAGGGGTGGTGAAAATAGTATGGAGTATTTTAGTATCTTATATGTGTAAGGGGGCATTATTAATGTCGCATGGACAACCCAATTTTCAAATGCTTCACTTTACAATCTAACTAATGTTCTTTTAATATACGTATTTCTGTATATTATGTTATGTACTATAATCAGTGGTGTCGCTGGGGGGGGGGGCCTCAGGGAGCCTCAGACCCTCTCAAACTCAGGGCCAGGCCCTGAGTAGCACACCCTAAAACTGCATGGGAGTGCACTGTCGCACCTCCAGGAGGGGGAAGAGCATATTTGGGCACAGACTGGCTGACCTAGTGAGGAGGGCTTTAAACTAGGTTCAACGGGGGAAGGAGACCAAAGACCACAGGTAAGTGGCAATGTGGGTGATCTGGGGGAAGGGATGGAACTTGGGGGGTGCTGGGACTGTAGCACCAGCAGTAAAAGAGAAGGTAGTTGGAACATGGGGGGGGGAATCAGATGAATGTCTTAAGGGCTCTACTGAAGCCCCAATATGCAAGGAGAGTAGGGGAGGAGAACTCCAAGAACAAATGCAAGGAGGTTTATGTAACAGAATTGAAAATCAACATGACAAAGTAGGGCAATCGGCTGGGTATCTTAGGTGCCTATACACTAATGCAAGGAGCCTGGGAAATAAGCAAGAAGAATTGGTAATACTAGCGCAGACAAGGAACTATGATATTATAGGAATAACAGAGACGTGGTGGGATAGTCTGCACGACTGGAGCTCTGCCATGGATGGGTATAAACTGTTCAGGGAAGAAGAGGGGGAGGAGTAGCACTATATGTAAAAGAGCTCTATGACTGCTCAGAGCTCCATTATGGAAGTGGAAGTGTGCCAGTAGAAAGTCTGTGGGTTACATTGAGAGGGGAAAGCAACAAGGGGGATGTTGTGGTGGGTGCCTGCTATAGACCACCAGACTAGAAGCAGGAGGAGGATGAGTGTTCTATGGACAACTAGCGGAAGCTTTTAGATCACAGACCCTGGTGCTCATGGGGGACTTCAATTTCCCTGACATCTGCTGGGAGGCCAATACAGCAGTGCATGGGCAATCCAGGAAATTTTTAGAGAGTGTTGGGGACAACTTTCTAGTACAAATGCTAGAGGAACCAACTAGGGACCTTGCACCTCTCGATCTGCTGCTCACAAACAGGGAAGAATTGATCAGGGACATAGAGGTAAATGGCAAGCTAGGCAGTAGTGACCATGACATGGTTGAGTTCAGGATGCTGATTAAAGGAAGAAAGGAAAGAAGCAAAACAAAAACCCTGGACTTCAAAAAAGCAGATTTTGGCTCCCTCAGGGAACTGATGGGCAGGATCCCTTGGGAAGCTAATCTGAAGGGGAAAGGAGTCCAAGAGAGTTGGTTATATTTTAAAGAAACCCTGCTAAGGGCCCAGGAAGTTGCCATTCCAATTAGGAGAAAGAACAAACATGTGAGTCAGCCAGAATGGCTTAGCAGAGAACTCTGCTCTGATCTTAAACCTAAAAAGGAAGCTTACAGGAAGTGGAAGCTTGGTCAGATGACCAAGGAGGCATATAAAGATATTGCTAGGGGTTGCAGGGATAAAATCAGAGAGGCCAAAGGGCAAATGGAGTTGCAGCTAGCGAGGGATGTAAAGGATAACAAGAAGGGGTTCTACAAGTATGTTAGTAACAAGAAGAGGATCAGGCATGGTGTAGGTCCCTTGCTGAATGGGGCAGGCATCCTCATGACAGAGGATGAGGGAAAAGCTGAAGTGCTCAATGCGTTCTTTGCTTCAGTTTTCACGGGCAGGTTTAGCTCCCAGCCCACTACCATGGGTGTGGCAGATTGGAGAGAAGGAGAGAGGCCCTTGGTGATGGAAGGTCAGGTTAGGGACTGCTTAAAGAAGCTGGATGTGCACAAATCCATGGGGCTAGACGAACTGCATCCAAGAGTGCTAAGGGAATTGGCCGATGAGATAGCAGCACCGCTGGCCATTATCTTTCAAAACTCATGGAGAACGGGGGAGGTGCCAGAGGACTGGAAAAAAGCAAATGTAGTGCCTATTTTCAAGAAAGGGAAAAAGGAGGATCCAGGGAATTACAGACCAGTCAGCCTCACCTCAGTCCCTGGAAAGATTATGAAGAAGGTTCTCAAAGAATCCATCCTCAAACACTTAGAGGGAAATAAAGTGATCAGGAACAGTCAGCATGGATTTACCAAGGGTAAATCATGCCTGACCAATCTCGTCTCCTTCTATGATCAGATGACTGGTTTTCTGGATGCAGGAAGAACAATTGATGTGATATACCTTGATTTGAGCAAGGCTTTTGATACAGTTTCCCACAGCATTCTCATTGGCAAATTAAGGAAGTATGGGTTGGATAGGTAGACTATAAGGTGGGTAGAAAACTGGCTTGATCAACGGTTTCAGCGTTTAGGAATCAATGGTTCCATGTCTAGCTGGTAACCAGTCACGAGTGGTGTGCCCCAGGGGTTGGTCCTGGGGCTGGTTCTGTTAAACATTTTCATCAGTGATCTGGATGATGGAATAGACTGCATTCTTAGTAAATTTGCGGATGACACCAAGGTGGGGGGACCAGTAGACACGTTGGAGAGCAAGGACAGGATTCAGGGAGACCTAGATAAATTGGAACAGTGGGCCAATAGAAATCTTATGAGGTTCAATAAGGACAAGTGTAAAATCCTGCACGTGGGACAGAAAAACCCCATGCACTGCTACAGGCTGGGAAACATTCAGCTAAGTATCAGCAGTGTAGAAAAGGCCCTGGGGGTCATGGT
Source organism: Podocnemis expansa (assembly GCA_007922195.1). Classification (NCBI taxonomy): domain Eukaryota; kingdom Metazoa; phylum Chordata; order Testudines; family Podocnemididae; genus Podocnemis; species Podocnemis expansa. The sequence continues at coordinate 40,300,687 of ML681984.1, read as the reverse complement.
GGATGGGAAGCTAGATATGAGTCAGCAGTGTGCTCTTGCTGCCAAAAAGGCCAATGGCATACTGGGCTGCATCAAAAGAAGTATTACCAGCAGATCAAGGGATGTGATCATTCCCCTCTGTTCTGCACTGGTAAGGCCACATCTAGAATACTGTGTTGGGTTTTGGGCTCCCCACTACAAAAAGGACAGGGACATGCTGGAGAGAGTTCAGAAGAGGGCAACCAAAATGATTAAAGGGCTAGAGCACAAGCCCTATGAGGAAAGACTGAAAGCATTAGGCTTATTTAGCCTGCAGAAGAGAAGATTGAGGGGGGATTTGATAGCAACCTTCAACTACTTGACGGGATGCTCTAAGGAGGATGGAGCTCGACTGTTCTCGGTAATAACAGAGGACAGAACGAGGAGCAATGGTCTCAAGTTGCGGTTAGGGAGGTTGAGGCTGGATATTAGAAAAAACTTTTTTACTAGGAGAGTGGTGAAGCATTGGAATGAGCTGCCGAGGGAGGTGGTGGAATCTCCATCTTTGGAGGTGTTTAAGGCCTGGCTGGACAAAACCATGACTGAGATGGTTTAGTGGGAGTGGTCCTGGCTCTGGCAGGGGGGTTGGACTAGATGACCTCATGAGGTCCCTTCCAACCCTATCATTCTATGATTCTATACCTCTGCAAAGGGAATACTGCTGGGCCGTGGCCTGTATCCAGCCAGAAGACAGAGTCTTGCGGCTAGGGGTAGGAGTTTCTAAAACTCCTGACCCTGCTCTGAGCATGCTTAGAGCAGCGTCAGGGTGGGGGCCTCAGCCGCTGCTGCAGCCCCTTTCTCCCAGCCGGGAGCCAGGTAAGGGGGCCAGGGGGTGGGGTCTGGAGGCAGGCATGTCAGCCACATGGGGAAAGGGTGCGGGGGAGGGGGTTGGCACAGGGCAGTAGGGTCTAGCAGCAGGGCCATGGGTTGGGAAGGGCTTGGAGGGCCATGGGAGGGGGAAGGGAACAGATCGGGGGCCCCCCTTAATATTTATCTGTAGCAACGTCCCTGACTGTAATATATATTATACAAATATTTATAGAAAGAAAATAATTAAAAGGTGGTTGAGCCACATAAATGTCAGCTTAATGTGGCAGTTTTAAAAGCAAAGCAATTTCTTAGTCTTACAATTGCTACTGGAGATGGTATAAGACTTTTTTCTATAGTGTGCATGTGTAAATTCTTGTGTGTGTACCTAAGTTTTAAAGTTAGCCAGGTACTGAAAATGGTGGTGTATTTTTGCTTTTGCTTTGAAAAAACAGGTTTAGCATTGGTTGGACTTCAGAAATAATTAATTAAAATGCATTAATTTGATGAATTACCTTTATCTGTAAATAATTTTCATGTATACTTTTGGAATAAAATGTACCTATAATAATTGTCATATGCACTTATGAGAGTTTGTTCTATCATGGCTCTGCTTTTCTCACGGTGGGAGAGACATAGAAGTATCAACGTTTTGTGACATTAACCCCTTCCTTCTGCTTGGCAGCTGATCTTATTTCTTCCATTTGCTCTTTTGGAGAGAAAAGGAGCCACTGTTATATGCGTTAGACAGGGCACGTGGCTAGGTATGTACGCAGGGCTGGTGCCATTTTGGACTTATGCAGAGCAGGTTGAACAGTCAAAGCTGTTGACTTGTATCCCCTGATAATGAGCACAGAAAATATGATTGTCTGGTGATGGTTTCCTATGATCCTTTGGTCAAATGTTTATTCTGTCATCAGTATTGCCCTGGGTTTTAAGGATCTTTCAGCATCTAAACAGAAATTGGAACAGATGGTGAGTTCTGTGTTAGTATACCTTGTATTGGGGAGGAGTGGAGAATCATAAATTATCCCGTACTCTGAACTGGTCAGAGTCTTGACCTCTAGTTGTGATGGGCTTGTGGCTAACACACTGGACTGGGATTCAGGAGGTCTGGATTCTTTGCCTAGTTCAGCCGCAGGCTTTGTGTATGACCATGGGCTAGTCTGTTAGCATTTGTCTCTATATCACTTTACTATCTGGAAAATGGAAGTATGTTCCTACCTTGCAAGGTAAACTCATTGTTGAGTTCCAAAGGGATAGCTAGGTCAGTTTAGTCCAGTGATTCCCAACCTTTTCAGTAACATGGCATGCTTCAATGAGACAAACAATTCCACAGCACACCCACTTTTTTCATCTGAATTGATTACTCATAAACATCATGTTTACTTACATTTACTGTGGTTACAGTCTTACTAGAAAGGTTTGCAACATAGTGCATAGAAGAAGCTAAACAGGGATCAAATGCATTATTAACAGTTCAAAAAAAAGTCATCTCAGTTTTGCCCTTTGGCCACCTGCGTTTAGAATGTTCACATTTTAGAATAGAAAGACCGATATCTCGCTTTTAATTTGGTTGATCTTCATGAGTTTTATGAATTGTAATTTTTGTTGGATAGAATATTATTTAAGATGAAGCAGTGTTTTACATTGCTTTTCATTATCTTTTTACAAAATTTCACAGCACAGTTGGACAATTCTCAAGGCACACCAGTGTGCTGTGGCACACTGGTTGAAAACCACTGGTCTAGTCCAGCAAAACAAACAAGGAGTCCTGTGGCACTTTTAAAGACTAACAAATTTATTTATTGCATGAGCTTTTGTGGGAGAGAATCCAGCTTCATCAGATGCTTGAAGATGGGGAACTTAATGGGAGAAAAATAAATGCAGGCAAGTGTAGGTCATAGGATCTGGTTAGGCTGTAACAGTCAAATCGAAGCAGTTCTTAAGATTCAAACAGCGGAGTACAGCAATTAGCGAGGTAGTGGGTGGGGTATGAGGGAAATAAAATTACCTGTTGTTATGGGAAAGAACTCCATAGTGTTTATTCAGCCCTTTGTTCAGAGTCGGATTTACATATGACTTCCAATTCTGCAGTTTCTCTTTGGAGTTTTGATTTGTTATTCATTTGTTTGAATGCAGCTATTAACAGATCATCACTGGAGTGAACAGGGAAATTGAAGTGTTCCTCTGTTGGTTATAGAATGTTATTTCTTACGTCGGTTTCGTGTCTTAATTCTTTGGCACAGAAGCTGTCCTGTTTGTCCAATGTATAAGGTGTGGTGGCATTTCTGGCATGTGGTGGCATAGATCATGTTGGTGGATGATGAGCAGGTGAATGAGCCTTTGATGAAGTAGCTGACTTGATTAGGTCCTGTGATGGTGTCTTTTGTGCAGATATGCAGCCAAAGTTGTTGTTGGTGTTGGTTGCAGGGTTATGTGCCCACTTTAATGTTTCTGTTGTTAGGTCTGCAGTTGCTGCTGACAGGGCTGTTCCTGGGGGGGATGGGGGCACTGGGTGAATCTCCCTCTGCAGGGCTCCCACTCACTCACCCTGGTACTGTGGGGTGGGGCTGGCTGGCCCAGGGGAGGGGAAGGCCCCCTGCTCCGGCTGTCCCATGCCGCAGAGCGGGCAAGCCTACGAAAAGTGGAGGCCCGATTTAGTGCTGCCAGTCAGCCCCCTCACCAAGCATGCTGCTTTAGGGTCTGCTGGAGCAGTGGGGAGGGGGCAGGAGGCAGTGCGGCTGGGGGGGGGGGGGCAGTGTCTGACGAGGTGAGATTCTTTTCTACAAAAGCTCATGTGCTAAATAAATTTGTTAGTCTTTAAAAGTGCCACCAGACTCCTTGTTTGTTTCATTGTTTGTTGGATCCTCAAATACTCTGTTGATAAACACCATAAATAAACTATAAAGTAGTTCATCCTGATTGCATTCCGCTTTCAGCAGTACTACTGCTTTAATATATTAAGAAATACTATAAAACAAAACTAAGGATGTTTTCTGTACTTCTCATTTGCTGACAGGCACTCGCATCCTATAGACTCAAACTGGTGGACCCGTTTACATTTTCTACTGTGATAGCCATATCAAATCTGTCCTCTGCTTCAGTAAAGTATAGCCATAGTAGCAGTACTGCTGAAGTAACTTCCCTTTACCTAAGGGTTCCTGCAGACACCTTAGCAAGGATGTTCTCCATTCAGAAATAAGTTATAGAAACTATAGGAGTTCTGTTCCAGGACTCTCATTGCCGAGAAAGTTTCCCTGTTTTGTTACCTAGTGGTGTTGCAGGCAGTGCACAGCAATCCAAAACAACTGCTCCAGGTAAGCAATCTGGATGAAAGAGCAGATAGGAAAAAATGGCATCAGCTGTTAAACTGCAAAACAAATTCTGAGAACAACATAGACGCTACTGCTCATGGAAAACATGTTCTGGGTGTGTTGCATTAGTTTTTGCGAGTTCATAGTGTTCCCTTCAGTTTGGTACTTTTGAAAGTATCTTAAAAAGAACTTTTAGCCAAAAATCTGCTAAAATCAAGTAACGTATTTTTAGCAAATGTTTAGTTGTTTGTAGTTTTCACAGCTATCTCAGTTCACTATAGTTCTTTACAAGTAGGAACACTTCCAAGAGTAATATTCCTTTTTGGTGTTTCTCTCTTGGAGAGTGTTGTGTTGTTTCTGTCTTGGATGTAGGAAGGTTCTGTTGGTGAGGGAGCATGTTCAGAATGTAGTTGAGGACCTGAAGATAAGAAACTATATGCCCTTGTACCATCAACCCTAACCAAATAAGTTTCAGTATTGTTTTCAAGACCAGCTAAAGGATTACTGAATCTGGGATAATATTTTAAATATTCAGGATTTGTACTTCAATACAATCATTCTTCCCTTTTGCACACAACAGTAGTTTTCTGTGCAGCTACTTCCAGGATATCGTTGTTTGGTCTCTGCTCTAATCCAGTTATAGAAGTGGAGGAAAGCAAAGTACAAATAATATTGATCTTCATAATGCAACCATATGTCTTCACTGGTATCAAGGGTTACCATGAAAATAGTATGCATATATGAGCCTTTCTTTATATTCTTTCAGTTTACTATTTCCTGCACCCAGCCAGCTAAACACTGTTCAACACACTCAGGAAGGACCTTGTCATGGTTCTTTTGCTCATAGCATTATTTGGTATGCTAACACTTCCTGTGCATGCTGCAGAAAGAAGCACCTTTAAGTTTGGGAATAGAGCAAAGGCACAATGTTGAAATGTCTACATTGTACCACATCTTCTCTCTATTCATTTTTTAGTGCTTATTGATTTATTTTGGGCCCTCTGTTGTTGGGATGGCCAAACCATTGCAAAGGCATATAGAACATGATTTAACAGTCTGAGGGCTGGAGCAGGAATGTGTATTTAGTGAACAACTTCTTTAGAAAAAGCTGATGTAAAGATGGGTCTGGCTGAAAACTGAAATACTTTAGTGTGGTGTTTGCTGGAAGGAAAAAAACCAATAAACCAAGAGTAGATTTTTCTCTGTCTTGTGTGTGTGCACGTGTGAGAGAGAGAGACGGACAGACAGACACTTGGATTAGGCACAGTATCTCAGAATTTTGTTGAATTGTGACTCTTACTAAAAAACAGTAGTTTTCAGAACCACCAACCGCAGTCAGATTCAGTCTTAAAGTATCTGTACTATGTACTTAAATGAACAACATATAATCAGGTACTGGATCAGAATTTATGTTCCAAGGGTGCTGGAGGAACTAGGCGCCACCTTCTGCTTTTCATGATGCTCCTGCCACCTGGTTCAAGTGTAGAAATCCTATGTAGAATGTGAAAGAGAGGTATTCTTGTTCCTGAAATCAAAGTATGCAGAAGACTGATTCAGTATTGTGCAAGCTGATTCCTTCCATTGCTTGCTGCTCACATACTCTTGTCTATTTAAGCTTTTATTGCAGATTTTTGGTCAGAAAACTGGAATCAAGAACTGGCAGCACAGAGGTGGGTCATGTGAGGTGCACAGGCTAGATATTAATAACAGTTTCTTTGAGTGATTGCTCATGTCAGTTCTGCTTCAGGTGTGCGCACGCCGCATGCACTAGCTGCTGGAAACTTTTCCCTTAGAGTCCCCCAAGGTTAGCTATGGAACACCCTGGAGTCATGCCCCTATAGCGCGCTATATAAAGGGCTCCACTGACGCTTCCCTCTCACTTCCTTGTTCCTGCCTGTGATGGCTGCTGGAACGTCTCTTGCTCAGCAAGAACTTCCCCGTTTACTGCTGCTATCCAGCCATAGCATTTACTGTTAGATTTGTTATTTGTTAGTCTGTGGGTGGGAGCATGCCAGGCTTCAAGTCATGTGGAGCCTGCAAGAAACTAATGCCTCTGGATGACCCACACTCTTCATGCCTTAAGTGTTTACGAGAAGCCCACCTTTAAGGACGTTGCAAGATCTGTAAGAGCTTTCATCCTCAAAAGAGCATAGGCAACACCTTAAAGTATATGATAGAGGAAGTTCTTCGCCGTTGGGCACCATTGAGCCTGGCACCACTGGCATCCCTGACGCAGGAAAGATTAGAGGAGGAATTGCAGCTCCCCTCTACTCCCGAAACCTTTGAGGCAGTGAGGGAGCTCACTGAAGAGACTGACCCTCCAAGCCACCCAAGCCTGGACCAGAGGCAGTCAGCACCGGTCAGCCCCTAGTGCAGTCAGTGAACAAGCCTCTGCTGTCCAGACCGCAGTCCTCCTGGTCCTGGGACCCCGCACCACAGGTGGTTGCAGAGCACCCACCATCCCTGGTGTGACACAGATGATGATTGCTCAGACGCCATTTGCTGGCACTGTCTGGCACTGCACCTGTGTGGTCCCCACGCAGCAGCTGTGCCTCCTCCACATTTTCAGGGGTAGGATCTGTGGGAACAAGATGGACAGGCACCGCACCCCATCAAGACCAAGGAAGTCAGCACCTGCATCCCATTGTCAGCCGCAGTGGCACGGACCCTCTTAGTGGCCATTCTGGACTCTATGGGCTTACCACGAATCACAGGATCCTCATTCAAGCCGTTCTCTCTCCCAGGCCTCGGACTCTAGAACCTGTCTGCCTCGCTCAGTGCTCCTCAGGAGGCCTCAGATGTCTCTGACCTGAACTCCCCTACAGGAGGCACTCAAGATCATGGGCTGGAAAGCCTTAGACAAATTCCAGGACAAGCGGGGCCAGGAATCCAAAACTGAGCTGTCAGCAGTGATTAAAGAAGGCAAGGTGGTCTCAAGAGCTCTACTCCAGTCGGCTCTCAATGGGGCAGATGCAGTGGCCTGCACCATGTCTTTGGTAATGAGGTGTTTTTCCTGGCTCCTTGCCTTGGGTCTGCCCCTAGAGGTTCAGACCACAATTCAGGAACTCCCCTTTGAAGCGCTGGAGCTTTTTCTTCTCAGACAGATTCTAAGCTGTAAAGCTTAAAGGATTTGAGGGCAAGCCTCAAGTCCCTGGCCCTCCATACCCCAGCTTCTCAACAGATGCACTTCAAGTTTCAACCCTCTCCAAGATCATACCACCAGAGACAAGACTGGCTGGAGAAGAGGGGCCAGAGTGGAAGGTGGAACAGCCACTCTTTGGGCCAGAATCAAGGTTGTACCCATCAGCCTATGTCCCAGAAAAAGAACTTTTGAGGGTTTGCCTGAGAACAGCGTTCCCATCTCTTCCCTGGATCCCTCCCAACTGTTTTATATACAACCAGCTATCCCATTTCTACCAGGCATGGACCCACATTACTTCAGGCCAGTGGGTCCTCCGAACAGTAAAATGGGGTTACTCCTTCCAGTTTACCATCACACCCCATTGCCACCCATCGTCCTTGGCCCTCTTCAGGGACCCCTCTCACGAGCAACTATTCAAACAGATCAGTTCACTGTTACAGGCAGGAGCAGTGGAAGAGGTCTCGAAGCACCTAAGGGGAAAGGGTTTCTATTCTTGCTATTTCCTCAGACTTAAAGGAAAAGGAGATCTTCACCTCATCTTAGACCTGAGTCAGATGAACAAATTGCTAAAGAAATGAAAGCTCCAGATGATCTCCTTAGTCTCCATCATCCCCTTCTTTGATGCAGGAGATTGGGATGCCACCCTTGACATGAAGAGTGTGTATTTCCACTTAGCTGTGGTGCCCCACCACAGGAGATTTCTAAGATTCACAGTGAGCAACAGTCACTACCAGTTTATGGTCCTTCCCTTTGGCCTCTCAGTGGCCCCAAAGGTGTTTACCAAATGCCTATTAGTAGTGGTGGCCTTCCTGAGGCTCAAGGGTATTCAGGTTTTTCTGTACCTCAACGACTGGCTGGTAAAAGCCAGGAGCGGAAGCTAGGTAGAGAGACACCTTCTCTTCATCCAAGCCACCTTCAACAGCCTGAGTCTGGTGGTGAACCTTCAAAAATCCACTCTGAAGCCAATCCAGAGGGTAGAGTTCATAGTTGCAGTCCTGGACTCAACTCAGGCCAGAGCATACCTCCCATTGTGCAGGTTCGAAGCGATGAGACATGCTAAAGGAGTTAGAGCGCCACCCAATGTGTTTGGTACAGGCAGTTTTGAGCCTCCTAGGCCACTCTGCAGCTAGCACAAATGTCATCCCACATGCCAGGATGAGACTTCGGCCCCTACAGGCCTGGCTAGCATCATTCAGTCACTTGACCAGGGACAATCTAAACAAGGTAATGGTCGTCCCAAGGAAAGTCCTGGAAGCCCTTCACTACTGGCACAACCCAGTTGGGCTTGCACGGGTGTCTCACTCCAGCCCCCTCAGCTCTTGGTCACCCTTACCACAGATGCCTTGGACTGGGGTTGGGTAGCCCACCTAGGGAGCCGGAAGACATAAGGCCTCTGGCCTCAGTTGGACCCCCAGTCACACATCAACGTTTGAGAGCTTCGGGCAGAGTGTCTCGCATGCCAGACTTTCTGCAGCCATCTGTCAGGCAAGGTGATGATGATGTGCCTAGACAACACAGCAGCAATGTTTTATATAAAAAGACAGGATAGAGCTTGCTCCTCTCACCTTTGCAAGGAAGCCCTAGGACTTTGAGAGTTCTGTAGCACGTAGTCAATCCACCTGACCACGTCCTGTGTACTGGGGTATCAGAACAACCTAGCAGATGCCCTCTACAGATCCTTCCTGACTCACAAGGGGTCAGTCATGGAGGACATACTCTGACGTCTTCAGAAATGGGGTTCTCCCCAGGGAGACTTATTCACCTCAGAAATAAATAAGAAAGGCAGGAGCCCGGAGTCAGTAGCAGACACATTCCTCATCCCATTGAAGGGCTGAATGTTCAGCACATTCCTGCTGACCTCACTTGTCCACAAGGTATTTATTGATAAAAATTTATCAAGACAAGACTGCAGTGATAGTGCCGGCTTGGGCCAGACAGCACTGGTTTGCGACATTGCTAGACCTCTCAATTGATGAACCATTACCTCTTATGTATGTTCGGGATTTACTTACTCAGAATGAGGGCATGTTAAAACACTCAGACTTCAAGAAGTTGCACCTTACAGCGTGGAATGTCTGTGGTTAAATAGCACAGAGTTCAGTGCTCTCAACAGGTCGGACGCTTACTACTCAGCAGCCAGAAGCCATCAACTAGACTGAACTACCAAGCCAAATGGCATTTTTCCCTCTGGATGGAGGGCAATGCCTTCGCGGGCACTAGTCCCAGTGGTGCTTGACTACCTGCAAGGCCTGGTCAGTTCTTCAGTAAAGGTTCACCTGATGGACAGCTAGACTTTCCTCTTGGTCTCACTTCTTGACCCCTCTGGTGAAGAGGTTTTTAAAAGGTTGTCAATGCCCCCCCCACTAGTAGCTCAGTGGGACTTTAACCTTGTGCTTTTCGGGCTCACAGACCGCCTGCCTTTGAGCCATTGGCATTGTGCTCCCTCCTCTTCCTGTCTTGGAAAATGGCCTTCCTGATGGTGATAACCTTGGCCAGAAGGGTCTCAGAACTCCAAGCGCTCACAGCAGACCCCCCTTACACAGTATTTTTCAAGGACAAAGTCTGCCTCCACCCCACCCTGCCGTTCTCCCTAAAGTATTGTCCAGCTTCCACATAAACCAAGACGTGCCAACCAGTTTTCTGCCCAAAGCCCCATGCCATGGACCATCAACATAGATTGCCGCCACCAAAAGACTGGAGTACATTGCTCAAAGATGTAATTGCTGGGTCACGGGAATAAGCAATTTTTTCAGCTGGGTCCTGAGGGGGGAAAATAAAAATGAAAACCACTGCTTTAATGTACTCTATGAAGTATGCTCTTTTGTGTGCTTCCTTCTGCCCCCCTTCCAATATGGATGCACTGTTTCAAACAAAGATTGACACAGTTTATTTTAACTCTAATTTAGAAGCTTCATGTAGATTGCAGGACTGATCAGCTATTTCCATCTGTACTAAACAGATGTTTAGCCTAAATATATAAATAAATAATGATGATGATAATTAGGGTCTTTTTCATAAGCTGATATTTTCCAAGAACAACATATTTTGAAAGCAATATAAGTTTAGAAAATAAAGATCATTTAAGAAAGAAGTGAGGACTTTTGGGGAGTATCAGTTACAATGAACAGTTTTCCTTATACAGGAATCACAAGCTACGTACACACTTATCTAGTCTTGATGTCTTTAACTTGAAGTGTGAAGTTCAAGTTGGATAACCTAGAAAAACAGGTCTATCTTTAATGAAACAAGAACGCCTTTTTAAGAAGTGTGTTTTCCTGTGAATGTATCTACTTTGCTTCTGTGAATTGCTAGTGGAAAAATAGCCAACATATTCTTTGACCACTTGGAAATGCTGTGTGAGTGTTCACTGTTTAAGATTTGAATTTCAAAGAGAGGTTGTCCCCTCATAGTCTCATATATTCAAAGTCTACACCAGGGTTTGGCAACCCCCAGCATGTGTGCCTGTCCTGAGTGGCACACAGACCTCCCGGCTCTGGGGCACCACTCAGTGCTGTGGCTGCTGCTCCCTGCTAACCCTGTCCACCCAGTGGGGCCTGGGGTCACAAGAGCCACTGTATGCATGGTGGTTCCTCTCCCCTGCTGGCTTTGCTCTCCAGTGGGGCTAGGTCCTTACTTTCCCGTGCTGGCCCTGTCCGTGGCACTTTCTGGTCCTAGCCCTGGTATTTGCCAAGGATTGGGGGGCCAGGTCTGGCATGGGGACCAGCAAAGCTTGCTGACCTCTGTTCTACACAAATATATCCAGAAAGAACATTATACCATTATGCCACTGCATTAGTTTTAAATTTTATTTTTTTTAAATTCTCCTTTTTTATTTAATTTGTCCTGCTTTTAGACTGACTCCATTGTAGAGAATGAACTCTTTGAGAACAATCCTTCTGTATCTGGGGAAGGAGCTGTGTGCCCCATTCCTCACCCCTGCCCCCAGACCATACTGCCACTGGGTTCTGAACCCTTTTTCTGTCTAGAGGTCGATGAAGTATTTTCATCAAATAGATTTGTTGAAAAATTCAGTTCCCGGGTTGTCAGGCTGTTCATGAATGTGTGTTTTGTTTGCCATATAGTTAGACCCCTGCAAATCTGCAGATATCCGCCTTATATCCGCATCCGCGGATACAACAAGGGTATCCGCAGACCATTTCTTGTGGATGCAGATCGGATACAGATCCACATATTTTTATCTGCACAGAGCTAGAGCCCTGCAAATATGCGGATATCCACAGATATCCGCATTATATCTGCATCCGCGGATATAACACGGATATCCATGGACCATTTCTCACAGATACAGGTCAGATACGGATCCACTTATTTGTATCCGCGCAGGGCTCTACATATAGTTTTAATTGAATGAAAAAAGTTGAGTCAGAACAAAAAGTTTTTGTTTAGATCTGAGTCAAAAGAATTTGTTTTCATTTCAGGAACTCTGATAAAAGTAAAGGAAGATTAAATTCACTAAATGGCTAGAGGAGATGGTGGTGCTGTTGCTGTTGTCATCTCTTACCAGATATAACTTTCTAGTTAAGACACTCACTTGGGATATTGGAGGTCTCCCCATTCCAATACCAGATGTGGAGAAAGATTTTAGACCTGGGTCCCCCACCTTGCAGGAAAATGCTCTAACCACTGGGCTATGAGATATTCTGATAAGGGACTTTGTCAGTGTCCTGTTGAAGCTGTTCAACTTTGAATAAATAATTAAATAGTCAGTGGAGCATGGATGTGAACGTGAGTCTCCCACATCCTAGGGGAGTACCTCAAATACCAGACTACGGAGTCATTCTGACTTCTTTTCCTGGCTTGACTGTCCATTTCCATCCATAGTGGCAGTTCATATTACTCGTGACCTCTGAAACATAATTACTAGCGAACTGGAAAATTCCATTATTTGCCCAGCTGTAATTCTGCATTTAGATGGATTTCCAGGTCTGGGGTGATCCTGGTAAGAATGTATCAGTTTGTTAGGGATGGGTCACTGCTGCTGCAGAGTTGCTTGTTACATTTTTGGTTTGATTGTAATACATAAATGGAGATGGTAATAGACTTATTGACTGGCAGTGGTCTTTTCTGCAACCCCTTTTCTTTATGCAGGACACCAGGATGAGGTGGTTACAGATTAACCTTGCAAAATGAAGACATTCTTTGGAGGGGACTTGCAACTTTTGTGTAGGGCGAGTGAAATGAAAGTAGGTTCAGCTGGGCTTAGATGCTTGGAAAGCATCTGATTCTCCCCCCCCCCCCCCCCGAGAGCAGCTGTTCAGGGGAAGAGCAAGTCCTGTCCCTCCCCAACGTAGCTAGGAGCTGCTGACTGGGGTGATCCCAGCAACAGAGGGGATATCCAATCCAGTTGCACGTCTGGCAACCTTCTGCAGCTGCCTGAAGCCCCAGGCTACTGCCTTCAGAGCCCAATACAGAAGTGGCAATCCTATGACTGTCCCGACAATAGTTTGCTGACCTCCCCAAACCCCCTTTTGGGTCAGGACCCTCATGGTTACAACACTGAAATTTCCAATATAAACATCTGAAAATCTGGATTTGATTCATTTTCAGATCCGATGACTGAAATTTACCAGAATGGGCTGTGGGTTAGGTTGGGCCCTAGGCATGTAGCAGACCAGGTCAGCTAGGGATAGAATGTGCATGACAGGATTCACAGTCCCATGCTTCAGCCCTTTGATTAGTAGGCTGTTATACGTAAATGGTACGTTTTATTAAGCTATTTAATGGAGAACTTTTTGAACTGTTTGAACTGCCAGAGCAGAGCATTTGTTCAGATTTGTCCTGTATGTTAATAGAAATACAATTAAATGCTTCTGATTTGGCTTGCTTCATAATCGTTAAGATGATCCCTTGTCTATATTCTTGTTTCAAGATGACAAATGAATGCTGTGGTGTCAGACTGGAACCATGACCTTCAGACTGCAGAATGGGTTTAAAGATTCTTAGTATTTGTTGTGCAAAATTAATTAACTTAAAAATTAAATGTACGGTGTCAAATAGTGTAAGCCTAAAGTTGTGTTCTGTTTCTTTTCCATTAGTGTCAGAGGGACAGAAGTAACTCTTTCAGAGAAGGGTATGCATGCTAGGAGTGCCACAGCTGCACCATTGTATACTGTAGGCTTCTCTACTGGTGTAGTAAATCTGCTCTTTTGAGAGGCAATAGCTAGGTCAGCAGCAGAATTTTTCTGCTCAACCTAGCTGCATCTGCAGTGGAACTTAGGTTGAGTTAACTACATTGTGTAGGTCATGAAATTTTTTTAATTCTGAGCAATATCTGTGCACTATGTATCTATACCTGACTTTTAGGTGCAGACCAGACCTACGGAGCAGGTGAAATAGGGACCCTGAGTACTGTCTAGTTTCATGGTCCTTGCTGTGATAGTTTAGCTACTTTTATAAAAGTAAGTTTTAACTCATTTTCACTTTCAAGTTGAGGTGCAAAAAGTAAATAGAATAAAAATAATAAATGTTTCAATTGCTAACTTTATTCTCAGATATATTTACCACACCTTTAAGAAATGATAGTTGGAAGCAAGATGTTTTTGTAGACTTTTATTTTTCTTCCTGTGGATGGGCTGATAATGCTGTTTTGAGCTGGTAAACTCATTTTGACAGTCATCTTTGCTTTTGAAATGTTTTATTGACTGAAGGTAACTAGAAGTTATGTAGGCATTGCACAACTTTTCACATAGCGAACAGTCTTCAGTGAAGTCAAAAAAGTGCTCAGTTTGCCGCCAGAGTAATTGGAATGGTATATGGAGAACAGGTGCAGAATAAAAGATAATTGTGTCATTATAGGCTGAGGGCACAGTTAGTGCCCCCCTCCCATTAGCTTCATTTCAACTTTGCACTTGGCCAGTGAGGAACCATAAATTCAACATTCATTATTAATAGTCAGTATGCAATACTGGATTCTTGTTTTCCTAAATCCTAGGCAAAAATACGAAAACAGAAAATAGCTATTCTATCTAATTTTCTCTTGTCTAGCTTCTCCCCCCACAAAAGAGATTTGAGCCTTCTCCCCTCTCCCCAAAACACTGGAGTATTAAAATGTTTATAACAGATAATCATCAGTTTCTTGACAATCAAACACAAGCAAGGATATTTTGAGACTTTTGTGCACCATGTGATCTTATGTACTTATGCATAGGAGAAATAAACTGAAAATACGACATGGTAAGGTTGACTTGTCCGGAATGTTTTCAGAAACAGTTGTCTAATGAAAGTGAGTAAAACTTTGGCAGAATTGGAATTGACTGTTGTTTCCATTACTTATAAGTGCTTATTGGTGGTGATTAGAAATGTATGCCTTTTAAATCTTCCTTAACAGTAGTTGTGATTAGTTAACTGTTTGTAGTAATAATGTTTTAAATACTCCTGTGTACAGTGATACTTGGTAGCTTTCATTTATTTTTCTAGTGATTAATCTGAGTAAATTTTTGTCTGCAAAGTTTAGTTTCTGAAGTCTTCTAGATGAGGTCAAAACTAGAAAATATTATTTTTTTAAATTGTTGCAATACGTAACATGGTAATAGAGGATTCATTTTTGATAAAAGGTTAGCTTCATCATCTTTTAATAATTATGCCCCAAAGCCTACATTTCAAGAATAGTATTAAGATTGCAAAGCCAAGAACTCAAAAGTTAAGAAATTGCCTGTGTGAAACAGTAATTTGGCCCACGTGTGTATTTACATTTTGATGCAGTCTGTGATTATCAGATCATATCATAGAATCATAGGGTTGGAAGGGACCTCATAGGTCATCTAGTCCAACCCCCCTGCCAGAGCCAGGACCACTCCCACTAAACCATCCCAGTCATGGTTTTGTCCAGCCGGGCCTTAAACACCTCCAAAGATGGAGATTCCACCACCTCCCTCGGCAGCTCATTCCAATGCTTCACCACTCTCCTAGTAAAAAAGTTTTTTCTAATATCCAGCCTCAACCTCCCTAACCGCAACTTGAGACCATTGCTCCTCGTTCTGTCCTCTGTTATTACCGAGAACAGTCGAGCTCCATCTTCCTTAGAGCATCCCTTCAAGTAGTTGAAGGTTGCTATCAAATCCCCCCTCAATCTTCTCTTCTGCAGGCTAAATAAGCCTAATGCTTTCAGTCTTTCCTCATAGGGCTTGTGCTCCAGCCCTTTAATCATTTTGGTTGCCCTCTTCTGAACTCTCTCTAGCATGTCCCTGTCCTTTTTGTAGTGGGGAGCCCAAAACCCAACACAGTATTCTAGATGTGGCCCTACCAGTGCAGAATAGAGGGGAATGATCACATCCCTTGATCTGCTGGTAATACTTCTTTTGATGCAGCCCAGTATGCCATTGGCCTTTTTGGCAGCAAGAGCAAACTGCTGACTCATATCTAGCTTCCCATCCACCATGACCCCCAGGTCCTTTTCTACACTGCTGCTACTAAGCTGAATGTTTCCCAGCCTGTAGCAGTGCATGGGATTTTTTCATCTCTTTTTTTCCACAGGGCCCCAGCCTCATTCAGGATGGACTCTACAGAATTTATGAGCTGCTATCTGATACTTTGTTCTCTCCTATTTACTCAGTGTATGACCCTCTGGCCTTATTTACTACATATTATTCAGACCTTGCTTGGAAGATAGAAGCATTAATTTCCTGCAGGTTTTTCTACAGCTCTTGTATAGTATCTGTCTCACAAACATTAATTTATTTGTATCCATAAAACCTATGCAGCAAGGGGGTATTTGCCTCTTCATTTTACGTATGGGAAGCTGAGGCGCAGAGAGATTAACATCAGAAGTATCCACTGATTTTCGGGTGCCCATTTTGAGACACAATGGGTCTTGATTTTTCAGAGTTCTTAGAATTGTATAGCACTTTGTATGTTCAAAGCACTGCTCTGATTGACTTCAGATACAGCTGTGAGTATTCAGCACTTCTGCAAATCAGTCCTAAGATCTCTAGCTGAGTGCTTGGAAAATGAGGAACACACAGTTAGTGACCACCTGTGAAAAGCTTATTTTTTTGACTTGCTTAGCAGCACACAGGAACTCCATGGCACAGGCAGCGTAGATCCCATTTCTCCATGGCAGCATAGAGCTGTCTTCACCAAGAGAACACCCTCTTTCTTCAGTCCCCTGCCTCATTCACTACATATCTTCCAACTTCAGCAGTGAATGAGGCTGGGGTCCTCCTGCTGCACACAGCCTCCTTTACTACTGACCTCTGATTCATTTGCAGAAAAAATGTGTGCTGAATGAGGCAGGGCTCCTGTGTAGGGGAAAAATGGTATGTACCAATGTAATTAAAGTCTGTATCATGCATAGGCATAGAGGGGACAAATTAAGACACACTTAATTCCGGCATTTCCTAACTTTTGAGTGACTTAACTCTGCAACATTAATCAGGTTCTTTTGTTATAGAGTTTATGTATGTAACTTTCCACCTTCTAAATAAAAAGGAAACTGTAGCAAAGCCAAATTCCCTCAAGTTGGCCGCATGTTGTCCACAGTATTAATTTATTATCAGTAGGAATTTAAGGGCCACTGCACAGACCACTGTACTTGGATTAATGGAGTAAGTGGTAGTAGTGTAGTAGGTTGTCATTCTGTTTGTGGACCAGCACTGAAGTGGGATGAGAGATTAGTGGATATTCAGTAGGTTTCACAGATATTTCCTGGCAGCAGCAGAATGGTGAGATTTAATAATCTTGTGTTCTGTTCCAAGCAAGAGGGGGTGTGGGGAGAGAGGAAGGATGTGCTCTAATAATGACAGATCCTTTGTGTGTTTCTTTTAACTTGTTTTTGTCAAATCCTATCTCTTCCCAACTTCTGGTTATTTGTCTCCATACCATTCTCCTTGACAACCCTTTTCCAGTCTCCACTCCTCAGGCTTTTCATCGCATTCTTCTTACCCAGTTAATGCTATGCCTCCCTTCCCCATGAGACTTGTTGTCAGTGTCCCAGTCTTTCTTACACAAATTCTAGTCTCTTCTTTGCCCCAGTCAGTCCCAATTTTCTCCCTACACTTTAATTCTTTGTCAGATCTCTCTCCTTTCTGTCCATATCTTGTCTCACGTTGACTTCAAGTTCTAGCATCCTTGTCCATCTAATCCTTGTCTCCCCTAGTTCCTCAACTGATTGGTGTTTTTCTCCTCCCACCCAAGCAAAATGGCTACCAGTCTACCCCTGGTTCCCTCACTAGCTCCTTCCTCACCCAGTGCCATCCTCCTTTCTCTCCCAGTTCAGTCTCCTGATCCAGACAGTCCCAGCTTGCCCTTCCCTCGTGGGTCCCAGGTTCTGTGTCTTGCCAGTTTGTTTTGCTGGATTTCTTGTCCAAGTCTACGCCTTCTCCTTCCTTCCTGTTCAGCTTCTGTTACTTTGGCATTGGAATCAGGTGGCTTTCTCTTCTTCATGCTTCCTTGGTGCCACTGGCTGCTCACTGAGAGCCGATGACAGGCAGACTCCCTGATTTCAGTTCTCATACTCAGCCCAGAGCCCATTGGGATTAGCAATTACAGGGAAAGGCTGAACAAATAAGGAGTCTTGTGCCATGTCTAAAGACTAGCAAATTTATGTACCACAGGACTCATTTGTTTTGCTGAACTAGACACAGCTACCCTCTAGGGAGAGGCTGATTTACCTCTTTAGGAGCATGTTCAGTTGTGCTTTGAGAATGGCACACGGGCAGTCCAATCACATGTAAAATTTCCAGATACTTAAAATGCCAGTGTATTTGGGTGGGATTTTACAAGAACAACAAAATGCATGTCTCTGAAGTTCTCTAAAGCATTAATAGAAAATCTCAATTTTTTTATTATGAGCAAAGCCACTTTTTCTGCTCCTGGCTTCATTCTTGAAAACAGAATAATTTTGGTTGAGTCTTTTTCAGAGTTCAAACTCGGACAGATGTCCAGCAGGGAAAGTCTGCCCAAATCCTTAAGATTTGACAAAAGTTATAAATAACTGAAAACAGGATCTTAAAATGGCAATTGTCAAGCAACCTTAATATATGCTGCTACCAGTCCTGCCTATATAAAGGCAACACACATGGAGAATTTGTTTCTATTTTTTTTCCTAAGTCCTGTATTAAATTGCCTCTGCTAAGTCATGGTACCGTTCAGAATACATGTAGAATTCCTAAATAATGTCTGGCATCCAAATATTTGGTGACTGTTGTTTCATGACTATAAGTTGAGATTTTGTGGTCGTGTGTGTGTGTGTGTGTGTATCCAGTAGTCATTTTCGCACTCTCTTCCAATACAAGTCAATGTCAGCACTAGTGAATAGTTTAGCTCTATCAGCTATGAAAGTTCTTTGGATCTGAGAAGTGTATGTTCCTCTTGCCAATCAGTTTAATACTCAGAGGACACACCCATCAATTTCATATTTCTGGATTCTGAATTTTCAGGAACTATTCTACCGACTGTACAGGAAATTTACTAAATCATTAACCTCTAGAAGAGGATTCTTCCTATTATCTCCTTTGGGCATTAATAATCTATCATTTCATCACCGTAGTGAATCCTAGCAGAGATTCAAAGGTATCAAAGCATTTGAGAATTTATGAAATCAAAAGCAAGAGGTCATTCTGTTACAAGTGAACATATTTTCAGTCAGTGCTAGATTGACCATCTCAGTTTAAGGATGCATGTTGAATTGCAGATCCAAGAGCTGGCATCCCCTCTTCTCTAGAGTACATAGTCAAAATAATACACAGGTAGATGGTGATTATTTTCTCTTGGCCTTTTTCTTAAAACGCTGCATTCTGCTGCCTCTGGATGGGAGTGAGGCTTTCACCTTAGATAAGAATTTCATCCAAGTTAAAGATATAGTGAGAAAAATAATTAGTAATGATATAATTGTCCTCATTCATTTAGAATCACTTGTGGTGTTTTTTTTTAACCTGTACACTTTCTTAACTTTCAGTTCCAATAATGGTTTTCTTGCTGCCAGAACTGCAAACTCAGTTTTGGACCCTAAAATCAAGCTATGTTCTCTTGCCTCTTGCATGTTACCAGTGACAAAGATTTGTGAATTAGATTTTCATTGACAGCATCATGGACTATTCAGATGGCGTTGCAAAATCCAGTTCACTCTTCCCCAACTGTATTTACTTTTTTAAGAAGTTTGTCACTAAACAAGTTTGATTTGAAAGACACAAGAGAAGTAATGCAGAGGCACTGTTTTAATAGTCATTTTTGTGATCATAACTATTCTTGACAGCAAAAGTAGAGTTTGATAGCTGAAGCACACTCTAATTTTACTATATATTTAGAATAATTCGTAACAGTAAATTTAACTATTTCCTGCTCCATTCCTAAGCATAGGGTTTTGTATCCATATAACCATTAGAAATTGAAGTTAATGTTACTAGTGAATTTTATTAAATTGACCCATGGTCATTTTTCATGAGGTGAATGAAAAAATGCATTCCTTAATGTCAACCAAACTAAAGACTTTCAGCTACAAAACAGTGCCTCTGTTCTGTGCTTTTGCCAACAGAGATCTTGCTAAATGTTGGGATTGTATTGACTCCCTGCTAGTAATTATTTCTATTTTAGTGGAAGAGTTTGTGTTCTTGGGATGTTGTTGGTACTGAAAACCAAAATCTACAGCATGCATTTATCTACCTGGTATAGTGGTGCTAGGTATGTATTTTTTTGAACTGCTAATTTAGGTCAAGTGGCATCACTTTCCTCCTGAGTCCCCTGTACTGGATAATTATGTTCTTCGAATCGTGATTCATTTCCAAGTGTGCTGATGAACGAGGGGCCGCATCTTATTGCTGCTATCTTGGATTTGAACTTTTCTTTTCTCATTACTTCTGCTTGACTTCATACGGTTCCGCTACCATCACCTTCTTGTTTTCTTGCCAAATCAGCAATTTGCTATTATACAAACATGCTTTTTTAAAAAAAAAAAAAAAGAAAAGAGAGCTTTTAAAGCTTTCTTAATTTTTTTTTTTTGACTGCTGGGTCATCTTCGATTTTTTTTTTTCCTGTCATCTGCACTGCCCCACTCTTCAGCCCAAGTGTTTGTATTTGAAATGGTAATGCTTCTTAGTAGAAACCTGGGTATTCCACTTGTTTAGATTTGTTTTATTTGACCAAATGTTATAGTTTTCCTATTGTCCAGTTTGTCAGGCTGCTGTCTTCCAATTACTTGAATGTTACAATTGATCTATTATAAGGTAAAATGAAATTGTCATAAATATTCCCCCCCCCATATTTAAGTAATGTGATGGGAACAGTTCTTGAGAGAAAGGAACTTACCCTCCAGGACTTGCCTATGATAGCACCAAATGCTTCATTTCTTTGAATGCAGAAGGACTGATTTGACTACTTCACCTTGTTTGGGGAAAAAAGATTCGAGTCGTTTATCAGATGTATCCATAAGGAGGAAGAGAACCTTTCCAAAGTTTATGTACACTTTTAGTTCAGTCCTTCAAAAGTGTACAGAGATATTTAGGCAATGATTCTTTTAGTGTCTCACACTAAGACTGAAAGACAAACAAGGAGTCTAGAGGCACTTAAAGACTAATCTGTTTGTCTGGTCAGATGCTTTGGCTCCATCTTCAAGTGTCTGATGAAGTGGCATTTTTTCCTGTGAAAGCTTATGCAATAAAGTTTTTATTAGGCTTTAAAAGTGTAACTAGACTTTGGGGGGGGGTTGTTTTTTTTTGCTGAATTAGGCTAACACAGCTAGCCCTTAGATGCTCTTCCATCTTAGTTCCAATCTCTGTATCAGGTTGATCAGGATGGAGAGGAGTAGTGTTGATTGAAGAGGCTATTATCATAATTGGTGGGAGTGCCAAGAAAAATCTTGTCGTCTTTTAGGTGATCATGTTTAAGTACTCTAAGATCTCTATTAGTTTTGTATTGGTTTTCTTGGGAGTTAGGATTGGGTTTATCAACTTGTACCTATGTATTTTTTTGATAGAAAGATTGGTCCAATGGATATGAAATTCTGCTGTGAAATTATACCATTAGTACAAGAGAATGGGATGGGTGCATTTTACGATTCTACACACTGAAATACTAAAAATAGTTAATGAACTAACTAAACTTAAATAGGAAACTAAGACTTTAGACTGAATTGTTAAAATAGGGTGGAACAGTTAAATCCAAAGCTAAGTTTCAGTCCCTGTCATGACTCTTTTTATTAAAGAAAATTGTACATTTGCTCAAAAGATTGATTTTATAAAACATTTTGACAGAATTTTACTTCTAAAACAATGATAGAAGGAGTTCTGCATTAAGGTATCCATAGCTTGATCAGTTGAAGACTAGGTGCTGAATATTGAGACATTTTGACTGACTGACAGGCATGGTTCTCAATTTAAATCAGTAATAGAGAAAGCTTGTGGCAATGGTATACTCAAGCTATTAAAGTGCCAATAGAATAACTGTTGTTTTTGCCAGACAAACATCCATTAGAGCCATTGAAGTGGCTTCAGTTTCATGACCTAGACTGAATCTAGATTGTGCTAGGTTGACAATATTGGCTTCTAAGATTTCTTTTGTGTTGGTCAGACTTTTCCATGTTTTGAAGGAGGAGGAGAAGGCTCTTTACCTGTGTAAGGTGTTGGCTAATAGTCATGCGTAGTTCTTAATTCACTGTTCAGGAAGGGCATGGATCAAATTCTAGATCTTCTTGATAAGTTAATATACTGTATGCAGGTGGGCTGTTGGTTAGTCGGTGTAGGCAGGCAGCTCCAGGCTGTTAGGAAAACTTGTAGTTATAGAATGCTAGTAAGAAGATCTGTTGTGTACATGTTTGTTGTAGGCAATCAAGAATTGCCCAATAAAAGGGCACACATAAGACCCATTGTTCCAAAAGTTAGTCTTATATTTGCAAATTGGATTTGGCTGATTTTTTTTTTTCAAGTCAGTTTTCAAAACAGATATTGGTATCTGTTCAGCTTGTTTGATTTGCTGAAGTAATCTGACCTGATGCAGTGAAATGTAGTCACAGGATTTGCCTTTTTCTGCCACACTTTTTTTTTTTTCAATGTAAGTTTTCTATACTTCAGGGCATCTGGCAAAGTGGGACTTTACCCATGAAAGTTTTTGCAAAAAATAAATGTTAGTCTTTAAAGTGCCATGGGACTACTTTTTTGTTTTAATTACTCTTGTACATCATATGTTTAGAGTTGGTCTGCTTATTTAGAAGAAATATATAGGTTCAATATAAAATCTGAAAAAAATTAAATTGTAAACAATGCCATAGTAATAAAAGTAGTAAATAACAAAGATGATGAGATGGAAGGTGGATGAAAAGACAGTCAACATCAAATCCAAATTATTCAATCATTACAAGAGTCCTGTGGCACCTTAAAGGCTAACAGATTTCGTTGGGCATAAGCTTTCATGGGCTCCAAGCCATTTCATCATCATCAGCAAGTGGGCTGGAGCTCACAGATCTTGTGCCCAAAGAAATTTGTTAGTCCTTAAGGTGCCACAGGACTCTGGCTGTTTTCAGTGTATGCAGACTAACAGGGCTACCCCTCAGGAACTTAGAGAATTATTGCATATCCAGCAATTTCTTTCCTATTTGAACAGCACCCTACTGAATTGTCCCCCTCACCTCCAAACAAACTTAAGATAATTGGAGAGAGGTTGTGATTCTTGTAGCTAGGTGTGTCCTCAGACAGTTTGTTTACAAGTATTTACATTTGAGATTGAGATCTCCAGTGATCTTAAGAGCCTTACTGCAGCTTTGAGGAAATAGTAGGCAATTTGTTTCTGCAACTGCTGACTAAAGGAAGATGGAGCAAGCCCAGCTATTCTTGGAAAACTAAGTGGAATCTGGAAATGAAAGCTGTCCTTTAAAATGGAAGATATTGAACTAGAAAGAATTCTGGTAAAACTAGCAGGAATTGACGCTGGCAATTGGCAGTAGTGTTATCATGAAGGTCTGAATTAGTTTTTTCTAACTTGACATAATTCTCCCTAGGTAAAAATGGGGTGTTCTGGCAGAAGCGATTGTGTTTTATGTTCTGTGTCCTTCACAGAGGAACAACTGAAATAAGATTTGAAGAGAGTCATATTAATTCCCTGATGTGCGTGGTGGGGGAGGAAAGGTGTAGATTGTGTCTGCTCTTCAGTGGGGTTGAAGACTCATGTTCTGTCAGTATTTCTAACTGCAGATTAAATGCGTGTTTTAACAGATATTGCAGTACCCTGTAATATTATTTAAAACATAAAATGCCTAAATTGCATCATTATGATAAAATAAAATAAGGCTATTATAATTTCTTGTATATGTAATGTATTCATTTTCATGAGTGTATTGTAATCAACTGTGGTAATCATTGATTCTCAAATGATCCAGCATCTGAAAGTATTGGTGGTCCTGCTCCACACTGTATAGTCATTTTTTGAAACTGAAGTTACTTATTTTAAAATGTTGTAGTGCTCTTATAGTTACCAAAATGTACACTCACCATGCATTTTAATAGTAATGAAGCAAAGGAGCAGTCATTTAACTTTACCTGCCTAATTCACTGATGCAACTTCTGTTTCTTGCCAATTTAAACTCTGGTTTTCATAACTGCTTTATGATATGTTTCAGAGAAATAAGTTCTCACTCTGGGGTGGATCATTAAATACATGTAAAGATATGTATTTAAATCTGAAAATGCACGCTGCTTTTAGAAAAGTGTTTATCACATAGAATTACTTTTTAAATTCACACTATAGGTGGAGAATCTCACTATAATATTCTTTGACAAGAAGGCAAACAGTACACAAGAAGATAATGCTTGTGGAGCAAGAGTATCTGTATTTAATTAGTATTATTGCAGTAATTCGTAGAGACCCAACCAGACATTAAATTGTTCTTAAATGTGGTAAAATATATTTATTTTCCTGAAGAATTTAGTATAGGTAATCATGACAGACTAAGGGTGAGAGAAAACATGCTTACTATACGTCTTATAGTTAAGATTAACATTTAAGTATTTTCTAGGGAAACAGTATAGGTACATGGCACCTGCTTTATCTTTCCAGGGGATAAATCATTGTTGGAGACACTTTCCTAGCAGTTTTTGGTATTTAGAAATAAATTAAAGGTTGAATAAGTAGTTGGGCTGTGATATATTGATGGGAAGCCTTGAAAAAACGTATTCCTGTAAAGCTGCTGTTCACTTTTCTGATGCATTTCACTTTTCATATTAGTGTGTCAGCAATGTGAACAGTTAAACTTAGGAAAAGTCTTGTCAGCGAACTATGACTCTAATGATAAACTTGCCTTTTTTTTTAGTGAGGTGGTTTTTGTGGTAGGTAGGAGGAAGGTTAGCAGGTCTCAGATGATGCTTCTGTTGCAAATAATGTGTATTAAGTCATTCTTCTTCCAGCCTGGTAAATGGAGTAAGTTGTCTTTATTGTTCAGATTGCTGTGAGGTGAACCAATCAATGTAGAATTAAAAATTCTTTTTATAAATGATCTTCCATATCCTGCACTTTAAATGTATTCCCAAATCTGTTTAAATTCCTATGTTTTTAAAATATGTGCCCTATTGTTTTCCTTTGTGAACTGAATAACCTATGGCTTGCTTTCCAAAGGTACTGACCACTTACAGATACTATTTGAAATAAACTGAAGTTTTAGGTACTCAACGTCTCTGGAAAATTAAGTCATAAATAAAATAAATGTTTTAAGAGAAGAAGTTTTAACAGCTGCTTTTCAGTAAACTGAACTGAAAATTGAAAGTGTTAGATTTTGAATGTGATTAAAGAGTTAGGATATTTTTGGGAGAATAAAGAGTGAAGATTTCAGAGGCTCAGTATAGTGTAAAATATGAATAAAATAAAGAGCCTTTCATAATCTAAATTCCAAAGGTAGCCCTGTGACTGTTAGAAAGCCAATTACGGTGTTCTCCTGCACCACTGCCAAAAAGTTGGATGCTATGTGTACATGTTTGGTTAAAAATACTTGTGACTTAGTTCAGATATCTACTGCACTTTGGAAGACTCTGCCAATAACAGACTTCCTAAATGTGTCTGCTTCCTGACTGTCTACTTTCATCCTATATGCAAACTTTAGCATGTATGCTGTGAGGGAATATTTGTTTAATTCGTGTCCCTGTGTGGTTTCTCATATCTTCAGAGCCGTTCTTGGAAGTAGAATCCTCAGTGAAAGAGAGGGACAATAATTTTACATTCTTTGAAAATCTTTCAACATATTTTCTTACTCTTATGTTGGGACAGTGGAGGGAAGAACACCAAGAAGAGATTTAGGCAGCTTGAATTGGCAAAATAAATGTCAGCACTTCCCCTGATGACAAAAATCAGATGTTGTGACTTTGCACTTACACCCCACTGTGGCCAAATAGTTTATTCTGTGCTTACTCAGGGTTATCAAAGTGAGCAGCCTGGTTACAAAAAGGTGTAGGATGGAAAAGTCTCTGTAACTGTTCCACGGTGAAAGGTTGTGACCTGTGTACAGGGATTGCTAATGTTAAGTGGGTTTTGTTTCTTGAAAATGTAACAATCCAGTAGTTAAACTGGAACAAGCAAAGAGCCGTTGCACTGATATGAATCATTCTCTGTGCAGACTCAGAGGATTAGACATTCCACTTCCTCTCAGATTGGTTTAGATCCATATTGGTTAATGATATAAACTAGAGGCTTGCATGCTTTTCTGCTTATACAGGCCAAATTCTCAGAACACACCATGGCATCCTTACCTCCCTCCATTCTACCCCTAGGAGCTCCTTGTGTGCCATCCTCCCATTTTTCTCTGTCAGGGACTCCTCACATCCCATCCATTTCCCCTCCCTCATGCCAGGGGTTTTGTGTGCCCCACCACTCACCGTCCATTGCATACCAGGTAATCTGTGCTCCCATCTCCTCATACCATGGTCTGCAGTTCTCCTCAACTTGCCATTGGCGTTTTGTGCCACCCATGGCAGGGGATTGGGTTATGCTTGGAAGGTGTTAATGGCTACCATTACCTGGTTCTTTGATCAGTATATAGACTGTTACTGAGTTGGCTGAAATTGCTGGATCTGCTAACTAGATAAAGGGGCTCCATGTCCCTCTGCCCCATTCTCTCCTTCTGGGTTTCTGATTTTCATCAAAATTAATAAGGTTCTGTGTAGAACATCCCTTGAAATTTTGGAATAGGTCAGATGTTCTCAAGTTATTGTGTGACAGAGGAACAAGAAAGATATGCCATAGAGCTAGGTCTGAGACTTTTTGCTTTGATGCAGCTGACCACCTGATTATGGTCCATTATGAAGATTTTTTTATAAATTGTTTAGAAACATTTTTGTGCAAGCAAGTTTGTACAGAATATAACTAATAAAAATTATTTTCTTAGGTGCGATGGATGAGCTTCATAGCCTGGACCCAAGGAGGCAAGAATTGTTAGAGGCCAGATTTACAGGAGTAGTGAGTGGCAGCACTGGGAGTACTGGAAGTTGTAGTGTTGGAGCTAAAGTAAGTAGACTTGTGTGGGCTATTTATATTTCTCTATGAAAGGTAATTTAAATTTTAAGAAAATATAATAACCTGCTGTTTTCTGATGGAACAAGTGATATTATTAGAAAATGCTGTAGTCTGTCTGAGGTACATTGACATGATTTTTTTTCTAGTTTAGCCTCTTACTCCCGTAAAAAACATTATTTTATGGGTTCCTTGTTACTCTTATTATAAAATATTCTTTTAGTTTGATGTGCAAGTGTCCCTAAAAAATGAGTTATAAAAACACAATTCTTCTAAGACAACTTCTGTTTTGGAAGGGAGGATGAAGGCATCTTTCTTTACATCTGTCCCTCTCCCACTTCTTTATTTTTCTACAAGCTGAAACCAGCAAGACACACAAGAATTGCACCTAAATACATCTGCGTTTCTTGTTCAAGTAATTAGTTTAGATTCGAGAACTTTCTTTTTCTCTTGGTGTACAGCTTTGTGAAAGATGCCTTTATTTGGTGTGAAGAACAGTTATGAAAAGGCTATGTTTAACTAATGTGTTGCAAAACAGTTATTAGAAGTTCACAGAATATAAATTATAATAATAAATTCCTGAATGAGTGCTCCTGGTTGGTGCTTATGTCCAATACCAAATGCACAAATGTCAGAGGAATGCTGGATGTTACATGAAGAGCTAGCTGAAGATATTCCTAGATAACAAGGAAGATCCCTGAGAAAAGCCTGCTAATTCCATCTATTCCAGTTACATTTCAGTAAGAACTTTAATTTAGAAGTTATCATCTAGTAGTCAGAGGTCAGTCTCATTCTGCAAACTGGCTGAATTATGGAACTCGATGTTTCAGTGTTTCCAAGATGAACACTTGCTATGGCAAGAATGATAGTTTTGCTTCATAATATTTTTGCACAGCCTTGCTTTTGGCTGTTAAATTTGTGGAAGAAGAGAGAGCAATACAGTGATCAAGGAAGTAGAAAATGGACAACCTAATAGACATAAGGATTAATTTATATCTGATGATAGGGCAAGCTGTTGTTGTTCTTCATCAAACAGATCTCTGAATAGATATGAATCAGGCTATAGGAAAGTCCAGTTTTACATTACTTCTTGGGTTACACAGCTTCATACATTTTATAATCCAAGTTCCAAAGGGGCAGCTGTATTAGTCTGGTTCAGCAAAAAAACCAAGTTGTCCTGTGGCACTTAAAGACTAACAGATTCATTTATCACGTGAGTTTTTGTGGAAGAAAATTCCACTTCATGATGAAGTGTGATTTTTTTTTTCCTCCCACGAAAGCTCATGTGATAAATAAATCTGTTAGTCTTTAAGTGCCACAGGACTCCTTGCTTCTTTTTTATAATGCAAGGATATTTTAACTATTTATTAGTCTCACCTTTTTGTATAGGGAATACTGATTTTGTTTAAAGAGTAGGAAAATACTGGAAATGAACTGTAGTCTTAAATTGTAAGTTTAAATGTGGGAATAAATTGTAGTTTTTATATAAAAGAGGAGGGTTATGCAATTAAGTTTGAAACCTGTTCAGGTAAAACTTTTCTTCAACAGAAACAGCTGAATCAGACTGTAACTTGAGAATGGTAGATGCAGATGGATCTGAAAATACAAGTATGACAGCTGTTGGTGAAAACCGAAAGGAAGTTGAGATCTTGAGAATTCTGACAAACAAATTTGAAGAGGGGGGAAAAAAAAGAGTAGATGTGGCATGTCCATGCTTTTTATAGTACAGGAAAGCTGCCCCAACGTACAAGAGAAATGAAGAAATATCATCAGAATATACTTTGTTGGTGAGAAAAGACTGGCAGGGGGTGGCAAGATCATGTATGTATTACCACTTTATACCCAGGAGGAGGAATATAGGAGGTGTAGGAATTATGCTGTAACATCAGTGCAAAGACCCTTTTCATGTGGAAACCAGTGAAAGACAGAATAACAGCCAAGCTGTAAACAAGACATATGTTTAATGATAATGTGGAGATGTTACGCAACTTTGACTTTGTTAGTGATATTGCTTTACTAAGCATGATGTGGGGTGGAATAGGTGCTCTTCGATCAGAGATACAAAGCAGCAAAAATTGAACTGGAATTAAAGAAAACCTAGACTATGAAGGTAGGAAGCCAGCTGACAGAAGCAAAAATGCATGTGAATGGAAAAGAAATGAAACAGGTAGAAGAGTTCTGCTATCTAGACAGTATGATGACTTTTGAAGGTGGCGATGATAAAATATTCATAGGATGTTAAAAAAAAGTATATACCACTCTTGGTTAGATTAACAAGATCTGGTCCAACGGAGGTCTCCACACCAAACTTGTAAAGGTCAGATTATATCGTGCAGTTATACTGAGAGTAAGGGGTACTGCTAGCACCTGGCGCATGGGGCACTTGCCCCGAGTCTCAGCGCTAGTGCCCTGAATGTCTGGGCCAGCCCTTCTCTCTCCCGGCCCCAAACCTGACTGGGGACCCAGGGCCAGGCTGCCCGCCTCTCTCAGCCCCATCTCCAGCTGGGGATTGAGGCCGGGATACCTGTAGCTGCGTCCACCTCTCCTGGCCATGAACCTGGCAGGGAATCTGTGGCCAGGCTGGTTGCATCAGCAGCCTGGCGCAGGATAGGGCCTGGGGTGCTCGATTGTGGCCAGGGGGTGGTGCTTGTGCCTGTATACTGGATCTTTCCCTGGGGCAGTGATGTTTCTGCTGAGAGTACTGCTGTGTAGAGCAGAGAATTGGCGTTTGATGGTGGCTAACAAAAGATATTGGAGTTTGTGCATCACAAATGACTGAAGAAGATTAAATACATTTCATGGAAAGGCAAAATTACAAATGTGAGGATAAGGGAGCTGATAAAGCAGGACATTCTAGAAAATATCAAAGAAAAGCCTCAGATGGTCGTGATGTGAATTGTATTTAAGATGGGAAACATGCTAAGGAAGTGCTGAATTGGTTAAAGGAGGGGGGGAAAACTGAGGGAAGTCAGGAAGAGACAGTGGCAGGATATTGAATGCTCTAGCATCACCCGAGAAGTACCAAAACTAATGAGACCATAGTCAGTGGAGGAAGTGGGCTGCCCATTGTCAGTGGCACTGGAGGATAAGGAAAGGCAAGGTTTCTAAAGTTACATGGCTATTAGATAGTTTTGCGTTTATTTTGATCCTGCTACCTCTTAGAATCCAACTGTAGGATACTTTTCTGGTCCAAAATGAGGCTGGAAGAATCTTTAAAATGGTAACTTGATTGTGTTCTGAAATGCATCTTGATCTTAACTTCTTAATCATGTAAGTGGTTTCCTTATGATTGTTTTGTTAGTACAAGTTTGTGGGCTATCCTGTAAGTTGTATTTGTGCATTTTTTTCCAGACAGGATATTTAAGTACATTAATTTCCTTTCCAGTTTTGATAGCAAACTACATTGTTCAGAGTAGTTCTAGTAAAAACTAAAAATATAAAAATTATTGTGCTGGATCAGACCATTTGTCCATCAAAATATGGTATTCTGTTTGTTGGGCATATGGTCTCTGCGGTTGATCTTTGTCTTGAAGCGTAAAATTCAATTGCCCTTATTTTGCATATCTGCAAATACATTTCTGCAAATTTATTAGCTTTTTTATAAATCTGAACATATATGATATTTTATTTTTCTCCATAGGCCTCAACAAATAATGAAAGTTCTAATCACAGTTTTGGAAGCTTGGGATCTCTAAGTGATAAAGAATCTGAGGTATGTATGCTTACAAAATTAATTACCAGTACAATATTTTTAATGCAAACACACTATTGTAACTATATTTTCATGTGGTTCACACTTTTTATATGTTTTATATTCATAAATAAGATATATAATTATGCATATACAATAAAATTAAAAAGACCACATAGTGGTGAAAGTAAGAATTTGTTCTCCTTCGAGTGATACTCATGTCAACTCCAGTTAGGTGTGCACATTCATGGCGGCTGGCAGTTTTTCCGTAGCAACAACTGCGGTCAGTCAGAGCCCCTGGAACTGCGGGCCAGTGGTGCCATATGTAAGGGCACACCAACCGCTTTCCCGCCAGTTCCTTCTTACCGCCGTGGCGGCTAGTTGGCTGTGTAGCTTCTTGCTCAGTGTCTTCCCTAGCGTCCCTCAGGCTTTGCCCACTTTGTTCTTTTGTAAATAGTTATAATTGTTAGTGTTAAATGTTAGCAGTTAGTTTAAGTACCTCTTAATCCCTTCAGGGATCTGTTGTTGTTCACTCTCCCCGCTTTGGCGGGGGGAATGCCTGGCTTCCCGGGCTTTAAGTCCTGTGACTCATGCAAAAAGCCTATGCCCAAGAGTGACCCACACACAACTTGCTTGAAGTGCTTGGGCGAGGCTCACCTTAAAGTTGAGTGCTCACTCTGTACGGCTTTTAAGCTGCGAACTCTGAAGGACAGGTCCCAAAGACTAAAAATATTCCTTGTGAAGGAGGCTCTCAGACCGCTCTCCTCCGCCTCGGACCCATCGACCAGCGTGGCATTGGCAAAGAGCGTGGTGGCTGCTCCTAAGACTTCGGTACCAGAAATCCTCACCCTCCACATCAGTGCCCTGGCACTAGTCTCAATACCCGCTACCTAAGAAGAAGCAGAGATCCAATAGGGGTCATTCACCCCACAAATCGAAGGGGAGAGAGACCTCTGTGGTGAGACCTGTGGAGGGCCACATGGCTACGCTTCTGGCACCGACCCAACATGCACCTTCTTCCAGGGAGGGCCGTGCATCGGACCC
Source organism: Podocnemis expansa (assembly GCA_007922195.1). Lineage (NCBI taxonomy): Eukaryota > Metazoa > Chordata > Testudines > Podocnemididae > Podocnemis > Podocnemis expansa. Next base: position 40,269,231 of record ML681984.1, on the reverse strand, counting down.
GGTGCCGGTGCCATCCCTGGTGGTGGACTTGGGGGGTAAAGTGAGGTCCCCTTCAACGCCGGAGACATTCGAGGTGGCGAGGGACCTGATAGAGAGTGCCACTCATAGTGGTGACCGTGAGAGACAGCCTAAGCCATCGGCACCGACACCCTCCTGTTTGAAAGGGAAGCCTACTTCCTTACCATGCTCACCGTGGTGCCATTCACTGGTACCAAGGTCTACGGCACTGCTCTGGTCCTTGAGATTAGGGTCCCCCTTGGAGTCGGAGGCTGGCTCCGTGGCATTGGTGCGTTCCCACACCTGGTCTAACTCGCACCACACCAGCATGCAGCGACCCCCTCAATTCCCGGTGCCGTGGGCAGCGCAATGGCAGAACAAGGGGTCTTGGCCCTTTTGGTCTCCATGAGCATGTCATCAGGCTCAAGGGTCACAGTCCACAAGATCATTTTTGATCATCTCGGGGAGTAGGTGGTCCCACTCTCACTCCAATACTGTTTCCCACCAGACCACCACTGTGGACCTTACTTCCACCCCGTCCTGAGCCTCGGTACCGGCTACAGCTACAGTAACCACCAACACGAGGCCAGCGGTACCATCTGACGCCATATGGGTCTCTTCAGCACTGGTAGTGCAGGAGGAAGCTGCTGGGGTCAAGGACTCCTCTTCCTCATTCCGAGGAGAGGATGTTGCTGGCACCGCACCTGCTTCCCCATCAGACGACAGGAGGTCCTACCAGGATCTTCTGAGAAGGATAGTCTCTAGCATGGGTATTCAAGCTCAAGAGATCACTGAAGAGATCTCCGATCCCTTGACTGATATCCTGACTCCTACGGGACCTTCTAGGGTGGCTTTACCCATCGTTAAGGCCATAGACAAGTCTATGAAAGAGATCTGGCAGACACCTTTCTTCGCTCCACCTACGGCCAAAAGGGTGGAAAGAAAGTACTTTGTGCCCTCCAAGGGGTATGAATTTCTGTACACCCACCCCTCCACGAGTTTGCTGGTCGTTATAGGGGCCTTTGATAAGGAGAAATAGGGAACTCCAGCCCCTACATCCAAATCAAGGGAGGCTAAAAAGGTGGGCCTGTTTGGAGGTAAAGTTTACTCCACTGGGGATCTTCAACTCCAGGTGGCAAATCAGCAAGCTATCCTAAGCCATTACACCATAAAGCTTGGTCCTCTGTGGAGCGTTTTACAGGATCTCTGCTGAAAGACTCCAAGAAGGACTTTACGGCCATAGTGGAAGAGGGCAAATCAGTGGCCAAGGCTTTCCTACAAGCAGCATTGGAATCTGCTGATGTGGCAGCTCTGGTAATGGCATCGGACGTTTCAGTGCGACGCAGCTTCTGGATGCAGGTTTCCGGTCTGCCTTATGAAATACAACAAATGGTTCAGGACTTACCCTTCAAGGGGCAATCTATTTTTGTCTCAAACAGATTCAAAATTACATAGTTTAAAGGACTCCAGAGGCCCCTTTATCTCTGGGGATGCATACCCCAGCCATGCAACACGGGCATTTCAAACCCTAATCTTCACAGTCCTTCGGGCAATACCACAGGCAAGATTTTTGCGAGAAGGCAGGGTAGGAGCAGCAGCGCTCAGGGAGGAAGCAGACACAGACAATACTCCTCGGGCTCAAAGCATGATGGCGTCTCGAAGCAGTCGCTCAGCCCTAAACAGAATGTTTGACGCCTTGATTGAGGACAGCGTACCAGCCCCCCTTCCTCGCTACAGCCAGTTGGCCCGTTTCCACTGGGTGTGGCACCGCATTACATCGGACAAGTGGGTTCTGCATACGGTGGAATTGGGCTACTCTATCCAATTCCATGCTATCCCATACTCGTGTCCTCCCCGTTCCCAGTCCCTGTTCAGGGACCCCTCTCATGACCAGCTGTTGTTACAAGAGATCCTTCAGCTCCTTGCCCTCGGGGCAGTGGAGGAAGTGCCTTGCAACCAGAGGGGAAAAGAGTTTTACTCCAAGTGTTTCCTGATACCAAAATCAAAAGGAGGTCTCAGACCCATCCTAGACCTACAGGCCCTGAACAAATTCATAAGGAAGATAAGATTTTGCATGGTCTCCCTGGACGTAGTGATTTTCTCACTGGATCCTGGGGACTGGTACGCTGCCTTCAACCTTCGTGATGCATTTTTCCACATCGCTATCATCGCCCAGCACAGACACTTCCTGAGGTTTATGGTTGGGGAGAATCATTTCCAGTTTACTGTCCTACCTTTTGGCCTCTCCGGCTCCCACAGTCTTTACAAAATGCATGATGGTGGTAGCGGCGTTCCTTCGCAGGCACAAGGTCCATGTGTTTCTGTACCTGGACGATTGGCAAGTCAGAGGAAAGTCAAAAAAACAACAAGGAGTTGTGTGGCACTTTAAGACTGACAGATTTATTTTTTGCATGAGCTTTCATGGGAGAAGATCCCACTTCCTCAGATGCTTCGAAGATGAGTGAACTTACAAAAGGAATGAAACTAAATGCAAGGGGGTGTAAAACATAGGATCAGGTCATAAATTAACAGCAAATCAGAGCAGTTTACAGGCTCAAACCATGGGAAGCCTGAAATCAAATTACCCTTTGTAATGGGAGAAGAATCCATAGTCTCGATTCAGTCCTGCTTTCACAGAATTTAGCTTGCATATTAATTCGAGTTCAGCTGTTTCTCTTTGAAGTCTTGATGTCCCAGGTACATCTCTAATGACAGTCGTTAACAAATCCGTCACTGAGTGATTAGGAAGATGGAAGTGCTCAGCAACTGGTTTCTTTGTTCTTTGATTTCTGATATCAGCTCTGTGCTCATTCAGTCTCTTATGGAGCGATTGTCCTGTTTGTCCAATATATAAGGTGTAGGGGCATTTCTTGCACATGATGGCATAGACCCCATTAGTAGATGAGCAGGTAAATGAGCCTTTGATGGAGTAGCAGGCTTGATTAGGACCTATGATGGTGTCTGTTGTGCAGATGTGTGGGCAGACTTGGCAGCGTGGTTTTTTGCAGGGGTGTGTGCCTTAATTGAGACTATGGGTTCTTCTCCCATTACAAAGGGTAATTTGACTTCAGGCTTCCCATGGTTTGAGCCTGTAAACTGCTCTGATTTGCTGTTACTTTATGACCTGATCCTATGTTTTACACCCCCTTGCATTTAGTTTCATTCCTTTTGTAAGTTCACCCATCTTCGAAGCATCTGAGGAAGTGGGATCTTCTCGCACGAAAGCTGATGCAAAAAATAAATCTGTTAGTCTTAAAGTGCCACACAACTCCTTGTTGTTTTTTTTTTTACTGGACTAGACTAACACGGCTATCCCTTTTGAAATTGAGGAAAGTCAGAAGATCGTGTCGTTGACAGTCTTTTCCTTATAACAGCGCACCGTCACCAAGGTGGGCCTGCTAGTCAACACAGACAGGTCAACCCTCGCGCTGACGCAAAGGATGGAATATATAGGGGCCACACTGGATTCGAGAACAGTGACAGCTTACCTCCCACCCCAATGGTTTCAGACAATATCGGAGATTATAAAGGACTAGGGTTTGCTGGCCTGTGATAACTGAGGGGGCCTGTCTCAGACTCCTTGGCCACTTCTTCGCCTGCACCCATGCGGTGCCATCTGCCAGGCTTCACGTGAGACCCCTCCAGCTATGGTTAACTTCCGTGCTTCGCCCCTCCAGGGACAGTTTAGACAAAATATTCTCAGTACCCAAGTCAGTTCTGAAGTCACTTCTTTGGTGGACAGACCAGATGCTAGTCTGTGTGGGAGTTCCTTTTTTTAAAGCCACTGCTGGTACTGACTCTAGTGACAAATGCCTCAGACGTGGGATGGGTACCCACCTGGGTCAGTTATCAACTCACGGTGTTTGGCAGAGTGAGGACAGACTGCTACATATCAACGTAAGGGAGCTCAGACCAGTCCGTCTTGCTTGTCAGGCGTTCAAGGACCATCTGGCGGGCAAGCAAATTGCAGTAAAAACGGACAATGTTACCACAATGTGTTATATAAACAGACAGGGCAGGGCCTGCTCTTGCCCCCTCTGCAAGGAGGCCATGTCTCCCTGGGACTTTTGCATTCCTCTCCATACAGGTTTGGAGGCATCCTGTTTGCCAGGGGCAGAGAACATGCTGGTGGACTCCCTCAGCCCCACTCTCCACCCCCATGAGTGGTCCCTGAACCAAGAAGTCGCACTTACCATCTTTCAGCAGTGGGGAACTCTGTGTGTGAACTTCTTCGTGACCAGCCTCAACACCAAGTGCAGAGCTTTTTGCTCCTTCCAGGGACGAGACAGGCTATCCATGGAGATGCCTTCCAAATACCATGGTCCAACCATCTTCTCTATGCCTTCCTGCCTTTCCCACTCGTGGGCAAGGTCCTGGTGAAAGTGAAGAGAGACAAGGCATCCATCATTCTGATAGACCCAGCCTGGGACCGTCAGCATTGGTTCTCGACCCTCCTGGACCTCTTGGTGTCAACCCCTTTAACTACCACTTATCCCAGATCTGCTAACTCAAGACTGGGGTCTCCTGAGGTTTCTGGACTTCAGCGCGCTTCACCTAACAGTGTGGAAGCTCCATGGTTTAAACCCCCGTGAACTCCAATGCTCCCAGCAGGTGAAGGATGTACTGCTAGAAAGCAGAAAGCCTTCCACATGGTCAACCTACCAGTCAAAATGGAAACTCTTCTCCATGTGGTGCTCTTAAAACTCGCTTAGGCCAGCGTTGTGCAACATTCCCTCTGTCCTGGACTATTTGTTGCATTTAAAGCACCAGGGCCTTTCTTTTTCCTCTATAAAGGTTCACGTGGCAGCTATCTGGGCCTTACATGACCTGATAGAGGGGCGATCTATTTTCTCCAACCCTATGGTTGTCCGTTTCATGAAAGAGTTACTCAGGAAATTCCCACTGGTGGCGAAACCTGTTCCCTCACGGAACTTAAATCTGGTTCTTAACGCCCTCACCAGACACCCCTTTGAACCTTTGATGACCTGCTTGGACCTTTATTTGTCCTGGAAGGTGGCCTTCTTAATCGTGATTACCTTCGGCAAGAAGAGTCTCCGAGCTGCGGGCTTTTACCAGTGACCCTCCATATTTGGAGTTCTTTAAGGACAAGATGCGTGTTAGGCTTCACCCAGCATTTTCTGCCCAAGATCATCTCACACTTCCATACAACTATGGACATTTTTTCTTCCTGTATTTTACCCGAAGCCCCACTCCTCAGAGCGTCAGAGGGCGCTGCACTCTCTGGATGTCTGCCGTGCCACGGCCTTTTGTCTGCAGAGGTCTAAACCATTTAGGAAGTCTCAGCAGCTATTTGTTGCTGTCGCAAATCGCGTCAAAGGTCAGCCTGTCTCTTCACAAACAATCTCTAAATGGGTTACATCATGCATCAAAGCCTGCTATTCATTGGTGCACATGTCGCCTCCAAACATCATGGTGCGCTCCATGAGGGCTCAAGCTGCACTGACAGCTTTCAATGCCAGAGTTCCCTTGGGGGACATCTGTAGAGTGGCGATGTGGTCCTCTGTTCACACGTTTTCAGCACACTATGCAGTTGCCCAACAGACCAGACAGGATGCTGCTGTGGGCAAAGCTGTGTTGTATTCAGCCACGATGTAAGATCCGACTCTACCACTGGTAAGTGCTTGGGAATCACCTAATTGGACTTGACGTGAGCATCACTCGAAGGAGAAAGACAGTTACCTACCTTTTCTGTAACTGTCGTTCTTCAAGATGTGTGCTCACGTCTACTCCAAACCCGCCCACCTCCCCACTGTCGGTACGTTAAGAAGGAACTGGCGGGAAAGTGGTCAGTGAGCCCTTACCTGTGGCGCCACTGGCATGTGGTTCCAGGGGCTCTGGCTGACCATGGTTGTTGCTAGGGAAAAACTGCCGACTACCGTGCACGCACACACCTAATTGGAGTATACGTGAGCACACATCTTGAAGAATGACATTTACAGAAAAGGTAGGTAACCGTCTTTACATATTTGGATCTGGCTAATTTTCTGAGATGGAGATGAATGTGACAAGACTTCATAAAAGTGCAGTTATGGAGCATCTTATTTAGTATACCCTCCTCTAGCTGGCCACAGCATGACAGACGCAACAACCTCAGTTTTCCCTTTGAGTTCCAGAAAATAGTCCAAGTAGTCTTCCAAAGTAAAAATACAGCCCTCGTGGAGTTCATTTTATTATAAAAGTTCTATGCACATAAACCATAAGAAAACAAAACCCAAAACTGATTTCTGCAGTATAGTCCTCACCCCACGCAATACATTATAGCACCCCAGGGCTCTGGTTATTCAGCATAGCCCCAGTGTGTACCTCACCATGCCCTGGATCTGCTGTACAGCCTTGGTGTTCTTCATGATGCCTCAGGTCTCAGCCTTCTCTAGCTTCAGGTCTTGGGTTTTAAGAGTTTAACCTAGACCTCTGGTGCGTTCAGCCTTCAACCCTCTCCAGCCTTTTCTGTCCTTAGCTCTCTGGCTGACAAAGGACAGCTGGCTAGCTTGTCCTTGAACTTCCTACTTGTCAGCCTTCTGGCACTTGTTTGACTTTTGAAAGTCAGCGGTTTAATGCCTACATTGTCTTCCTTGATAATAACTCCACCTTTCCAGGGAGACTTCCTTGCTGGCAGCTTTATCTCACCAGGTCTTCCTCTTGTTGGGTTTCGTTCTCCCTCAGATTCTCCCAGTTCCTTTACAGTATCAAGTGTGGCCTATCCCTCTTAATTGGCCAAACTGGGTCAACTGTTCTGGTATGGGAGCGGGACCCTGCTTCATTTAGTGGGGCCAGCCATCCAGTGACAACTTCCTTTTGGGCCTCTGTTCACGGAATTAGTTTGTACTTTTTAGTTTGTTGGTTCTGCATTATATGATGAAAGGTTAACTGCATTTTATGTACCACTATTTTATCTCAGGATTGATTAAAAAAAAAAAAAGATTGTGTGCTATGCCTCTTTAAGAGCAGCTGGGGGAAAAAACTAAGACATCTTTAAACTGCCTTTGTGCTCTGGTGCTCCTGGTGGGGGACTTTAGGGAGTTGAGGCCCCTGCTATAATTTAGACGGCTCTTGGGGATCTATTTAAGCTACAGCAACCTCCTGGGGTTACCCATTGGTTTGGAGTGCTGTCCAGAAACTCCATAATTGAGTGCTGTGGTCCTACCATTGATGTTTGTCTAACATGCCTTTATGCTAAGACCCACCAAGGGGTGGACCTCAAAGTCGTGTCTTTTACAATGTCTGTACCAGAGGAATCCTCTTCCCTGCCCCCTCCAAGCATGTTCATGGTGCTTCAGCCCTTTTACCTGGTGTAAAGGGGACACTATGAAGTTTCGACTCTTGCCCCAAGCACTGATGCATAGCCATGCCTAAATGAGGACAAATTCCTGGAAGAATGGTTTGCAGAACTCGCTAAATTTTTAGTTTAAGGCAGGAAAACTTCCAGCATTAGGGGGGAAACTTCCTTAGCTGCTGTTGAGAGTTGCAGTTCTGTAAATACTCTGACAACTAAATTAGTTTGCCAATATTTATCATCCTGAGAAATATAGACTTCTTCAATGATCAGGCGTTAGATAATCCTACACTTCTAAATTATTTTTGTTTATAGTTGATAATATCTATGGAGTTCTGGCATTTTTTTTCCCAAAAATATTACAATTAATAGGAAAAATTATAGGATTTTTTTTTCAAGTTGGGAGGAATGGCTACATAAAAATTACATGGACTTTGTAAATGAGGTATAAAACACTGGAGAACAGCAGGCATAAATTTGAACCCAATGCTTTGAATGTTTTTAATACCACTCAAGTTGGAAACAGCTTATATTTTTTTCACCTTTAGCTTTGAAGTGAGGTACTGGACATTTTCAGTTTGTGTAAGCCTTTTAGTCTATAATTTCAAATATAAGATCTTTCTTCTGCTGGGTCATTAGCCTTATAAAAATGACCAGTCAATTTGCAGAATTATTCCAACACTGCTAGTCCTCCTGTCACCATCATCTGACCTTGTGCAATCTTTGCTTGGCATCACTGTGATAATATATTGCACCTCTTATAGGCTAGGGGCCTTCTGACACACTGACCAGCTGTGGGTTCAGTCAGTTACCATTAATGGTGAGAAAGAGCACTGGAAAGGACATTGTTGGGTCAAATGTTTTCTGGCTATTTAGCTCTTTGTTGCCCATTTTATTTTAGTGTAGTTGTATGCATCCTTACAGTCCATAAAAGTGTGGTAGAGGGCTCTGGCTTTCTGGAAATTCCCATTTCCAGTGAAAGTCTGCAAGCGGCATGAAGGATAGTCTGAGTGATGGAACTTTCTCTTATAATGAACTCCCATTTGGTAAGCATTAGTGGGTCCCTTGTGCATCAGTAAGCAATTAGTCTGTACTTTAAAATTGGACTTCGTAATGGGTGTACTGGGCCCATTGAGGTCCTCTGCCGGAGACCTCGTAGTCCTACACACCCCACTCCAGAAAAGGTGTAATGATGGTTGTTCCTCTACTCTGCCACAAAGTGGGAAGGTCCCAGAGCCCAGACTCCAGCTTGAGCCCAAATGTCTACACCCCACTTTTACAGCCTCTTCACCTGACTCCTACAAGCCTGAGTCAGGCCACTTTTACACTGATCTTTCTGGATCAGTTTATCCATCCGTTAAGACCCCCTAAGTCGATCTGGAAAGAGACTTAATAAAGCTACTCCTCAAGTGCTGTAGCTCTCTGCCAACAGGAACACGTTTCTTGTTAGTGAAGATGCTGTGCTGAAAAGGAGTTAGGAAGTCAGCAGGGAGTTGTATGAGGTACTCTGTGTAGCTTGCTTAATGCCCATCAACTGTTGCTAAATTTCACTGCCATTATAGACCTGGCCTCAGCTGACATGAGCCAGTAATTGTAGTGTGGGCATATCATAGAGACTTGTTAAGGAATGGTTTTGAGTGGTGATTCTTACCTGTATCAACCACAGCAAATCTGTAACATTGCTCTTAATGGAAAAGAAAGAAGTCATCTCTTGAATTGAATTGGATCTCTTTTTAATATGTAGGTAGATCTGGAAGGATAATATAGTTAAGTTACTCTCTTTTCATTCTGTCCATGAATATATTCTTTCTCAAAATTCCTACAAGAAAATGGCAGTTTTCAGTATAGATTTTTTATTTAAAGTATCTGTTCTTCTTAGATTAATGGTTCCCAACCTGTGCTCTGTGGACCACTGCGGGTGGTCTGTGGGGGGAAGAAGATAATATAGTCCTGTGTACCTCTTCTACATTACGTATCATATTTGATTTTACATTGTTATTCTCAAAATAATTTGCTTCACAAATATCCTTGTGTAATACAATATTCTCTTGAAGTCTGCAAAACAATACCAGTCTTCTCATTAAGTAAGAGATGTTTTTTTCCCCACTGGTAGGCCTACTTCAGGTAAATGTACTGTGACGGGTGCATATCTGGTGAGTGAGCATTGTAAATGATTAGAAATAGCTGCATTTTTAATACCATTTCATAGTCAAGTTTGACTCCCTGTCGCGGGGTATGCTGCCCCCGCTCGCTCAAACGCAGGGAGGAACCTGGTTTGAGCCCCAAACACAGCCCCTTGATTCAGGGCAAGGCGGCCCACTGGCCAGAGTCAATGTTCAAAGGCCCTTCGGTTCAGGGCAATGCGGCCCACTGGCCAGAGTCAATGTTCAAAGGCCTGTTGGCACAGGGGAAGTGTTCCCAGGTAGGGGGGTTCAGGCCCACCCGCTCCACTGAACCCCAGCCCAGGGCCCTGGGGTTACCGTAGGGCTTGGTCCAGTTGGCAGGGATCTGTGCCGCAACGCGCCGACTGAGACCACGGTAGTACCACGGCTCACCCCTCTGGGCACTGCCCTGGGCTGCTTCCTACCTGGGTCTTTGACGGCGTTCCCACTTTCGATTCACTGGATCCGTCCGGTGTCGCCAAGCCTTTGGCCTGGGCCCCGGGATCCTCACGGCAGAGTACACCTCGCTCAGCAGCGTGTCCGGTAGCCGGCATCCTTGGCCTATCAATGGTGTGCCCCTTTAAGGCGGGGGCCGAACCGGTCCCTGGGTAGGAGCCTCCACCACGCATCTGCTCCCTCTGTTGGTGTGCCCCTGACTGAGGGGAACTGCAGCCTTTTATGCCTGGGCAGCTGTTCGAGCATGCCCAGCAGGGCCTAAGGGGTGGGGCTACCCCTTTCCTCAGGGCATATAGGCCTGCTTGAGTGCTGGGCGGGTCCACACCGTCACACTCCCCATCAGCCGTAGGCTATGTTAAGAGTATTTCAAATGGCTTGCTTAAGTGATGGTCCACAAAAACTTTCAATGACAGTGTAGTGGTCTGCATAAAGGAAGAGGTTGGGAGCCACTGCCTTAGAGTGACAGTCTCAATCGTATTCCACTGTGGGTCACACATGCACCTGGAGTCGGTGTTTTTGGAAGTAGTGTTTGCTGCTTATGGTTTGATCCAAAACGATAAAGGACAGTGTGAGCTGACCACCTCTTGAGTTCCTTCTCATCATGGCATGGTATGGCTTGGAACTTCTCTCTATCATTGTCCTAAATCAACAGTTGTAAACGGTTATTAGTTCTTAAATAACCAACAAATAAGTAGTTTTTAATAGTATAGCAGTTTTAGAATTGAATCAGATGTGGGGGGGTATTTCCCTTCTTTCCTCATCGACTGTTTGATTGAATTCCAGGCTTCAAGCTGTACTCTTTCTTATAGGCTTTAAGATCAGAAGGAACTACTTTGATCATCTGGTCTGATCTCCTGCCCAACACAGGCCACAGAACCTCTCCCACCCACTCCTGTAATAGACCTCTAACCTATGACTGAGTTACTGAAGTCCTCAAATCATGGTTTAAAGGCTTGAATGTCCAGATAATTCACCAGCAAGTCACCTGTCCCCCAGTGCTTCAAAAGAAGGTGAAAAGCCCCCAGAGACTCTGTCAATCTGCCTTGGAGGGCAGATTCCTTTCCAACTCCAAATATGGCCATAAATTAAACCCTGAGCATGTGGGTAAGACTCATTGGACAGACACCAGGAAAGAATTCTTTGTAGCTACTCAGAATCCATCCCATCACAGATGACTGGGCATATTTACTATTAGTAGTCAAAGATATTTGCAGAGTGTTGAGGACAACTTCCTGGTACAAATGCTGGAGGAACCAGTTAGGGCTCTTGAACCTCGTGACCTGCTGCTCACAATCAGAGAAGAATTGATTGGAAAAGTAGAAGTGAATGGCAGCTTGGGCAGCAGTGACCACAAGATGGTACAGTTGAGGATCCTGATCAAAGGAAGAAAGGAAAAAAGCAGAATACAGACCCTGAATGTCAGAAAAACAGGTTTTGGCTCCCTAAGGGAACTGATGGGCAGAGAATCCCTTGGAAGGCTAATCTGAAGGGGAAAGGCACCCAAGAGAGCTGGCTATATTTTAAAGAAGCCCTTTTAAGAGCACAGGAAGATAACATTCTCATGTGCGGAAAGAACAGCAAATGTGGAAGGTGCACAGCATGGCTTAGCAGTGAACTCTACGGTGAGCTGAAACACAGTAGGCAAGTTTACAAGAGGTGGAAACTTGGACAGAGGACTGGAGAGCTAGATAAAGATATTGCTCATGTCTGCAGGGATAAAATCAGAAAGGCTAAAGGGCAATTGGAGTTGCAGCTAGCTAGGAGTATGAAGGATAATAGGAAGGGGTTCTTCAAGGATGTCAGTAACAAGAAGAGGATCAGGGATGGTGTAGGTCCCTTACTGAATGGGGCAGGTATCCTTGTGGTGGATGATGTGGAAAAGGCTGAAGTACTCGGTGCTTTTTTTGTCTTCATCTTCACGGGCAGGGTCAGCTCCCAGGCTACTACTCTGGGTGACACAGAATGTAGAGAAGGAGAGCAGCCCTTGTCAATGGAAGGTCAAGTTAGGGATTACTTAGTGAAGTTAGACATGCACAGGTCTTTGGGGCCAGATGAACTGCATCCAAGGGTGCTGCGGGAGTTGGCAGATCTGATTGCAGAGCCACTAGCCAATATCTTTGAAAACTCGTAGTGAACAGAGGAGGTCCCAAATGATTGGAGAAAAGCAAATATAGAGCATATCTTCAAGAAAGGGAAAAAAGAGGATCTGGGGATCTATAGACCAATCAGCCTCACCTCAGTCCCTAGAAAAATTTATGGAGCAGGTCCTCAAAGAATCCACTCAAACACTTGGAGGGAAATAGAGCAATCAGGAACAGTCAGCATGGATTCACCAAGGCCAAATTATGCCTGACCAACCTGTTTGCCTTCTGTGATGAGATGACTGGATATGTGGATGTGGGAATAGCTGTCTATGTGATATATCTTGACTTTATCAAAGCTTTTGATACAGTTTCCCACTGCATTCTTATCAGCAAGTTAAGGAAGTATGGTTTGGATGAATGGACTGTAAGGTGGCTAGATCATTGGGGTCAGCGGGTAAAGATGAATGGCTCAATGTTTAGTTGTCAGCCAGTAGCTAGTGGAGTGCCCCAGGAGTCGGTCCTGGGGCTGGTTCTGTTAAACATCTTCATTAATGATCTGGATGATGGGATACGTTGCGCGCTCAGTAAATTCGCAGACAACACCAAGCTGGGGGGAATGGTAAACACACTGGAAGGCAGGGATAGGATTCAGGGAGACCTAGACAAATTGGACCTTTGGGCCCAAAGAAATCTCATGAGGCTAAACAAGGACAAGTACAAACTCCTGCATCCAGGACAGGAAATCCCATGTCCTACTACAGGCTGAGGACCAATTGGCTAAGTAGCAGCATTGTAGAAAAGGACCTGGGGGTTACGGTGGATGGGAAGCTGGATGTGAGTCAGTAATGTGCTCTTGTTGCCAAAAAGGCCAATGGCATATTGGGCTGCAGCAGATCTAGGGATGTGATTATTCCCTTCTATTCGGTTCTGGTGAGGCCACATCTGAAATGCTGTGTCTAGTTTTGGGCTCTGCACTACAGAAGGATGTGGACAAATTAGAAAGAGTCTGATGAAGGGCAACAGAAATGATTAGGGGGTAGGGGCACTTGACTTAGGAGGAGAGACTGGAGGAACTAGGCTTATTTAGTTTGCAGAAGAGAAGACTGAGTGGGGATTTGATAGCAGCCTTCAACTACTTGAAGGGGTGCTCCAAAGAGGAGGGAGCTCAGCTGTTTTCAGTAGTAACAGAGGACAAGAACAAGGAGCAGTGGTTTCAAACTACAGCTGGGGAGATCAAAGTTGGATAGTAGGAGGGTAGTGAACCACTGGAATGGGTTACCTAGAGAGGTGGTGGAATCTCCATCTTTGGAAACATTTAAGGTTTGGTTAGACAAAACTCTGGCTGGGATGATTTAATGGAAGTAGTCCTGATTGTAGCGGGGGGTTGGACTAGCTGACCTCATGAGGTCCTTTGCAACACTACGATTCTGTGATCAGTTAATTGCCAGATTAAACCAGGCTTGTCTCATCATATCATCCCTTCCATAAACTTATCAAGCTCGTTTTTTAAGCCAACTATGGATTTTTTTTGGCCCAGAACTTTATTTCTCTCATTGTTAGAAATGTTTGTCTAATTTCAAATCTAAACTTCCTGATACTGTTTATATTCATTTGTTCTTGTGTCCACATTCATCCTGAACTTAAATAATTTCTTTCTTTCTGTTATTTATCCTCCTAAAGTATTCATAGAGAGCAGTCATTCCTCTTCAGCCTTCTTTGGATTGGGCTAAACAAGAGAAGCCCCTTTAGTCTCCTCTCATAAGGCAGATTTTCCATTCCTCAAATTACGCTACTAGTTCTTTTCTGCACCTGTTAAAGTTTCAATTAATCTTTCTTGGGATACCAGAACCACATACACTGTTCCAAAAGTCTCACCAGCACCTAGTATAATGGTGCTAACATCTCCCCTGTCTCTGGGAATGGGAATATTGCACCTGATACATTTTGGGATTACATTAGCTTTATTCATAGCTGCATCTCGTTGGCTGATGGTTATCCTGTGATCAGCCATTATGCTTGGGTTCTTCTTCTCAGTGACTTCCAACTAATGCATCCCTATTTTATAACAAAAATTCTTGTTGTTAGTGTTTACATGTGTGCCCTTTCATGTTCTGCTGTTAAATTTCATCATGTTTCTATTACTCCAGTTTACTAAGTCATACTGATCCTGTTATGTGACATCCCAGTCTTTCTCTGTATTAGCAATACCTCCTGACCCAGTGCAATGGCAAGATCAAACATCCCAATCCATGACCGCTCTATGTTAGGAATAGTATTTAGATAGGCATTGTCATCCTTGAAATGTTCATGCTCCTTGGCCATGTAGGGCTTCTCTCTAGTAGAAATGACTACTAGAAAATGTTATCTGGCCAAATGGAAACATGTAGCTATGTCCAGGAGGTGAAGAGACATTTTACGAGGAGGTGGAGACTTTCCCGTTGTCTTAGACTGTGTTATGTCTTTAAAGACATTAGATCTCTTCCTCAGCTCTCTGCGAATCCAATGATCAGTAATCAATGCATTCTATCCTCCTACTAAAGGCTACTCTGTTTTCACATAGCTACTAGCCACCAGATTCTGGAAAGGCTTCATAAGAATCTTCCCACCAACTCAAAAGGTCACACCCAAGTGGAACCTGAATCTTATTCTCTCAGCCATAACCAAGGCACTCCCATGAGCTTTTATCTACTTCTGCATATTCCTCCATTCCATGAAGATCTCCTTCTTTGTAGCCATTGATTCAGCAAGTAGAATCAGTGAACTCGGAGCACAGGGCTGGCCCAAGGCTTTTTGGCACCTTAGGTGCCTGTGATTTTTGGCCCCCATCCCACCTCTGTGGCATTCCGGGCCAGGCCGAGTGGCAGGACATGTGACGGGCCCAGTTGGTGAACCGGGCTGGGCCAGGCTGAGCGGCAGGCTGCGGTGCCCCTCGCTGAGCGGCAGGCCAGCTGGCAAGCAGAGAGGAGGGCTGGTCAGAGCAATGGGCTGGGTGGGGGTGATGCAGGCTGCTCTAGCTGAACAGTGGGCCAGGCTGCAAGCTGAGTGCGCAGGCCAAAAGAGGGGCTTCTGGTCCACCCCCCCCCCCGAAGCACTTAGCTTCTGGAGCAGACCCAGCTGAAAAAGCTTCTCCCCTTGCTGTGTGCTGGTCTATGTGCCTGTGTGCGGCAAGGTAGAGCCCCCTATTGTCTGGCACCATAGGCAACTGTCTAGATCACATCTGTGGTAGGACAGGCCCTGTCAGAGTGATGATGACAATCCTCATAGAATCTAAGGTCAGAAGGGACCAATATGATCATCTAGTCTGACGACCTGCACAGTGCAGGCCACAAAATATCACCTACCCACTCCTACAATGAACCTCAAACCCATAACTGAGCTATTGAAGTCCTCAAATCATGATTTAAAGACTTTTTATTACAGAGAATCAACCAGCAAGTGAGCCATGCCCAATGCTACAGAGGCAGGCAAAAAAAACCCAGCACCCAAGCCAATCTGCCCTGGGGGAAAATTCCTTCCCGACCCCAAATATGGTGATCAGTTAAACCCTGAGCATGAGGGCAAGTCCACAACAGCCAGTCAAGAAGAACTTCTCTGTAATAACTCAGAACCTACTCGATCAAATGCTCCTTCCCACGTCCCTATCATACCCATCACCAGAAGAAAAAAACAGACAATGGCCAAGCTACACTGTCTATCATATCATTCCCTCCATAAACTTATTAAGCTCGGTTTTGAAGGCATCTTAGGTATTTGCCCCCACCACTTCCCTTGGTAAACTATTCCAGAACTTTACTCCTCTGATGGTTAGGAATCTGCGTCTAATTTCAAGCCTAACTTTTCTGAAGGACAGTTTGTATCCATTTGTTCTTGTGTCCACATTGGCTCTGTATTCGAATAATTCCTCTCCCTTCCTTGTATTTATCCCTCTAATGTATTTATAAAGAGCAATCATATCTCCTCTCAGCCTTCTTTTGAGAAAACTAAACAAAACAAGCTCTTTAAGTCATCTCTCATAGGGAAGATTTTCCATTCCACGAATCATCCTTGTAGCCCTTCTTTGCACCTGTTCCAGTTTGAATTCATCTTTCTTGACCAGGGGTGACCAGAACTGTACACAATACTCCAAGTGAGGTCACACCAGCACCTTGTATAACAGTACTAACACCTCCCTATCTCTAGTGGAAATACCTCTTCTGATGCACCCCAGGACCGCATTAGCTTTTTTCACTGCCACATCACATTGGCTACTCATTGTTGTTCTATGATCAACCAGTACACCCAGGTCCTTCTCCTCCCTCGTCACTTCAGCTGATGCATTCCCAACTTATTAGAAAAATTCCCTAAGTGCATGACGTTGCACTTCCCGTTGTTGAATTTCATCCTATTTCTAATGCTCCACTTTACAAGGTCATCCAAATCATTCTGTATGCTATCCCAATCCTCCTCCGTATTCGCAGTACCTCACAGCTTGGTGTCGTCTGCAAACTCAATTAGCACATTTCCACTTTTTGTGCCAAGGTCAATAACGAAAAGGTTGAATAAGATGGGTCCCAGGACCGATCCTTGGGGAACTCCATTAGTAACCTCCTTCCAGCTAGACAGTTCACCTTTCACTATGACCCTCTGTAGTCTCCCCTGTAACCACTTTTTTTCCACCTTTCTATTTTCATATTAATCCCCATCCTCCCCAATTTAACTAATAATTCCCTGTGTGGAACTGTATCAAATGCCTTGCTGAAATCTAAGTAAGTTAGGTCCACTGCATTCCCTTTATCCAAAAAATCTGTTATCTTCTCAAAAAAGGAGATCAGGTTGGTCAGGCATGATCTACCTTTTGTAAAGCCATGTTGTATTTTATCACAGTTACCATTTTCCTCAATATCCTTAAGTACTTTCTCCTTCAAAATTTTCTCCAAGACCTTGCATACTGCTGAGGTCAAACTAACAGGCCTGTAGTTACCTGGATCCCTTTTACTCCCTTTCTTGAAAACAGGGACCACATTAGCAATTCTCCAGTCATAAGGTACAACGCCTGTGTTCACCGATACTTTAAAAATCCTTGCTAAAGGGCTGGCAATTTCATGTGCAAGTTTCTTCAATATTCTTGGATGAAGATTATCTGGACCCCCTGATTTAGTTCCATTAAGCAGCTGAAGCTTGGCTTCCACCTCAGATATGACAAGCTCCACTTCTACATTCTCATTCCCATTAGCTGCCCTACTTCTGTCCCCAATCTCACCATCACCCTCATTAAAGACAGAGGCAAAGTACTTATTTAGATATTCAGCCATGCCTAGATTATCCTTGATCTCTACCCCATCCGCAGTGTATAGTGGTCCAACCTCCTCCTCCTGTGTTTTCTTTCTATTTATATGGCCGAAGACCCTTTTATTATTGGTTTTTATTCCCTTTGCAAGGTCTGACTTTGCTTGGCTTTTGGCCTTCCTCACTTGATCCCTACATGCTCTGACCTCTAAAAGGCAGTCCTCCTTTCCTATCCCTCTCAACTTCCACTCCTTGTAGGCCTTGTGTTTCCTCCTAATCACCTCTTTAAGATGTACATTCATCCAGCTTGGTTTAGAACCCATGCCTGGAAATTTTTTCCTCTTCTTTGGAATGCAGGCTTCAGATAGTTCCTGCAGCTTTGTCTTCAAGCAGTTCCAAGCATCCTCAGTGTTCATATCTATGAATTCTTTGGTCCAGTCCACTTCCCTAGCTAATTCCCTTAGCCCTTTTGAAGTCAAAGACTTTGGTTACAGATTTATTTTTGTTTACCCTTCCATTCAGTTTAAATTGGGTTAGCTCATGATCACTAGAACCTAGGTTATCCCCTACAACTAATTCCTCTGTGAGGTCCTCACTACTGACTAATACTAAATCTAAGATCACGTCTCTTCTCATCAGTTTGGAAACCACTTGATGGAGAAATTCATCTGCTATCACCTCCAAGAAAATCTGGGCCCTTTTATTGCTGCTAGTGCATATCCTCTAGTCTATATCTGGGAAGTTAAAATCTCCCATAATCACACAGTTCCCAGTAGTGTTTACTTCCTTAAAGGCCTTAAAGAGTTCTCTGTCCATGTCCAAATCAGATCCTGGTGGTCTGTAACACACCCCATGCACTAATCCAGGAGAAACTCTAGTAGCTTTCTTCTCCAATGTGATTTTGACCCAGATAGACTCTGTCCTGCTAATTTCATCACTCTGAATTTCTTTGCATTCTATTGCATCGTTGATATACAATGCCACACCGCCACCTTTGCCATTATGTCTGTCTTTCCTAAAGAGCACATAGCCTTTAATGCCCGTACACCAGCGTGACTACTATTCCACCATGTTTCTGTTATCCCTATAGTATCTGGTTTCAGTTCGTCTACCAGTAGTTCCAGTACCTCCATTTTATTACCTAGGCTTCTCACATTGGTCTATAAACATTTTAGCTTTTGCTGCTCGGCTTTGCTCACATTCTGTACCTGACGTGGCCTTTTTTTTCTGCTGCCAACATCATCCATCAGACCAGTATTTGTGCTTCCCTCCTTTCTAGCATCTATACTGCCTCCTACATCTTTGTCTTTTCTGAATTCAGTTTCCTGCCTCTCAATTCTCGTATCCATTCATTGTATTCTGTAACAGTGATTCCCAACCGGTGTGCTGGCAACTGCTCCTGTGTGCTGTGAGAATTCTCCGAGCTGGAGCTGCAGCTGTGGGTGGCAGCTCCAAAGGCATGGTTCCCCGGAGCCACAGTGGTGGCCCCATGTGGCACTGGCTAGGGGTTCCCCGGAGTCACGGTGATAGTGTCTTGTGGCCCTGGTGGGGGGAGGGCTCCCTGGAGCTGGAGCCGGAGCCGGAGCCACTGCTGCGGGTGGTGGCTCTATGCGGCCCCAGCTGGGGATTCCTTTGAGCAGCAGGCGGCAGCTCAATGTGGTCCCAGCTGGTGGGTTCTCTGAAGCTGCAAGCGGCAGCCCCATGTGGCCCCATTCGGGGGGGTTCCTTGAGCTGGAGCCATGGGCAGCAGCCTCAGCTGGGAGTGGTTCCCAGAGCCCCGAGCAGCGGCCACTGCTGGTGGTGTTCCCAGAGCCACAAGCAGCAGCCCCATGCGGCTCTGTCCAGCGGGTTCCCTGAGCTGGAGCCCCAGGTGGTGGCCCCAAAACAGGGTTCTGTCACTCATGAATTAATTTGAATATTCATGAATTTATCATGGTAGTGTGCTGCAGCATAATTGAAGGCCTTAAGGTGTGCCACAGCAGAGAGAAGGTTGGGAACCACTGTTCTATAAAGACAAAGTTTCCTTACACCTACACCCCAAATTTATCTCTAAAGTACCTTAGGAGTTGCACTTTAATCAACTCACTCATTTAGCTGTATTTTTCCTGAAAACATATGCTGCTGTAGAAGAATGTAGACTCTATTCCCTTGATGTGTGATGATCTTTGGTGTTTTTCCCTCAGATAACAAGACCAATCAGGTAGTCCTTGAGACTGTTTATAGCAATGCCAGAAAGAGGCCAGGGCATGCTGTCTCCACCCAGAGAATTTTGAAATAGAGCAGAATGTATTTGGCATCAGCTCTTGAGTCCCCCTGCTTCTACAGGAGTGTGAGCTTGCTCTGCTAGAGTGCAATCAGCTCCATGGCATCTCTTCAGAATGTATCCTCTTAGACATCTGTAAAGCTGATACATGGAGCTATATCCACATGTTTTCAAAACATTACACCTTAATGCAGGACTTCGCTGCTAATATCTTCTTTGGGATGGCAGTCTTCTGCTCACCCTATCTGTCCTCATCCTTATATCCTCCTCCCATTTAGCTATTGCTTACCAGTCACCCACAGTAGAATACAGTAGGGATCATTTATTGAAGAGGAGGACGATGCCTATCTGTAACTGAAGATTCTTCAAAAATATGTAGTTCCTATCTGTATTTGGTTACTCATCTTTTTTCCTTTCTGCTTTTGATCTTTCTGATTCAAGGTGGAGAAGGAAATGAAGAGCTGCTTGCTCTGCCCTGCTTTTTATTTCCTCCATCAGAAGTACAAGAAAAGCCAGTGTACCAATAAACAAAAATTGGTTGAACTAATTTACAGAAGCTTAAAATGGAGATGTACCCTTAAAAGCTGATAGCTTTTTAAAGAAAGAAAAGAATATTGGTGGTTCCCCTGAGTCAGTGTCTTCCAGGAATAATAAGTAGTTATGGTCTAAGTAGGGAGCTGTGGGTATAAGCAAGCAGAAACGTCTCTGAATATATCCTGGGGGTGAATCTGATAGGTAAGAAGTTGCTATAATAATTATTTTACTGACTGTAAATCTGCAAGAAGATCTTGCAGACATGGAGTTTTTCAAATAGAAAATTTCTTTAAAATTTCAATGGTCTGTTTGCCTCTTTCTACCTAATCTTGACAGATTAGAAAAATTCTAGAAAACAAAATGGCTGATTTAACTTTTATAATAGCATTACTTGGAGAACTATTAACAGCTTTTCAAAGAAATTAATGGTGCTGCCTGGGAACTATCTTTAAACAGTATTGTGGTGGTGTGGAAGTTAAGAGATGAAAGTGAAAGTGTGCCATTAGATGCTGGAAATTATGCTGTATTATTGCAAATCTGTGACAATAAAACATTGTCCTCTATCAAGGAGGTCAGGTGCCTATCATCTAGGATAGAGGTTCCCAAATTCTTCTCATTACATAATCCCTTCTAGATCTACCAACTCTCTTGCAGCCTCAAGATCTACCATGTGCCCATGTATCCCTGTCCTTCTTATCACTGATATTTTCTGTGTTTAGCCATCTGACCATATTTCACTGTTATGTACATATATAGTGCTGTGTATATGACCATTCCCTCCTCGCCTCCATTTCCAAGCTTAGTTGGCTTGGACAATTGCTGGACAAGTGAACCCATACTGTATGGTAATTGGAGATCAGGTCTGTGTGTGTCTGTGTTCTTATTGTTACATCTTGAACTAAACTAACTACTGTATTTTATATAACAAATTCCCACAGCATTTTAAAGCTTTGAGTAGCTTATTAAAGTACAATAAATTAAAAAAAAAAAAAAAGAAATCTGCTATTACACAATTTCACATGTACCCCCCAAGAGATAGTTCATGTACTCCACCCCCCCACCCCGAAATAGGTTACCACAGTTTAGGGAACCCCTGCTAGGATCATCTGTGAGCTCCATTACCATATAGAGTGCTTCACGCACACTAATGAATTTATCCTCAGAACACTTGTATGAAGTAGGAAGGTCCATTATCCCCAGTTTACATTTAGCAAACAGACACAAAGAATAAATGATTTGTCCAAGGTCACACACAAAATTTGTGCCAGAACTGGTATATCAACCCAGATGTTCTGATGCTAAGTCCAGTGCCTTAACCACAAGGTCATAGCTCCTAGTGATTATTTCTAAATTGTAAAGTATATTGGTGTATTGAAGTCGTAAAAACAAATAACCAGAAAAAAGCTCAGAAGCTGGGTTTTTACAGAGCCTTAAGCAGAGCTATTCATTGCATTACGTCTGCTGCTATAGGTTCTTTTCATGTTCGCTGAAAGCTGATTTTCTGGTATTCTTCCATGCCATGATTTTATTTTTTGCAGCTGTGACAATATCATAAAAAAATAAATTTAAATGGAAGATGTCATTTACATTACATTTTCAATGAGCAATCAGAAAAATTGTGGCACTGAATAAAAGAATGTGCTTTCTTGACCCATTTTTCCGAAGGTGTTATATTCTGCAAAGACTTTGTAGTTACGCCAGATATGATAATGAGACTGTAGGATTTTACTCCTTGAAATAACATCTGGTTTATTTCCACACTAAATGTAATCTTCTAAAACAGTAAATTTAAGCTTTTAATATTACATACGAGGATTTTTTAAATGTTGTAGTAATAAAGAGTTGATTATGGCAAGCTATTTGTCCTATGAAAGGTACTGTAGAGACATCAAGATATATTTATAAGGGAACAGTGCTGCTATTTGTGATGTTGAGATCTTAACTGCATTGCAACAGATTTAAAAAAATAATATAGACATGTAAATATTGATTTGAAATGCAACACTAAAATTAGCTTATGTAATCAGAATGTTAGTTTCTTATCAAAATGTGATGCAGTGCTGATAGTAGTGATATAGTTTTAAAAAATTCTATATTTGACTTTTGTTTTTTAATTTCTCAAAGCATTACATGCTTTTCCTTCCCTTTTCCAACATATATTTTTGTTGTTTTGTGTGCCAGATAAAGATGAAGAAAATACGTTGGAGTTTAGCGATTAATCATTTGTCTAGTTTAGTAATACAAATACTAAAACCTTGGATTTTTGAATGTCAGAATTTTAATAGAGATGCCTTACAAATGTAGGTTCAGATCTGCATATTAATTTGTCCCAGTTAATTTTGGTTTGATTCCACCCGTACAGGTCAGATAGCAAGTTTGGTGTCACAATGTAAGAAAATGTGTGTTTGTTTATTGTACTTAGTTGATACAGTTAGTCTTTTAAGTGCCACAAGACTCTTTCCTTTTTTTTGCTTTACTAGACTAACATGACTGCCCCTTTGGAAAATGTACAGAATGTTTGTTCATGAAATCTATACCTATATTTCAGTGTCCTTTTATGTGCGAATAGCATGAGTTTATTAGGGTCTAGTCACATTTAAGGTATGTAGATTTTGATTGGAATACAAATTTACTATATGTGATTTATGATTGATCTTAAACTGAATTCTGTGGCTTTTGAGTGCTGCTGATTGTGTTTGAATACCTTGGTCTTTCCCACCACACCATTCCATGTTTCACTTTCAGATTCATCCTTGTATCTATAGTTTGTATTTTGTATTCTTTGCCAGTACAGAGTTCTTTAAAACTCTTTTTGTAGGCGAAGGCAGTAAATCTGAGTTGTGGGGAGGAGAAGATTTAGGGGGAAAATTTAACCATTATTAAAAACTGAAAGTCTCAGCACCATTAAATTTGCTATGGAGAGGGAAAAGCAGTAAATATTAAGACGCAAATAGTATAAATTGGGGATTTTTTTTTTGTATTTTTTCCTTGAAAAAATTCTGTATACTACTATAAATTATTCTGCAAGAAATATAAAATATTTGTATAGACTTGTATTTCTGTCTTAACCCAAGATTTTGGGAAGGGAAAAATAATTCTTTTAGAAGCAGAGTGTTGCAAATTAATACGTTTTATAAAAGGAAATATTACGGCCAAAATTTAAAAACTATAGCCAAGATAGAAATGGAGAGGTAAACCATAAAATTTGAGTATACTAAGACCTGAACCACATAAAGCGCACAGTCTTGGCAACATGCAATTTTAGTGTACTTCTATAATAAGTCATCTTGTAAGTTTTGCGCTGAAGCATGTGTGTGAAGATGGCTTTATTATTTGGGAAGTGTTAACCAGGAGGATATTCCCCAGCTCCATAGATCTTGAATTTGCTGTAATTCATATGGCTCCAAGGGTTAAAGTATAATTTGGCGGGCCCTGGAACCCTCCTAATCGGATTGGACCCCCCTTCAGCCACCCCATCTCCTGTCCTCCCAAATGCCAGCTGCTGCCCTCAAAACACCTACACCCATCAGACCCTTTCCCCATGTCCTTCTCAGCCCCAATCCCCATTCCCTAAGCTCCCTGCCCCCATTCCAGCCCTCGATTCCATCCTCTTCTTCCCCCCTCCCCACACTTTCCATGCCAGCTGCCTGACTGCCAGCCCCCTTACCTGGCTGAAGAGCTGGGCAGGAGGCAGGAGACCACGGCACTGGCCAGCCAGTCAGCTGGCAAGGAGGAGGTGAGGCCAGAAGCTTGAGGCCTGGCCTCAAGCACAGCCAGGCCCCAGCTGGAAGGGGTGCAGCCACACAGGCTCTGGGAAGGGGAGGCGAGGGAGGAGTGGCCAGGCTGGTCCCAGCCCACAGCCCTCCCTTCTGCCAGCCCAGAGGGGGCATGCTGGAACTCACGCCCTTATATTTTTAGGGGGTCCTGGAACTCAGCGCTCCTGCACATCCCCCTATTTTGGGAGGCCCTGGAATGCAGCATTCTGGAGCATTCCACTGTTTTTACGGATCCCAGAACACTAGCTCCCTAAAAATAGGGGGTCTCAGAACAGCGTTCCGGGGTGTTCCCCCTTAATTTAAACCCTGTATGGTTCCATTAGAAGAAGAAAAAGGTGTTGATTGGTTTTTGGAAAACATTTTTGTGTTGATTTGAACTGTGCACCCCAAGTCATGTGTGTGCATTGTACTTGATCATTTGAATGCTGTATTTACCAAAAATGAAAATGACTTCATCATGAGTTCTTGAAATCGCTACAGCATTCTAATGAGATCTTAGATGTCTTATTAGAATGCTAATACTGTTCGCAGTTGAAGGTTAAATGATAAACAAAAGGAATGAAATGGGTTAAAAGAAAATGGAATATTTTTCCATATTTTTGCAGTCTACTGAAGCCAGTAGTGCCTAAAGCTGTCTTGCAAGATGGGGGCCATTTTCAGTTGAGCAGTGTACAAATATGGTTTAAAAGCAGGCAAAGAAAAATTGATCAGAGTTGTTATTTTTCAAAATGAAATTTAAGTTCCCACAGAGACTTGTAGATGACATTCATTCTGCAATTGGTATTTAAGATGACATATTAAGATAAAATAAGTGATTTTATTCTGAATTATTTTAATTTTCCTACAAAACTGAAAGCAGAAAAGGATGAATGAATGGGAAAATTACTTTTTGATATTAATACTTGCTTAAATCTTGTCAGTTAATCACTTAACATAACTTGCTTTGTTCACACAAAGCTAATTAAATCTATATGCTGAACATAACTTCAGATAAGTTTCCGACTCAAGAAGCATAGTATATGGAAACATTTGAAAGCATGGTGATGTTCCTATAGAAAGATATGATTTGGAAATGTCTTCAACAAACTTTTTATCCTTATATCAAAACTGTGCAGTCTACTGAAGCCAGTAGTGCCTAAAACTGTCTTGCAAGATGGGGGGGCCATTTTCAGTTGAGCAGTGTACAAATATGGCTTAAAAAAAGGCAAACAAAAATTGATACTTTAATTGGTTTGGAGAATTCTGTTTAGCTGTTCATTTATTTGTATTGCAGGAATGCCTAAAAATCTCAGGAATTGGTGGCTCACTGTCTTCAATACTCTGTAGAGATCTTCACCTCAAAATTTTGATGTGCATTTCTACTATGAATTAAAACAAAAGAGGGGGGGAATAATAGTCAGCCTTTTACCCCTGTGAGCTAAAGAGATATATAGTTGTTTTCCTATCAGTTTGTAAAGTTGCCTGTGAGTAATTATATATGCATTTTTAGAAAAGCAAAAAGGAAAGTCTTTTGTTACAGCAACAGTTAACTGGTAGGCCAAGGAGCATAGTGTCATCTTTTCCTTTAGTTAAAATCTAAAATGATACTGCTGCTGAATAGAGTCCTTGTTTTATGAACAAGGTTTTCTATTTACTACATGTAACAGTATTATAAATAAGTTGATCTGTATCTGGATCAGATTTAAAGACATACATTTGTTTTTTGTAGACTCCAGAGAAGAAACAGTCAGAACCTTCTAGGGGAAGAAAGAGGAAAGCAGAGAACCAGAGTGAAAGCAGCCAAGGTAAACCAACTTTTTTTGGAATTATAGCAAATCGGCTAAATATTACATGCATTTAGTCAAATTATATTTGCTTGAAAACAAGAAATTTAGGGCTTTTTTGCGCAACCCTGCAGTGCGGGCTGTGGGGGGTATGAATTGCATGGGCGCTAAAGTGTTGCACTGTAACTGTAGACTTGCTAGCTTGAACTAAGTGCCACCTAGTTCATGTTAACACAATTTCATTTCAAACAGTACTAAATTAACGCAAACCAAGTGCATTTTAATTCATACTAGCAGGACCTGCAAAGGACAGTTAGAGTGCAACTCTTTAGCACCCACTATAATTCACACTCCACAGTCTGCACTGTGGGAGCATTTAGACCTCTAGACAGCATTATCAAATTCAGCACTACTTGCTGTCTGAGACAAGTGATGTTTTTAGGCATACCTTTTTGCCCATTAACAGTCTTGGATACGGACAGGCAAGTAGATTATGTATCTGGGTTGTTTAAATGTCTACAAGAATTTTGCATGGCTGCATCTAGGTCTTGTCATGATTTCATTCTCATTATTCGTTCAGAACCTCAGCAATTTTTCTCACTGGTGTTCCTCTGAAGATATTTTTCTTATTTCAGCTGATAGGGGAAATTTATGTTTTTAAAGCTGCCAATTGCTTATTCTTCAGACAGATTTCCATAATTATCGTGGGTGATATTGTTCTTCCCCAACAAACATTCATAGGGGAAGATTAGAAAAGTTGGGGGGGGGGGGTCGGGTCAGTAGAGTGAAATAGATTACTTCCATTTCTAGATCACTGAGGTGGCTTCACTTTGACTTGAATCCAGGCATAACTGTACTGTTCAGTGCCTGTTTATTCTTTGTGAAACGTGTTGTGTTCTCAGTCCATTTCTTGGACAGGTTTTTGCTTGTGCCCTCAGAACAGCCCAAGGATGATAGCACTCTTAGATGTGAATGAGGTTCATTGAAATATCCTCTCTTGTTTTAAGGTGCTCTTTTCAGGACAAGAATGGTGGAGGCTCATAAGTCTTTCTGGGTAATTATCTAGCTAGCATTAAGAAAAAGTAGTTCTGAGAACAGAGCCTATTTTATTGTTTTGCTGTTCCATTTGAACCAATAAATATCCTTTTAAATGCAAATACATAAGCTAGGACTACAAGCATTGTTCATTTGCCTCTTGGTGATATGCTGTGTATTTTTCCTGCTTCTGAGTTGCTACTTGTATACTTTACCTATTCTAAACACTGGATTGGTCTGTTGATCTGGCATTTCAAACTACACAGAATTAATTCTAATGATCAAGGTTATTATTTTAAAATACTGTGTCTTAGCTGACACTAACACCTGATTACCTAAACCCTGGTTCCTGACTAAGTATTTACCAGTCTGGGCTGGTAATGTGGATTACAGGGTCATCGGTGATATACACCAGGGTAATCGGCAGACCTGGTCGAACAACCCAGGGAGCAAACAGCATGTCAACAGATTAAAAGAAACCAGGAGTCTGGTAGCACTTTTAAAGACTAAAGCACCCAACGAAGGGATTTTTCTCCCACGAAGGCTCATGCAATAAATAAATTTGTTAGTCTTTAAAAATGCCATCAGACTCCTTGTTTGTTTTTTGCTGAATTAGACTAACACAGCCATCCCTTAGAAACTGATTTAAAGGAAATTAAAGCTAACTATGAGTAGTTCTGGCTTTCTTTTCATAAAGACAGTATAGAGTGATGAGCTCCTTCTCTTTACCAGAGTGATTGATAAGATCATTTCCTGAGTAGATAGTGCCTTAGGAGGGGCTTGGGGCCATTAAATACAGAGCCTGCCTGGGAGCAGATCAAGTTCTTCTAATGGATATTTGGTGGGTATTTTTTAAATTGGAGTACTTTTTTAATTTGAGCAAATAGTTTCT
The DNA here is from genome assembly GCA_007922195.1 of Podocnemis expansa. Taxonomy (NCBI): domain Eukaryota; kingdom Metazoa; phylum Chordata; order Testudines; family Podocnemididae; genus Podocnemis; species Podocnemis expansa. The sequence continues at coordinate 40,241,710 of ML681984.1, read as the reverse complement.
TTAAAGTAAAATGTTTTTAAATCATTTGATAAATCGCAATCACTTGTTTGGATATGCAGATTTATGTCTCGAACTGATTGAGAAATGAGAGATGTTTAATGAAAATATTTCACACATAGAGGAATATGTTGGGAATTTTTCTTGGAATGTCTTCCCTGCAATAGCTGATGACTTAATTGACATATAAAACAATCATAGAATCATAGACACTTGAAAGGACCATGAGAGGCACTGCTTTAGACATTAATACTGTTTACTGTCTCAAAAGATACTCTGAACACGAGGATAAAGAAATTACTGGCTTGCATTTTAAAACAATTTCTTTATCTACTTTTTTCGATATTGAGATTATTCTAGGAAATCTTTTAGTTTGTGTACTCGATTAATTTCTCTTGTAGCTGCTTATGCACGGTTTAGAGCAGTGGTTTTCAAACTTTCTTCTCTCAGGACTCCATTGAAAAAAATCATTTGTCTGCAACCCAACAATTACTACGGTCGCTTCACATAGCCCTTGTCTACTGTAAACTTTTGTGGTGAATTCCATATAGCTGCTCTTCGGCTGCTCCCATCAATGCTGTCACTGATGGAATGGAACCAGTGGTAGTGAAAGCAGGAAATTTTAGCCATTTTTTAAAGCGGGCAACATGATGATAGTAAAATCTTGTGCCTTGTTTATAATGTTGTTACTGCCACTAGAACTTCAACTACAAAGTCTTCTGATGTAGACAAGGCAATAGCGTATTCTATCCTAGATAGCACCTGAATTTCTAATGAGAAACTAGCCAAAATAAATAAATAAAATTGCAGGATGCACCTTTCTGGCCTGTTTTATGCATCATAAAGGAGCAAAGGGACAAAACCCCGGTTCTTTTTCTTACTGATCACTTTTAACCCTCAGCAGACAATCAGTAAGAAAAGTTTATTTTAAAGCTGACTTAGAGGGGTAAGACTGGTGTGGAGATGGGAAAAGTGGTAAATCACTACATTTGTTTAAAAACGTAATAAGCTGTCTCTTTGTCTTTGCTCAAACCATGAAGAGCAGGGAGTCAAAAAGTGAAGGGAAATGGCTTTTAGAGTTATTTGCAGTATGTGATAGAATCCACTCAACCATGTGCTTAAAGGCCTTTCTGTTTAATTGGGATGATTGGAAGGGAAGAAACTCATTTAATATGTTTCAAAAACTGTGAGAATTGGTTAATGGCAGAATAAATCATTACAAGTTGCATTGCACACTGTAATAACTTAATGTGTTGTGAATCTAGTTATCACTGAGCTGTCCCTCAGCATGATAACTGCAGTGCATTTGGGACCATGCTGTTGTGTTCTGTACATGTGTGAATGGATTTGTTAGCACAAGTTTCCCTCTGGTTCTGTCCTTTGTTCATATCTTTCTGTTTTCTGGATCTTTTATAGCTTCTCAATAAAGCATCTTGTTCCTAATATGTTTAACTTTATTGATTTGTACACTTTTCAAAGGCAATTAATGGAAAAAAGGAATATCTCCAAATATAATGTTTCTGTGTGCGTCTAATAGTAGATTTGATTGTTTAATCTGAAACAGCTGTAGATTTACCATGGTGTGACAATTAATGAATTCTGTAGTAGTTGTATGAGAGCTGCACCTTCATGGTAGTGCTTATCTTAAACCAATGAACACAAAAACCTCTAGGACCTTAAAGGTGAAATTATCAAATGCACTTTTAATGAAAAAACAAATGCATATAAATTTCTTTTAAAACAATTTTTCTGTGACTTGGTTCCCCAGTTTGTTTGTTCTGGTATCAGGCAGTGGAGCAGTACAAGAAAAACCCAGTCTCCCTCTCCTTTCAGGCACCTTTCCCAGTCTTTTCCTTTCTGTCAGTGAGGAAGATAAAAAGTGCTTCACACTGATGTGTTGTTTTTAGACCTCAAGCACAAGAATTATGGAAAATAGCACAGAGGAAGAAGGCAGACACCATGGAAGTTAAAAGGGTAGACTAACAGTGGGTGCTTCTTGCAGACCCTCTCTACTGAGCCAGTGTATCTGTATGATCTTGTGAGCAATTCTGCAGTCACCTGTCTTGCTAGTGGGAGCGAACCTGGCTTGGGTGGTCTCCCCTCCCTGTTCTTAGGGCACTCCCACTCTCCATTCTTGTGCCCAAAACTGCAGAGGGAAGTAAGAGGTAAGATGCTTCTGCCAGGTCCCTTACCTATTCCCAAAGTGCTTCCTTGGTTCTGAGGGAGAGGCAGGGGTGTTTCATCTTGGGGCCATTGCATGGACCAAAAAGAATACAAAGCCTGTATTCTCTCCTCTCTGAAGGACTATGCCCTAACTCACCCCACGCATTTCACTATGCTCATCGTTCTGTGGATTATCTTCTTCTAGCTCCTCAGTAACTTGCCTTCTCTTTTTGAGCTCTACCAGACATACCCAATGAGGATTCACTTAAATGCGACGGTTCCTTAGGGTTGTGTCCTGTCTTTAGGCCACCTCTGAACTCTCAATGGGTGCTCAGTACTGTGCTCAGACCTCTTTGAACTCTTAGCTTTGGTGTCTCTTACTGTGCTTTCCTTGAAAGTGTAACTCTTTAGTTGCAGTTGCCCTTGCTGACGGAGCTTGTGGCATTTGTTTAACATCAACACTATCTTGTTTTTGGTAAGGAAAGGTTAATTTTTTTGCACTTATCTTCCTCAGCAAAGCAGTTTCTTCTTTCACCTTAATCAGGAGATTTTCCTCCCCAACTTCTGTCCCATTACTGAAGTCCTGAGGAAATTCCCTGACACTGCTTGGACAAAGAATGTATACCCATCTCAAACACAAGAGTTCAGAAAGTGGTGTTCCCTCTTCATGCCCTCAAAGTCCCTGAAATGGTTTAAAGACTTTGAATAACTTTGCTGGCTGGAGTCTGTTTTTATTTGGATTCTCTTCTGTATGTGTTCTGTCAAAGCCATGTTCTCTTCCAGAGCTGAGGACGAAGTCTCCTTAGATGAATCTGCATAGTGAAGACTCATACCTGGGTCTGCACTTTCACCAAGCACTAGTGGCTGGATCTATTCTCCTGATCAGAGCATTCCAGTCTTTTTTTTTTTTTTTTTTGAAGAGTTAGGACTGACTTGAAGGGGGGAAAAAATTGCTGTACTCTCCACAAGGTGATATTCATTCTTTTTTCTGTCTGTTCAGCCCCTTTATGTTGCCCCTGCAGTCACAGCGTACTGAGTTACCTGGTCAGGAATTTCTTGTTCCCACAATAAATAGGTAGAAGTCAGATTTTGTCTTCACTGTTTTTGCCCACTCAGGCTGAGAAACTGAGCATGGGCAGAGGAGCTGAGCAAAGGGACTAGTACAGAGAGTATAGTATAGTAGGCTAACCAGATTTGATGTTTTTGACAAATCATTGACTGGTGAACCTAGTGATGGAGTGCCTAAAAGGTGGAGGAGTTTATTACCAAATCCCTTGTCTGCTGGCATTAGAAATGAGCATCCCATCACATAGATGGGGATAGTCTTATGGCTGAGGCACTAGAGTGAAAGTCAAGAGTTCCTGGCTTCTCTGTCACACTCGTCCTGTATCTGGTGAATAGGTAAGTCTCCCTATGCCGTAGTTTCCCATCTGTTTCCAAAAAAAAAAAAGGCATAATTATGCTTCATTGTTGTATGTGAGTGATGTGAGAATAAACTATTTGAAGTATGTTGCATTCTCACGTGCTTTGTTGATGCGATATGATATAAATATCTGGCTAGAAAAATCGCATAGTGGCTCACCAAACCACAGAAAACTATTTAGCAGACTTTAAGATTTTATTTAACATGTTGTATACTTTTCTTCTTGGTAGTTATTTAGTAATCTGTTTTTTGTCATTTCTAACATCTTTTAATTTTTTGTTTAACTCCAGGGAAAAGTATTGGGGGACGCGGTCACAAAATTAGTGACTATTTTGAAGTAAGTTTTTATTAATTTTGAAAATTGCTTTTTTGATTTCTTTAACGTTGCAAACAGCTGGTATAAGATCCTTAATTTAGTTAAATTCTTAACCCTAAGTATAAAGGATACTGCACTACTCAGGCTACAGATTTGTTTGGATTGTCACCTGCCTTGATTTAGAAACACAAAATGCATGGCTTTCTGTACAAAAGTTATGCGCTAAGATCATGTCTTCATTGTGACTAGTAATGTCTCTTAAATGTTAGTTACATTATTTTTATTAGTGTGGACAGGAGTTCAGCCTTTGAGAGAATGGTGGTCTATCATTGATAGAATTTTTAGATCTTCAGTTATGGTGGGATGTTCTCTTTGTCTTGCTGAAGCTGAGAGAGGATGAGGAATGGATGGTTTGAAATATTTAGTTTTTAAAATGTCTTTTGAGATATTTTGTGAAATTTCTATTTATAAGTTTAAGGTAGTTTTTGAATAGGTCATTTGGACTCTCTCCTTTGGACATCTAGGTTGTGCAGTAGTATAATACTTTTTTGCATTGCAGTCCATTTCTGATAAGAATATTAACTAATTCTTTGGCCATGTTTCCTCTTCAGTACCAAGGTGGGAATGGCTCTAGTCCTGTAAGAGGCATACCTCCTGCAATTCGTTCTCCTCAAAATTCACATTCACATTCCACCCCTTCTTCTGTAAGTGTGACCTATTTATTTGTTCAATTTCAGTATACAGTACGTAAGCTTTTAGTCACTAAAATGACCTGAATTGAGCATTGCTGATTTATAAGCCCTTCTCTGAAAGTAGTGCCACTTTTAAAACTTATTATGCTTTTGGTAAATATTAGGGTTATACACTAGATAGCTGTCTGAGACATTTGTTTTAAAATCTGAAGAGAAGCACCAAGTTAATAATTACACATAAGATAAATGGTCAACTCTTACGAGTGGTCGTTTGAATTCAGAGTAGTTTATTTTAAATAAATTTATCACTTTTTTGCACTTAGTAATTTGAGAAACAAAACGCAGTAGCACATGTTCACACCTGCTTACTCTCCCCCTCCCCACCCAATGTTTTCTTATTTCTTTTTACTAGGAAGGAGCAGTGAACAATCCATGCTGTTCTATTATAAGCAAACATGCTGGTAAACCATCAGACTCTAGTTAAATTTAAATACATGACTACTGTATGCCTTTTAATACTCCTTAGTAATTATGTTTTTGAAATTTAAAAGTTGGGATTTAATTTGGAAATAAACAAGAGTCTTGTTTTGCTGAACTAGACTAACATGGATACCCCTTTGGAATTTGAAAATAGTATCCCTCATACACAGACTTGCAATGTCGACTTGCCTTTATGTAACTCTGAGTGGTAGGACCAGTTCTTTCAGTCACAGGTTTTGTTTCCTCCTGCTGGACAACCACACTTTATCCTACTTGGTAACAGCTTCAGAAGTTCGTCTTCAAACTTCCTTACACTCTGTTACCCACAATAGGAGGAAGCCTTTCAAGTTTTAAATTTGGCTAAAAAGAAAATATTTTCCCTTGCCTCCCCCAAAAATGATCTCTCTTGGATGTTTTCAGACTGGTGTCTCAGTGGTGTCTGCTTCTATAGTATACAACAAATTCCTCCCTGTTCTAGGTCCCTTGTTGGAAGAGAAGTCCTCCAAAAATAAAGAAAACACACCTTAGTTATTTTTGAGTTGTCAAAACTAGTCTCAAAGATCTTAAGGGATATTAGGAAAGGATACAAGCTATGATACTAGTTGTTACTAAACAAAAGGTATTAAACTTGATGTACAAGAGTCATTATTAGACCAAATTTGTGTTTGATTTAAAAAAAAGTTTTAATTACACATTAGTGTGAATCAGTACATCTTGCCACTAATTCTGCAAACTTTATTCTATTCTTGAGGTAAGTTTTAGTCTTCAGAAGCCGCCTTTTAATTTATCTAAATGTCTTCTGTTCTATAGAAAATAAAACTAAATCTCAGTCTTTTCCTGGAAATGACTCTAATCTTAGTTTTTTTAGAGAATATTGTGCCCTTTCTAAAATACGGATGTCATGGTGAGCAGCACTAGATGCAATACTTCAGAGAAGGGTCTGTCACATAGCAAGGGTATTGTCTTTCTTTGTGCTGTGTGCTATCTTACTAATTACAACCAGGGATCAAGTAGTGCTAGTCACAGGAATTTGAAAAATATATTCTGACTAATTCCACTTTGCAATCTGAGTATTTCAAGTTGAAGCTGAAATCTTTTGTTTATGTATTTTAGGTTCAGCAGAATAGTCCTTCTCCTACTGCATTAGCTTTTGGGGACCACCCTGTTGCACAACCAAAGCAGTTATCATTTAAAATTACTCAGGTAAGCACTTCTGAGTACACACCTTCCATGTCACTTATGGAACATTGATCACTTATTTCCCTGTTTGATACATGGTTCAGAACCAGTATTTAGAAAACTTACAGCATTTACAAGCATTTTTTTGCAGAAACATGTTGTGTCCTTGATCCGTTGTGAGCTGCTAGTTGTGATTATCATTATGCTTTTTATGCTCACATAGCTTTCAGGACGTAGCACCCCATGAATCACTAGAGTTAGAATAGATGAATGCTTCATACCTTTTGCTCAAGATTCAGGCTGTTGTGTGATCTTAAAAATTAGTTCTCCTTCAAGTGCTTGCTTGCATGCACTCCAGTTAGGTGTCTGTGCTTGTTGTGCACAGCCACTGGAGAAGTTTTCCCTAGCTGTCCCCCTCCCTTTCAGGACTGGCAACAGAGCCCCCTGGAGTCGCGCCTCTATAATCCCCCTTACATGGGCTTGCCGGCTGTTACTGCCTCAGTTCCTTCTTCCGGCCGTGACAGCCGGTCAGAGGATAGAACTGGATGGTTTCCTGGAGACACTCCCTAGCTAGTTTTTCTTAGAATTCTAGTTTTTACCACCTTTTTTTCTGTTAGTTGGTACCATTTTTCCTTTGTCGCAGTGCCTGAGTGCACGTTTCTTTCTCTTGAGCTTGCCTCAGGTTGGGGCATGCCTCGGTCCCCTGGCTTTAAAGCCTGCAGTGTATGCCACAAACCTATGCCCAGGAGTGGCCCTCACAACACGTCTTGAGTGCCTGAGTGAAGAACATTTGTCTTTGTGGTGCTAGATTTTTAAATCCTTCCATCCCCGCACTAGGAAGGAGAGAGCAAGGCGTATCAAACTCTTGCTAATGGAGGCAGCATTGAAACCTCCTTCGAGCACGCTGGGGCCAGCTCCCACTCAGCCACGCTCTACACCGAGCACTGACAGCTTGGGGCCCAAATTGGGGCTAGATTCAGGGCACTGTAAGTCCTCGGTGCCAAAGCCTGGGGACAGACACAGATCCCAGTCCCTGGTCCCCAGGAAAAGACACCAGCTGGATCGCGGCAGATTGCCAGCACCCGGAAAAGCAGTGGGAAAGCCGCACGCCACTTTAAAAAGCTCTGCAGTGCTGTGGTCAGTACCAGTGCTTGCAGTAGAACCAGCCCCAACATCCTTCCAGGCGAGCCCAGAGCCGAGCGTGGCAAAAGGGGCAGAGGAGGAGGTTGACGTGTTTAGCTTCCCCTCCACCCCTGACACCTATCGAGTGGCGAGGGAGTTGATAGAGGCGACGGTACCACCTCCAATGTTGCAGAGAACTCCATCCGCCTCGGCTTCTCCCTGGTCCCAGGGCAAGCCCGCTCCATTACGTCGCGGGGGCCCCCCCCCCCCCCCCGGCACCAAGCTGCAAGGATGGCCGCAGCGGATGCCCAGTGGTCCCCTGGAAATCACTCCCTTCCTTCCAGTGATATTGATTACAGGAACTCCCAAGCCTCTAGGTCATGGTCAGGGTCCCAGCAACGTGAGCACTTGTCTCAACCATTCCCGATGCCCTGGATGCCCAGTTGGCCCTTCTGGACCCCTTGGTTTTGTCATCAGACTCGGGGAGCCTACCTGACATATCCCAACTACGTGCCGCGGAGCAAACGGATGGACACTGCCACGGGTCCAGTTTCAAGATTGGGGGATTCACCAGCAAGTCGTATGCAACAGGTTCAACCCGAAGCCCTGACGAGCTGTGCCCGACACAGCCTCAGAGACGGGCTGAGGATATGGAGCTGAGGGGCAGCATATCGATGGACCCTGACTTCGGGGATCAGGTTGTCTCTACGGGCTCTCCCTCTCTGCCTAATGACGATGCTGTCGCCAGATCTGCTACTGCAACCCTGGTGGAGGACAACAGGGCTTACCAGGACCTCCTTTGGAGAGTGGTTCAGAGTTTGGGATTAGAGGTATCAGAGGTCACTGAGGATTCCTCTGATCCTATGATAGACATCCTATCACCCTCAGGCCCATCTAGGGTGGCTCTGCCTCTTATTAAGACTATTGACAAGTCCACAAGGGCCATCTGGCAGTCCCCCTCTTCAGTGTCTGCCACCTCTAAATGGGTCAAGAGAAAATACTTCGTCCCGCCCAAGAGTTATGAGTTTCTCTACACTCATCCCTTTCCTGGATCAGTGGTGGTAGCAGTTACCAATGACAAGGAGAGGCAAGGCACCCAAGCGCTGGCCCCTAAGTCCAGAGAAGCGTGGAGGCTGGACTTGTATGGTTGAAAGATATACTCTATGGGAGGCTTACAGCTCCGCATAGCTAATCACCAGGCCATCCTGAGCTGGTACACCTTCAACACCTGGAGCTCACTGGAGAAATTCTCAGGGGCTCTTGCCCATTAACTCAGCAAAGAAGCTATAGCCATTATAGAGGAGGGTAAGGCAGTAGCTAGAGCCTCCCTCCAGGGTGCATTAGATGCAGCCGCCAGGGCTATGGCTTCAGGCATCTCTATGAAGCGTAGCTCCTGGCATCCGGTTTCCTGTATGAAGTACAGCAGGTGGTGCAGGACCTGCAATTTGAAGGAAAATCTCTCTTTTCAGAACAGATGGACTCTAAACTCCATAACCTAAAGGACTCCAGAGCCACTTTGAGATCCCTTGGCTCCCACCCCCTGAGCTCTCTGAGACATCACTTTAGACTTCAGTCCCTGCCTTGTCCGTTCCATAATCAGAGACAGGACTCAGGCAGGAGGAGATCAAGATTTATTCAACATCCAGGATCTGGGAGAAGAAGGTCATACCCCTCATCGGGCAGAGCCGAAGGCTCATCTAAACAGGCTCAGGGCCCTAAGCAAAGCTTCTGAGATTACATACGAGGACAACATACCAGCCTTCATGTTCCAGAACTGCTTATCCCACTTGTATCACGTGTGGTCCCAGATAACCTCTGACAGATGGGTACTATGCACAATAATACAGGGACACTCTATCCATTTCCTCTCAATTCCCTGCTCCCATCCCCCTCCCTCCCAGTCCCTTTTCAGGGACAAATCTCACAAATAAATTCTTATGTCAGAAGTACACCATCTCTTAGAGTTGGAGGTGGTGGAGGAAGTCCCTGTGCAGAGAAGGGGTCAAGGGTTTTAGTCAAACTATTCCCTGATCCCAAAATCAAAAGGAGATCTCAGACCAGTCCTGGATCTCAGGAACCTTAATAGGTTTATAAAGAAGCTAAAATTTCATATGGTGTCTTTGACATCTGTTATTTCCTCCCTGGATCACGGAGACTGGTACACTGCCCTTGATTTGCATGACGCTTATTTTCATATCTCGGTCACCCTGAAACATAGGAAGTTTTTGAGATTTAAGGTGGACAGAAACCACTTTCAATTCACGGTTCTTCCCTTTTGGCCTTTCTGCAGCGCCAGAGAGTCCTCACAAAGTGCATGACAGTTGTGGCAGTGTTCCTCAGGCGAAACAAGGTGCACGTCTTCCCCTGTCTTGACGATTGGCTGATGAGTTTCGTCCAGAGAGCAGGTGATCTCCCACTTGGCACTGATAAGAAGCGTACTCGACGACCTGGGCCTGCTCATAAATGAAGAGAAGTCAGTCTTAGTCCCAACCCAAAAAATAGAGTTCATTGGGGCCATCCTCAACTCAGCCACAGTGACGGCCTCTCTATCCTTCTAACGCTTCCACAATATTGCCGATTTAATCAACAACATATCTGCCTCCCCCATGTCAACGGCTCAGACTTGTCTTCGGCTGCTGGGACACTTTGCTGCATGCACCCTGGTGGTCAAATATGCCAGGCTATGCTGAAGGCCCTTTCAAATGTGGCACAAGTCTGTTTTCCATCTTTCCAGAAACTCCTTGGACCACATTGTTACACCCCCCCCCCCCCCAAAATGTCTGGACTCTCTACAGTGGTGGCTAAGTCAAGAGATTGTCTGTGCTGGGGTTCCATTCTTCACCAACCTACCCTCGATGGTCTTGATGATGAATGCGTCAGACATCGGATGGGGGGCTCACCCAGAGAGAATGACCACCCAAGGATGTTGGGGCGCCCGAGACTTGCTAGAATATATCAAAGTGAGGGAGCTCAGGGCGGTCAGACTGGCAAGCCAGGCCTTCGAACATTACCTTCATGGGGAACACGTGGTATTAAAAACAGACAACACAGCCATGATGTTCTACATAAACAGGCAAGGGGGAGCATGCTCACTTCCCTTTTGCTGAGAGGCGATAGCCCTGTGGGAGTTCTGTATACCCAGGGATATCCACCTGGAAGCTTCCTATCTGCCGGGGTCTCAAAATCGCCTAGCAGACTCCCTCAGCGGGGCCATCAACACCCACAAATGGTCTCTCAAGCAGGAGGTGGCACTTTCTATCTTCTGGAAGTGGGGTGCTCCCCAGATAGACCTCTTTGCCACCAACGACAACACTAAGTGCCACAGGTTCTGCTCGTTTTGAGGTATCAGCAACGGGTCCCTGACAGATGCCTTCCACCTACCTTAGAGAGGGGCTCAGGTGTACACCGTCATCCCTTTTCACTGATCTCCAAGGTCCTAGCAAAAGTGCAGAAAGGCAGGGCATCGATGATCTTGATCACCCCAGCATGGCCTCCTCATATATGGTTCCCAATCCTCCTGGATCTCCTAACTGTGCCTCACCTTACTCTTCCCCTCTACGAAGACCTCCTCACCCAGGATCGGGGCTGACTACGGCACCCAAATTTACAGTCTATGCACCTAACGGCATGGAAAATCCATGGCTGAACCCAGAGGAGTTAGAGTGCTCCGACCAGGTGAGACAGATCCTGATGGAAAGTAGGAAACAATCTACAAGACTGACTTACCAGGCAAAATGATGCTGCTTCTCCGCATAGTGTGACCACTCACAGATCGAGCCATGTTGTGCGCAGATTCTCTGTGTTGTTGTATTACCTGCTCTACCTTAAAAGGGAAGGTTTATCCGTCTCCACTATCAGGGTCCACCTAGCTGCGATCTCGGCCTTCCACGATCCCGTAGGGAACCTCTCCCTTTTTTCTCACCTGATGGTGCACAAGTTTATGAAGAGACTTTGTAGAAGGTTTCCCCAGGAATCCAGACCGGTCCCACAATGGGATCTGAATTTGGTTTTATGGGCCTTGACATGTACCCCATTTGAGCTGCTGGCTACATGCTTGGACCTTTACTTATCAGGAAAGGTGGCCTTTATAGTGCTAATCATGTAACTCAGAGACCCTTCTGGCCGACAAGCACTCACAACAGAACCACCATACACTGTGTTCTTTAAGAATAGAGTGCGTCTCTGCCCGCGCCTGACCTTCCTGCCAAAGGTGGTGTCAGCCTTTAACTGCAAGCAGGACATTTATCTTCCAGTTTTTTATCCAAAACCCCACACCTCAGACAGAGTGCAGGTGCTCCACTCACTTGATGTAAGGAGGGCATTAGCTTTTTACATAGAAAGGACGAAGCCATTTAGGAAATCCACTCAGCTCTTTGTCTCGGTGGCTAACAGGAAGAAAGGCTCCCCCGTTTCCTCTCAGACTATATCTAAGTGGATCACCTCTTGCATTAGGATATGCTATGGGCTGGTGAAGAAACTAGTCCCTCCAATGACAGCTCATTTGATGAGAGCTTATGCAACATCAACGGCCTTCCTGGCTCATTTCCCTATCCAGGAAATATGTAAAATGGTGACCTCGTCATGCACACATACCTTTGCAGTCCACTATGCCATTACTTCTTATGTAAGACAGGATGCTGCTGTAGGCGAGGCAGTGCCGAAATTGGTAGTACTTGAAAACACCGACTCCCTCCACCATTAGACGCTTGGGAATCACCTAATTGGAGTGCATGTGAGCAAGCACTCGAAGGAGAAAGATGGTTACTAACCTTTTCCGTAATTGTCATTCTCCGAGATGTGTTGCTTGCATCCACTCCAAACCCTCCCACATACCCCGTAGTTGGTGCGTCGGCAAAAAGGAACTGAGGCAGTAACGGTCAGCAAGCCCATATAAGGGAGATTATAGAGGCGTGACTCCAGGGGGCTCTCTTGCCGACCCTGAAAGGGAGGGGGACAGCTAGGGAAAACTTCTTCGGCAGCCGTGCACGACGCGCGCACACACCTAATTGGAGTGGATGCGAGCAACACATCTCAGAGAATGACAGTTACGGAAAATGTTAGTAACTGTCTTTTCTAGCTCTGTCAGTGCAGTTAGTTTAAAACGCCCTTACTCACAGGAGCACCATTTCAGTCCAGAATTGGAGACGACACAACATGATTAGTAGACTTTTTCATTCATGCATGTTGTGTTCAGTCCTTACTGGGGGGAAAAAAAAATGTAATTGCTCTTTAGGAGATTGGCTTTCAGTTAATGCAGGACTTTACTCACTAAAGTGGCTCATCTAAACTCTTTATACAACCTAAAATGTCACTGTGCAATGGCAATGACAATAATTTAATATTGGATACAAAAGGAGGAAAATTATATGTTGCAGCTACCAAAGAATGGAATTAAATATGTTTTAAATATTTTTGTTTAGACTGATCTCACAATGCAGAAATTAGCTGCACTGGAAAGTAATAAAAATCAAGACTTGGAAAAGAAAGAAGGTCGTATAGATGATTTGCTCAGGGTAAGTATAAAAGACTGAGTAAAATATCTATTCAAAATGTCAGTGTCACTGAACAGAAAATATCTGTACTATCATATGAGGTCACAAAGCTGAAAGTACTTTTTAAACTTTTAATCTGACCAGACAACACATTCTATGTAACATCCTAAGAAAATATTTTATAAAATCTGCACGGTACTTTTTGTGATCAGCATATTATGCAATCATTAAGTGCATGAGTCTCATTTTTCTGCTTCAGCATTTAAAAGAAATGTGTTTCTCACTTCTGATTATTAAATATGGCTACAGACTTCTTGAGCTTCCAGACAAAGGTGATACTATATATGGTAGTGTGTTAATTTGATTTTTTTTTTTTTTTTTGGATTTTTACAGTTTTGTAAATTTTCACATGGCATATTTCTTGCCTTAATTGTAAAGTACAGCATTCCTCTGTAGAACAGCTGTTGCTACCCCTACATTTTCAAGGTGACCATGACAGAAGTACCATGGACACAAAATAATTGCATATAAAGCGAAAACAGTGAGGTACTTGGAAAGTTCCTGTTCTTGAGTAAAGGAGTTAGGGTGACTATAATCCAGAAGTAGTAGAGATGTGGAGCTAACTATATCTTAATTAGACAAATAAGATGTAGACACAAGCAGACAACAATGCACTGGTAGAATGAATAAAAGCCTTTAAAAGTGATGACTAAGGGGATTGTAATAACTTCCCAAATTGTATACATCTTATGTAATATATGTTCATTAAATCTCTTGTGTTTCTGCTTTTACATGCTAAAACTGTATTGGAGTAATAAAGACAACATTGCAAAAATTCCATTAAGTTATAGCTAGAGAAACGTAACCGCAGTCTTCTGTGGTCATAATATGAACATGAACAGCACGCTTTAAATGTTTCCCTCCCTTCCCTCCCCAGATATTTGAATTTCAGTGTGAATTTTCATTTAACTTGAGTTATGAAAAAGATTAGTGTATTTCCATTTGATACCTAAAATAATTGCATGAGGAAGAAGTGGAGCTAGAATTTTTTTGCTTTAATATTGGAAGGGTAGAAAAGGCTAATGTACAAGATAAGATGTACTTACTACGTATTTGATCTGTTAAAATGCCTTCTGATGCTTTAAATTAGAATTGCATCTTAGCATTTATGAAATGTTAGCTAGCATTCTAATATGCAGCTTCTGGTGATCAGGGGCTTGGTTTCTTCAGGGGAGGGAAAAAAAGTGAAGCCACACCAATACAGGTCTGATGAGGGCAATGTGCTGAAAGTGTGTGTGTGTGTGTGTGTGTGTGTGTGTGTGTGTGTGTGTATTCTCTCTCTCTCTAATATAGGCATTCTGGTTTAGTGCACCACTGAAGATGTGCATTTGTATTGATACCACCTATGGTTTTGATTTGTAGTATTTTCCATAGAAAATAAAACACAGGTGTGAAGTATAACAGACAGTTTTCTTTTTATATTGTTCTTAGGCTAACTGTGATCTTAGAAGACAAATAGATGAACAGCAAAAGCTACTTGAAAAATATAAAGAAAGGTTAAACAAATGCATTTCAATGAGCAAGAAACTTCTGATTGAAAAGGTATTAACTTTATTTTTTCACTGGGTGTGGTGGAAAGCACTATAGATAGCTGTCTATGCCATTATTAAACATTCCATCCCATTTTCACTTGCTCATGAGTTCCCTTTTTCTTCTTTAGGGCTGAAACTGTAAGTTTCTGGTCTCAGCCCAGAACTAATTTTTACAAATTTTGAGGAAAAATCACTTCAACTGGTTCTGAGTTACAGAAGAGTAGACAAAATGGTTTTTTGAACATAATCGTCTTACTGTTTTTTATTAGTAATTCAGTCTCAGCTAAGTGTGAAAGATGTGACCTTAATATGTGTCTTTCTTCTGGGTGGCTTCTAGACTCTTTGGACAAACTATTTTAAAATAAAATTACTAACTTTTCAACTTTTTAGAAAAACTGAATGGTAATATTTTGATTTTCTTAGAGCACACAAGAAAAACTGGCAAGCAGAGAGAAAAGTATGCAAGACAGACTACGCCTTGGGCATTTTACAACAGTTCGGCATGGTGCTTCATTTACTGAACAGTGGACAGATGGCTTTGCATTTCAAAATCTTGTGAAGTTAGTCAATGTTATGTTTTTAAAATTCTCAGTAATTTGTCAGTTCCTTCCAGTGGATATATATATTTTTTATTATTTTTTTTTTTATTACTAAGAGCTTCTAGGATTGGAGCTGCTTTTCATATATGGTATTTCACTTTGCTTTTTGAAGTTTCAAAATACAGTACAGAACTCCCTTAATCAACTGACAGAATGTAGAATACTAAATCCTGGTGTTTTTGAAAGAAGATGTTTGGGCCTCACTTGATTTTAACAAACCTTAGGACAAGTGTGAATTTACTAACTGAGCAGCATTTCAATATTCAGCACAATTGATAGAAAAAGTTGTAAACCTAGTTCAGTGATTCTCAAACTGTGGTCCACTGGTGGTCAGTGGAACAGTTGGTCTGTGGAGTGCTTGCTGGTCACATGATGCTGGCTCCACATCCTTCATTATAGCAGCTTCTACAGACATCCAGGCTCTTCATTGCAATGAAGGAGCAGCGAGGAGGAGGAGCAAACCTAGCAGCCTCCACTAGGGGCTGCTACTAGCATAAGCGGATGGGGGAAAGGAACCTGTAGCCGCCTGCAGGAAAAGAGCTGCCTCAACAAGGTACTTCAGCAGAGAGTGGGGCAGAGGAGGAGCTTGGGGAGACTGGGCAGAGGGTGGAGTTGTGGACTGGGAGAAAGGAATTAATTCATGACTTCAGAGACATGCTTTGGGAATTAAACTGATTTGACCTTTAATTTGTTAAGTATTGTATTCTGTTGTCTCGAAACTCTAGTTTTCACAGGGAAGATGTGGGAATGCAGTTGGGATTGTGATTGGGCAGGGAGCTGGTTTATAAAGATACACTTCAGAAATGGCCCCCCACTAAATGTTTGAGAACCTCTGACCTAGTTAATATCTAATGACTTAGCTTTTGCAGCCTTTTTCCTGTGCTTTGTACACACATACAATAGCTGTTTGCCATATAACCCAATTGATAATTTACTTTGGAGAGGTCACCTCAGATAAAGTATCTGATCTGTAAAACTGTCATATTGATATTGACATTTCTGACTTCTTCTTTTCTTTTGGTGTTGGTTGTAAGTGATAATGTCCTTTTTGTCAGAAAGCCATTTGTTTCCAATGTGGAAAACACAGTATGTAAGTTACACTTTTGGAAGCATTCCAAAAGTTGGTATAACCGTTATGTTTTCAAAACTTAGTGAGAATACTCCCATCTTATAGAGAACATTGTTTCTTTTAACATGCTCTTAAATACTCTAACTCTTCATTTGTGTAAAAACGATTACTGACAAATCACACCATTTTATTTACCAACCCGTTCTTGCCAAGGTGCAAATCTGTGCTTCAAAAGACAAGCATACAAAATGAAATGAAACTCTGCAAATTCCTCTTTTTCTCCCCAATAGTAAATCGTTACATTTATGTTTATGAACACCAAACTAGCTTTTCATTCTTCAAAAAGAAACTGATGCTGATAATTCAGTGGAGTAGAATCTATCATTGCCATTATTATACCTCTGCTTTGTAAGATGCTATTAGTTGTCAAAAATTATTATTTAATGCTAGTAATTTTGTTTTTACAGGCAACAAGAATGGGTGAATCAACAAAGAGAGGATATTGAAAGGCAAAGAAAACTCCTAGCCAAACGAAAACCACCATCTACAAATAATTCTCAAACACCCTCTGCCAATTCGGAACCAAAACAGAGGAAAAATAAAGCTGTTAATGGGGCAGAAAATGATCCCTTTGTTAGACCCAGTTTACCACAGCTGTAAGTTTGCCAGTTCAATTGGTCTTTTTCATAGTTCCCTAGATGTTTTTGTTTGCAATGTGAGTGGCAGTTGCATCATATCCCAGCGGTTACATCATATGCCAGCAGATTAGGAATTTACTCTGTTTTCACATGTGGCTTGTCTAAGTTAAGGAAACTTGTACTCATATCAGCATGGAATCAGTGTCTCAGTGGAAGTTATCTTAGGTAATTGCATAAATCCAAGTCTGTTTTGCCCTGATGCAATATTTCTCCTGTTTTCTAAGCTAGACAAGCTCTGATCCTGTTGTTCTACACTTGTACTCCATTGATTTCAGTGGAGTTAGTCTTAGTCTTCTTTTAATAAAATATTAAGAAGAAAATGATAGTCCTTCAGCTGGGTTCTAAAGGAGTTGGATACAGCCCGTGGTATCTGATGGTGTACATCTAAATTCATAATGTGCTCAAACAAGTAATAGATGATCTTGCATCTTTTCTTCTATTTTAAATTCAGACCCTGAAAGTCAGAGTTGTAGGAGCTGCTGATTTACTTTTCATATACATCAGGAGACAATAGAAATCATCAGATAAAAATATTGATTATGAGTCTCTCTTTACTGAGAGGCTTTTTGGGGTGGGGTGGAGAGGGTTGAAAAATATGTCGCCATGCAGTTTAAAGGACAACTGTGCACTCTATACAGTGTAACATTCTCAAAGTTCACATGTTAAAAAAATGTTTGTCACATAAAAACTGACGACATTATGAAAATATAGGTAATAAAACTAGCAATTGTAATCTTCCTGTTAATAGCTATCAAATAATCTTGAATACTGTCTTCAGTTTTCAGTGACACATCAATTCTTTGCCAGCAGTCATAAACCAGTTCATTAACATGTGCTGAATCCTCTGAAGAGGGAAAAGGTTCATAAGTACAAAGTATATATTATTAATCATCTTTGCTGTTGGTTTAATGAACATCATCAATTTAAAAATTGCCACTTTATCGGAAAATATTTTGCCTTCTATTGTTACATGTGACAGTGAAATTAAGAATAATAGACAGAGATTGGGGAAAAAAAAGATTTTTTGCTTCAATGTTTTTATTTTGCATTTGCACTTCTTCAAATATAACATCTATTTTCTGTCTCCTTGTATAATCAGTTTCTCTTCCTTTACACTTCCACACACAACAGGAGAGAAGCACACTTTTACAAATATGAAAATGTGGTTATTAAACTACAAAAAGTAGGCCAAATCACCAGGAGCAGTCCTTTAAAACTCCTGTTTTGAAGTTGTCTGAATCCCAAATTGACAGTGATCTTTAACGATCAGAAAAATCATTATTTTAAGTATTTACAATCACAACAAAATATTATGCTATTTCTGAATATCAAATCCAGTATCCTCTTCATCTTCATTATAAGTTTCTGGCATATTTTGCACATGAGAGCAAAGGAATTGAAGACAAAAGGGGACTGCAACAAGATTTAGAACTGACATTAGCTCTTTAAAGTAATGCTGTTTGTTGTTTTGTTTTTAAAAGTAAAGTTCTCAAAGTTTTTTGTAGGAAGGCTGTTCAAAGGTGCTAATTTTAAAAGTCCCTTAAATTTCATATGTAACTTACTATTTAAGTGCTTCTTTCTCATATATGTTAGGCATGCTTCACTGTGCAGCTGCATTCTGAAGTTTACTTTTGAAATAATACTGGAACTAGTATGGGCTCTTTTCTAGGCTATCTGTTTACAGGTGAGGTAGTTATTCCTTCTTGCACTTAACTCTTTATTCTACTAAAATAAAAAAAGAACAAATACATTGGAATTCTGTAAATCTTGTGCAGTGTTCTGCAGAGATTTTAGCCTTCTTTTGTTTTTATATCTGCAAAAGACCTCTGTAGTCATTTTTCTTTTTACTATACAAACAGAGCTTGTGAAAATTTAATTGTTCTGTATATTAAAATGCAAGCAACTGTATCTTGGCCATTAATGTACCTAATCAATATATCAATATGTTAATTTTTCTGCAGTTTATTACTGCTTTAATAGGTGATAAATTTTGCTTCACTGTATGTTGCACAAGAGGCATTTCAAAAATCTACCATGAATCTCATGTCTGATTTGCTCCATATTCACCAATAACCACTTGTCTTGCCCTTTAATTAATTAAATTTAAATTTTTCTCATTAATTTAGCTTTGATTAAGCTGTAACATGTAAACTTAATACAACTTTAGCACTGAAAACTTCTTAACAGCTATATAGCCAATAAATTATTCTTTTCATGTTTTAGTAATCAAATGTAGTTTACATGTATTAATCAGTATTGAATCAAAACTACATACACATTTTTGTATACTTCTGATCTGGATATAACTGCTGCTTTTATGTGTAAGACTGCCTACCTATTTTTGTCTTTGAACAACTGTGTGTTTTCATCTAAGGTTCATTATGCAACCTGGGGTCACCATAGCACAGTGCTCTCTCATGTCCCTTTGCCAGGAGCTCTAGAGGTTTTTAAACTTTTAGTTAGATTTGTGGTGGTCTTGATTGTATGATGAATGTTTTCCCCTGGAAGATACCTACAGTAAAACTGCTGTTCCGTATTACAGAGCTAGACAGATAACACGTTTGTGCTTGTCAGGTCTAATATTCGGTATTCACCTACTCTTTCTAATGCACTGTTACTGCATTCATATTGTGTTCATTGCTATACCCACATCACTCTGAGAATAATGGTTCTAATTAGCCCATAACCAAAGGGAAGAGGCTGTTTTATACCTAGCTGAGAGAAGTACAGAACTGCTGAGATTAATTAACTAAAACACGGGTACATCAAGACAACATGCATGTATATAGTCAGGCGCCTTTACATAGCTTTACAAAATGATCTAATAATTCTTGTCAAGCAGTGAGTTGTTACTTCATCTGGTATTGACAGTGGTTTAACTTTGAGTGTAGATAAGAAAAAAAACATTTTTAGTTCGGTTATAGCAAAGTGTAATTGAAACAGGAATTGAAAACAGATTTTTGTATATGAACTGTTTAAAAGATGTTTTCAGAACCAGGAGAGTATGGTGGTAGAGAGATTGCCAGCAAGAGATCATTTTCTTGGTGTAATTTGATGCTTAGAGGAATAATTGGCCATGTTTGATTCCATTTCAAACTCACGTCAGACAAAGTATTTATACTTGTCTCATCAAGATGACATCTGACCACCTGAACAAAGCATCAGTGCCTGTGTTGAGGTGCAGTGGATTAAGTGAGCAGTGCTGCCTAGACACTATCCTTGTCTACCTGTGTTCATTCTAAGTTTTGGTGGTCCAAGTGATTAGTGAAAAAACAATTTTTTTATAATAAGCGCACATAATAGGAATAATTTAAAATGTACTTCAGCAGCTTTAGTGCACAGATAAACTGAACGCTTTAAAAAAAAAAAAAAAACAACCCTCTTCCAAATTTAATTGTTCTACTTCAAGTGAAACAATTAAGTGTTTAACACCAGCCCCCACTGTTTGAATTTCTGGAAGCAGCCATTATGTTCTTCAAGTGACTAATAAGTCAGTGCTTTTAGAAAGAACAATTTGGTTTCCATAGTGACTTCCTCCCTTCATTCTTCAGCTTTGGCCATTTTGGTCCTGGTGACTCTCTAACATCACTTCCTCTGTTGCTCCATTTATTCTGTGGGAGTGTCTCATCCAAATACTTTGGTTCCAGTCCCTGTATCTAACTTAAAATGTTTGTGGGAGGGCATACTAAATTGTCAATTATGCTAATCTGATTGAACAAACTTGTAGTTTAAGGTGAACATTCTGTTTGGTTTGGAGGAAGTAGAAGTTGTTTTCTGTAACTTTTTTTCAGAATTACATGAAGTAAGAATTACAGAAGTAAGCACCAACAATGGGCCTGGATCTTTACAGGACAAATAAAGGCAGCTCTTGCCCTGGACAGCCTAATCTATATAACAAACATAGATGAGACCCACAGAAAATGTTGGGGTGAGATATTTGAAAGTGCTCAGCACTGGCCAAACTCTGTAAAAGCCGCTGATGATATTCGGCCAGATAAGGGAGCACTTCTAAAATTCCATTCTAAAACCATTTTCTTTTCATTGTGTAAGGAAGGTATGAGTAGAGGAGGTATCGAAACATTTTGTTGTATTCTTATCACCACATTTTTTTTTCTTGAAGGGAGGTCGAGAGGAGAGTGCATTATAATAGTAGCTCTGAGTTAGCTGAGATCCACTGTAGATTGTTGCATTACAATTTCTGTTTTAACTCCTTGTCATCAGTCAATCACTTCTGAAACTTTGTTTTTAGATGAAATTTTCCTTGATAGGTCTCTGCCTGATGATGAATATCTTTGATAGATAGAGAAAAGTAAGTTGAGCTCTTGCTTGAGAGTAAAAAGAAATGCATCAATCAAATAGGGTAACTCTGTAGTGTTTTTGTCAGAATCTTTGAAATCTGTCTGTGAGGAAAAACTATCCAAATTATTAGGCCAGTTTTACAAATATAAAAATTAAACCTGCAAATTTGGATGACCTGCTTGGGTAGTATGGTGACGTAGTGGCCTATTACACCCCCCCCCTCCCAAAATCCCACACACCTGATGCCAGGTGTATTGTTAGAACTTTAAAACAGCATAAATAGGAGTAATACCATTTTTGCAGTTTCTGTAAACTAATATGTGAGGTACAGCATACTTCAGTGTTGAAATAAGGAATAACAAACCTCTGCCCAGCAAGTAACTGTGTTTGAATCCTGGTGGGGACGAGGTTTGTCCCTTCACCAGTAATCTAACACAAATTAAATTAATGAATTTATAATTAAAATTTAGCCTTTCATAAGCTTCTCAGAAAAACTAGATGATGTCACAGTTTAAATTGCATATTCATTGTGCATTCCTAATGCACAGTAAGAAAAACAGTTGTTTACTGAGGCAGTGTGGAAAGATAGAGAGAGATTGACTTGAAATATATTTTCTTGGAGGTGTCTAATTGTTGTCGATTATACCTGTCAAGGTTACTGTTCCAGGAACTTCCAGTAAAGCAGTACCTTCCAGGATTCATTCTAAATTAAACTACACAAACTTCCTATCCTGGCTGTGTTGGTAGACAAGGTTATGAAAGGACCATCTTTCCTATATTGCCTTAGTTCTGTCTTTTCTTCAACTAGCTATGGCCAAAGGACTTTCATTCTGTGCCCAGAGTGACTTCTGAAGGATTTTGTACAAAACTAATGCTTTCAATTATAGTTAATTAGTTTGTCTTTATTCTGGATCAGGGGATCCTCTAATTTTTAGATTGTGGCCTCCAAGTACACTCATAAGAACAGCAGCTTTTGGCAATGAGTGTTGTGCCTTTCATGTTTCTGGAAGTAGACACACAGCTGGATTCTTCCTTGCTGTGTAGGGACCCCACTCCTTTGAGCAGCAGAGGCTCTCCACTTTTCTAATCACGGAAAACTTTTGAATCCAGATCCTGCATCATATACTGGACCTACGTCTTGAGGAGGAATCTCAGTTAGGACCTTTCTTTTTACAGGAATGACATGTTAAGTGCTTTGATTCTTCTGATAGTATTAGCTGGTTTCCTCAGCACTCCTGCATGAAATCATAGGTCTTTATTCTAAGGCTCAGACAGATGGATAAGTACTCCTATCTGATGAGGTTAGCTCTTTCAGTTTCAAGATGAACGGGGTGCTTCAAAGCATAAAGTACACCAAATTCTCCCAGCAGTAAGTCTCTGGGACTTCTTCAGTCAGCCCTGAAGAGGGAGGACTTTGTCATCTTCTTGTATCAGAGATATTATGTGGCATTCTCAAGTTCCAGCCTGTTCTCAAAGGTGCAGGCTCTGCAACATCAGAAGATGAAGGGCAGTGGAAAACATCTTAGACAGTGAGGTGATTCATCATCTTCCACTCATTTTATCGTCTTTGGGAGCGAGCCTTCAAATTTCACACATTGCATGAGAGCTAAAAGGCGATTTTAACGTGGGCTTTTTCTCCATTTTCCCCATCTTTTGAGACCTGTTCAGTCTATTGTGCAATTTTGGATGGTGCTACTACACCTCACTGGTTAGTAGAGGTTGTTCAACTTGGATGCATGACACAGTTCTGCTCCATATTACTTCCTGTCTACCTTTTCCTAATTTTTGTAATTGGAGACAGTGACTTGGAAAATGAGTCTTAAATTAGATTATTTCAAACTGTCTCTGGATTTTTGTGGTAGTGCACGAGTGATGAATTTTGGAAGCTAATCAATAGCTGAAATTTTGGAGTTGGAGGTGGTCAAAGAAAAGATCTTGTACTGAGTGGACTTCTGAATGGGAAGTGGTCTAGCATAGAAAAGAAATGCTTCAGAATACCAGATATATT
Organism: Podocnemis expansa; assembly: GCA_007922195.1. Taxonomy (NCBI): domain Eukaryota; kingdom Metazoa; phylum Chordata; order Testudines; family Podocnemididae; genus Podocnemis; species Podocnemis expansa. Next base: position 40,218,581 of record ML681984.1, on the reverse strand, counting down.
TCTATAGATAATGGGGTTTTGCTTTGGGATGGCAAATTTTATATTCAAAACAAAAACAGATTATTTAAAATGTGATCTTGTGTTGGTAGTTATAAATAACTGTTTACACTTTAAAATATAAATGTAAGACAGTAAGATATATAACCATATGTATTTTTTTTTTCAGATTGACCCTAGCAGAATATCATGAACAGGAAGAAATTTTCAAACTTAGATTAGGACATCTCAAAAAGGTATGTGTAGTCATTTGTTCTGGGATTTTTACTACCATGCATCAAAGTGCAAAAGCTAATAACTGTATTGTACAAAGAGCTTGTTAGAGCTTTCAGAATTGGTTACCAGTAGGCGGTGAAGAATTCTGTACTGAATAATGGCTTTATTCCTTCCTGTTCCCTAATCTAGAATATTCTAAGTGTACTGGCAAGAGAACATACCTAGCTCCATGAAGTACAAAGTCTCTGTTGTATCACTCTGCACTGACCTCTCGGACTAGTGTAGCACTAGTATTGTTTTCTGATCTCTGGTTAGGACAGTGGTCCACAAACTGTCTCAAGCCACCTCATCCCCCACCAGCTCTGCACCCTCCCTGCAGTGTGATTGGGAATCATGGGTGGGAGCTGCAGCTGGAGCTGCAACTTTGAGTGGAGTCACAGCTGGGACAGGAAATTGGAGCTGTGGCTGGGGCCATGACTGGGAGTGGGGCTGGGGCTGTGACCAGGAGCAGAGCTAGGGAATGAGGCCAGGACTGGAACTGCATTGGGGTGGGGTAGGGGGCAGCAGTGTGGAAAGGAGGGCAGAACTGGGCTGGGACACCCCTGCATGGGGGCTGGCCTGGATTTGTGGTATCCCCTGAACATTCCTCTGGGGCCCCACAGTGTGGGAACCCGTGGCTAAGGAACAGAATACGGTACTGCAGTTCTTAACTTCAGTGCAAGACGCAATGAATGTTACATGCTTAGCACAACTAGAATGGTTAACATTGAAAAATGAGTGTAAATAGCAAGACTACTGGTAATCAAAGTGTTCTCTTTTAAGTAAATAAAACTTGTCTCTCCCCTCTGGATGTGGTTGCCTTCATTTCCAGAACTGCCATGTTTCAGACAGATTTTGATGGAAGATTAAGAACTTCTATTTTGTTTAAAAATGTTTAGGCTTAGATTATGCTAAATGATTTGGTTTTAGGATGCTTTCTGTGTTCTGGTGTTAAGCCTCTGAATGTTAACAAGCTGTCAAGTTTGTAGTGTATAGAGGAAACAGTGCTGTGGGGTTAACTATGGTGTGTTGGCAATACCCTGTTCATAATGCCAGGTGTGCTGAAATGCTTTATGCTTGCTATAAGCTCCTATTAGAATAAATCACAAATTCAGCTATTCTTTTAATGATGCAAAAGCATTGTTTTAAAGGAAAATGAAAATTGATTTAATGTTAAATATCTTTGCTGAATATCCTCACTGAGCAAACTGTCGGGGCATTTAGCACAGAGCTAAATTTTACAGATCCTGTATTTTCAGTTGTATTTATCATTTCATGATGGAAATTATATGTCATATTGAGACTGAAGTTGAATCTTTTTGAATCCTCATGATACTTTTTTCGACTCAGTAAAGATCTGAGAGTGTATTCTGTAACATCATAAATACTGTGGATAGAATTGTTGCAGTGACAGTATTGGTATTTATGTCACATTCTGGAACAGCTTCAATCAGCTAGGAAATGCCAAGAGGGTGTCAAAGGAAGAAAAAAGTTGTTTTTTTAAATGATGTTGAAATATATATATCCTCTCTGAAATCCACTCATAATGTGATTAGAGGAGGCATTCAGCACAAAAACTCAGGCTTAGTTATTTTCATTCCTGCTCTGCAAAATGGTATTAATGGTCTCAGTGAGCTGAATGTTTGATCTCCATTTTCCAATATCACCGTTTTTTAGACTTTCATTTCTCTATCTTAACATGGTTATTTTTTATTCTCCTTCAAGTGCTTGCTCGTGTCCATTCTCACTGTGGGTTATGCGCACACCCACCTACCCAGTCACCAGAAGAACTTTTACTCTCAGCAGTAGCCTCAGACCTGGGGAGGGTGCCCTCTGGCGTCCCGCGCTCATATCGCGGTATAACAGCAGTCCCCGGGTCTGCGCCCACCCAGTTCTTTCTTTCCGCCTCTGCTGGTCACTGGAACCTCTTGCAGCTGCAAGTGTTAGATCTATTTAGCTAGTTAGTTAAGTGGTTAGTTAGCAGCAGCTAGGTTATTGTTTGTGTTACTAGTTCTTTTAATAGTTTTTATCCTGCGGGAATGCTGAAGTCCCCTGGTTTTAAGCCTTGTGCGGATTGCGGCAAGGCTTTCCCTGTTAGCGATCCTCATGATTGCTGTCTAAAGTGCCTTGGGGGGGGGCTCATAGAAGAGACAAGTGCACTATCTGTAAATCCTTTAAGCCCTGCACCAAGAAAGAGAGAGAAAATCGTTTAAGGGTGCTGCTCATGGAGGCAGCCCTGAACCCACCTGCAGATGTCACAGGGGCTCCCTCTGGTCCCAATAACTCATCGGGTCGCAGTAGTCAGTCAGCCCTGATGCCAGGAAACTTGGTGCCATCAGCAGCAGCCACCCTTCTGCAGCACCGTAGCTCCTCCCCCAAGAAGAAGGAGAAGAAGCATACAGACCCAGAGGAGTGTAAAGGCAGTGGGACCGCAGAACCGGCCCAGGAAATGCCTATCTCAGGGGGCTCTGGCCAGAGCAGAGCAAGGCCAGCCCGTTTAGGAGCTCCACCCCCGACTCCTGGGAGCAGAAGGGTGTCTCTGCCACCACGAGTCCTGTCCACTCTGGAGGCTTTTAGGGCCATGAGAGATTTATTTTCCAGCCCACCCCAACAGCTGTCTCCAAGGGCTTCCCAACCTTTAGTGGGTGACCAGGTGATTTTGCCTAAATGGGGTGTGGAGCCCTCAGCTGTACTGGGCCCAGAACCACCAGCAGAACTGGCACCAGCACCTGGCTCCAAGAAACACCATGCAGCAAGTTGGCTCCTGCCGCGTTCCAGCAGCTCCTCCTCCAGCTCTGTAATTCGATCTCCCTCGGTTCCGAGGTGAGAGTGGAGGGCAGTTAAGCATACTTACGGTTTCAACCGCTCCTCCTCCTGTTCTTCTGCTAGACAGGAAAGACGTCGCTTCCACAGGCAAAGCTCAGTGTCATACTTATCTCCAGACATCAGAGGGCACCAGAGTCCGTACCACAGCCCCTCCTTGTCATCTTGGGCCAGTAGCAGGGGCCGCAGAGACGGGACTCCCCCAGCCTCGTGTAAGGCACGGCGCTGTCACCCCCGAGTGGAATCTACTGGGCAGCGTTTTAGGCATGATTCCCCTTCTCCCAGTCATAGGAAGGACCACCAGGGAGTCCTTAGGGCCACCCCCACTAGCACCTGGGTGCAGAATCAGTGGCCTGTCCACTGGCCATACTGGGGCCCCTGATCTGCCCCACAAGTGCCGGGACTGCACCCACTGCAGCAGACACTGGCTCCTTCAGCCCTACCTGGTTGACAGAGTGACCACCCTTTTGGATCGAGAGCTTTCTGGTACATTAAGTAGTATGCCTGGAGCTGACACCCACAGGAGAAGTGACCAAAATCCTTATTCTTCTTTGTTACCGGACTCCAAGTTGGGCTCCCACCCCGCCCCCCCCCCGGACCTCCTTAAAAGGGTGGCCTGCAGCCTAGGGCTTGAGGCTGAGGAGTTGAAGGAATCCTCCGGGGGCGGGCTCTTCAGCCTTCTTCATTCCAATTACCCTACCCGGGTGGCCCTCCCGGTGCATGAAAGTGTCCTGAAGGTTGCTATGGACTTATGGCAGTCTCCTGCCTCAGTTTCTCCTACCTCTAAATCAATGGAGAAGAGGTACTTTATCTGCGCTAAAGATCTCGAGTACCTTTTTACGTACCCGGTCCCTGGCACCCTGGCTGTAGACGCAGCGAATCAGAGAGAAAGGCAGGGCCAACCCGCCCTGACCCCGAAGAATAAAGACCTCAGAAAGTTAGATTCCTTTGGGAAGACGGTTTATTTCTCAACAAGCTTACACCTTCGGTTGACTAATCAAGCCCTCTTTAGCTGCTACAACTTTAACCTCTGGAGCTCTTTTCGGCGCTTTGAAAATTTGCTGTCTCAGGAGCACAGGGTGGATTTTTCCACACTTCTCAAGGAGGGTCTGGTGGTGGTGAAAACAATTTTCCAGACAGCACAGGACTCTGACGACCTTTTTAGTCGTTCTGTTGCCTCAGCAGTCTGTATGCTCCGTTCTTCCTGGCTCCAGGCCTCCGGTCTGTCTCAGGAGGTCCAGCGTAAGATCTTGGACCTTCCCTTTGAAGGACCTGCCTTATTCTCGAAGAAAACAGACGAGAAACTGCACGGTCTCAAAGACTCTAGGATGACTCTTTAAAACTAAAAATCTTTGATCAGTGTTATAGATCAAATGTTTAAGTAAATAGTTTATTTATGAAAAATCTTTCATAGTCTTGCTTGTTTCACACTTGAACCTTAAAATATTTCAAAGAATCTTTTATAAAAATGCGCGTATCTCATTTTTTGTTACATTGTACATCAGTTTCAGACTACTTCTCAGATAATCTTTCTCCCTAGCTAAGGTACAAAACAAGTTGCCACTCAGTTTGAATGGCATTCCTACAGTGCAAAACAAACCTGTGAACATCCCGTTACTTATTTGTTTGATGAAGAGAAGGATTCCTTGAAAAGGCTTATGCTTTATGTCTATGAATTTTTCAAGCATTTCTGGTTCAGCAGGGCTTTGTAATATAATGTTCTTTGATCACCACCAGTATTGATGCATGGGTAGAAATATCCTTTTCAAACAGTGAGTAAATTGAGTTTCTATTGTTCCTTCTCATTTGCAGGAGGAAGCCGAAATACAGGCTGAACTTGAACGTTTGGAAAGAGTTAGAAATCTTCATATACGAGAACTCAAAAGGATAAATAATGAAGATAATTCACAGTAAGCCAGTAGATTTTAATGTTGCATGTTTATTCTTAAAAACTAAATATGGTTTTAAAACCATCTTCACCAAAATAGTATAGTATACTTTAACTTTTTCTTAGATTCTTTCCCTGTTTATCTTACCTTAAATGGACTGTAGTTTTACCTAAAAATAATAGTTTTAGTATAATATAACAGGGTATCTGAAAGATTGAGCATGTAGAGTTGAAAATGCAGACCATCTAAAATTTTCTAGATCACAGTTCTGATATAAAGAATAGTTATGGGGGAGTCTAAAGTAACCCGTTCATCTGAAAATAATGCCTGAGGGTATGGTAGAATCTCACTGCACTTGACAGAGATTTTATGTAGCTGTAACACTAGAATCAGCTCTATTGCAATAGTGTTCACATATTTATCAAAGCACCCCATAGCACAAAAAGGCAAATGACTAAGTTGTGTATGTTACTGGTATCTATTGCAACTTTTTTTTTTTTTGCGGTAATCTATTGCAAGATAGAACTTGCATCTAGAATTATGAAGCTAGAACTGTTAATCTATGTATATTGTATAACTGCCAAGATGAACTTGTCTACAATGATAGATACTGAAAACTTTGTTTACTTTTGGCTATTAAAAAAGAAAAAAAAACAAAAAACTATACATGTATGGTTATAGCACTTCCAAAGCTAATAAAGCCCAGAGTAATGCAGTTGGATAAATGTTTAATATGCAATATTTTTTAATGTCTACCTTTATAAAGGAAAAAAATCGAAGTCCTTAGGCAGCTTTCTAAAGTGTATAATTCAGCTGAACTGAACATCTGATCAGCTTAAAATAGAAATAAAATAAACTTAAAAAAAAAAAAGGATACTTCATCAAGAAGGTAATTGCTGTTTCTTGGAGAATGTGGGGTTTTGGCTATGCCATGCAGTAGTATTGGTGCAGGAAGCCTCAGTTATGCTTCCTGTTCTAAATTAAGAACAGTAACTATTAGATGAGGTCTCTAGGAATCCATGTACTTCAGCACTGATTTTCTGCTGTGTTGGAAAATAAAAAGTTTTCTAACTGGAGTGTGTATGTATTGGGTGGCTGGAGGCAGGAATGTACCATTACTTAAAAAAATGTAGTGGATCCTCTGCTTCCAGAGGACAGAGTAGTCCTCGAGTCATGAAATGAACCCTGTTGTTGTATTTGATGCCTTGCATTTGCTTCGTGTCCCATATTAACTGTCGGCTTTTACAGTGTTTTGTTCTAATGCAAAAGTTTTTTAGAGCATTAAAATAAATTTTGGTAATGAGAAATGAAACTCTAGGAACTGCATCTCTGTGGTTATGCCCAAACACATACTTCTAATCCAAATGGTGTAAACATAAAAACTCAGTTATTGGCAAACTGTAACATGCCAGTGCCTTTAAACAAATCTATAAAAACCTTAAGGAAGCAGTCCCAGCTCAAAGAAAAAGTACATAATGTATCTCACCTTTATGCTTGAAACAGTGTGGTGGTGAGGGGATTCTTCATACAAGCATATGGTGGGAATTCAAATGTAAAAAGATTTTGTTAAAGATCCCAGTACTGCAGATAAGAAATAACATTGCTCCAGCTACAAATACAAGAATCACCTTTCATAACCTGTGCACTCCTCTAATTAAGAGCTAAAAGCAGAATTGCATGCTTTATGAAGGAGAAATACATACATCTTGCCTTAAATTATGAAGCCTGATGAATTCAGGGAGTATATCATTGTATGGGCATGGACAAACTGACTTTCTCATAGACACAAATGCTAGGACTACTTTACCCTTGTTAATTATGAGTGGATAGGAAATAGATCTGTGGTAGAAGGCATCTAAACTTAACAACCTGAGAATGTTAGTGGGAAATGAACAGATAGATACACAAACACTAATGTATTATACAAATGACTGCTAATAAAAGGATACTTTAAAATATTAAAGAATTATCATACATCATTGCTGATATAAAATGCAACAGATGTAAGTTTAGGAAATCCCACTTACTAGCAAAAAGATAATCAAATTACACCTATTCTGCCCATCCCTCAGCAGCCTTATGAGAGCAGAGTCCCAGTTTGTCTGGGCCAGCAGGAGAAAGAAAACTCTTGGCTTCTTTAAGGACTTGTATATAAACCTTTTCCTCCTTATGGATACTTAGTCTCTTCATTGGATTCTGATGGAGCTCCATAGCTCATTGATTGGAGAGAAGTGTGGAGCTTAAGCTTATTGTTTCCCTTGCACCCAAAGGGAGGAATTATAAACCTTTCCCCCACCTGGGATGCCATTCTGTGCTGTGAAGGAAAGCTTCCCTTTCCTCCTCCAGGGATTAGAATAATGCAGAGTTCTGGCTATGGGTATTGTTCTGGTTTTGGGGCTGGAAAGGAAGGACATTTTCCCTTGGTGCAGTTTGGCTTGGGCAAAGTGCTTTTTTCAACTTCCTATCAGCAGACTAGGGATCTGAGAGGTGTGGTGAGTTGTAAAATTAATTTTATTCCAACTTGCTGTGTGTCCAGTGCAGGTAATTGTTCAATAGTGATCCAGTTCCCAGATACACTGGAATTGGAAGTAGATTAGGAGAAGACAAGTAGAGAAGGTGGGGAATGGGGCTGGAGCTCCTAATGTCTGGTATAGTAAGAATACAACCCCTTTTCTTCATTCCTTTGATTCTTTTGTATGAGGAAAAGATGGTAGGGTTCCAGCGTGTTTATGATGTGGTGACTTGTACTGGACAAGTTATTGCCAGGTAAGTCCTAAATGCATTATTTAAAGATGCAGCCTGGTTAAGCCACCTTCCTGAAATATTTGGGACAAAGGCTAAGCTAAGGGGGTGGGCAACAGAAAAGCAATGTTAAGAAATATTTTGAGTTTGTTTTCAGTTTGAAAACTAATGAGAAACAGTCTAATGATGTAGAATATGAATAGAAAATACAATTTGTATTATTGTTGCTTATCCAGTAAACTTTGAAAATCAAAAGTAGCTAGAAGACTTGTTTCCCAGACATTACATAACCAAAAGAAGAATTGGAATCTTGCTTCTCATGGGACTCAACTCATATCTAGTATCGTGTAAATAAAAGCATTTAAAAGCATAATGGTAAAACTTAATTTTTTTCATAACATCTCAAAAATAAAAGACTAACAAAACTATGTTACTGAACAGCAGTGTTTTGATAGCAGTTGTTGATTTGTCAGACTGTAAACATTAATATTTTAAAAACTGCTTAACTATTTTATACAATGCTGCCATAAAAATATATTTAGTAGAATATAACTGCATAGGGTTTTCTCTTATCAAAAGATATCCGCATAAATTTGGTTTAAATAATATGAAGGGACCTAAATTTCAGGCTCTACTGTTGTATCTCAAACTGTTACCTGAAGTCATATTATTTTCCTTTTAAGGTTCAAAGATCATCCCACGTTAAATGAACGATATTTGCTACTTCATTTACTTGGTCGAGGTGGCTTCAGTGAAGTATATAAGGTAATCTGTATTTTGGTCTGCTAATGTACTGTTTCATAGACACACAAATTTGTTTACATTATTTGTTTCCTTTGGTTTTCTAGGCTAAGAGGGATCTAAAACAGTAGTACTGCTTAAGCAATGTCTTGTAAAATTCCTTAGCTTATTAATGGAGGGAAAGAGCATCACTGAGCCTCAAACTTGTACAACCAGTAAAAGAAGGCTCTACTGCTAATTGGGAAGAAGCCTGGAATATGACTATACACTTGCTGATGGGTACGCCAAGAAAAATATATTACAGCCAATTGAAAAATTAGGGACTTGCAGTGCAAATTTAAAAAAATGTTTTAGTGCTTGTGGACCTTGCCACTGAAATGAGCCATGTTTGAACCCAAACATAGATGTTACCTCTTGTGTATATAGAAAAACTGTAACTAACCATTTATATTTTCGAATGGCAATTGGCAGAAGTCTTGATGGATAAGAAAATATTTAAGAAAAATGCAACAAAATTTAGTGTTAATGGTAACTTATCTAGTGTAACAGCATGACTCTACAAACTGCATGAAATATTATTTGTATAAATAAGTTTTTATACTTCAAATTAACTGGCTCTTCAAGATTTTGAAGTGGTTTTTTTTGTAATACACCTGAATTAAAAAGATGACTGTGGTACATTTGTATAGTTTCATTTTGCATAGTTTTTCTCTTGCTCTGTTGATCATATGCTGAATTTGGACTTCTTGAGCGTTAGTTTTTGTCGTCTTTGGTTGTAACTTTTCCATATCTGGTTTTCTAGGCTTTTGATCTTTATGAACAAAGATATGCTGCTGTGAAGATCCACCAACTTAACAAGAGCTGGAGAGATGAGAAGAAGGAAAACTACCACAAGTAAATATTAATGCCTAAGGATTCTTGTGGTAAATTGAACTGTGTTCATCATGGAAAGTTAACATATCCTCTTCTTTTAGACATGCCTGCAGAGAGTATAGAATACATAAAGAACTGGATCATCCCAGGATAGTTAAACTCTATGACTACTTCTCCCTGGATACAGATACGTAAGTGGAGTGACCCTGATTTTAGAACATTCTAAGTATTTTTTTTATAGCTTTTATTAAAAAGAAGATTGTATCTGAACACCAGCTCTGGCCTCTTCATTTAAAAGCACCGGAGCAATCATTTAAAAGGGTTCTAATAGTGCCACATCTAGCTGGAAGAAAATTCTGCATGATGTAGAATTTTGAAAGACAGCCATTAAGGCTGCCCCTTCCAAGGACACCATGGCATAAGAGGTTTGTTAGGATGGGCTGCGACATGCACAGTGCTGCAGTTACCTCTAGGTACCACAGGAGTCCTTAGGACTGCTGAGGGAAGCTGCTGCAGTTTAGACAGACCCTCCAGGACTATCTTAGTTACACCAATTGTTTCTCAGGTTCCCACTACAGACCAGGATTAGGAGCTTCCATAACCACTACCATGCTTCCCTTGGGCCATGCATTTAAGAGAACCAGCACAGAATTTCACTCTAAGATTAAAATACTTTTGTTTATCAAGAAACTTGTCTAAGTATGCAAAATGGGAAGTTATTACATGGTATCCCATAAGTATTTGTAGTGTCTTTTCTGTTGAATACAAAAGTTTCAATTTGGGGTTTTTAATTAATTAGTTGTTATGGCAGATTCTTTTAAAGAAAAAAGCTAATTTTACTGGTAGTCATATAAGTGAAAGTATTAATTTGTCAGTTTGACTTTTCACTTTTTTCATATTACTGTGAAGTTTGATGGCAGTTTGTACCCTGCCTTACTTGACACTGAATTTCTGAATTTTTACTCCAGGTTTTGTACAGTGTTGGAGTATTGTGAAGGCAATGACCTGGATTTCTATCTCAAGCAACATAAACTGATGTCAGAGAAGGAAGCTAGGTCCATTGTAATGCAAATAGTAAATGCACTACGATATCTCAATGAGATCAAGCCCCCTATTATACACTATGATCTTAAGCCAGGTAAACAAAAAATGTTAACAGCTGAAAATGCAATAATTTTATCTTTTGTATTTTATTTGTAATCCATGTTGGAAAATCTCAAATTAAGTTCTGCTTGTCAGTTCTTCTGAAACGTTTTTGAAATCCACCTTCTTTGCCGCTGAAATCTTTGTCTGTTCATTGTCTATCGCTTGCCTCAACTCATTAGTCCTTTTGCATAATTTCATGATTTTAATGTATGGGGTAAGATCTGGATAACATGGACAGTTTCAGAAATTTAAATAAAACAATAGGTTGCTTCATTCCCCTCTGATCTTTCCAGAATGCTGCTGTGAAAATCATTTTCCTTTCTTCTTCAAGTAGTGTCCCTGTGGATGCTCCACTCTAGATGTTGGCAAAACAAACATGAAGTCTAGGTGTTGCAATGTCCTTGATCAGAAATTTTTACCAGCAGTGCTCCTCTAGGTTTTGCATGCACCATCCTTGTCTCACAGCACTGTTGGCACCCTTTTTAGTGTGCCTGACTCAACCTCCTTTGTTCCTTCTCAGCTATCTACTGTTTGTCATCTTAGCTAATTAGATAGCTAGTTTCCTGTACGAATTCAGCTAGCTTGCACTTAGTTTAGTCTTCATTTTAGCCTTAGTACTTAACACCCACTTAAAACAAAAAAATTCTCCAAGCATACCCTTCGTAAATTAAGTTAGCTCTTATCTCCTTCCCTTTCACTGGACCATGCACCATGCCCAGCTTCATTGGCTTCAAATGATGCACCTTCTGAAGGGATGCAATGCCAGCATCATATGGACAGTCAGACTCCATCATATGCCTGGATGAGGGGCTTAAACACTGAAATGAGTCCACTGTAAAAATTTAAAAGCCAGAGACACAGTTGTGACAGAGACCTGTGGCTAAATCTTATTCTGCTGGAGAAATCACTCAGACCTGACTCTGGACAAGATAACACTGTGGCAGGAGAAGCCTAGTAGAAAATGACATTCAACTTTGGAACTGACCATATCAAGAAAAGGAGGTCATCACCCACAACAGGTAAAAAATGTGCTACCAGTGAGGCTGTAAGTTCCTCAGGTACATCACCTAGTATGACACAAGGGACTCTCATCATTCTAGTATGGCATCAAGAGGCAAGTCTTAACCAGCCTTTCTCCAAGACAGCACAGTCAAAATTAATGGACTTCAAAACAACCACCTCCTCAGTGCTGACACTGATAGAGATCACGGCACTGATTCATGACACAGCAGCAACAACCACGGAGCCACCTGCAGTGGTAGCAGTACCATCAAGGGCACCATTAACTGTGTCAGCACCTACCGCTGGCACAGAGCTGACCTTGGCACCGACGCTGACTTCAGTACAAGTGATGTCGTGAAAACATACAGAGAAGCAGTGATGACATGAGCAACAGGAGGAATTTTTAACATCTCCTTTTCCACTGCTGTACAGGACTGATACTTCTCCAGTACACTTCAGCCATTATGACCCCATTTTTCATGTCTCATTCTTCAGTGATGATGAGTGGGAGGAGAAAGAGGCTAGGTTCTCCTCTCAACATTCCTCATCTCGTCTGAAGACAGCTAAATGATGGTCACATTCCAGGCATCCTATATATCTGTGGTTTAGACCTCCTTCGTTTGGGCGACCAATCCCCTACCGCATCCAGTGGGCTGACTGGGATAATTTAGTCTACTTACACTGTATCTTAAAGTAAACCACAAGCTTACACAAACACAGATTCATATCGCTGACATGATCTCTCCCAACAATGAACCACATGAACTTGGGGAAGAAAGTAAGCAGCAGAAAATACCACCACGTGCACACAGCTCATCCACTTACCTAGATAAGGCTATAATTCCTCTACCTCCCACTACTGATGATGACTTTAAGCAGTTCTAGGAGTCGTATGAGAGTGACAAGAAATCTAGAGCAGTGGTTCTCCAACACTTTTTCTGTGTAACCCTGCTTTCAGATGTGTTGTTTCCCACTACCCCAGATGGCATGGAGGTTGTCCTTTAAAAGTGGTATCCCACATGCAGTGGGACCTCACACATGTTGCACATGTAAGGTGATGCTGCAGGGAGGACATTTTTGTACAGCAGATTCACATCCTCTGTGCAACATGACCCTGTGCATATGGTGTGTGTGAGGTCATGCTGTGAGGAGGCCATTTTGTGAAATGATATTCCCTGCATGCTCAGAATTGCTATGACCTGATCTGCTGATGAAGTCACTCAGTTTAGAAATTGCTGATCTAAAGATGCCACTGCAGGAAGATGCTGAATCACAGTACAAACTACTGAAGATATTGCAAACCTTGGACTCTTCCAAAATTGCTCTCTCCATGGATGATGCTGTCATGGAGCCAGTAAATAACATCTGGTAAATGCCAGTCTCTGTTCCCTCCACCTGCAAAAAGACAGACAAAAAATGCTATGTCCCCACTAAGGGCACAAAGTTCCTTTTTACTTATCCAGCACCAAACACCCTAGCGGTAGATGCAGCTAACCAGAGAAATAAGCAGCGTTACAAGTCGACACTACAGGAGAAAGATGACGAAAGACTAGGTGTACTTGGTAGAAAGATCTATTCATCAGGAACTATACAATTACAAGTGGCAAATTGTGCCATGCTTTTATTAAACTATCACCACAATAATTATGCAAGGATGTCAGAATGTATTCAACATATTCCTGGTAACAAAAAGGAACAGTTTCAGCCCCTCATAAAGGAGGGATTGTGAGAACTGCACGCTTGCAATGTTGTAGACACTGTGTCCAGACCAGTATCAACTGCCATAGTCATGTGCAGGGCACTGTGGCTCAGCTCTGCAGCATTATAAACACACATGCAATGACAAGAAAAGTGTTCAGGTATCAGTTTTACGACTCCCTTGGAATGCAGACAGTATGACCTAATCTTACAACAGACAAAGACCTTAGCAATGCTGCCAGTGGAATTAACGGCCATTAATGTCCCAGGGCACTCCTCCAAAACCTCAAGTTTGAGACCTTGGTTGTGGGCCTACTGAACCTCGCTTCTTGCCCAGGATTAACAGTTACGACAACCACCACCTTATTCAAGCACTTCTTCTGCACCTGAATGAAAATCACAATGGACAATTAAGTTAGAAATTGTCTGGTTGGGATATACTATCTCCTTTATTTCTACCCCTTCCACCCAAACCCCCTTTTCTGTCCCTCTTCAGGGACCTATATCACAAGCTACTGCAGGTAGGTGCCATAAAACACATTTCTCATCAATACAGAGGCAGAAGCTTCTACTCCCATTACTTCTTGACTCTAAAGAAAACTGAAGGATGGAGTGTAATTTTAGACTTCAGAAAGCTGAACAAGTTCATAAAAGGGCAAAAATTCAGGAGGGTCACATTGTCTATCATAATACTGGCACTTGAAAAGGGGGACTGGTTTGCAGCCCTCAGCCTTCAAGATACATACTCTCACATCACTATTCATCTGACGCACAGAAGATTCATGAGATTCACAATAGGGAGTAATCACTACCAATATATGGTGTTACCCTTTTGGCCTTTCTGCTACTGCAAGGGTTTGTTTGAAAATGCTTGCCATCGTGACAGTTTATCTACTCAGGAAAGGAATCATAATATTCCTCTATTTGGATGGTACCTTGATAAAGGAACTTAGTCAACTGCAGGCCATTCAAGCTGTGCAGCTCACAATGATATTCTTCCAAAAACAGGGGTTGATGATAAACAGCGAGAAGTCCACCCTAAAACCCATACAGCAGTTAGAATTCATAGGTGCATACCTGAACTCAGTTACAGCCAGAGCATCCCTACCAAGGGCCAGGTTCGATGGTATAGTAAACCTGGAATTCACAACAAAGAACAGTTGAACTTAGAATGTATGTGTCTCATAACACTGGGACATATGGTGGCCTCCACCTTTGTTGTGCAACATACACAAATTACACATACCAACCCTACAGCTGTGACTCTCAAGAGCATAAAGACTGCACTCACTGCGTGACATGGTGTTTGATACCAAAAAAAAGTCAGTCAATCATTGAAATGGTGAACTCAGCCCAACTACTCCCATTACTTTTTGACAGCAGGGAAGCAATTTACATGAGAAAAAACCCTTGATCATGATCACCATGGACGCATCCCTGATGGACTGGGGCGTGTCCTTTTGAAAACGCACTGTACGAGGATGATGGTTGCTAGATGAAACAAATCTACAAATAAACCCCTAGAGTCCTGTGGCACCTTTATAGAATAATATCTTTGGGCATAAGCTTTTGTGGGCTGCAGCCAACTTCATCAGACGCAGATGCAGAGCCCATGAAAGCTTATACCCAAAGAAATCTGTTAGTCTATAAGGTGCCACAGGACTCTCACTGTTTTTGCTGTACGCAGACTAACATGGCTATCCCTCTGGAAATTTCTACCAATAAACTTGTTAGAGCTACATGCAGTCCACCCTGCAATTTTTACGTTCACTTATAGCAGGCAGATCTATAAAGATACTGACTGATGATATCAGGTACATGTTTTTCATCAATCAACAAGGAGGAGCAAAATCCAACTTCCTGTGCAAGAAGAGATGAAAACTATGGAACTGGTGTGTATGTCACAGCATCAAGAGCTCTGATGCTTACCTACCAGAATTTAGAATACCACAGCAGATACACTTAGCAGGCAGTTTGGCAGCAATCACAAGTGGGAGCTACACAGTGTGATCCTGGCCATTTTCCAACAATGGGGTCACCGCACAATCTATTTGCTAAATTGTAGAATTGCAGATATACCTGTTTCTGCTCAAGAGTAGGACTAGGAGAAAGATCAGTGGGGGAGTGCATTCCTCATCAACTAGAATGCAGATCTTTGCGCATCATCCCCATCCCACTAATATTGAGCACTATACATAACGTATACCAGGAAAAGGCAATAGTAATAATGATAGTTCCATCACGGCTCAGACAAACATGGTGCTCTACCTAGTGCAGACATCAGTCTGCACACCAGTCTGTCTTTCACTGTTTAAAAAAATCTCCTGTCTAAAGACAAAAGATGAATCCTCCATCCAAACCTGAAGAAGTTACACAACAGCCTGGCTTCGAACTGGTTCTGACAATCAGACCTAGTGTGTTCAAAACCAGTAAGACACAGCATCTTAAACAATGGAAAACTCAGTGAGGAAAACTTGCCTCTGGAAATGTTGTAAGTTTCTACCTCATGGTGCCATCAGAAGGCACAACTGCATAGATCCCAATCCTACTTGACTGTCTTCTGAGCTGAAAAGAATCAGGATTATCAATTAACTCAGTCAAGGTACATCTAGCCCCTATTACTACCTTCCACAGCAACAGAGATTGATAAGATGATCTTTGCACACCCAGTTGTGAAGTGTTTTATGACTGGTATACAGAACATATATCCAGATATACATCTCTCCCCAATACTGTGGGACCTTAACCTAGTCCTAAGAGCCATCATTTGAGCCCTTAGCAATGTGTTTGCTAATGTAATATGTATGAATGTATTATTCCTCACGGCCCCCACATCAGCACAATGTGTAGGTGAGCAGAAGCCACTCATGGCCCAGCTGCCATACACAGTCTTCCAAAAAGATAAAATGACCCTTAGAACCCACCTAAAATTTCTCCCTAAAGTTGCGTCAGCATTTCATCTTAATCAGCCTATTCTCATAACTTACATTTTATCCAAAACCTAACAGTGGTGCACAGGATGTGGACCTGCATACGCTATACGTCAGGTCTGCCATCGTGTGCTATCTGGAAAGATCACAGCCATTCAGAAAATCCCCCAGAGTTTCTGTATTAATTGCAGAATGATCCAAAGGGAATGCCATATCCACATGAAGACTATCCAAGTGGATTTCAAGCAGCATCCATACCTGCAACTCAAAAAACAGGTGTTCGGCAACAGAAGGGGTCAGAACACAGTCTAACAGGTTGAACTCTATGTCCGTAGCCTTTTTACAGGATGTACCACACATAGACATATGTAGAACAGCTACCTGGGCCTCAGTCGTACATTCATGAGAAATTATACCATTGACCAAGAGCTGATGCAGCAATTGGACTTTAAGTACTCATCCATAGAACCTAAAAACTCCAAAGTCACTTCCACCAACAGAGGATGCTGCTCGATAGCCATCTAGAATGGAGCACCCAGAGGGATCAGATCTGAGTACCTCAGTTACTGCACAAGATGAGTAACCCCTCTGTTCTTGTGCGTTTTCCGTGTCTACTCAGATCCTTTCACAGGCTATCACCACCAAGTTTGTCTTCACAGAATTTTCTGTGTAATTTCGTTGATGCCGACAAGTTATCCGCCTACTTTTCTCTAATCAGGCCTCTTTTTCCTAGCTGTTCTCTTTGTATCCTCCTTCAATTGTCATCTTTCTGTCCCCTTATGCCTGAAAGAGTCTAATTTTTCTTGTGTATCTAACGATCCTTGCCTTTGTTCTCCTTAAATCTTGCTGTGTCCATAAAGTCTTTCTGTGAGAATGACCATTTTAAATAAGCAAGCTAAAGATGAGCACCGTTTCTACCTTGGGCCTTCATTTGGGCAACTAGTTTGTTTATATTATCTTTGTGAGTCTTAAATCATTAACCCCTTAATGTACAGTTAGCATCTTTGTAGTATTCTTACATCATTAAGCATACAGCTAGCATTTGATGAGTAGGAAACTGTTAATGGTGATTTCTTTTAAATAGGGTGGAGTTATACAGTGTGCATGCCCTTTTACACAGTTCTGGAGATGACTGTTCTACAAAAAAAAAAGCGCTGAATATATATTTTAATACAGTTTGTTCTTTCAAAAATATTAAATTAAGATTGGTAATAAAAAGTAGCTTGTTTTAAATGATGAATAAAGTATAATGTAAAAGAAAAACAATTGTATGAGAAATTCATAATGCAATTTAAAAAATTCAGAAACACGGGTGAGATTCTTAAACCTTTTACACTGTCTCAGTGCTGACCTTAAAGTCAGCTTAACCAGCTTCCTCAGTCTTCTGTGGTACTAGTAAAATATGTTTTGGGGACAAGAGAGCTGCTGTGTCTGATGTTTCCCATGTATCCAGCAAGCCCTTTGGGGGGGCATTTCAGAGAGGAGCAACTTAGAGCAGCATAGGGGTCAGAATGATTTAATGAGACAGTATAAAGGTGGTGTACAGCTGTATTAGGCACTGCTGAAGATTAAACCTATTATGAAGCATTTATTTAGTATTCTTGTGATAAGGTTGCATATTCATAATTTTTTGTTGTTGTTAGGTAACATCCTTCTGGTAGATGGAACAGCATGTGGAGAAATAAAAATCACTGATTTTGGTCTCTCCAAAATAATGGATGATGACAGCTATGGTGTAGATGGAATGGACTTAACTTCACAAGGGGCAGGAACTTATTGGTAATTTTAAGTTTGGAGCAAATATGTTATTTCAACTCTTACTGTTTAAATTTTAATAACGCTCATCTAAAATCAGTTTTACACATATTAGGATTAAAAGCATCAAATTTGAAAAGCTAAAAGGAAAAGGATTTATGTGCAATATTTAGCCTCTGGATCTTAATGTTGCAGAAACATAATATTACTAAATTTTGTAAACATTCAGTTCTTTTATGCATCCTAGAGGAGTACAAAGAATAGCTACAGTTACATTAGCTAGAATAAAATTACTAGGGCTATCTGTTTTCAGATCTGATAATCAGCTGAGTTCAGAAAACATCCCCCTTCCTTGCCCTTGCCCAAACCATAGTTGTTTGCAGTTAGGTGCAGCATGAGGGTTTTATTATGTATTTTCTGAGGTGTCAGGTGTCAGAAAAAGAAATTGGACTGTGATGACCTTTTGGATCCCTTCTAGTATGACGATTCCTATGTTTCTGTTTTTACTTTTCTGTTTATACTTCACTTATAATCTTCCAGAAGGGCAGCAGCCAGGATATATATTGGAACATTCTGAAAGAATTACAGTTTTATTTCAGAGTGTTAAAAACATGTTTTCCAAGAAGAAAATATACCCTTGCATTTTGGTAGTTCATAAAAAGTCTCCCAGGTATGGTAGGTTTGCACAGATGCTTAACACTGGGAAGTCCTGCTGAGAGAAATGTTATCAGTTCAAAGAACTTCAAATCCTTAGAGTATTTTTTTTGATATAGGCTGTGTATATACAAGCAGCTGAAATCATTTTTTAGTCTTAAAGGTTCAGTTGACTGGGAAACTAACCAGCCATACTATATGTTTAAGGATAATACATATTTCAAATTTTATTACATATGTACATATAGAATAAATATATACTGTTTTGGTATAAAACTGTTATGGGGTATTTTCCAGTGTTGAATATGCTAATTAAAATTTGCACAGTTGCTTAGGCCCTAAGGGGGACCATTGAGGATTAGGTATGTCTCACATTCATTAACATGCAGTGAAGTTGCAGCACATGTCCTAAACAACGCATTTAAAAAATACATATACCTAAATAAGTTTCCAAAATCCATGTGAGTTTAAAAAATCCTATTGAAAAGTAAGAGCAAACTCTGGTACAAAATCCCCAAAACTGTGAAGGGGACATGGCCAGTTTACATCTTCATATGTCTGTTTTAAAAAATAAATGTTGGAAGTGGAGGGGTGTCCACTTCTTCCAATACTTAGAGTTTAAGGCCTGAAAGCATCATCAGATCATCGTACCTGACCACCTACATGGTATAGAATACTGACACTATCCAGCACCCGCATGTTGGTCTTATTTTAGTTGTGGACTTCAAAGTATTACAGCCTGTAGGAGACTAGACTATTATGTGCACCAGACAGAATAGGAGATGCACCAGCACTCAAGGTCCTGTAGTGGCAGGGAAATGATTCAATGAGATACAGGTAGGTAATCAAGGAAAATGATCCATACCCATGCTCTGTGGAGGAAGGCAAAAATATCATGTCACTGAATCTCAAGGAAAGTTTCTTCCCAATCCTCCTATATGATGATCAGTTTCTGAACATGAGCAAACACCAACCAAGTGAGCATTTCAGAAGGGGACAGTGCTTGGTGTCACCTCAGCCTTGGTCTCCCCTGCTCACTATCTCATCTTTAGTTGTGGCCCTCTGATGGTTTAAAGGAGGAAGATAAAAACACCATCCCAAAACACAGTGTGGGGGAGATAATCTTTTTCTGACTCTGGCTGGTGGCTAGATGAAATCTTGAAGCATGAGCTTCGGCAGTATAAGACATAAACCAGAAGTCAGACCCAGGGCAGTTGAACTACCCAGAGTAACCTAGTCCTACAATAGGTTTCATAGATTTGTCCAGCTTTCTCTTCAAAGTAATTGTTTGCCCCATAGCTCCTTTGGGAAGCTGTTCCAGAATCTTATTCCTCTGACAGTTAGACACCTTCTAATTGCCAACACAAATTTGTTCATGGGCAGTTTGTATCCTCTTGTGCTTCAAGTAGTGTGCTCCACTGTAGGTGTGTCTGGGTCCCTGTGCTGCTGATCAGATAACTTTGGTAGCAGTCTCGCTTGCCTGCACACATGCTGCTCCCCACCTGCTGTGAGGCTAGGCGGTGTGCCAGAGCAAGCCCTCCTCAGTTCCTTCTCAATTGTCCCTGAAATGGAATATAGCTGTTCCATTCGCAGATTATTAATGCCCTTAGAATTGTCAGTATTTCTGGCTTCCCTTAAAGTGTCTTCCTTTTTTATACTTGGTTTTATTATTATTTTGGCCATTGTTTAAAAAAAAAAAAAAAAAAGGGGGGAGAGAGAGAGAGAATAATTTTGTTTGTTCGCCAGCCCCTGTATGCCCAGCTCCCTGGCTTCAAAAAGTGCCTCAGTTGAAAGGAATCTATCCCAATGACTGACAACACTCAGTGTGTTTGCTGCCTGCTAGAGAAACACATTCCACAGAAATGTGGCTTGTGTCTACGGCTGAAGGCTGATTCAGAAAAGACAGCTCTTTAGCTCTTCAATTTCCTGAATCCTGCTGGGAGCTCTAACTACAACTGTCTACATCAAAAGAGGTGAGTCTGGGAATATGCCCACAAGCCGCTCATCTAAGGCCTCTAAGAAAAGGTCTGTAAGCCCCTTTAGCAATCCCCAATCAAGCAGAGAATGATGTCCAGCTTGATTATTATCATTGATTACTGATGGCACTAAACCCATCTAAATCTTAAACACAGGTCACCTGCAGTACTAGACCAACAGAACAAGTCAGGTTGCTTAAGGACTCAATACACACAGGCAAAGAAACACAAGCTCCATTGGTACTGGAAAAATACAGAAGATCTACCCTGGGGTTGGATCCATTGATATGAATGTTGACATCAGTACTGCCTGTGGCATGCCAAGTACCAGCGGATCTTGCTGTCAGGTCCAGGTTACCAACCCATCAGTGGCAAGCCTCTTACCACCAACAAGCATTGCTGGTTCCTACAGTTGCACCACCAGACTTCCAGTAAATGATAGATCTTTTTGGTATCTGACATGCTGCACTTGCTGTTGCTTATTACTGGAGCCTCAATACCAAGTTCACCTAAAACTCTAGAGTCATTGATGACTTTCTGCTGCAAACCACTTTTTTCATTGTTGGAAACAAAAGTGACAGAGAAGACAGTGTGCCGCTTTTCTTCTCACCCACCATATGGGACCTAGCTTCAATATGGACATCAATATTGTCCTTCTGATCCACAGCCTCCCTGGCTGTTCAGCTGGACTGCCAAACTACTTGGATGGGTCCCTTCCCATTGCAATGGCAATATGGGGAGCTCTGGTAGGCTCAAAGACAACAAGCCTCTAATGTGACCTAATAATAGAGAATTCACCCTCCTTCAGCTGCTGCCTTAAAGACGTCTGAACCACCTGAGCAGGCAAGGGAGGGGAACCAGAGGCTGAAGTTCAGTCAGAAGTTATTCCTCAAGCCTAATTCTTGTCATTACCAGATGAGATGGTGATGCACTGTTTCAGGACCTGGCACAAAAGTGGCAGAATCTTTACAAATAACACTACAAGAGATGACCTAGTCACAACACCGACTTGCATCTTTTCCAGATGGCCCTCCATATTAATGAGGCTCTCCTGCACCCTGCCATGGTCATATGGCAGACCCCTGCATCAGTCCCAGATGGACTGATGCTAACCATTTCATGCAAGGAAGACACTGAGTTCCTATTCTCCCACCTGCATCCCATTTTGATTATGGACACAGTCAATTCAAAGGGCCACCACCACCAGTTTAAATGCATCCACCTCATGACCGTTACTGGAAGTGCCCAGACCTTTTTGGTGGGAAAACATACTCCTCGCCTGTCCTACAGTTTTGCATTGCAAACTATCAAGCCTTAATGGCAAAATACTATTAGCAGAACTATGCAAAACTTAGTTGTTGTATTTGAGCAGTTTCCTGATTCTCATAAGGAGCAAGTCAAAGCCATAGGCAACAAAGTCCAACTGGTGGCTGACATCTCCAGCTGATGTGGTGGCACATTCGATTTCCACTCTCTTTGTGATGAGATGGGTCTTGTACCTATCCAGCTTTTCAAAGAAGGTCCAAATGACTGTGGAGGACCTTCCTTGTGAAGGGACATATCTATTCACTGAAAAGACTTGATGCTTCACTTCACACATCAAAAGATTACAGAGCCCCATCCCTTGGCATGTGTAAATCTGGGTACAAAAGTAAAGCCCTCAACCACCATTCAGCCCTCACTCATCACAGTATTTATCTCAGTAGTCACAGAGATAATATAACCTCAAATAAAAGGGTACTGGGGATAATCCAAGATGGGTACTTCATCCATTTCACCTCCCTCCCACTCCTGAACATTCTTGCCCACTCTTGTTCAGGTATCCTCCCAGGAGCCTACTATGTTAGGAGATGCATCTCAAAGAGCCATTGTTTTGTATCCCTATGGGTGCTCCTTGACCAATCCTCCTCCTTTCTACTTCAGAGTTCCTATAGTTGACACTGTAGTACAGAAGGAACTGAGGAAGGTTCTCCCACACATGCTGGCTAACCTTATGGCACGTGAGGAGCAGCACATGTGTGGGCTGATGAAAGAACACTGCCACCAGTGTTCTCAGATCAGCAGCACAGGGACAAAGACACATCTACAATGCAGCACTCATAGTTGACACACATCTCGAAGGACCATCATTACTGCACAAGGTTAGTAACTTCATTTTCTTGTGCCAGCATAGCAATGTATTTAGAGAGAGCAAATCATCGTCCCTCTCACCTTTTTACAAGACTTAACAAGCCATGTTCTTCCAGTTTCTCCTTATAACACAGGCCCTCCATTCCTCTGATGTTCCTAGTAGCTCATCTCTGCACCTACTTCATTTTAAATTCATCTTTCTTGAATATGTGTGACCAATATTCCATATAAGGTCTTAACACTGTATTGTACATTAATAATACTTTCTCTGTCCCAAAAATCTTTCTTTCACAAACGCATCACATTGGTAGCTCATAATCATCCTGTGTTTGACTCACACAGCTGGTCTCCGTCCTCCTTTGTCCCTTCCAATTGATGAGCTCACAGCTTGAACAGAAATACTTATTAGACTCAAATGAATGACCATGCATTTTGTACCATTGAGTTTCATCTCATTTCTGTCACTCCAGTCTTCAACGTCATCCAAAGTTTTTGTTTTATAATGTTCCAGTCTTTCTCTGTATTGATGCTTCTCAACTTCATATCAGCACACTTAAAATTTTTGAGTCAAATCCATTAATAAAACTGACAGGTCTTTGAGGTACTCCACTTGTTACCTGTTTCTAATCCAGTAATTAACCGTTCAGCATAACCCACTGTCTTGTGTGCCAATTACTTATCCACCTGACAATGTTTGTAATGATTCCTATCTTCCCTAATTTAAGAAATAATTTCCCACGTGATACCGTTGTCAGTTGCTTTACTGATGTCCAGGTCTGTTTAGGTCTACTGCACTAACCTTACCTAAACTGTTATTTTCTCAAAGGAGGACATCAGGTCAGTCTGTCATGATCTACCTTTGTTAAACCCATATCGTATTACATCCCCAATACCTCTAAAATCTTGCTTACTAAAGTCAAACTAACAGGTCTGCAAATGTCCGGATTACTTGTTTTCCCTTTCTTAAATATGGTTACAGTGATAACTATTCTCCAGTCCCGTGGTGCTACCCCTGAAAATTTATTAAACAATCTTTCTATGAGACTAACAATTTCATGCATGCCAGTTCTTTCAGTATTCTGGGATGGAAGTTATCTGTTCTCTCTAATTTGAGTACAGGCTTCTTAAGATTTTCTTCGACTTAAGATGTAGCAATCTCTATTTCTTGACATTTATTTCAATTACTAGCACATGTTTTGTATTGTCATCCTTACTAAAAAATAAGGCCAAGTAAGTGTTTAATTTTGGGGCCATACCTAATTTATCTTCTTCCCATCCACACTGGTGGCCCAACCTCATCCTTCTTTAGACCTTATGTAACTAAAAAAAACTAACTTGTTTAAATTTCCTTTATAAGAGCTAATTCAGCTTGACTTTTAGTAAGTCTCTCTCTACTCCCATGTTTTCTAGTTCCACAATTTAGCTTTCTTTGCTAATAAACACCTTTTTCTATTCCCTGTAGTCTGTACTTGCTTCTAATAAATATTATTTGGTGGCTATTCATTCAGCTGGATCTGGAGCCTTTTTCTACATGTTATTTCCTGCCTCCGCCCATTTGTGATGCAAATTTTGGTTTTTTGTATAGTTGATTTGAAGAAATTCCACCTCTTTACATTTAAGTGCTTCTTGCTCCTCAGTCAAGCTGATTGCTTTAACTAATTATTTTAATTTCCCCAAGTTCTGCCCTTTTTACAGTAAAATAATCATAGTTGACAATCTGGTTTTTGATTCTTTCTTTCCATTTAATTTAAACTGAATTAACCCATGATCGCTTCAGTGGTGTTCTCAGTACTTACCAAAAGCAAGTCTAAAATTGCATCAACTCTTGTTGGTTCAGTGATGATTTGAGGAAGAAAACTGCCATCTATCACATCCATGATTAAGGGGGCCCTACCAATATTAGTAGCATTTATTCTCCAGTCTATATTCAGTTAGTCTTCCATTGTGAAAGTATTTTTCTCTAATAATATTGGCTGTGTGTATCCAAGTCTCACCATGGGGATCCATAGCAGACCTATAACAGTATCTCAACAAGCCCCTCTTTTACAATCCTTCCACAAAGTGATATTGATCCAAACAGATTTTTGTCCATTCAATCACTGTCTTTCTTTACTTTACCATTGGTTGAGCTACAATACTATGCACTACCTTTGCCTTTATTTCTCTTTCTCTCTCTCAAGCAGGACATACCCTTCAATACCTGTCTTCCAATCATGATTGTTTCTGAAATCCCTATAATACCTGGTTTAACTTCTGCAATAGTAGTGCTGATTCCTTCATTTGACTGTGCAGACTCCTTGCATTTGTATAAAAGTGTTGCAGTTGTTTCCTCAGATCTCATCCAGTTCTCTTAACTTGTGATATTTCACTGTCACTTTACTGTATTTTCATTTAGCAAATTTTCCTATTCCAGTGTATTGAAGCCAGGTGTGGATATTTCATGAGTTTCTTTGGACCCCTTGCCCTCTCCTTTCTGAATTTAAAGCCCTTTTTGTTAATCTTGCCAGCCTTAGTCCCAGGAGCTGAATGCCTCTTAATTAATACTACTTTCAGGAATAAGACCCATACCTTTGGATGAAAAGAGGGAGGAATTTAGGAAATTGTCTTTGTTACAAAATCTTATGTTAGACTATAACATTAAAGAGTTAGTTAATGGTATACTGGCCACAATTATGTTGTCCTTTTGGACAGGAGTTGGTTAGATTTTAGCATGGTCACCTAGACATGGTTGAACGGAATCAAGATTATCTGACATAATGTGAAATACAGCTTGTGATTGCCTGCCTGCAAAGTTGTGGTCAGGTTAACACGATAAAATTTTATAACCAAGACAAGCCCTAAGAATTGCTCATGGCAGCCACAGAAAGAGATGGTAAGAAACACCTTAGGTTTTTGAAGACTAAGAACATTAGTAGGTACAGGGCTGGGACAGCCAGCTGAGATATCTCAAGGAGAGAAATTACATTCTTACTTTCCCTTCCCTCCCTACCACATTGTAACTTGGGTAGGTATCTAGGAAGCCTAGAAGCTTCCTGCCTGGACCTTGCTCTGTCTAGTCCAGGGGTGGCCAAACTTATGGAACTCAAGAGCCACACAAGTTGATTATTAAATCTTCAAGAGCCACACTGAAGCATATAGCCATATACTTTTACCTACTAAATTGATTTGCTGACGCTCTTCTGCGAGCCACACTTTTTCATTCAAGAGCCACATGTGGCTCCCAAGCTGTAGTTTGGCCATGCCTGGTCTAGTCCCTTCCCGTTCTAATAGGGCTTTTGGCTCTTCTGCTCTTTGCTGTTGCAGCCCCTTAGTCATGCTAGTGAGTGTGAAGAGTAAAGTGGGGGGTTGTGTTGGCCATCCTGTTATCTACCAGCTCTTCTGAACCCTTAGCATGTTTTCATTAATCTACTTGCAGCAAGGAGAAAATTCAGTGGCTCAAATTCAGAGGTTCTTTAGATTTTTCTGTTTACCAAGTTTTACCTAATAAAATGTTTTACCTTTTTCATTGACAAAACAAAGAACCCACTCCCAGAAACTAGGAAATTATACACAAAACCATACATTAAAAGAATATAATTAGATTGCAAAGTCAAGAATTTAGTAGTTAGGAAATACCAGACCTATTAGGAAGGAGGAGACATTCATGCACATAGACACATGTACAAAATTTTTATGCCAAATAAAAATGTTAAATAATATGGGTTGGTTACAATTATTTTTACTTATTGTGATCTCTCTCTACAATTTGTTTTTCCACTTTTTCACTTGCTAGTTACTGTGTCAGACTGAAGGTGTGGATTAATATATAGCCCACAACTCTGTATTTCTTATGTAAATATTTCAAAATATACACATTGTTTTGTTTCATTGATATTTCAGCACATCCCTGTGTCTTTCTATAATTTTATCATTTTCTGTTTCATCTTTTAGAATGATTAGTATATTAATGTTCGGTTGTCATAATATCTAGTCATTCATACTATACGTACTCAAGATCAGTTGACCAAACTTTCAGTGCTTAATTCCATATTCAGTTGCCCTTTATTTTTAGAGGTATTGGGCACCTGGAGCTATTTCTGATGTTACCTCTACTTAAGCCCCTAAATATAGATTTAGGCACTGAACTTTAAGGATCTTTCTTAGAAAATTTTGGTCCTATGCATCTAATTGTTTTGAAATGCTATGTGCTCTAATGACATAATATAGTAGTACTAGTTAAAAATTGTAGTTTCCATGACTTTTATACTATTACTAAGGTTTAAAATCACAATGACTGTATTTTCTTTAGAACCAACTTTTGTGTCCCCTAATACATCTTTAAAAGCTCAATTCATAGAGGGAAATAGTGTCAGATGATTTGAGGTGGGAGTTAGTTTATAAGAAATTAATATAAAGTGTCATATGCAGAAGTTGAATGTCTTCTATGATCATCATATCTGTTGTGAACTATTCATTACCTATGGTATGTATTATACTGTGTCTTTTCATTTCACTAGTTACAAAGGCATAGCTGTGTGGTCTAGTTCAGCAAAACAAACAAGACCATCCTGTGGCACTTTTAAAAACTAACAAATTTATTTATTTATCACATAAATAAATTTGTTAATCTTTAAAAGTACCACAGGACTCATTTGTTTTCATTTCACTGATACACAGTATGTTGCATTAGGCCATCAGATGTGAAGGAGAGACGGTAACGAAAATGTTATATAAACTTTAATGCTGATGTAAAATACTATATAGTCATTTTAAGTTTTCTACTTCCATAATAAGTAGAAAACAATTTTGTGATTTGCACAGACATTTTGAGAAATACATACCTAATTCATGTACTTTCCATGGGAGTAGGCAACAAAAAGAAAAGCTTACATATTTATTCTAGAGCCCCAGTCTCTAAATAATGAGTGTATCAGGCATCAGTGATTTTCCTCACTCCTAAGAATATCGATATATGAGATAAAGAATAGAGTCTATTTTATTTAACAAACTTTACTTTCTAAAAATTGAAATCTCAGTATATACTTGATTAGCACTGTTACCTGTGTCTGACACTGTTGAAAATTGAAAATTACTTCAGTCTTGATCTGAAAAAACAAAATACAACCTTGAAGTAGCTGTATCAGTGCTAAAGAACCAAGTGCAGTTGGATGTTTAACTTTGTTTGAACAGTTACTAAGATTCTGATATGCTCTACTTGCAGTGACAGAAGGTTTTGGTTTTGATTTTACAGGTACTTGCCGCCAGAGTGTTTCGTAGTTGGCAAAGAGCCACCAAAGATTTCAAACAAGGTTGATGTATGGTCAGTGGGAGTCATCTTTTTCCAGTGTCTTTATGGTAGAAAGGTGAGACAAAATGTGTTTTTAAAACCTTATACAGCTTTAAGACTAACTTCTCAACCTATATCTCCACTGGACACTGAAATTATGGTTACAAGGACCTTAAATGATTTTTATGGAAAATGATGTGTGTTACTTCAGTTTCTGAGCATAGATGTTCTGTTCACTGATATCTTTTTCAGGCAACAGATGAAGAAATAATTAGTCTTACCTGACATAAAAATGTCACTTCACTTAAGAGTTAGTGGATATTTTTGTCAACACACACACAATTGAAAATAACATGTATTAGAATGAAAATATCTTGTCACTGAAATTGATACTTGGATGCTTCCTGAGGAAATTTATCTGAATTTAATTTATTTTTCAGCCATTTGGTCATAATCAGTCACAACAAGATATCCTACAAGAAAACACAATATTAAAAGCCACAGAAGTTCAGTTTCCAGTTAAACCTGTTGTAAGCAATGAAGCCAAGGTAACTTTTCTTAGAAGCTAATCAAGTAACATGAAGTAAATGCTGAATGTATTGGTTAGTTTTATAGTATTTACTTCAGACACAAGCTATAAAATTACCACTAATGTAAGAATACAGTTTAAGTGCAAAAGACCAAAAGACATAATTCCTTGTTACAGCCTCTCTTTACTGTTTGAAGTTATTTCATGCTTTTTGTACAATATATTTTGTGACATGTCTAAGATCAGATAACAAAAGTAATTGGGAAGACTTATTTAATCATTTTATATTTACATAGTACCTTTCCTACAGAAGGATCCCAGAGTGCTTCAGACTAGGCCTTTTCAAGTATTGTCATAGCTGATGCTGTCTGGTTTTAGAAGAACCTGGCTGCCCTGACTGTATAAGCTAATAATTAAATCCTTTTATGAGAATTTTCTTTTGTAACAAGCTGTTTCTGAAATAGTGAATGTTTAAAATACCTAGTTTTCTCAGACTGAAGAACCATTTTCTTTGAGTGGTCCTTGTAGGTGCTCTACTTGTGGTGTTGCATCCTGTATTGCCGTGGATCGGAGACTTTCACAGCTGTAGTGGTAGTGGAGGCAGCGCATGCACCTGACAGTGGGGAGCCATTAGCATGTTCCGTTAAGCATGTGCATGGCTGCAGCTCTCCATTCCTTTTCAACCCCTGGTCTGGTTGGAGTGGTGCTCATCAGTCAAATTGTTTTGTCTTATTTTCTTTCAAACCCTTTTCCGAGCTTACTTTTCCTCAGTTATCCCCCCCTCGTCTGTCCATCCACTCTCCTCAGCCATTCTCTTCCTGTTCTTCAAAGGGGTGGGGGGGGGTGCTGCTCTGCATGCAGAGACATCATGCCTGCCTTGGATGGTGATCCATCCTGCATGCATTGCCTTGGGGAGTTCCACATTTGCCTTAAGTACACGCATTGCAAGAATTTGAGCTCAAAAGGACTGGGAACTACGTCTCAAGTTGTTTTTATTGGAGAACTCCCTGAGACCAGCCTGGGATCCTGGGCTGAGTCAACAGTCTTCTGAGTGGGCCTCTAGAAGCAGCTCCAGGTCTCCCATTTCCTCAAGATCCACTAAGAAAAAGAGATCTCCAAGATCATTATCTCCTACTATTAGACCAAAGCAGGCTAAAGGTTTTTCAGGCACTAAAGGATCTGCGAGATCAAAGAACGTTAAATGTCCTGGCCAGGATCAAAGAGACCCTAATAAGGGATCTTCAAAATACCCTAGATGGCAAAATGAGCCAGCAAGTGGCTTATCAAAAACCTTCACAGTGCTGTTGTAACCCCCATGTGCCTAAATGGGTGCAATCTCTTTTAGGGACCCTTATGGCTGGGTTACGTTGCTGGACAGATTTTGCAGCCCAGAAACCAGAAACTTCTGGTAAGAGGGTGAGGGAGCACACTGAGCATGCTCCACAAGTTTTATCGTTTTGCTGGAGTTACATGCTCAGGGAGAAGCCTGAGAAGAGAAGCCTGGAGAGGAGCAAACAGAGAGCTGCAGAGGACATTGGCTAAGGGACTCAGTGAAAGGAGCTGAGCAGGAGTGGACTGCAGGATGTTTTCTCCCACCTTTTGACTGCTTTGCAGGGGAGTTGTCTGCAGTGGAACTGAGAGCTGGATGGCCAGTGACTTGATTGTATGATGCTGGCTGCACAGGAGGAAGAAAGGACTGCATGGCATCTGCCTGAAGATTCCTGCAGCTAGAGAGGATGAGGATTGCTTTCGTTCTGCATTCAAGCCCCAAGGACTTAAGACTGCAGTTGAGATAAGGGTGACTCCACCTGAACTTTGGGACTCTTGGGTTTCTTACTGTTTTGTTTAAAAGTATTATGGTTCCTTAGGATAAGGTGTGTTTAGTTAGTTAATAAAGTTCATTGTTACGTTTCTGTTGAGTAATAGTTTAATGTGGGATGGAAGCTCTGAGCAGTCTTCGCTGTGAGTCCTTTTAACAACTGGATCCTGGCTCTCCAGTTGCTTTCATCAGGGGTTTTCTCTGTGAGGCACTGGAGAGGGGCAATTGAATGAATTTGAGCCCACCCTAGCAGGTTACACTGTGAATTGGCACCAATAGTTGTGGCTCTACCAAAGGCTCTGAATACAGTGCTGAGTACAGCTTTGCTTCCTGCAACTTCTACAAGCACAGTGTTGGCAGCGCCTTCCATGCTGTTGCCATTATCACCAGCACATCACAGTTCCGATGACCCGCAACCATCAGCACCATTACCTCACATTTCGGCACCATCCATGGAACCATATCGCCATAATCACTCTGAGACAGTCCATGAACCGACTCATTCCAGCAAAAAAAAAAGTCCACACAGAAACACTTGGATCATTCAACGAGATCCATTTTATCTAAAACATCTTGAGACCTCAGAAAATGTAATTCACCATCTGCCCCCTCAGATTCTGGATAAATCTTTAGCGATGGTGCCCAGTTCTCCTCGGAATATTCTTCTCCTACCAGAACCATTTCTCCTCAGAGTCAGGCATCCCAAGTTGGCAGACTCCCTTCATCATCTTATTTTCCACATTTGTGGTATCCTCCACCTCCTCCGTATCAAATTCATTGGAATCTGTATCAACCATATTATGGTCATTATCAACCACCACTGTCAGTACCACTGGCTTCTGTTCCACCTTGTCCCTCAATCAGACCGTCAACATCAGGCAATTATTCATGGGCAAGATTTCACTCTCATACAGACGCTATTTCCAACTTTCCAGATGCATCCCCTGACACACATGAATCATCCTCATTCCCTGATGATGTGGTGATTCCCTCGTCAACCCCTGTTATGGCTGACCCAAAGCTCTTCAGTGGGCTATTCAGATGTACTGCCCGGGATCTAGAGGTTCTCCTTGAGGAAATTAAGGAGTCACAGCATAAAATACTAAAAATTCTGCATGCAACCAGTTCCTCTAAGATCACAGTTCTTATGAACATGGTGCCAATTGAACTGTCTGAGGTAATTCGGTTCACACTAGCTTTGATATCAGCCATGAATAAAAGAAATAAATATCTCTCTTCTAAAGAAATAGAATTTTTATTCACCCACCCTAATCCAAGTTCTCTAGTTGTCGATGCTGCTACCCACAAGGCAAAATGCTCAACACACAGATCGACTCCATGTGACAAGAACTAGAAAAGGCTGGATTTATTGGGTAGAAAGATTTGTCAGGCACATTGTTGCTTAGGATTAAGAACTATGGAGCGCTTCTCATCAACTACAGTTATGGAATCTATGAGAAGATGTCTGTCTTTTGTCCAAAGCCGCACAGTACTCCAGAACAAAGAGTGCTTCACACACTCAGTGTCAGATGAAGGATCGCATGTTACCTGCAATGAACAAAACACTTTAGAAAATCTAATAAACTTTTCATTTCCTTAGCACTTTGATCTAAAGGAAAGGTAATATCCTCTCAAAGGATTTCTAAATGGATTTCTTCTTGTATAGAACTCTGTTACTGCAAGAGGAGTATAGAACCACCATTAAAGATCAGAGCACACTCAACTAGATCAATGGCTGCATCTGTGGCATTTTACTGTCAGTGTTCCTATCCTGGACATTTGCAAGGCCACCACATGGTCCTTGCCTGAGGCATTTATTAAACACTGTGCAATAGAGCAACTATCCTTAAGGGACTCATCCCTAGGAAAGTCCATATTTTCCACGATCAAGGAATCATAGGACTTCTGAAGTCCTGCCACTTTTTCAAGTTTATGCTTTATAGAGACCACAAGTGGAGCACCCACAGGGACCACTTAAAAGAAGAAGAAAAAGTTATTCACCAAGTGCAGTACCTGGCATTCTTGGAGATGTGTCCCCCAGTGGGTGCTCCACAACCTGCTCTCCTTCCCTCTACTTTCGAAGTCCTTTCCTAACAGG
The DNA here is from genome assembly GCA_007922195.1 of Podocnemis expansa. Classification (NCBI taxonomy): domain Eukaryota; kingdom Metazoa; phylum Chordata; order Testudines; family Podocnemididae; genus Podocnemis; species Podocnemis expansa. The sequence goes on along the minus strand of ML681984.1, from coordinate 40,186,258 downwards.
CTTTGCAGTGGAGAAGGAATGGAGAACTGCAACAGCACACATGCCTAACGGAATTTCCCAACAGCCATTGGGTGTGTGTGTGGCCTCCACTACCACTATAGCTGTGAAAGTCTCTGATTCCGGGCACCGTGGGATATGGCACCACAAGTGGAGCACACGCAGGAACATACCTCTCAAAGTAGTCCAGTTACTGCACTCAGCGAGTAACCTTTTCTTCAGTCTTGAAATGCACTTTGGAAAGTTTCTTTTATCATTTTTCCCTTTGAGATTCATAGTATACTAGTCATCATATTAATTCAAGGCTGATTAAAAAGTACACGTTTTCAAGATCAGAGCAACTCCATGAAGGACAAGAATGTTAAAATAGTTGGGCTGCTGTGGAACATGATGAGCAGAGGTCCCTACATTTAAAAACAAGTATTGTTTTGGGACTGGGGTATGTATCTAACCTCTTCTGCATGGACAAATTCTTCAAGATTCTACAGAGAAGTGAAGGTAAAACGAGACTTGCAGTGACTTTGATTATTGCTGTGGACAGCTGTATCATACACTAGATTCTAGAAATTAGGAGAGAAGGGAAGTTTGAGGTGGTTTATAGTAAAATTCTTTTCTTAGGTCACTAATTTCCTGAGTGAGCATAACTCAAGCAAAAGATCTGATGCTAGTTCAGAATGATGCTACCAGGAAAAGGGCTGGATGCTACTATCAATGTTCAGAATTAATTAATGTAACAATGTAAGGAACACAGTTAAGTAAACGTAGGAACAGTCTGCCTCTGAAGGTTTAAGAGGGAAAAGTAGATATAATTTAATAACTGTAGAGCAGCAGTTCTCATGCTCTCTGTCATGACCCCAAGTGGAGTTGCTTCATTAGCAGATGTGGTCAGAGAAGTTCTGAGCATGCATAGGTTGCCATTTTAAAAAATGGCCTCCTCTGCACAGTGTATTCATGAGGTCACATGGCACAGGGGAATCTATTTCACTCTTCTTCATGCAGCATGACCTCACATGCACCGTATGCCCTGGGGACACCATTTTATAAGACAAAATAGCATCGTCTTGTGGCATGAAGTTGCATGTATAGTGTGCATGAGGTCATACTGCAGGAAGGACTCCATTTTTAAACGCCAACTCAGGGTCTGAAACTTTGCCCTTTCCTCTATTCAACTTCATCTGATCAGTGTCTTCTTCCTCCCTGTAGATGGCTTCTCTGCCTTCAGCCATCCAGCCACCACTTGATTCCTCCACAGTCCCCTTCGTAACTTCCCTTCGGTCAGGAAACCTAGTCCCCTTGAGGTCTTCAGCTTCATCTTTTCACCTTGAACCCCTGCACACTAGTTCCCTCACCTTCCTACCCAGTACAGTAATTTTAGGGTCCGTTTCTGCTTACAGGTCAGTGAATTGGCAGCCATGATGATGAGAGCCACTCTGTACTGTGTTTCACATGGACAAGTCTCCCTACAACTCCACCTTACATTTCCCCCAGAGTGGCCTCACCATTCCTCCTCAACAAAATTATCCATCTTCCAACTTTTTACTGTAAACCGCACTCCTCCAATAGGGGATGCACGCTACGCTCCCTCCTTGTCTGTCATATGCTGGTCTTCTATCACCAATGCACAACTTTCAAAACTCTTCTTCAAGTAGCCGAACACTGCCAAGGTTGCACCCTTTCTTCCCAACACCTCTCCTGCTGTATCACAGAGTTACTTCCTTTTCCAGGCCTCTCTGCTACCCTGCATCACTGCTCACTCCACAAGAGCATAAGTTACCACATCTGCCCTTCTCACAGATGTCCCATGGCAAGATATTTGTAAAGCAAAGGAAGGTTACTTACTGTAATTGATAGTTTTCAGGGATGTGGTCCCTGTCTGGATACCAGTCTTCCTCCCGTCTCCACTGCTGCAGGCTCAGTGCCTATTATTAAGAGGAAACTGGGGAGGAGTCAACTCCACAGTCTCATAAGACCTTGGACACAACACATGGACTATGCATAACACACATGCAGATTGACAGACAAATCGTTCCAGCTCTGCCATGTGGCAGATGCGCACGCGTGCACACGCGCACACACGTTCTATATATGGAATCCAGTCAGGGACTACACATCTCCCAAGATCCTCCTTTTCTATAGTTCTCTAGATGCACAAAGAATTTAAAAACAAAATCCTTCCCCAAGGAACTTTCATGCTATTTGAATAGGGGTTTTTTTAAGTTAAAATACCTAAAAAAGCTGAGAACTGCTCATTATATAGCAAAAACACATACATTTTGCATGACTTTTACTTTAATTTCCAGTAGAAGAGTAACTTACTTTTTTTTAATAAAGCCTGCACTTACTGGTTATGGAGTAGTTATAGTAAATGCTGCTGAAACTGCTATGTACATCTGGTCTCTATGAAAATTTGCAAAAATAACATGCATATTTTTCTTTAACCTTCAGTTTTTATTTTGGGACAAAGTTAAAAAAATGAATTGTTTTTATCAGGGAAAGGATTTTTCCCTAATCTTATCCCAGTCTGTATTTCCTTAACTAAATACTATTTTTTGCATGATTATTAATTTTGAAAGACTGTCACAAGGTTAATGACCCCTTTAAGAGCAGTTAGCGTCTAGTATCCATGCTGTCCCTGGGTTAAAGAAAGGCACCAGAGTCTTATGAAGTGGAGATAGCAGCAGGAGAAGGAATTGCTACCGAGGGGTCATTCTGAACCCAGGGAGATGAGTGCTGCTAGAGGAAGCTGCAGCAGAGATTGGAGAAAGCAGAAGGCTCTGGAAGGAGACCCAGAACAGCTGGGGAAAGGCCAGGACAGCAGCGGTGGAAGTTTGCTTGAGAAGGAGAATTGAAAAAGGCTGAGCTCTGGTTAGGAAGGGCAAGTATTGGCTGCATGGCGAAGAGCGGATTGAGACAAAACAACTCCAAGATTGGCTGAAGACACCAGATCTAACTATGCACTCTTGTATTCTGCTAATGGACTTCATTTTAGGACTTGAAGGATCTTTTTAAATTGTTTATGTTGTTAAAGCCCTGGGCAGAGTAGTGTTAATCACCAGAAAGCCTGTGTGGAGTTTATTAGGGAACCTGAGAGAGGGGAAAACTGGAACAGTTTTCCACAAAGCCACATGTGGCCAGTTGGGGGTACTAGAGGGAAAGCATACTCTTTTAGGAGCTGTCAGTGGGGATTTCCCATCACTAAATCCTAAAGCCCTTGCTCTGCTGATGATGAGAAAATTAAAGTGTAGCCTGGTGCTGGGCATTGGACTTGGGGGACTAACAGCAAGAGACCAAGATTTAAGGTCATTTTTTTCCTCAGTAAATGTCAATTTTCCTGTACACACAAACCAATAAAAAGTATTTCCATTGATAATTAAGATTTACAAGTGAGCAAAGTTTAAAAAATTGCAACTTGAGAAATTACTAGGGGTTGGTTTGAGGATATTTACTTGGTATATTTTGAAATCTGATATTGACAATTTTTTAGTGGTTACCAAATTTGACTTCTTAAATCTGTGTACTCTGTCATTAAAGTATTTTCTGACCCACATACCCCCATAGTTTATGAAACTGAAAATTTAAATAAATGAAAAATTAGAAAGTTTAAATATCAAAATCATAGTATCCATGGAATTCTTTTAAATCAGCTTTTTTTGAGCATAGCTATATAAGATGGAATAGGTAGGTGAGGAACTTGGAGTTACTGAAAGAGGATTTTCCAGCTAGCATTTTTTAAACACAGGATGCTAGACATGTAATGCCTATCCAGCCTGACCTCCAACACAATCAAGAGTAGCTTTTTGCTGCTCCTTAATGTCTAGACAAAACTAAACCTACTTAAATTGTAGAGGACAAGTAGAATGGAATAATTTAATCAACTTCTTACATACTTTCTGTCTGGTTCACAGCAGGATTTTCTGTAGTTTCCACAAAGAAAAGTTAAGAAATTAGCTAAATTCTGGAGATGCCACCTACCTTTTTGCTATTTTTTTTACATACCATAAGACCCTGTTAAATATTATCTCATTCAGGAATCTTACCACAGTCTGACAGCCATTTAATATCATTACTACAGAGCCACTCAAATTCCAGCTTTCTGAAATAGACAAAGATTATTCCTTTCCAGTCACTCTACCTTCCACACCAAAATCCTATTTCTGAAACATTGAGTGATGGAGTCAAGCCAGAGGGCCCTGGGAGACTGCAGCACTGGGAGTTTGGAGGTGGGAGAGTTGTGCTTAAGCTGGCTGCCAAAGTGGAAAGCGCCCAAGCTACCCCACTTGTCACAATTGCCATAGCTGTCCTCATTTTTCCAGAGAACATCACTTAATGTTAAAGAGAACAATCCTTCTAGTATCACTAAATGGAAAAATAAGCATGTGTCTGGATCTTACAAGCCCCCTAGCTACATATTTGATGTTTTCTCTCTCCACATTTTCTGCACTTGCTTCAACTTACTGATTGCAAATATTACAAAACAGCCACATTTTGTGTTAAAGGATTTTTTCATGTAAAATGTGGATTTTGCTTTTTTGTCTGTTCATGAAGTTTTTCAAGCAAGATTATTTTTTTAAATTGATACTAGATTTGCCATTACATGCCGGCAGATTAACAAGCATATAAACAAGTGCCAGCTGGGGGTAAATCAAGGGTATGGGGAGAGCAGAGCACAGAAGCAGAACTGTCAGTCAAAGTAGTGGTGGGAAAGGTAGTGAAGTTTTTCAGCTTCTCAAACCTTAAGGGGAAAAAAGTTTGTAAACAGAAGAAAGATTATCCTTAAAACTGCTGTTACCTAATACTATTGTCTTAGTGCTATTCATTGCACGTTGCCACAGAATTGTCTTTGCTCTGCATTTGGCATACGCTTCCTATCACTTTGACACAAAAGAGCTGTCCTCGGAATTCTGAGGACTTGCTAGTTAACTATAAATTACATTGTCTTGCTGAATTGAACTACTTGAATATAGAAGTTTGTCTACACCTTCAAACTGTTTAGTACTTGTTAACTCACCTGGAGGAAGAATTGACTCATAAGCAACATTCATTCTGTTTGGTAGACTAATAACTTTTTATTTCTACTTTTTTAGGCCTTTATCAGACGCTGTTTAGCATACCGCAAAGAGGATCGATTTGATGTTCACCAGCTGGCTAACGATCCGTATCTTCTCCCTCACATGAGAAGATCAAATTCTTCAGGAAACTTGCATATGACTGGGCTAGCAGCATCCCCCACGCCACCTACTTCAAGCATTATTTCATACTGAAATTTCTCCAGATGAAGACTGGCATGATGTCTTTATAGTTTCCAGATGCAGACTAGCTTGTGAGCATTTGAGTGTTTTTACACAGGACAAGTTTGATAACTTTGTTTTCAGACTGAGGTCCTTCTGCATAGTGTCATTTGTATGATGGGAATGGATCACGGACTGTGAATAGATGTACCCTTCTGACAGTAACCTTTTAATGTTGAAGAATGACACTGTTAGTTGCACACAAATTGGTGTGCTGTGTTTGAGTGAAGAAGAGATTTCTTTGAGTTTTTTGGGAACACTGTAAATAATCTTTTTAATACTTATGAAGTACGTTTGGTTGATACTGGAGAGTTCTAACATGAAGGGTAGTTTTTCATTATTTAAGTTAAAAAAGTAATAGAAAAAAATTGAACACACAGGAAAGGTTCAGTGTCTGGACATAAAACAAAAACCTACTACCCAAGTGGTTGAACCAAAGGATGAAGCAAGCATCACAGCTGTATTCTGTATTAAGCTTTTCAGATAAAGTTATAATTTTTTTTTTTAACTATTTGGTCTTATTAAAGACTATACCTCAAAACCCACATCTTGTTTGACTGAGATTTGAAGGATGATGCACAGTTTCAGGTCTATTATTCCTCAAATATATAGCTAATTTTGAACCCATCTAAATTCTTTAAATTTACGATACTCCTCACAAGTTTTGACTATGCTGCCACTTTCCAGGCCTTTGATGAAAGCAAATGATATTATATATCCAAATGCAGACAAGTTATGTGTAATGTTCAAAATTCCCTTCTAATGCTATTGTAAATTGTTGTACAGAGGTCATATTTTCAGTTATTAAATTCCAGCAACTTATTTCTGTACAAATGTTTAAAGTATGGCTTTTTCTAATTGGATATTGTATTTTTTTTAAGTCTCCTTGAAGGCGCTTTTAATTGCTGCTAAATGATGTTGCTTTTACTTTTGCAAAAGAATCAAATGACCTCCTTAAAGTGCAAGTCAACTGTACATTATAGAGAGATTGAAAATAGATAATTCATTAACAATCAAGTCATGTAATACAAATCTGTGTTGGACATATACAGTGCGGTTCTTTAAGTCAGTTTCTTGGGCTCTCAATCTGTGGAGCACATTGATAGTAGGTGTAGAAATTTCTTCATGGTTATTCTCAATTTCTGGAAGTTCCTATCAACAAGGAAATGTTTCTTGTGGTTGTACAGATATTTTAAAATGTGAAACATTTTTAACTGCCTTGTATGGTAGAAACTTATTTTTCAGAACTCTCTCTCTCTTACGTACGTTATTCCTTTTACTGTCACATTCATGATGCTGAAATGTCATTTTGTACATGTTGCAGAAAAAGGAGGCTATATTACCACAGGTTTTCATTTAATATTGTACAGTTCAACTGTGGCTCTGTTTTTGATGTTGCAAGCCATTTTGTTTTCATTGTACATAAAGATACATTAACTGTCTTTAAGATGCTGCTGAAATTGTAGAGAATGTAGCCAAAACAGTAATAAAGGATGACAGTTGAAATTTCAAGTATGTATGAAGTTATTGCATCTGGGGAATCAGCCTTGCCACACCTCTTAAACACTGTTGCTAAAACAATTCTTTTGCTTACCAATAAAAAAGCCAGTAGAACATAAATCTTTAAAAACTTGAAGGATCACAAAATGTTTCAGTCAACAGTGATATCAAAGCAAACTGCTGCATTTTTTCTTGCAGAGGCATTATTGTGGTAAGTGGGGTGCATAGAAGTTTTCATCTTATGTGAAGGTTTCAAACTACTCTTTGTTTCCCACAGAACAAAACATAACACTTGAGGTCCATGTAGTGACTCATCCTCTTCATGTGTATAAAGAGCCCTCTTCTTGTTGTAGCCGCACTGTAAAGACTTAGCCGCTTTGTTTGCTCTCTGAGTGTAAGTAGGAATCGAGGGACATAGCTAGAAGTGGTCTAGGGATGCTAAAGATTGTTACGTTCTCATAATGTCTGTGTTGATGTCTGCTCTTAAGTCAAGGAGTGTTTGACTTACGCAAAAATACATGGGAGTGAGTAAATTGTATTTTTATTTTTCATATTGTGTTAATTGTATATTACATCTTTTATGATGGGGCATCAACAACCCTGTAAGAATGTAGTCTCTTCCTACCTAAAAGAATTTTATGACTGTTGCTACCTAAAAATTAGTTTTCACACATACTGAGCTTTGCAGCTCTGCAACACTATCTTCCCAGAAAGAAGAATTAGATTAATTACAGAAGACCAGAATTTGGCTTTATTCTGTAGGGACAGATTAGTTTCTCCAGATGTTTCGGTTCAGAATGTGAGATGCTGTGGTGGAGCATATCCCAGCTGTTTGTTTTTCTGAATTTGGAAGCTTTTATACCTGCTTCACAAATACATATTTTATACATATCAGAGCCCAACTGTGTTAGATGAGTCCCATTCTTCCTTGCTCTTCCCCATAGTTTCCTAGCCTTGCTAGATTATCACGATATCCAGAATTAGGACATTTCAACTATGTAATCAAGGTGGTCTTTCTACATAGACTCTTCCTAGACAAATACCATAGAAAAGGTGCTGCAGCTCCAAACTTCCATTCAATAAAACCCCAGTTTTGCATAAACAAAGTTTGAAGTTGGGTATCAGTGGCTTCTGGGTATGATGTATTTCAATAGTTATTTTGTTTACCTCACTTTTACATCTGTGTAACTTATTTGCTTCAGTGATGTAGCTTCTGATGTACAGTGTTATAGTTCTGATCAGAATCAGGCTTTATAGCTTCCCCCAGGTAATATGGTGACTAGAAAGAAGGGGCACCTGGAAAATGGGGCATTTTGGTCCCTGAAATGGCTAAGTAAATAAAAATAAAGATGATTAAAAGGTAAGGCTCAGGCTCATAGGAGATTTTGAGTAGTGTGACACCTATCGATGTGCCTTTTCTCATTCTAAAGGTCAGTCTAGATAGGAAGCCATAAAAAGAAGTTTTGTTTCCAGGTCCTGTCTTGCACTGAAAGGAATGGGGGAAGAAAAGGCTACTCGATATGGGAAAATATAGCATCTTGAAAAATAAAGCAATTTATCAGGAACACCACTAATATAGCATTGATGATTTACCTAATAGAAGGTTGAGAATGAAATCTTGCTTTCCTATTATGGTACAGTTATTTTATGGCCTAGAAGTAAGTGTGTCCTATCAGTGATGCATGGTTATTCAGTTTTTTTTCAACTTATCAGAATTCATTTTATTTTGAGAGTTTTGTCCCCCCCCCCAGTTTATAATGTTAAAAATGATCCCTGTACTATAGAAAGCTTTGAGATTTTTTAAAACTAAAGGTGCTGTATAAATGTGAAAATATTAAATTAGCATAATATATTGTTTATATACATTCTTTCACTGTGTACACAGAATCATTTCATATTTGCAATAAAATGAACCATCAGTTTTATCTCAAGTTAGTCCCTCTAGTGCCTAGTGTTCAGTACAGTATGTTTGGGAAAAATTCTGTTGATACTGACACTTGGTGCATAATGTGTAGCTTCTCTGAGTATTTCATATATTTGATATTTGGCATTTGTATGTCCCTAGTTAGTTAATGTACATTTTAAAAATTGTGTATCTGTCACTAAAATTTTTAGATCATCCTCACATTTACCAGCAAGAGAAGAGAAACTTACATTTCTTATGAAAATATGTTGCCTATGAAAAACAAGTCTAATAAACCCTGAATGTAGCCAGATACAAAATTTCTACTTTTACTTAGAAATTAAATTGGAGTGTCAATTAGAAAAGCTGCTCATTGTTAGCTGTGGCTATAGAGTTCTGTTTCAGGTCATGTTAACCACACTTAACAATGGTTGAATTGTCTCAGAAACACCCTTTCCGAGTCTGAGATGCCAGAAGAGTCTGTTTGGATACTAATATCGGATTTGTTCAAACCACAGCGCAGAACATTATGTACCACATCTTTTTGTACAGTCAGTTGTTAGACACAGTGTTCAGGAAAACTAGTTTATGTTTTAGTTTGTCCCAAGAATCTCAGCAATACCAGCAAGAAGACAGGAATTATGTTGCATTGCTGGCCTCCTGCCCAGATCCTATTGACTGCACACACTATGGCTATTAGTGACCTGCTGTATAATTAGTGGAGCTTTCAAGAATTGCAAAGCCCTGAAATCTCTCGGTATGCAAGTCATGAATGATGCTAGGTGCAGAATCACTAATGTAACAGCAACATTCCCTGGAGGATGCTATATTTCAGTTAAACTGAAACAGAAAAAATAGCAACCTCTGAAGACTTCAGGTGGCTAGCAAGAGCTGTTCATTAGGTGTGTGGTGATCAGACGTTACCAGCGCTCTAGAAAAATGAAAACGTGGCTTGAAGGAGATTGGGTAAAGTTGGAGGGCTAAGCACAATAATGGAGGTGGGGCTCAATGAAGCTCACCTCAGCAGTATTGAACTATCTTGATTGTTGCTAGGTGACAGTAAATATGAGATCAGTTCTGCTCTCAGTTGTTTCCAGGGTAAATCCATGTAACCTTAGTGGAGTTACTCTAGATTTGCACAGCTAGAACCCAGGATAGAACATGGTGTATGTGTGCATGGGACAGCAGCTACACCAAGCTGCTATCCGAGACAGTATTTTGTGTTAAAACACTGTAATGGTGTCTGTGCAAGGGATAAAAGCAGTTATGAGTGCTTATGAAGTCCACCTATTTGTGAGCCTTCTGACTGCCCTGTTTAATAATGGTGGGTGAGCTTGTTCCTAAATGTAAGGGGTTTTTCCATAAATATTCATTTTATTTTATTTTTTGAGTAATGAAGAGAGGCAAGGGAAACTTAAGACTGGTGGCGATAAATAATAATCCACTGACTGGTTTCTATTTATTGTGGAATGAAGACAGATAGTAAGGTGTCATGTGATGCACGTCAGGGCACCACTGGGTTATGATCTATAACTTTTCTGTTCATTTTTGCAATGTAATTGTATGGCATGATGCCAAATATGCTAAACAAGGTTCCTTTATGAATGCTGATAACATATACTACATAATTACCATGGTATTGTTTCCTGCAGTGTCATGTATGTGTACAGATGTGAAACATTACATAACTCAGACCAGCAGGGCTATCTCAACACAGGCTGGAGGGAGACGTGACAAAGGCAATGCAAATTGACATCCCTGGCTTAGGAGGGACAAAGAGTCATACAGCAAAATGGAGAAGGTGGAGCAAAGTGGCAGGATTGAAAAACAAATACAGACACTTTGAATAAGGGGGAGGCTTTTGGCTTTGGCCAGAGAAAGACAATCTTATGAGCAACTCCAAGAGACTGAACTTATCCACAGGCCCCAGAGGACCTAGGCTGGCTAAACACCACCAACAGCCAGTCTTGTGGGTAAGAATGAGGAGACTAGATTAGAGTAATCTTGGAATAGTGTTATTAGATTAGTATGTGTTTTATATCTTATTTGCTTGTGGTAAATCTTGACTCCTTTATTAAATGATTGTGCATTGATTTGCTATATATTCACTTAAAATCATATTCTAATCAAGAAACTGCTATTAGTTTATATAAAGCTGTGTGGACTTAAGAAGATGGAGTGAGTGAGACTGGGCCTATCAGTTTTGATGTTAAATGGACAGACATGGGACTATGGTGGTTGGGGAACAGTCCCAATCCCTATAGGGTGGGAGTTAACATTGTGGTATATGGGGTTGGGGGTGCTCGTTACTTGAGTGGCCAGAGGGCGCACACCATTGTCTAGTACAAATTACAGGCAGGAGGCTAGTGTGGACTGACTCAGGAGTGAGTGGTCACCTGACAAAGCAAGGTAAGTTGGGTTTCAGATCAAGGAGTCACAGTAGCACACCGGACTAGATTCGGGATGGACACTGTCACAGAAGGAAACTCCAATGGTTGGTTAATCAATTCAGTGCATGTACCAGTAAGCAAGTATCTTTTTCCTTATCTGATAGTGTCAGTTCTTACAGTGTGGCACCTCTGATGGGGTTTTAGGAACTAGTGGTGAATGTATTTATTAGACCAATAGAAGTGATGGCCTAATTGCCTGTGCATTTTGGAGCTGAAGGAGCTTTGTGTGTGACTAAAGCTGGAGTCACAGGACCCAGGAGTGAGAGCTCTGCTGGAAGATGTCTTGAGAGAAGTGAAATCACAGGAAACTATCTCTCTTTTTTTTTTTAAATTATACCTTGCATTCAGAGAGGGACTATTTTAAAGGGTGGGCTAATTAGTGGACTTGTATAGTGTTGAAAGGCCATGATTAGCACCACTCTGGTGCGTGTGTGCTTTGTATCCTGTATATGCAGGCATGGAATAGTAGTGGAAGGAGGAATCTAGCTGTGTGCTAATAATTTGGAACTATCAAGCTGTGAAATAGTTAATCCTATATAGCTGTGGCATGTGCATGCAGCTCTTCTATCTCCTATTTTTTCATTAATGTACTATAAGGCCAGGTACTTAAGGGACAGGGACCAATTCCTGCTGTCTGCATAGCACTGAGCACAGTGGAGGCCACTGAGTTTGATTTGGGACCTCTGTGTACTACTGTAATACAAACATGAAGCTCAAGTCTGGGTTTCACAGTGGGTTTCATTCTCAGCTCTGCTACAGACTTTCTGTGGGAGTTTTGTTAAGTCACTTCACACTCTCTGAGCTTCAGTTTTCTTCTTTCTATAATTCTTTGGGAATTTGGGATAGCCAATATAGAGTTGACAGACCAATTTTGAAGGACAAGTGTTCTTAGTTCAGATTGACTGTAGGTATGTTAATTAAATAGGACTTCCTCCCCGAAAACAGGCTTCAAGGAGTACTCAGATTAAGATTTTATGACAGTTCTTTAACCGCATACAGCAAGTGATGGGTAAGAATACAAATGAATACGATGTGGAATAGATGGTAAATACATCAACACATTTTTATAATGACTATAAGCAGTATTGCCACTAAGATTTCCCATCTTTAAGATACAATTATAAAAGTTATACTCACACTTGAAGTGAAGACAAGTTGAAGTACTGAACTAACAATTCTAAAACTAGTCAACTAAAACAAAACAAAGAAACTTAGCTGAAAGAAGTCAAGTAAAGCATTGCTATAGGTCTATGCCATTTCCTCTTGTGTTGTCTGAATTCAGTGGCCGGAAATTGGAAGCTGCCACCCCTCTGCAAATGTCGAGGGCTTTAAATACCCTTTTTGCACACTGGCGGGAGGTTACCTTTTGTATCCTTCCAAAAATAAATTGAATTATCTCATTCTTCCTGGCCCAAATATGGGTGTTTTCCAGAAATTGCTGGGAGTACTCTCAGGGGTCTATTGACATCTATTTTCTAGCATATTCTTCCATTTTCATATTTACCAGCTTGTGGGGTTTGCAGAGATGTTTTGCACCTATTCATCTGAAAATCCGATCAAAAAAACAACTTGCCAAATTCTGCATGGCCTACGCTCACTTCTCACCTAGTTAGCCTTCTATTGCATAGACAAATGCAAACCTTGGTTTACAAAGCTTGCAGGATCTCATCCTATTCCATAGCAAACTTAGTCTGCAAACTGAGTCACTCCTTGCAAAGATCTGCAGGATACATGCGTTTCAGCTTCTAGAAAGAACAAGTATCAAGCTCCTTACTTATACTAAGCGAAATACTATAAAACCAAAGTTTCTAGGTTTTATAAGAAAAGGAAAATATACCTATATAAAATAGAGGATAACATATGCATGCAAGCTCAATGTAGGTATAGCCAAAGGCTACATTCTGCCAGATGGGAATATGTAATACAGCTAGTCCTCACTTAGTGACCTACTCGTTTAGTGACCCCTCAGAGTTATGACCGGCTCTCTGATGAGTTGGTATTATGGCAATGTACGAGAACTTGCATCAACTCTCTCAGATTACCTATATTTACAGTACACTATGCAAACTAAGTTCAGTACATTAGAGCTTAAAACATTTAAAATATATATTAAGAATGTTATAAATGATGCAAAGGTGACATTAAAACTATCTACCGATGGTTGAAAAACCCACTACCAGTAAAGTACATTATGCCTGAAATACCGGTAAGGGCTGCTCCTCGTTTAGTGACCAATTCGTTTATCAACCAGGTTTCAGGAACGGAACCCGGTCACTAAGTGAGGACTACCTGTACTTCCTTACTACGCAGGATAAATTCTTGGCATTTGTTGAGTTCTGTGAGTGCAACAGAAGTACAAAATATTATATGGTATCCTTTAAGTGTGAAGTGTCATGACAAACTGCATCTATAGAACTCCAGACACCCTGTGTCCACTGAACATTACATTGTAATCTGTTTAAACAGCTCTTATTTATGTTGGCCCATTGCCTTTGTAAGGAAGGAGTCTGGCAGTAGAAGCAGGTAGAACCAAGCGGTTGGTTGGTGGGTGTGTACAGAACTAAATAGGTCCTTCATTATGTTAAAGTTCGAGGCCCCTTTCCTTTGAGCTAATGTATTTGCATTGGGGAAGCTGAACTGGTGGTATTGCTCCTGGAACTAAAAGGAGGGTTTGGTGATTTGTACCAGCTGGGAGCCAGGTCATTTTGAGCCAGGCCAATGCAGCTGATTAGTTGGAGCCTTGAAAGAGGGGTGTTGGAACTATAAAGACTCTTCTGTTCTTCATAGATTCTTAGTTTAGGCCAGTGCCTGGGCCTTCTTTGGAGGACTTCATTAACCTGGGACTGACACTGGCCTGTGCCTGGTTTAGGCAGAGGCCTGGACTGGCTTGTCAAGACATCTATTCACTCTGGATAGAGGCTCATTCAGACTCGAGGGATGTTTACTTTTTTTTGGGTGCCAAGGCTGGATTACTTCAGGGGCTATTGTGGCTGAAGCCCCGGGCCCCAAGCTAAAACGGGGCCCCCATGCCCCACAATAATCTAACCCTGCTTGGTCGTTTCAGTCCTGACTACCACTGCATGCGGCCTGGCTTGCCACTGGCAAAAGCTCTGACACTTGCAAGTTGCCTACCCCTGCCCCGCCTCCAGCTTGATGTGGTGCCTGACAGAGATCCCTACCCCTGAAATGCTGCATGCCATGGCATTTGCTCTCTGCCCCCCATTATCCCCACTCAGCTCTGGCCCCACCCCTCATGCTGTGCTGCTGACTCAGTAGTGAATGCTCCCAGAAGGGGCGGCAGATGCAGAGTCCTCACTGGGCACTGGCTGCTTGTATTGCCCCACACTGTTGGGCTCCATGCTGACTGGTCATCAACCTCCTTCCCGCAGCAGGCAGCAGTAGGTCACCTCTGGGAGGGATCAGCATGCTCCCTATGCTGGGGGCCAGACCAGGGGAGGATGTGGGGTAGGTAGTGCTCGGGATGGAGCACAGCTCAGGCTGACTGGCTCCTGCAGCATGCAGGGGGTGGCGTGCTTCCTGCCCCAGCCCCCCAAGGCAGGCACAGGCTGGCCAGTCACAGTAGCTTCCCCCCTGGCTCAGCCATAGGATGCAGGCATGGTACCAGCAGCCTGCTCCCCCCAGATGGTCAGTGACTGGACTGACCTGCTCATCCCATCTGGCAGGGCGTGTGGTCCTGGGGGGGCTGCACCAGGGCTGTCAGGCTGGTCAGAGCAGGTCCAGGGCAGGAGCTCCTTTTGGCCCCAGGACCCCCATCCCAGGAACAGGCCTCCATGGTGTGGGGGTGGGGACCCTGTGGTAGGAGGCAGCCTGGGGCCTCCAGGCCAGTTAATCAGGCACTGGTGGGTGCCATATTGTTAGGAAATTCCTACGGCAATTTTGTAATAACATTTTAATTGCTATGGAACTTAAATTTTTCACATGTTTCCCCTCTCCCCTATCTCAGGTGCATCTAAATCTTTTTTTTTCCCCCCTCTCTCCCTTTCATGATATATTTCTGTAATTCACGCACTAGTTAGTGCCGTGGGACACTGCCCTATCCAGAGCAAGCTGCACAAGTGAACCTCCATGCCAGTGGTTCCCAACCTGTGGGCTGCAGACCCCTGGTGGGCCACACAATGCCAGGGTATCTGGTTGCCACAGAAACCCAGGCTTCTGGCTAGGGGGGAGCTTCCCTCAGGCAGCAATTTTTTAAAACTTCTGCTCCCTGAGCATGTGCTCAGGGAGAGCAGCCTGGGGCACAGCCAGGTGCCCCCAGCTCCAGTTGCCAGCTGGGGGGAAGAGACCGGGGGCATTGGGGATGGGGAACCAGCAGAGACAGGGACACAGACAGGCAGGAAGCACTCAGGGGGCAGGGGGCCATGGCTGTGGCAGCTCCCAGCTCCTCAGAGGGGGCCAGGGCCACTGTGGCTCCCGGGCAGGGGCAGGGGGCCATGGCTGTGGCAGCTTCCTGCTCCTTGGGAAGGGGGCCATGGCTGCAATGGCCCCCGCTCCCTGACAGGAAAGCAGCATGGGCCACATTCAGCCCTGTGCAGATGCGACACCACTGCATGGTAGCGCCTGGCTCCCCCCGGGGGGGGGGGGGGGGGCGCAAACTTTTTCCCCCTCCAAAAAGGGTCCCCAGCCTCAAATAGGTAGGGAACCCCTGCTCTATATGGCTTTTTCTAAAGAGGCAGCCCTATTAGTCTAGTTCAGCAAAACACACGTGGAATCCTGTGGCAGTTAAAGACTAACAAATTTATTTATTGCATGAGCTCTCTTGGGAGAAAATCCCACTTCAGACATTTTGTCAGACTCCTTGTTCATTTTTCTGTAAGGCTCAAAAAAATTATTCCTGCCTTTTAAACCAACAAATTGCAGTTAATCTGGCTTAACTTTTAATTAAAATTGCTATGAGATAATTAGAAACAAAAACACACTCTGGAATTTAAGTTCAGGAAACCAGATACGAGGAGCATTTAACCGACTGCAAGATAGCTGTAACATCGCTATCTTAACAAAAAGAAGTACTTGTATACCTATAGGTGGAATTCACCGACAGACGCAAAGCAAAAACCAAGGAACTAGAACATGCCATGTCAGCTAAGCCACTAGTTCCCAGCCTTTTTCAGGCTGAGGACCCCTTTTTAACAAAAATAATCTAAAAATTTATTTTTGTTATCCTTCCAATTAGTTTGAACTGAATGAGCTCATGGTCACGCGAACTCAAGTTATCCCTTACAACCAGTTCCTCTATGAGATCCTCAGTACTCACAAGTACCAGATCTAAGATGGTATCCCCTCTCATTGATTTAGTAACAGTTTGGAGAAGGAATGTATCAGCTCCAATGTTCCCTCTAAGCTGCCTGGGCAGGCAAGCATACAGCCCCCATCATACACCTAGCCAGGTCACAATGCTGGCCATGCACGGCTGGCAGCTACAGCCCCTACCTGGCTGGAGGACACAGTCTTCCGACTAACAAAGAGCTTCCTCCAGGTGGGGAGCTTGTAAAACTCCTTTTCTCAGCATGCTAATACTGAACATGCTCAGAGCATGCTGAGGGTGGAAGGAACAGCCCGTGGCCTGGCCACTCTGCTCCAGCAGCCAGGTAAGGGATCCTGGGGTGGGATTGGGGACAGTTGGGCAGTCAGTGGGGAAAGGGCATGGGGGGCTGGGGGGAGACGGGGTTGGGCCACCTGAGGAGGGGACAGGGAGAGCAGGCGGGCAGGTTAGGGTAGGAGGAAGAGATCAGGCTGGCTGGGGGAGTGGGGGGAACCAGGAGAGCGGGAAGGTAGGATATAGTCTCATAAATTGACGCTATGAGAATACCATAACTTTTCTCAGCTGCATCAGTGGCTTAGAGGGAACATTGGCTATCACGTCTGAGAAAATCTGGGCCCTCTTATTACTACTAGCACATGTCCTCCACCTCTAGTTTATCTTGGAAGTTAATGTCTCCAATAATCACACAGCTCCCAGTGGTATTTACTTCCTTAAAGAGGTCCGTATCCATGTCTAAATCAGATCCTGGTGGTCTATAACATGCCCCAAGCACTATCCCTGGAAAAACTCCAGTAGCTTCTTCCCCAATGTGATTTTTACCCAGACTGATTCTGTTTTACTAATTCTATCACTTTGAATATCCTTACAGTCTATCTTCTCATTGATATACAATGCCACTCCCCCACCTTTGCCTTTATATCCATCTTTCCTAAAGCGCACCTAGCCTTCACTGTCGGTACACCAGTCATGACTACTATTCCACTGTGTTTCAGTTATCCCTATATCTGGTCTCACTTCCTCTAACAGTAGCTCCAGTTCCTCCATTTTGTTACCCAGGCTTCTTACATTAGTATATAAACATTTTTGGTTTTGCTGATTGCCAAATCAGGCAAAGAACATGATTGAGGATAAAGTCATTCTATGGCCAACATCCCTCATTAGAGTGGCATTTACACTACCCCTCCATATAACCTCTATATTGCTCCCTATCTCTGTGTCCTTTCTTATTTCATTTTCCTTCTTCTCAACACTAGTATCAGGTGTGGAGATCATTTGGGGATCTCCCAACCATCTCCCCCAACTCCTTAGTTTAAAGATCTCTTGATCAGTTGTGCTAGTCTCCCTCCCAGAAGCCTGTTTCCCTCCCTATTCAGGTGCAGTCCATTCCAGGAGAACAGTCTTCTGTCCATGAATGCCTCCCTGTGACCATATATGTGAAAATCTTCCTTACAGCACCACTGCCTGAGCCATCTTTTTCTCATCAGGGTCTTCTCACACCTTTGTCGTCTTCCTCTAGGGACAGGCAGAATTCCACTAAAGATCACCTGAGTCTGTATTTCCTTAAGAGTCCTTCCTAGCCTGGCATAGTCACCTCTGATACGTTCTAGTGAGAATCTACCTACCTCACTTGTATCTACAAGAAGGACAATCAGAGGATTCTTTCCTGCTCCCATTAAGATCTTCTTCAGCCTCAGATCAACATCCCGTATCTTCATACCTGCCACGCAGTATACCCTTCTGTTCTCAGGATCAGTTCTGTTTATGGGCCTCTCTGTCCTTCTCAGCAGGGAGTTACCATTCACATAGACCTGCCTTTTCCTGGCAGCAGTGCAATTCTCTAGCCTATCCTCACCTCTTTCAAGCTGCAAGTCCTCAGTTCTACAGCTTTTCTCTGCAGTCCTCTGCACCTGCTCCCGAGTCCTTCTGGGGCTCTTACTAGGAGGAATTTCCATCAGCTCATCCCTTCTTTGGATAGGGCGAGCTGCTCTTCTCTTTTCCCTTCCACTCCCACTTTCAGTAACCACATGCTGTGTGCCTTCATTTGCTACCACTACAAACCTGTTTCTGAACTCTATTTCTCCTTTACTAGCCTGTCTTTTCCTCTACTAACTTCTCACAGTCACATGCCTCCACCAGCCACTTTCATCCCCCAGTCTTCTGCCATCACAGTCTGATGGGCCTGCTTCCAGCTGCAGGCCTGGTGTTTTTCTTAAAACCACCTCATTTGTCTGCTCCATCAGTTGATCAAACCCCCATCTAAACTCAGTGACAGTTTCTACCTGCACCTCTAACTCCCAAATTTTCTCCTCTCCTATGAGGCAGCACTTCATACACATGAAGGTCTTTGGAGGTATCCCCTCCAAGATCATATACATCCAGCTGCTGCCACATCCTGTCATTTTTGCTGTTTCTTCACCTGCTTCAGTGTCTGCCAGTGTATCTACCATAGTGCTTCCTCTATTGCCAGTCTGCCTAAAACAAAAACACACCCCAAAGCACCAAGGAAAGCAATGCAAGCATCCCACACTCCCCCACCTCAAAACACCTCCTCCAAACTCCCACTTCAACTCCCCTACTCACAGCCCTATCAACTGCCCTGTGTGCCACTGCCTGCTGGAGTGATGCCTTTATAGCTCACTCAGCAGGGAAGCCCCACTCCTATCTGGTGTCAGCTGATCTCTCTCCACCATTCAGCCCCTGAAAACTGAACAGGGAAAAAGAAAAGAAAAGAACCACAAACCCCCAGAAAAGAAAGAAAAACCAAAAGAAACCCAACAAGCAGACACAAACAACAACTCACAACAGCCCCAAAATGCCTCCAGAGCCCCCTAAGGACACTCAAACTCCCCTGTTCACAGCTCTGTTGACTGCTGCTGCAGCTGTTTACTATTGTTCCTGAGAAAAACACCAGCTTAGACTGAAAGTGGAGCACAGGAATCAAGGGTGTAGTTCTGAGTAGCATGTGAGAGAATGGTAGAAAAATATTGACCTAGGAAGGGCAGAAACTCATTTGCACTTGGGATATTTTAAAAAAAAATAAACAGAACCTGGTGGCGTGTTGAAAGAATAACATTTATTTATCACATGAGCTTTCATGGGAGAAAATCCCATTTTATCAGATGCTTGAAAATGGGGAACTTACACTTCCCTCCATTTATTTTTCCACTCATTCTGTAAGTCATGGGATCAGGTCAGACTGTATGAGCAAATCAATGCAGTTGTTTAGATTCAAACAGTGAAGAACAGCAGATAGGAGGGAAGTAGGAAAGCAAAAATTACCTGTTGTAAGGGGGGAGGGGGGGAACAGTCTTTATTTAAGCCTAAATTGATGGGGTCAAATCTGCATTCTGCAGTTTCACTTTGAAGCTTTGATTTGTTATACATTTGCCTGAGTATGGTTATTAACAGATCATTAAGGGAGTGATCAGGGAGATTGATGTGTTCTCCTGTTGGTTTTTAAATGTTATTTCTGATGTCAGATTTGTGGTTTTTTGTTTTTGTTTTTGTTTTTGCACAGAGACTGAGATGCAATAAATAAATTGATTAGTCGTGAGAAGTGCCACCAGACTCCTTGTCTGTTTTTCTGAACTAGATTAATACAGCTACCACTTTGGAACTTTTAAAAATAAGTGACTCCTGCTGCTATGCGGGAAGAAACCAGGCAGAGTCGTGGAATACGGCTAAGAAGCGTCCCGGGAAAATCCCGGTGTCCTTTATTTATACAGTTTAGCATATCTCTAGCAGTTATTGCAATAATTAATATACCTGTTTACTTCGCCTGAAAGGTGGTATGAGCTTCTCCAGATCCTCTTTCCCACAAGCCAGGGGCGTGGGGGTAGCATGCTTGTACTTTTACATAGTACACAGAATTCAGGGGTCATGCTGCGAACACAGGCGTGGCCTGCCAGCGTCCATGCTCCCAACACTGCTAACTGGTGCATTTCAAGTGCTGAAGTCTTTCCTCTTCAGAGCATGTTATGAGCCCAGGAGAAGTACCCTTTGTGGCAGGAATAACTGAACAGTGTTCAGAGAAAGAACTCCAGCAGATATTTCTATTAGGGGGCAAAACTTGAACAAAGGGCCCTAAAGTCCCCTATATCCAACCACCTCACTTCTTATACCTGGCTGTCTCCAAGTGGATCCTCCTCCATGTCCCCTGCTCTGGTTTTGCTCCCTTTGATTAATTTGAGTACTTCGTACTTTCCTGTAAATCATCTGCCTTCTGTCAAAGACTGGGAACTAGATTAGAAGGCTTGTTGGTGTGTTCTAGTGCCACCATTTGAGCTTCCTTTAGTTAGCCTTTGCTAGGCATGGCTGATTATTGGCGTGTGTGTGAATTACGTAACCACAAGGAAGCTGTTAAAGCTGATGGAGTAGCATTGTGTGTGGATGATGAAATCAGAAGGGTTAGAATGGATAAGACAGAGTCTGTTTGGGCTGAAATTACTTTGGGAAAGAAAGCTACTGAATATTCCCTTGGTGCATGCTATACAGATACCTGGGATCCAATTTGGGCATGGATAGTGACCTCTTTTAATGAAAGTGCTTTTAATGAAATAAATACTCCTGGGATTTGTGTGATTACAGGAGACCAGTTTCTTGGCTATAGTTTGGAGGACAAGTTCTACTAATAATAGTAGGGGCCAAATTTTCCTGATGTAATAAAATAGCTGGCAAATTTCTTCATCAACTAGTTGCTGAATAACTAATAAAAGATTATGCCATTTTAGATTTAACATTGATGAATAGTAAGGACTTCACACGAGACCTGGTTGCATGGTCAGCCTTGGTTTCAGTGATCAGGAATGAATTCAGTTTAAACCAGGTGTCTCAAACACACGGTCTGTGGGCCACATGCAGCCCCTAAAGCTATTTCCTGTGGCCCACAATGACACTATTGTTACAGATATTTGCTGTATCATTGTATGAAAAAGTTTCAGTGGTACGGCCCTCAAGCTAATGTACTAGTCCTAATGTGGCCCTCAAGGTGATTTGAGTTTGAGACCCCTGGTTTAATTGATCTGCAACGAGTGTCCAAAAATTGATCTGCAACGAGTGTCCTTGTATTTCAAAAGGGCAACTTTAAAAAAAATTAAAGAAATTAGTTAGGGAAGTGGACTGGACCTCAGAACTCAAGGAGAATAATGTGGAAGAAGCTTGGAATTACTTGAAGTTGTAGAAACTGAAGAATCTGAAGCCTGGATCCCAAGCAAGAGGGAAAAGCGAGTGACGAGTTGCAGATCAGCTGGCTGATCGAGCATCTCAAATAGGTGGTTAAGAGAAAGCAGAAAGCCTGGAAGGAAGGGAAAATGGGTGGAATCATCTAGGACAGCTATCTCCTAGAAGGCAGCAGAACAAACAAGGGGTCTGGTGGCACTTTTAAAGATTAACAAATTTATTTATTGCATGAGCTTTTGTGGGAGAGAATCCCACTTCATCAGACAGTTGAAGATGAGGCTGATGAAATGAGATTCTCTCCCCATAAAAGCTCATGTGATAAATAAATCTGTTAGTGTTTAAAAGTGCCACCAGACTTCTTGTTTGTTTTGCTGGACTAGACTAACATGGCTACCCTTTTTGATCCAAGAGGTAAGAAAGTGCAGGGTTAAAAGAAACATGAGTCTTGCGGCACTTTCAAAGACTAACATTTATTTATCGCATAAGCTTTTGTTTGTTAGTCTCTAAAAGTGCTCCAAGACTCCTTGTTTGTTCTATTGAACTAGACTGATTTGGCCACCCTTTTGGAGTTTGTCAACAGGTAGGGATGAAGTGAGAACTGCCAGAAGCAAACCAGAGTTGGCACTTGCAAAGGGCATTAAAAGTAATAGTAGGAGTTAATATAACCATGTAAATAAAAAGAAAACAAGGAAAGAATTGGAACTGATAAAGACGAAGGATGGATTGGAGACTGATAATCTAGGCATAGGTCAACGTCTAAACAAACACCTTGATTCTCTTTTTGCTAAGGCTAAACAAGTTTAGGGGAAGTGGCAGGGTGGTGAATGAGGATGTTGAAGTAAAACTTGTCATATCTGATGGGCTTGTCTAAATGCTCAGGGTCTAACTGATTGCTGTATTTTAGTTGGTAAGGAATTTGCCCCTCAGTCAGACTGATAAGACTCAGGTTTGCTGAGGAAAGGGTTGCATGGCGTGGGTGACTTATAGGTTTAAATTAGTATAAAAGTTTGAAATTCCCCATAACTTAGATTTTTAGATCATGATTTGATGACTTCAGTCATTCAGCCAGAGGTTAAAGGTCTACAATGGAAGTGGGCTGGTGGGGTTCTGAGACCCACAATGTGCAGGAGATCATATTTGCTGATCATGTCTGGCTTTGAAGTCTGAGTCTGAGTTTTGTTTCTTTGTTTCAACATATATGTATTTGATTTATGGGAATTCTATGTCAAGAAATTTGTCTGACTGGCTTCCTTTGAAAGGATAAAGTAGAGCATTCAGTCTGTTAAACCATGGGATGATGTTAGAGGCGTTGTGTAATACAAACAGAGGTTGGATAGGTAATCAATAAAACCAGTGGCAGACAAACAAATTTCAGTTGCATGTCAGAGTACCTCAAAATGCCATTCGGTGGAGTGGGCCTAGGCGAGGAGCTGTGTGTAAGCGTGAGAGGTTAAATGGCATAGTCACTACTTGATTTGCATCCTGTACGCCTACTGGAGTATCCAGGTGTGCTGAAAGAAGGATACAGCCTGTGGTTGTTTTCCTAGCTCTTATTATCAATTGACACTGAAATTTTATAAAATTTACATAAACATAGAAGTTGAACTGGTTTTGCCATTTGTCAGAAGGGTTGCAGACCCCTCCCTTGTAATAGATTTTGCTTTAATGTTGTTGTTTCCAAATGTCAATAATCATCACTACTTTACATATACATTGCATGGAAAACTACAGCCTGGGAATATAATGAAAAGTAAATATAAATAATATAAAGTAAAAGTACATAAGGTGCCCTGCAAATAGTGTAGTGGCTAACACCTCTGCTTAACATGCAGAAGGTCCTGCGTTCAGTTCCCAGGGGGTTGGACTCGATGAGGTCCCTTCCAGCCCTATGATTTGATTCGAAGGTGGGCTTTTATTGAAATACATTAAATTTCCTGCTGGGTTCAAGAGTTAGGATCAAGCGTTAGGGTTAAACATTGCTGTTGCGTTGACAGTTTGGAGTTCATGGAATGCATTTTGGGAATGATGGGAGGTGAAGGAGAATTGGATCCTATCAGACTCCAAAATGGTGAACGGTTGGTTACTCACCGTAACCATCCTCCTTCGAGATGGGCTGCTCACATACATTCAGTTACAGGTGTCTATGTGCCGCAGTGCACGGTAGCTCAGAAAGTCTTTAGCGTTAGCCTGTCAGGTCAGGGCGCACAGCCAATGCCCCCTCCATGCCATTGCCACGGCTGTATAGGTGATGGTGACCCTGACCCTCCCAGTCCCATATACCTTTGCCAACTCCGTTAGCGGGGACGGTGGGAGGGACCTGAATGTATGTGAGCAGCCCATCTTGAAGAAGGATGGTTACGGTGAGTAAGCAACCGTTCTCCTTCGAGCACTGCTCACATCATTCAGTTACAGGTGACTGCTAGCCGTACCCAAGGATGGTGGGACAAGTTGCAGTCTACCCACACTGAGTACAGCTCTGCCCACAGTGGCATCAGCTCTCACCTGTTGAGCAATGGCTTAGTCCATCGTGAAGGTATGTACCAATGACCACGTAGCGGCCCTGCAGATCTCTTGGATCGGGACCTTAGCGAGGAAGGCTGTGGAAGAT
The DNA here is from genome assembly GCA_007922195.1 of Podocnemis expansa. Taxonomy (NCBI): domain Eukaryota; kingdom Metazoa; phylum Chordata; order Testudines; family Podocnemididae; genus Podocnemis; species Podocnemis expansa. The sequence continues at coordinate 40,162,053 of ML681984.1, read as the reverse complement.
GCCTGAGCTCTGGTAGAGTGGGCTCTCACAGTCTCTGGGAGAGGCGTGTTTAACTTTCCATAGCAGTCTTTAATGCAGTTCACAATCCATTTGGAGATGCATTGGGAGGATACCAGAGAACCTCTCATGTGTTCCGTGACCGCCATAGACAGTTGGAAGGTCTTGCGGAAGGATCAGGTGCGCTCAATGTAGGTTGGGAGTGCTCTCCTCACATCCAGAATGTGCCACCATCTCTGGTTTTCTGTCACCTGCGGGTCTGGATAGAAGACCGGCAGGCAGATTTCTTGATTCATGTGGAAGGGGGTGGCAACCTTGGGCAGGAATGAGGGCTGGTGATGCAGGACCACCTTGTCGGGAAAGAAAACCATATATGGGGGTTCAGAGGATAGGGCTTGTAGCTCTGAGACCCTTCTGGCCAATGTAATGGCCACTAGAAAAGCCACCTTCCAGGACAGCACAAGCAGGGTGGCTGAGTCTAAGGGCTCATACAGGGGTTCTGTCAGAGCCCGTAGCACCACATTCAGGTCCCACTGCGGGGTGGGGTTACAGACGTGGGGAAAAAGTTTGTCCACTCCTTTCAGGAAACTATGGCAGATGGGGTGTGAGAAGAGTGGGACCCCATCTGTTGTTTGGTGAAAGGCCGAGACTGCTGCCAAATACACTTTCGATGATGACAGGGATAGGCCTTTCTCCCTTAGGTCAAGAAAGTAATCTAAAGTTGTCTGAATTGGTGTGGAGATAGGGTCTATGTTTTTATCACAGCACCAAGTGGAGAAGTGAGCCCATTTTGCCATGTAGATGGACCTGGTAGAGGGTTTTCTGTTACCAACCAGGACCTTTTTAACCCTATCTGAGCAGTGGCTCTCTGGCTCGCTGAGCCAGAGAACATCCAGGCTGTCAGGTGCAGGAGGCCTGGGTTGGGGTGCCGAAGGCGTACCGAGTCCTGTGTCAGAAGGTCCGCCCATCGTGGGAGGTGGAGCGGGGTCCTCATGGACATGTCTTGGAGGAGAGGGAACCAGTGTTGCTTGGGCCAGCCCAGGGCTATCAGGATGATAAGCATCTCATCCGCAAGGGCCTTCAGAAGCACCCTGTGAATCAGGGGAATTGGCAGGAAGGCATACATTAGGGCTCCTGACCAGCCGAGGAGAAAGGCATCGCTGAGAGACCCTTTCTCCCAAACTTGGAGGGAGCAGAACCAGGGGCATTTGTGGTTCTGTGCTGTGGCAAAGAGGTCGATCTGAGGAGTTCTCTACCTGGTTGTCAGCAGGGAGAAAACCTTGTTGTAGAGGGACCACTCGTGATTCGCCAGTGGCTTTCTGCTGAGTGAATCCGCTATGCCGTTGTCCAACCCCGGGAAATGGACAGCAGTTGGCGTGAAGTAATGGTCTATCACTAGTTGCCAAAGCTTGGTCCTTTTGTCACATAGGGCCGAGGAGTGGACTCCCCCTTGGCGGTTCGTGTAGAACACGGCTGCTGTGTTGTCTGAGAGAATTTGGACCACTCTGTCCTGGATCTGGTCTAGGAAGGTCATTTTGGGGTACCGAGATTACCTTGTCTAGGTGGTCCCTTTCTGGTCAGAAGCTCGTGGCAAACCAGAGCTGGAAAGGTCGCATCTGCAGGTGGGCTGTTCGGATTACTGATGTGGCCGTTGCCATGTGACCCAGGAGCTGCATGCATCTGCGCCCTGTGGTCAGCCTGGGTGCCTGGAGCTCCATGATGATGGTGCAGATGGACCGAAATCTTTACAGGGGCAAGGATGCGATGCCTTGCTGGGCATTTAAGCGTGCCCCAATGAACTCTATGCCCTGAGTGGGGCAAAGCTTGGACTTTTCCAAGTTTATGCGGAAGCCCAGGCACTCACACAGGTTCATTACCACATCAACGTGGTCTTGTACTTGTCAACTTGACTTGCCCACTATGAGCCAGTCGTCTAGGTAGGGGTAGATTCTTACACCCCTCCTGTGTAGGAAAGCTGCAACTGGTGCGACACACTTTGTGAACACTCTGGGGGCTAGCGATAGCCCGAAGGGGAGGGCGGTAAACTGGTAATGGCATTGTGCCACTACAAACCTGAGGAACCGCCTGTGGTGGGGCCGAATGGCTATGTGGAAGTAAGCGTCCTTTAGGTCGAGGGCCACAAACCACACTCCTGGGGACAGGGAGGGCATGATCTGCAGTAGGGAGATCATGCGGAATTTTATTTTCTTTGTTTTTGTTGAGAGCTCTGAGATCTAGGATGGGCCGTAGGTCCCAGTTGGGTTTGGGGACCAGGAAGTAGCGGGTATAAAACCCCTTGCCGCGTTCCCCCTTGGGGACCTTTTTGATGGCTCCGAAGGAGAGTAATGTCTGGCATTCGACCTTGAGCTAGCCTAGCAGATCGAGGTTCTCTGGGATTATGGGAGGGGATGGTTTCTTGTCCTGGGGAATTGAGAGGAACTGAATGTGGTAACCTCTCGCCACTGTGTCGAGGACCCACTGGTCTAACGTGACCCGGGTCCATCGTGGGGTGAAGTGGCGGAGGCAGTGGGGGAAGAGCAGGGGTTGTGGAGCCCTGCCCTCGGGGGGACCGTCAAAAAATGCTGTTTGCGGCCTGACAAACAGTCCGACACCTGTCCACACTGCCCTGACTGGGAGGCACCCGGCTTACCCCTTTACCTGATTGGCCCTTATCCTTGTCCAGGTCCCCGAGGTGGCGCTGGGGAAAATGAAGAGATCTCGGAAACTGGGTCGGCAGTTGCAGCTGTTGCTTCAGTTGCTGTAGCCGCTGTTGTAGCTGGTGCGACTTCGCGGAACGCCTAAGAGGTTGCAGGGTGTAGATCCTGAGGGACCTCAGGGTGGCCCTCAGGTCCTTCATACCATGCAGCTTTGTGTCTGTGGAAGGTGCAAAGAGGTTGGGGCTGTAGTAACCCTTGGGGAGGAAGGGGTTAATGCTCTGGTCAGTGAGTCCCAGGACAGCCAATAGGAACAAAGCACAGCTTTTTGAATTGGAACAGCAGCTTTGCATGTTCCTGTTTGGAGGCAGCAGAGCTCCTGGAAGGATCAGGAGGAGGCCAGAGGGGCTTGAGGAAGAATCCAGAAACATCCTTGCCAAAGATAAGTTAAGTTTGTTACTGACCAGGCGTGGGTAGAACAGGGAATGTTTATTTAGATGCGGTCAGGGTATTTTCTTTGTTTTGGGTTTGATTTTGGATTTCTCTGTGCTGAGCACATGTACCCCCTCCCTCTACCTGTAACTACCTAAATTAATTCCCAGAGAAGCAACTCTCTGTGTTTTTTTATCTGTTCTTTTTAATTAAAGATTTTACCTTTTAAGTAAGTACTGGTTCTGTGTTTTGGAAGGGCAAGAGGTTTGTGTGCACGTGCCTCAGACTGCAGAGGCAGCTACTAAAGGGGACTCTGTTCCAATTCCAGCTCATATTGCAGCTGGAGTTCAGTCACTTTCCTGAGAAAGGAATAAAGTGATTGAAAGTACCTCACAGGAAGGAATTCCCAAGTGTGCCTTCCTGAGTTTTCAAGAGATTTTTTTGCATGTGGGTGGTGGCAGCGATACCACTCCAAGGCCAGGAATTGGATGCCTTGGAGAGTTTTAAGAGCAGGCTTTAAGGCCAGTGGCTTTTAAGGCCTGTTGCAGGCCCCCACCTTCTGCACTCAGAGTGCCAGGGTGGGGAACAGCCTTGACAGGGGCCTCTGAAGGGAAGGTCCTGAATAATTTGTTACATTTGCGTGGAGAGACTGGAGTTCTGGAGCCAGGCCAATCGGCACCTCATCACTGCCAATGCCATTGTGCATGCTGCTGTGTCCACTGCATCCCAGGTTGCCGCAAGCGCATCCCTGGATGCTCTCTCTCCTTCACCCAGCATTGCTTCAAAGTCTCTCAGGTGATCCTCGGGAATGACCAGCTGGAGATTTCATAGAGCTTCCCACAGGCTGAAGATGTAGTGCATCATCAAGGCTGAATGGTTTGAGATGCGCAGCTGGAGGGCGGCAGAGGAGTAAATTTTCCTGCCGAGCAGGTCGAGCCTCCTTGTTCGTGGGCATGGGGCTAGGTTGGCCCTGTCTCTCCCTTTGGTTGACTGTGTCGACCACCAGGGACCCTGGGGCTGGGTGATGAAACAGGAAGGGAAAACCTTCCAGGGAGATGGAATATTTCTCGTCCACTACTTTGGACACTGGTGGAATCGATGAAGGTGTTTGCCATCATTCCTGGACAATGTGGAACACCCCAGTGTGCAAGGGGATTCCGACCTTAGCCAGCGGGGCTCGACGACACGCGTCAAAGAGAGAATCATCCTCCACCTGGATCAACCCTAGCTTGAGCTTTAGGTTCTCCACAATGTGGTGGAGAAGGTCCTGTTCAACACGAGGATCCCCCTCGCGGTCAGTGGACATGTTGATTAATCTCTCATCGGGTGACGAAGATGATGGGACCCTTGATCTGCTTCGTTGTGTAGAATCAGGGTCCGGCCCATCGTTGGAGAAATCCAAAGACTCTGGTGAAGGCAAACGGGCGCAGCAGGAGGAGGTGTCGTTTGCTGTCATGTTCAGCCAATTGACGGTCGATTTGTTGTGCGGGGACCTTGATGGTGACTTAGGCGTTATGAGGGGGGTAGGTGCTTCCCCCGATGGGTGCCTTCACTGCGAGCTCAGCGACATGGAGCTTTTGTGGGCTCGCTTTCTCTAGTGCTCCTCCTGGGTGGGAAGAAAGGGGTCTTCTGAGGATGACCTGGATGACCTCCTCCCCAGCAGTTGGCAGTCTGGTACCGAGCATTCCTTGGAGAAGCGGTGAGGTGGAGCTGTAGAACTTGGGCTCAGTACCGGGTTTGATGGTGCTGGGTCGGAGAGAGGTGAGGAGGCCTGGGATGGTGCCGGCATTGGTGCAGGTGTTGCTGGTGCTGAATCCGATGGTACCGGCAGTGACGGTACCAGAAGTGGGGTTATCGGCGATGGTGCCGGGCTTGCTGGCGGTGCAGGGCTTGTGGGCAGTGCTGTGTCCAGTGGCGCTGAGGGAAGCAATGCCGTTGTGGCTGGTTGCCTCTTGTTCTGCACCAAAGCCAGATTTAAACGCTCTTGGTGAGCCGGTGCTTGAGCCAGGCCCCTTCCCAGGGCGGCTGGGAGGCTACCGGGAGACCAGCGAGGTCGGTGCCTAGGAGGTACCATGGAAGGCCAAAATCTTGGGCCTGGTACAGGGATCGGTGGGAATCTTGAGCCCAAGCTGATCGAGGTTCCGGTGGAGTGCTGGTGGCTCGGCCGCTTTCGGGCGGAGCGGCTCCGGTCCCTGAAATTAGGCAGAGGTGATGCTCCCTTTCCAGCCAAGTCCTCCACTTGAAGGATTGGCAGATGGGGCAGTCTGCTGTGATGTGGGACTCACCCAAGCAAGCAAGGCACTTCTTGTGCGGATCGTCCATCAGGAAAGCCTTGCAGCATCCTAAGCATAGCTTGAATCCTGGCATTTCAAGTTTTGCGCAAAAGGACAGGCCCTTGTGTTTTGCAAGAGAATGCTGATCTGAACCGACACTGATGGCGGAAAAAGGAACTGGGAGGGTCAGGGTCATGGTCACCTATATAGCTGCGGCTGTGGCGTGGAGGGAGCGTTGGCCATGAGCTCTGACCTGACAGGCTAACGCTAAAGACTTTCTGAGCTACCGTGCGCTGCGGCACGTAGGCACCTGTAACTGAATGATGTGAGCAGCGCTCGAAGGAGAACTTTCCAGTAGTAGAATGAATTCTATCTAAATCAATATTAAGTTGGAGTCAGGCTACAGAGAAGCAATTGGTCAACCATCATAAGTACTCTGAAAAGGACTTTGTACACCTGGTAGAGAGAACTTTGATTGATGCTTAACTTTTTCCAGATACTACATAGAGTTTTACATGTAAAATGGCAGAGCCCGGGCACAATTAAATCAGAGATTATAGAGGGATGTGAATTCTATTATGAAGTAATTTTGTTACAGTTTAATCGCTAAGTGTGATTAAAAAAAGATCTCTACTGAATGTATCAGAGGTGAGGAAAAACCTTAAGGATTACAATAAATTGAAATCCCTAAGCTAATGTAGGGCTGTGAATTGAATAACCTTTATCAGATTTGTTTCTGTTTGTGATTTCCATCGTTTTTAATTAGGGGAGTTTTAATAACTTGTTCTGTGGCACTCATTCTCTCTTGCATTGCATTTAGCTACCATAATTGCATCTTAATTGAGGTTTTGGTTTCGGTGTTGTCCTAGTCTCTTCCTTCACTGAAATGTTAGTGGTTAGGCTCTACTTCTTCCTGGCTGTGCTTCTCTTTGCGTTCAAAGTCCTTATGACTGTTGCAGTCTCTTGTGGCTGGTTTTCACAGTGAAGGCATAACTTTTCTGCTTCTTGTTGAAGTAAATTGTCAAGCTCTTTTTTCCCTCGATTGCTTTGCTATAGAGCCAAAGGGCACCCAGCACACTAATTTCCCTCTTTGATAAAGTTACTGGCCACATAGGTGTGGGAAGGAGTAAATGTCAATCTATTTTTTCCCCCTTCAGTAAGGTGTTTGACACAATACCACATAACATTCTTGTAGCGAAGTAGGGAGATGTGATCTGAAGGAAATTACTGTAAGATGGGTGCAGAACTGGTTGAAAGATTAGAGTTTGCTGTCAGACTAGAAGTCTATCTAGTGGGGTTCTTCTGGGTCTGGTACTAGTCAGTATTTTCACAATGACTTGGATAATGGAATGGAGAGTTTGCTTGATCTTGAAAAATCAGAGAATTTGTCTGAATTTACCAGTGTGAAATTCAATGAAGATAAGTGCAAAATACTTCACTTAAGAGGGAAAACACGTATAACTATAAAACAGGAATAACTAACCCCATAAGTTTTTAGCTAACCTTGCTGAAGGAAACAGAAGGTTTGACTCCTCCCAGATGGATGCTACTCAGCATCCACAAGAATAATAAGAGCAGTTTGACTCCCACAATCACCCCTGACCTGCATGGCATGCCATCCAAAAACATGTGGGCATTGCAGGTAAGTCAAGCACACTATTTTCTTATACTAAATAATAACTACTTGTTACTGCTCATGCTACTTGCTTCTGGCAAACTCAACCTTTCCTGACTAGCCGGTTGCAAAACTGGCATAGAATGAGGCTATAATGGAAGGCAGACCTTTGTCTGCTAACCAGGTATCTACTAAGAGGTCTACCTCTACCTACCATACAAAATGAATTCTTTAAAGAAAGGATTGTCAGAGGAATTAAAATGATTTATTTCTCAGATAACATGATTATGGGCCTGGTTTTGCAAAGTACATAAGCATGTGCCTCACTTTAAGTACGTGAGCAATCCCATTTATTTTAACAGGACTAAAACTATGCTGTTCCCTCTTTTAGCCCAAGCAGTTAGCCAATATTTGAGGCCTTGCTAGGTTGTGTCTGTTGAGAGAAATTGATGATGTAGGTCAGGTATGTTTAAGCGTAGACCTCTCTGTGTACCAGCAATGTACACAAAGTCCTAAAGCTCAGAACAGAATAGAAAAAAATAGCAGTTTCCCTGTTCACAATTTCCAAGCCTGCCTCTTTAGTGAGTCCTCTGCCTATGGAGAAACCTGTTGACTGGAATAACCAAGTGTATCAAACTGTCTAAGAAATTATTTGTTTGTTTGTTTTTTTTAATTTCATCTCACTGTTAAGGTTTGTAAATGGGATGATGTTGATATGATTTTTAAATTTTCCATTACCCAATTTTTTGTCAAGATATTGTTGAATTTGTGGATAAAAATGTAAGACCAAGTAGCAAAAGTTCTCTTTACTTTAAATTGGTGACTATGGAGTGTGTGATATAATATACCTTGAGATACAAATGTTCTACAAGAGGGGTTGGAAAACTTTGCTGGCCACTGTGTCAGCCCTGCCCACCCCCCAGCCCTCAGCAGGTGCCAGGGTCGGGGCCAGTCGCTGCAGCACGTGGTGGCTCCTTTTCCCTGTTGGCCCTGATCCCATCTGGGGAGCAGTCTATCAGGGGCCAGGAGTCATGACACATGGTGGCTCTTTTATCCTATCAATTTTAAAATGGATAGCCGTGTTAGTCTAGTCCAGTGAAAAAACAACAAGGAGTTTTGTGGCATTTGAAGACTAACAGATTTATTTTTTGCATGAGCTTTCGTGGGAGAAGATCCCACTTCCTCAGATGCTTCGAAGATGGGTGAACTTACAGAAAGGAATGAAACTAAATGCAAGGGGGTGTAAAACATAGGATCAGGTCATAAAGTAACAGCAAATCAGAGCAGTTTACAGGCTCAAACCATGGGAAGCCTGAAGTCAAATTACCCTTTGTAATGGGAAAAGAATCCATAGTCTCGATTCAGTCCTGCTTTCACAGAATTTAGCTTGCATATTAATTCGAGTTCAGCTGTCTCTTTTATCCTAGCTGGCCCTATCTGCCAGCTGGTGAGTGGGACTAGCAGGTGACAGGAGCTGTGGTGTGTGCACAGCTCTTGCAGGTCCCAGGCCAGCAGAAGGGAGCAGCCATGGTGCTGCAGGGTCAGGAGCCCTGCACACCACTATGATTAGCCAACTGTGCCCGACTCCCACTCTGCAATGAAAACCAAAATATGTGGCAATATCAATGACATCAACAGAATGATTCCTCTATTGTTTCCATCTGTCCCTCAATGGAATGATTCCTCTATTGTTTCTACACGTCCTGAGGCACATGTATGAATAAACAGATTTGTCTTATCATTGAAATGGATAGGACAGGGGTGTCCAACATATTTGCTGTGGCAGACCAGATTTGACTTAAATGTACTTCAGGTGGGCCATACATGCCTAATAGAAATATTAGGGCACTCTTGTGGCATTGCAAAGTGCTGTGTATGCGAGGCTGTGCTCCACGATACCATGCTCTGTTAGGGAGTGAATGTGGTCCCATGTCACTCAGCGACAGGCCGGATGGAAGGGGTTTGCAGACCGTATCATGCTGAGGTAGGATATCAGTGAATTAGGACAGTATCTCTCACCTTCAGATGTATCAATGGAGGCCTGCTCCAAGGTGCATTGACACTTATTTGTGGGAAACTTTCCTTTGACTTGAATGAGCTTTGGAGATGGCCCCATATAAACACCATGTAGATATTCTTTACTAATACAGCACATTTGTAAATATGATGTTTGTTCAGATTAGGAATATCAGACTCTATAATTACTCTCTTTCATTAAGAATTGCAAGACTTTGGCTTAATGAAGGCATCACTCTTGTTATGAATTAGCTGAGATCTTTTTTTAAAATCAAATCCCATGGTGTTTCAATAGTTCTAGTTTTAAACAATATTTTGCTGCAAGGCAACTTTGCAGCAGAGATGCATTTAGAGAAGACATGAGCTGAAAGTTTAATGGCAGCATATGTTGATTTGAAAAGTATGTGTCAGCTAGTAGCAATGTTAAGTTACAGAAAAAGAAATAGGAAATGATCAGCAGTATCTAATTCACTTTAGGCAGCCTTTTGCTGTCTATGTTGGCCCTTGCTTCTCTCTCCAGTGTCTGAAAGATAGTCTTTTAACTCCTGGTCTGCCCTTTGAAGTTAATTGTATGGAAATAGCCCAGCTCCTGAGAGTCACACTTCCTACACTTTTAAAGTTAGATCAGTTGAAGAGGAGAAAGAACCTGTTAGCCAATAACCAGTATTTGATGGATATCACCTGGGGTAATTCGGAGCTATTTGTGAGGAGTGATTCTGGCTGTGTATTTGGCCCATAGCAGTCCAAGCAGCAGCACATTGTGTTGATCTAACACAGGCAATTCCCCATCTCTGTTTACACCTTTTAGAACAGGGGGCCCGATTCTTAGAGCAGCTAAATGCTAACATCACAACCGTGAAGACTTAGTTCAATTCTGAGTTCACAAGCATGGGGAGGAGCCAAACCCAGCAGAATGGGCCCTTTTCAGCAGAGCTATAGGGAAGTAGAAAGTAGGAAGTGTCATCGCCTCTAGTGCTCATGGAGTTGCACTGTAAAGGTGTCTCATTCTGTGTCACCTTTGAAGACTTGGGTGTGAACCTGCTTGTTATAGCTGGACCCTGAGTCTGACTGGAAGTGTTTGTGCAGGTCTCCTCTTGCTCTGCAAAATCCCTCTCCCCAGTCAGAAGTCCAGGTGTCCATGGTATGGGGGACTGAGCGGTGAAATTCACATGGCTGTGGAATTGCTGGCGGAGAGCTGGGAATGGAGACGTCTCAGATGGCTTGCTCCTGGTCCCTGGCGGGGCTTGTGGAGCCCTGGGTGGCTTCTTTGCTCACATTCCAGCAGAGCCAGAGCAACCCAGTGACAGATTAGTGGCCTCTTGGCCCCTGGGCCTCCTCCACTGGTGTGTCCTATGTGGGGACTCACCTGCCTTCACCTGGAGCCGCAGTGCTCCCCTCCCAGTCCAGAGCCCTGCTCCCTGCTGTAAGGCTGGTGCTGGGTGGGGGCTGGGGCCAGAGGCCGCCCTTGGCATGGCTGATTGGCCCCCCAGGGGCAGAGAGGGCTAACCAGCACATGTGGGGTAGCTTCTAGTATGACCAGCTGTGCTACACGGTACAGCAGGTGGCCCCACGCCACCCCGAGAGGCAGACCCACCAGCCCACAGGCAGGGCAGGAGAGCAAAGTCTGGCCTCTTCAATGGCCCATGCTGTCCACAGGGGCAGTGCAGAACGGCTGGACCCCGGGGGCAGGGCAGGACTTGCAATGAAATTTCAGAGCCTGGTCTCTGGCCCAGGGCAGTTCCACTCCCCTCAGTGCCTCATGGTGAAGGAGCCCCACACACACATTGCGTGGGCCCCTGGGCACAGGCCCCATAGGCCCATGCGTTAATCTGCCCATGGGGTAGCCTTGCCAATTTCACGGCTGAGCAGGTGGGGTGGGGTGGAGTCAAGAAGCCAGGGCAACTGAATTGCACTTCCCAGCGCCAAGAAGATGGGAATGGAGGGTGGAGGGGCAGCACACCAGAAGGCTCCTGATTGGGTTCTCAGCTCCCCACACCAGAGCCATAACTGTGGCTGGGCAAATGGGGATTTGCCCCAAGAGCACAGGAGCAGGTCCATTGAGCCGCTCCATTAAAGAGGATATTTCGTGCTGCCAGCCCCAAGCACCGCTAATTGCAAGGGGCGCATTACGATCGGAAGGTGCCCCCGGGCTGTGAGACTGGTGGAATTGCTCCTAGTAGGGATGCACTGCACTGATTCAAGGAGGGTAGTGTGGACTTCAGTCACTGCTAAGTTCATTTACACCAGTGAATAAATACTGTGCTATCTAGGGGTGGGCAGAGTTGCCTCTATATTATTAGCTTGAGTCTCCATAGTGCCTGCGGTTCACCAATAATATGCTCAGCACAGGAGTCACTGAATAATTTAATTATTCTTCTCAGGACTCAGACATGTTTCTCAAGAGCTAGTGGACAGTGGGGGTCTTGATTTAGAAAGGATTGGACTGTAACAAGTGTCTGGTACGTTTAAAAGACACATTGGCACAGGATACTCCCTGCTTCTCTACAAAGTGTTCACCTGTGCTCCATTCTTCAGTATACATGCTGAGTGCATTGCTGTGTTATTATTACATCCTCTCAGCTTTTAGGAACCAAATATAAATATTTCTGCCAAGTGCTCTTTATAGATGTTTGCCAAGCTGAGCTGACACCCCCTTGACTGTGTGACCATGAGAGCATATTTGCTATTTAAATGCAGAATCTCAGATTCTCTATTCTTTCTGTGCAGCACACATATGCCTAGGGCAAAGGGTTTCTAATGGGCCAAGCAAGGCATTTCTGAGGATGCCCCTTGTTAGTATTGCCAGCACATATGCTTTGAATGGCACTAAAAAACAGAGCTGCTTTTCAAGAGAATCTTTTTTTAAAGACCAGGACCAATCTTGTTCTTCAGTGCTGCTTCATGGACTGAACAATTACATCTCTATTGAGTGGCCTTCCCTTTCAGCCAGCATTATGGTCTAGTAGCCTTGGAGCAGACTCTGAAATGTGTTTTTTATTTCCCAGCATGGCAAAGGAGAGTTTTGAGGAAGAATTTGTGTTTAATGATGATGAAATGTGAAAAATGTTTGGTGTCGGACTAGCCTCGAGCTGTTGGGTGGCTCCCCTGATTACTGGACTTGCTATGCAACAGGCAAAAACATTAGGGCTGGAGGGTATTAATGAAATACTATTGTTCGTATGTAACTTCTCATTGTAAGGTCTCAAAAGCAGAATTATGGACTTCAAATCCCCCAGTGGACAATCAAGTTCCATGGTAATGCTGTAGGAGAACCTGGAGTAGGCAAGGCTCTTCCTCAACTAACTCTCAATGTAGAGGCCTGACCCTACCAGTCATAACTGAGGTCAGGTTGCTGATTCCTTTGAGTAGTCCTGTTGAGGGCAGGAATGACAAGGCTGCGCAACTAGTCAGCACTGCACCTATAGTAAGGATTGGTGGTGTAGGATCCAGGACCCCTGGTAACTTTACCCACTACTTTAAAAAAAGTGGGACTCCAGGGAATGCAGTTAACAGCCTCCTCCACTTTCTCACTCCAGGCCTCATTTGCTCTCAAGTCCAGCCCCTTTAGAGTGGAAATTCATTAGCCACTAGAGGTAGGGTTACCAGATGTCAGGCAAAAGGAGGACACGTCCTCCTTTTTACCTTCACGTCCTCCATCCAGCAAGCATTTTGAAAATACATGATTTTCTCTGGCTTTTTACTTACAGGGGTTAAAGTTTGCTGGAATGCCCCGGAACACCCTATTTTTAGGGGGAACCATTCCAGGGCCCTAAAAACAGAAGAATGTTACAATAATACTACCTTTTCTCCATGTGTCCTCCAGTGTCCTCCTTTTCGTACTTCTCTGTCCTCCTTTCAATGCTTTGGTATCTGGTAACGCTAACCACAGGTGAATTCAATCCTCGCACCTGGGTTTGAAGTATACATACTAAGCAAGTGACTCCTTATGCCAAATAATGAACACTCACTACGTGTGAGGAAGGTGAGTTGCTGTGTGCCTCAGTGAGAGACACGCTACATAAGGGTGCTGCTGCTTTGATTTGTGATGGCATCAGGCATTAAGGCTTCTGGATTGTTTAATTATTAAACTCTGAGAAGAACCATGAAATCCTTCTCAAGAACTGTTTTTTAGGCTCCTGTAAGTAGGTTAAAATCTGGCAGGCATTAGAAACACATGAAATAAACCTCTTTTGAGCTCTCAAATGGACCATACCGTGTTATTCTCCAAGTGGAGAATGTAGCATATGATCTGAATGCAGCAGGAAGCTTATCATCAATGAGTAGAATTAAATTTCTAGCAAAGCTGGGCAAAGCCCCAGGCTATCTACTCAACAAAGCTGACACTTTGAGCAGGTTCCAGATGGGTAGCCATGTTAATCTAGTTCATCAAAACAAGCAGGAGTCTAAACCATCTCACTTGATCCTAAACTTGCACTTCCCTGCAGTAATTTTCTTCTATTCTGTAAGTTTCCCACCTTCAAAACATCTGACAAAGTGGGATTTTCTCCCACAAAAGCTCATGTGATAAATAAATTTTCTTAATCTTTAAGGCTATTTGTACACCAGGAAGTTTAGTTTGGACTTCCTTAGTCCAAACTAAGCAGTTCCTGGTTAGTTTGAACTAACCGCAGCTTTTTAGTTCAAACCAGCTGCGTTTTTTTTAGTTTGAATTAACTTTTTAGTTCAAACTAAAAAATGCAGTTAGTTTGAACTAACTGCTTCGTTCAAACTGATTTAGTTCAAACTAGCATGGCTACTTTGTGCTAGTGTGAACAAAAGTTCAAATTAAATGTTTAGGTTGAACTAATTAGTGCTAATTAAGCTGGCGTAGACAGAGACCAAATTAGTCTAGATTAAGCCGCCTTAATCTGGACTAATTTGCTAGTGTAGACATGGCCGAAAAGTACTGCAACACTTCTTGCTTGTACTCTAAGCAGGTTTGCTGGTAGATTTGCCAAGGTTCTTGAAAACTTTTTCAGATGACCCTTGGTCACCTACTACTTTGGGTGAAAATAAGGCAATCACAGTAACAAAAAACTAGGTTTCAAATTTCGTCCAACAGAAAACTCAAACTCAGGTGGCCTGAACCCCAACTGAAAAGGTACCAGATTTCTCGCAGTGTTATTCTCTATACACTAGTGTTTTAAATAAGGAGCAGCCTGAGCCAAATTTCATTTCTGCAGGCCCCTTTATCTTTAGAAAGTTTGGATCTGAATCAGAGTTTATCTGCCCCTGGCTCTGTAGTGTTGTTCTGCAACAAATCGATTTGCAATGGGCTAAATCCCAGTTGAAAAGAGTGCAAATTTTTCCAATGTCCACTAGATGGTGCAGCAAATTGCAATCTTCTGTTTGCCAAAAGCCTGCTTTGAACTTACTTTTGTTACACTTTCAACTCATGAGAGTGATGCATGTGACAAACCAGAACTTTGGTATTTGAATATAAAAAAGTGGGTTTTATGCATCAAGCAACCTGTCCTGTTGTCATCTCTTTTTGATACCAGAATGGGACTAAGCATGCAACTTCCTGGCACTGCTCCCATACGTCACAAAAAAACTAGAAGTCTTTAATTCTTCTATTAGTGGTTGTTGGAGGCCTGGTACTTGCTAGCACATGCAGGGTGGGTGGGTGTGTGCGTGCGTGCGTGCGTGCCCAAAGCAGTTGTCTTGATCTTTGCTTTGCGAGCTTGAAATTCACCATGTATTTCTTATTCCCTTTTATTTCACATTTTTATCCTTCAGACATAAACATGGAGAAAAGTCATATGGAGGCTAAAAATGGAAGCGACTTATTAGGGTGGAAAGTCTTTCTGCTCCACGGCCCGAGTTGTAGAACCTTGCCAGCAAGAAGCAAGCATAGCCATGGCTCTGGTTAACAGTTTGAACTGTGTTATGTGGTAGGTAGATCTTAAAAGTAGCTTTATCCTTATTGTTATTTATTATAATTTGAGTTCATCCCATCATGGTGAAACTCTTACCCTGATAAAGCGCTCCCAAATGTGTTGATCTTACAGTGATGGCTCCCAATAAATACCTTGATAGCTACCTAATAGTGTGAGGCAAGCTTCACAGAGATGATTTTCAAATGAAATTTGCTGGTAATATTGTAATTCAGCTCTATTTTATTCTGGATTTTATTCTTATTATTGCCATCTTGACAGTTGAAATGACAAAATTGCAACTCAGAAGCTTTTTAAGTATCACATTTATCACTTTCAAGTCATACATCTCCTTATGATGGTCACTACTTAAAATTCCTAACAGAGTATTCTTGGGACATTTGAAGTGATAAAAATGAATTAATGATAGGGGATAGTTTTCAGTTTGATTTGTAGTGTGGCATTCAGGCAAGAACTACTGAATCTTATTATAACATATCCTATTTGAAGGAGTTTTGTACCCTATTTTAAAATGATAATGGACTAGTTTGCAGGCCTAATAGCAATGCATTTGCAATTTTTTTAAATTAAAAACTATATTAACATATATTTTACCATTACAGATTGTTAAATCATTTTTCCCAAGCAAATATTTCCACATGACAACTGACTGTTTCACATGACTTGGTCTCATGACTTTCTGAAAATGCTTTAATCTTTATTTTTTTATTATTCAATAGTCTGTTGCACTTCATTAGCATAAGAAAATATTCTCGTCCAATAACTGCTGTGATATCACCATCCACACAGGCTAGCTGAGGTTGTGACAGGGCTGATGTTCACATGTCTTTGTTCTTCAATTTAAAACTATATGGTAAAAATTTGCTCAGGGATAAAGCTTGTACTCGATAAGCTCTCAGCACTCGGCTTTGTCTCTTTTTAATTAGACATTTCACAGTGGCGATGTGGCAGGGCATTACAGTCTGTTCTCACACACTGGAATAATGCATCTAGCCTAGTGACATTTTACACACGCTAGAGTAATGCACCTAGAATCGTAGCTGCTCAACACCCAGCATGTTATGTTTGTCTCATTAAAGGAAGGTAAATTTGTATTCATTTCCCATCTTTTCCTTTTTACTTGACATGCACCTAACCTGACAAACACCAGTCAGAGCTTAGTGGGAGCCTGAAGCTCTCTGCTCCGTTGAGAAATCATAGAGCCCTGCGTTCCATGAGGGAGGGTAATATCCACCAGACTACCAATACAGTTATGCACAACCAGGCTGCTCCTACCAAGGAAGAACTCAGGCCCTACCTTGGTGAGAAGTGCAGTGGCTTCTTTTCACAACCACAGCAGGGTTATAGGTTTGGGAGTTTATCTCCCACATGACTGGCAGAGACCAAGCTGCACTGCGCCAACCACTGGTGAAGTATTTGCTCAGCACCCAGAGCACCACTTAGGCAACACCATTTCCTGATGCGCCTCGGGCTGGTCAGTTTGGTTGGCTTGTTTTGGTGTTTTCTTTGGTTTTTTTTCCTTCAAGTACTGCCCAAGTATGATGCTGCTTAGCATATACGACATGACTAGATTACATCTCAAGCCGCTATGTATTTGTAATGAATAACAAAGAACTCAGTTTTCCAAACAACAACAGAAGGATCAACACAGACATCTCAGCCATCTCCAGAATCTACCTGCACGTGTCCGCTCAGAGCTATTTCTGCACAGTTCCATTACTAGAGTGTATTAGTTGCAAGAATGTACTGTGCACAGTCTTTTAAATACTCTCTGGCTCTTTTAGCCAATATGATCAAAAGAAGATCTGTGTGTTTTAATTAACCCCCATGTAATAGACTCTAATTCAATTATTCCAGTTATCCCTTTAATTTTTGCATGCAGGATTGCATCTGTTGTTTGTGTCAAGATTCATGATTCATGAATGTAAAGCTACGCCTATGCTAGGCTTGAGCTTCTTCGGGTGTCCACTGCTAGGAAGTTACTGAAATTGCTTTTGGCAGGTGAGTACCAAGTTATACTATAAAAGTAAAGTATTTTCATTCATGCTGTAAGCTTTCAATACTTTTGGCCTAAGAAGCACACTGTTACTGAATCAATAGTCAGCATGCTGTTAAACTGATTAATAGCACTTCTGACTCAAATGAAATTTGCTAAAAGATTAGCAAAGATTGATGCTAAGCAGAGTCCAGCATATCTGCTATCAAAATGCTTTCAAAGACACACTAATTAATTTGGGAATCACTCATTTTTCTTTTTAGATGGAGCTTCTTTAAGCCTATTAATTTTAATACTTATGAAAAACATCAGCGTAAGAATCTTGGCGACCGAGGTTCCCTAGTTACCTACATAATAGGCATAGCATGTGCAACTGTGGGGCAAGCTTCCTCACACTCCCTAGGGGAGACCCTCTTCAGCTCCAAGTGACAACATGGTGCATGAGTAGATGAGCAATCGGTCACTCCTTGACCTCTTTGTGGAGGCTGTCAACTGGTCGTGATGGCTAGGGTGGGCTTTTAAAAATTTTGTGTATGTCCACACTGGAAAATGGACTGAGACCATCCCTCCATTTAATGAAGACCAACAGATAGAAATAATCACATTGCCAGCACTGAACTGGTAAAGAAGAGGTGAAGGATAAGTTGAAGGAAGGATGGGCTTGTGGTCCGCACTGACTGGGAACACAGGAGATGCACATTCGGTGCCCAGCTCTACTGCAAATTTCCTGTGACTACCTGGGTGACCTCCTGCATCGCTGGTTCTCAGTTCTGTGTGTGTGTGTGTGTGTGTGTGTGTGTGTGTGTGTGTGT
>ML681984.1:40046885-40144351 GCA_007922195.1 Podocnemis expansa | reverse complement strand
TGTGTGTGTGTGTGTGTGTGTGTGTGTGTGTGTGTGTGTGTGTGTGTTTTAAATGGGATGAGAACGATAATGCTCCTTCCTTCCCTCCCATCCACCATTCTACTGGAATTCTGGATTCTGAAATGAGGGACAGTGATTCTCGCAATGAAGGACAATATGCCTCAAAATGAAAGGTCTCAAATTTGTTAGTGCCCACCCCCAGCAGCATCTGTTTCCTGCTCCTCCCCTACTGCCCCATCAATGATGAACCTGTCAAAGTCCCATCCCCAAGCATTACCTCCTCACTCCTTCCTAATTTCCAGTTCTACCTCTCCCTCCCCAGTAAATAGTCTGCCCCTGTCTCCAATAACAGACTGCCTCCTTCCCTCTCCAGGGCTTCTGCCAAATCCATTCCTCCTTCAAAGACCACTGTGAACCACTGCATCACTATGCCCTGCTCTCCTCCATGTCTGGGTCCTCCTGAATCTGTTTCCCCACCACCCTGTATCTCAACTTTTTTCATTTTGAATGTAGAGGAGCTGGAGCTGGGGGCTTGTGCTCTCCTCTGAGAGCCTATGAATAGGACGCTGGTTCCTGAAAGCCTGCCTGCCGCAACATGGGTGATAATGCAGTTGCGTAGCAGTCTGAGACAGGAATAGTAGCTGCCTTCCCCCTGCACTGCTCATCAGCTCAACAATTGATGGGCAATGCAGGACTGTGTGTCGAAGAGGAAAAACTGAGGCCAAATGCAGGATGTCATAGATTCATAGACTCTAAAGTCAGAAGGGAGCAATGTGATCATCCAGGCTGACCGCCTGCACAATGCAGGCCACAAAACCTCACCTACCCATTCCTGCAATGAGCCTATGACTGAGTTATTAAAGACCTTAAATCACAATTTAAAGACTTGATGATATAGAGGATTCACCAGCAGGTGAGCCATGCCTCATGATACAGAGGAAGGCAAAAACCCCACAGAGCCCTAGCCAATCAGCACTGGGGGAAAATTCCTTCCCAAACCTAAATATCGTGATCAGCTAAACCATGAGTAGGTGTGCAAAGCTCACCAACCAGTTACCCAAGAAAGAATTCTCTGTAATAACACAGAATCCAACCCATCTATTTTCTGGCAAAATGTGAGAGTCTTGAATGGCATGCTCTAATTTGTCTGGCTTGTGTGTCTAGATTGTAAGACTTTGGGGCAGGCACTTTTTCTTACTATGTTTTCGTATAGTGCCTGGCTCAAGGACGATGCAGTCTCCTTGGTGATGTCTGGAGCACTATAGTGCAAATAACAATAAGCCATTACTAAGCCTGTGTGTTTGGCTTCCAATGCACTAAGGAAAGACTCCATATAAAGCATTAGTGAGACCATTCCTGGAATACTGTGTCCACTTCTTATGGCTACACTTCAAAACCCGTGTTGGCAAATTGGAAAGAGCTCTTTTGTGCCACAATGCCAATTCAGGGTCTGGAAAAAAAAACACCTTGCAGTGAGAAACTATAGCATCTAGTGTGTTTAGTTTAACAAAAAGAGGACTAAGAGATGGCTTGGCTAGCTACATTGTCACCTAAATACCTATGTTGTCAGAAGACTTCCAACCGCAGAAGGTTCTTTAGCACAGCAGTTCTCAACCACTAGGTGGGGGCATATTAATGTGTAGCAGAGAGTCAAGGGCATGTGTGTGTGCGTATCCATCCGTCCATCCTGTAGGGTCATGCATACCACCAAGCATGTTGTGACCCATGAAAGGTTGAGAGCCACTGGTATGGCAGACTCCAGAACGGAGCAAAATCCAATGGCTGGAAACTCGAACTAGATCAATTCAAACTAGAACTAAAGGGTGACTTTTTAAGCGATAGTACATAATCACTGGAACACTTTACCTAGGGATATAATTAATCCTCTGACACTTAAAGTCTATAATCAAGATCTGATGTCTTTCTTGCTTCAGTGCAACCAGAATTTGTAAGTTCAGTATAGGAATGATGAGTGAATGTTGTAGCTTGTGTTATACAAGAAGTCAGACTAGGTGATCATAATGGTCCCTTCTGGCCCTAAATCTGTGAATGTATAAACTGAGCAGTCAGTGTCTGTAATGGCTTGACGTGAATTTGCAGACTTTATTGCTAATAATAGGGCAGTAGTGCCTCTTCCCCCAGCAGCACCATAGAGCGCCACCAACAGAAAGTTGAGGCATCATGAATCAGGGAGAAGGATATCTGAAAACAGGTTCAATATCTGACTTAAGCTAACAAAAATGGTTGGTTTGACAACATTCACTCATGCTGGTAAGAAGGGTCTTTCCCATTTTTGTCGTTGGTTGAGCAAGAGCTGAAGGCTACATCTAGCTATGCTCTAGTACTGGATTCAACAAAATTACAGCCCAGCTGGGTGCCCAGCTTCAAGCTGAGGTACCTAGCTGGGATGCCCACAAGATCAAAAAAATCAGCACTATCATTCTTTGTGGCTACACAGAGCCCCACCACCAACAAAATGCCACTGAATTCGCTGAGCACCATTACAGGTGCCAGGTCTTAATTTTTAGGCTCCAAGGGGTGCTCTGGCTCTGCAATTCTGTAGCAGAGTTAAGAGCCATGCTACAGACCCCAGGCACCATGGCCACCTGGTGCCTGACATTTGTCGAGCCCTGCTTTAGTATCTCAGATGACTAAGGATTTTTTGAGCTGGTGCACCCAAATCTCAAGTACCTACTGTGAATTACAGGGAAAAGAGTTTTATCCTGCTAGCTTGCAAAACTAGTGTCTTAATGACAGGTCAACATGTTCCAAAGAGCATTGAGTCTTCCCTCCTACACATAGCAGGCTCTCATAACTGCCTGCACTTCATTGTTGACAAAAGAGGGGAAAGCCTCATGGATTCATGTTTGTGTGTTACAAAAACAATCTGTAGCTGTTGCAAACAGTTGCTTGTAAGGTAAACTATCCCCATGGCTCAGTCACTGATATAAATACACATCCAGCTAATAAGCCACATTAACTCCAAAAACAGTCTTATAATATATGCTAAAAGCTGATAGTTAGGCGCTGTTGGACATGAAAGGAGGCATGGGAGCAGAATGAGAGAAGAGTTGTAAAATCATAGAAAACCAATGTAAAAGTTCCCTAGGTTCCAGCAATTCAAAGCAGATTTGTTCCTTGAGGATATTATCCAGACCTTTGTCCAGTCTAGTTAAAAAAGACCCTCATGATGGGGAATTCATCATTTCCCGTGGGAGATTATTTCAGATTAACAGATCTCTGTTGTAGGAATTGTTTCTGTTGTTCAATCTAAATTTTTCTTCGCTTGGGCTCACCCCATGACCCCAAGCAGACTACCCTGAGCAGTGTCTCTCTTCAGCGTTTTTGCAATTACATGCATTGAATACCTATAGCTATGATGTCTGTCCAAGGGGAGAAACTTAGTCACTGCCTAGCTGAGCTCTCCACTCCATTCCCCACATGCCAACAGCCTTAATTTTTGCTCCCAACTTTTAGGAAAACGAGGCAGTTTAGAAGTTGCCCCTTCCCTAGGGTGTCTTTTTGGATAGCCTGTTTATATAAATACCACAGCCTGTTAACAGATTAACATATTCTCATCAGTGAGTTTTGTGCTTTAAATTCTTTCTCACATTGCACGAAAGCTTTTAAAACTATTATTGGTTTGTACAGCATCGCAACATAGCCGTTCTGAGAGAACATGAGCATTAGTGACAGCAGACAATGGGGAGATCTTCTCTAGTCTTTACAACCCCAGAGCTATTAATAAAGGATTCTTACTTAATGCCATGCTGTCCATAGCTAAATGGGAACATTTCCAAACCTTTCAGAAATGATAGTGGTAACCATTAACTGGTTGATTTATCCCAAACTTTGATGATCTCATTCCCCACTTGGAAGATGAACAGGTATCCATAAGTTATTGTCTTCACTACAGAAACAGCAGATTCCCTTTCCAGAACCAGGAGGTTATTTCATTCTCACAGGGTTAATGGTCAGTTAGGATTTCCTGCTCTCTCTCGCTCACACACACAATGGCTGTTGAGCATGGAATCGGAGGGTATCACTCCCCCCCCCCATGTGCAGGGCTAAGAAGGGGATTAGGTGCATCTCCATAATGACACACAAGCTGCCTTCCTAAACCAAATTCTCCTGCACCACCATGACAGGCCAAACAAGTGCTGGAAAAATATTCTGACCTAAACTGGAGCACGAGAGGCCTGTATTTGTACTGTGCATGCATAGACAGTTTGTGCTGTGATCATCTGAGGTCTCCCATGCTATTGGGGGGGGGGGGGAACAGGGGGCAGAATAATCCTGGCACTGCCTTGGGCTTCCAAGAAAGGGTGGCACATCCTTTGTGATTCAGCACTGACCCAATGCCACAGCACAGTGTTGGTGGTCACTGTGCTGAGCTGACCTGGGACTCAGAGGGACACTGACCATTTATGGTAATGACCAGATTTATGAAGAGGCACAAGAGCTCTCAGAATTAAGATCAGGCAATTGTACCTGGCCTCCTTAAATCTAAGTGTCAATTGTATTTTCTTCCCCCCCCCCCCCACGCTTCCTGGCCTGGATTAACTAGTGGGTGCTGTTGCTGTGAACTGCCAGACAGCTAGTCTCAGCACCACATTTGTGCTCTTTGGTCAAGTTCAGCCCACTGGAGGCAGGGAAGAATTATGATTTCTTTTAATCCTCTGTAATAGGCTATGTCTACACTTAGAAGGTTAGTTCGAATTAACTGAATTCGAACTAATTAATTTGAACTAATAATTATTAGTTCGAATTAAGTTAATGCGAATTAACACAGCCACACTAGAAAGCCTAATTCAAACTAGTATGTCCATGCACAGAACGTGCACGTGTGAATCAGGTGTGGGGGGGGGGGCGCTAGTGCATAGGGAAAAGCAAACTGTGATTAATTTGAACTAAGTTTGAATTAACACAGCTACATTTGGGTTAATTTGAACTCATGAGTCCGAATTAACCATCAATTCGAACTTAAGGGAGGTTTTATAGATTCGAACTAGTCTTTCCTTAGTTCAAACTAAGGGACCTTCTTAGTTCAAACAAATGTCATGTAATGGGAACACACAGTTCACGTTCCTATGCTGATTTACTTTGGCTATTTATACACATGTCCTAGGTAAGTGTTGTAGCCACTGAGCTAAAAACTATATAGGCCCAGGCACTGCCACCACCACCTCTTCCAGGTGGTGAAATGAAGAACTTAGCCCAATGTCATGGCTGTGCAGCCCAAGCAGACTGAGGCACCTAACTCCTGTTGTCTGGATATTTCCTATTGGCTCCCTTCTGACTGACTTTTGTGGCGTCCATGTATCAGAGCTTAAGGCTCCCCATGCACTGTATAGACAGGGCTGTGGTTTCCATGAAACATCAGGCCGCCTGAGGTTATGTGTTGCAACACTAAACCAAATGCTGCTCTGCAGCTCTAGTCCTGGGTGCACAAGACAGCATAAAGTCCTTTTGTGAGAAAGGGAGGTTGCGTATTAGTGACTAACTGCCCATTTGGCAAACAGAAAGGCCACACATCTGTAGTGTAATTGTTAATAATTTTTAGCAGACGCCACTTTAATGAAATGGTGTGTTTCATTATGGGCTTTGCCTGCAGCTCTAATGATCCTATGTAAGCTGGTGCCTTTGTGGCCTGAATACACCTACCTACTGTTCTGGTTTTGTTATTAATGCAACAAACGCTAACTGATTCAAAGAATTCCTGGAAGGGTCCTCCTCAGTGAACAAAGCACTTTACACACGCTTTTACTGTGCTTGCTATTCATGGCACTGCTCTCAAAGTGGGGGACTGTTAGCAGGATGGATTGTTGAGCTGGCAAATGTAGCATCCAAAGTACTTGGGTGTGGGTTGCACATAGGGAATCCCTATTTCTAGGTTTGCTGTCTGTCTTGGGGCACTGGACCAAGGTTCAAGGGTGCTTTTGAGATGCACTAGCCAGGCACATAATGGCCAGAAATCAAACTTGTTCTGTGCTGATGAGGTTAAAAAAAAAAAAAAAAAAGGTTGTATTACAAACTTTAGGAAAACTCCTTCTATCCAAATTCATTTCCCAAAGCAATTTGTTCTCATGCTACAGGTCAAAAACTCCCAGGCTGCTAATGTGTCACCCTTAGTGTATGCCATGCTATGAGGCAGCAGCGTTGGCTGTCCTCCGCACCACCCTCACCATGACTAGCCTTCTCAGCCAGATGCCTCTTAGTGCAAAATTTTCTCTTATGTGAATGTGAGACGTGTCTGGAAACAGCAAAGCAAGGCAGCCACGTGACTTAGCCTGACTCTTGAGCATTAGTGAGGTTCCACAACCCCTTAATTCACCTCACAAAAATCCTCCAGCTCCCCAAGCTTTTGTGGGGCTCCTGCAACCCAGAAATCAAAGCACCACTCTTGATCTGTTCTGTGACCTTTGTAATGAAGTTTGGTGAGCTTTAATCCAGTTCCCAGGGCACACATTTTCATATCAATCTTCTAACTTGTAACTGAAGCAATGTGCGTAAAAACTGAACCCTATCTGCTCCTAAAGAGCCCTTGCTACAAAGGTCCACGTGCCATGTCCTTTGTGGAAATACAGCATTGCGAAAAATGCTTGCTGAATGGAATGAGGCTACCAGAGGGGGCAACTGTCCCGGGCGGGACCCATTGGGCTCCCCAGCCAGGACCTGCTGCTCTGTCTACATCATTTTCATAAGACGGCAGATCATGAAACAGAACCTTATAGACAATGTTATCAAACTTACAGGACCAAAGGGGTACAACGTTTGGTGTATTGTTTCCTAGTGCCTCATTTTGGGTTGGTCTTACAATGTTTAGGCCTTGGCAGGTTCTGGGTCAGCTAAATATGTCCCTAGGGGACACTTCTGCTATTGTTACACTTAAAATGCTACACAGATGTTGTGCTTCCATGTCAACACTACGGCTATGTCCACAAATACATCATTATTTCGAAATAAGTTAATTACAATTAAGAAAATGTTAATTTGAATTAAGGGAAAGCCTGCAGTCAAAACAGTTTCAAAATGAATGGGGTTTAAGCTGTTTCAAAATGACGGTTCTAATTTTGAAATGGCAGAGATTGTCAAGGCCTCACTTCCTGGGAATCAGGTGCAGGGAAGTGAGTGGCTTGGCAGGCTGGAAACAGACCACCTATATTAGCTAAAATAAGGAAGCATGCACAAAGACCAATTTACAATGAACAGGCGATGTCATGAACATAAAATGAGGTTAAAAAGCAAGTAATACGTAGACAGAATGCTGTACAGGGAGTGGTTCCTACAAAGTAACCAAGCCAGTCCCAAAATATGTAATGCAATGGCTAGTACATGCAGTAAAATATGTATATGAAGGAACAGGCTTGCCATGCAACGTTGGATTGCGTGGTATGCCCTGTACCCACTCTTTAGACTTGAGCCTGAGCAACTCAAATGTAGTCAATTAAGACACCTCAGTGATAAGTTCGGGTCAAGCTGAGGTCTTGTGAACCAAGTGGCTAAGGCCTCAGAGGCTAGTGTGCCATGACTCAGCTCCACTGGTACTAGAGCTGTCCTTTAGTGTAGACACCCCAACTGCACCCAGGATACTTTTACATTAAGAGAAATGGCTTTGTAAGGGATTAAATATGAAGACAACCATGCAAGATAAGTAGGTTAAAGCTAATGGCAGATGCTCTGGACTCACCAGAGAAGCTAATGTGGAGCTAAGGACCAGCAGGGGTGGGGGGGGCGGAGAAGTAGCCTCCAGAGAGTGGAATTAAATTAAAAAAGAATGCTTGGCAGAGCATTGCAAAGAACTATTAAATGTCATAATAAATAAAAGTAAAGCACAGCAGAAGTTTGCTAAATGTCACTATCCTAAAAAAAAAAAAAAAAAAAAAAAAAAAAAAAAAAAAAGAATGATATCAAATGAAGCCAGCAAGTTCACAAGAATTATTTCTGGTAGCTAAATTTTACAACTAAGTGTGCCACCTTTAGAGCGATTTAATGCAAAAAAGCATAATGAATGCAGAAAAGTAATCACTAATAAGCCCAACAAAGTGAGTGGACAAAGTTCCTAAAAGGGCAGGGAGAAGACAATGTCTGGCACCTAACTTGCATAAAGCCAAACTAAAAAGCAGTTCTCCTACAGCCCTGTGTCTGGTAAGTACAGCTTTGGAGGCAAAGTGCAGGAAGTTTTTAAAAAATTTAAGGGACGCGAATAACAAGGTAAAAGGAGCTTGTGTACAAGTAAACATGGAAGACTTTGAAGGCCATGAAACAGCTTGGGCTTCTAAAACTATTGAAGTATAAGGATTAAGAGAATGGTAACGTATTAACGAGACAGTGCATGGTTTGAAAAACTCCAGTTATGGTGATGGCAGTATTAACTAAGTGCAATGATGCCCAACAAACCCTTTAGGAAAAAAAACATAGTCTGCTGAGGGGAGTTAAGTTGCTGGTAACTATGGCCATGGCATTCTTTTTCTTCGTCCAGGAGGCCTTTACAGCTTTTCTGAAGGAATGGGGCCCTTCTCAATACATAGGGCTGTAAAGACTCGGCTATATTAACTGTGGAGGCAGCATGATTAGCTGATTTCCATTACTGAACTGTAAATAATTCAGTCAAAAAAAAAATCACTACAAAGGAACTAGAGATTTCTATGTGACTTGCGTGGCCAAACTGTGCTAGCGTAAAAGTATCCTGGGTGCAATTGTTTAAGAACCAAAAAAAAAAACAAAACCCAAACCACACTGAGCAATGACAGCGTTGACAATCTGCTCAACCAACAGGTTGGTTGTTTTTCTAAAAAAATGCAACAGGCACCTTAAAGTTTAAAAAAAAAAAAAAAGCCTGTATGGGCTGGTGGCAACAACAACAACGCAGGAATCAGCTTAATCAAGTCTCAAACAGCTATGCCACAAAAGGAAATGAGGGAATAAAAGGAGCAATAAAACAAACCAGTGCTAATGTATAACATGTTTTAAAGTTCAGGCCAAAAAAACTTTATCTTGTTTGTTTTTAACGCTAGTGTGGCAACCACAAGAGACCTCATGGGAATGGGGGGGGGGGGGGCAAGGGCCTGAGCATTAGGCTCAGTGCATTGGCCCAGCTGTGCACAGGAAGTTGGTTAAACTAAACCAGCCATGTCTGTCTGAAATGGCAAGGCAGGGAGCACTGCTGCCAGGCTAAAAAAATAGGCCAAAAGCGTGAATTGTGAAGTGAGCGTGACTAGCCAAAAGGGGCAAAGTCCCCACACCTGAAGTCTGAGCAAAGCCCCCCCATTACATTTGCTGGGAATAAGCCAAGAGGTAGCACCTGCAACCTGGCCCCACGGCACCATACAACTCTGCTTAGCATATATGTGGGTGTAGCCTAATACCAGTGAGCCTGTCTGTGTGCCACACCAGGGGTGGGGTGGCATCTTTCCTAACTAAAGCAGCAGCTCAGTTTCTAATATTGCCCTGTTCAGGGCGGCCCTCCCCACCCCAGGCATGTGTGTGCCTGCTGCAACAGCCACAAACCCAAAGCTACTGTTCAGCTTTGGCCTGTGAGCGTGAGGCGGTGCAGGACTCGCCTGCCATGCACCTGTTAAGAGACGCTTCACACTGACATGCTGTATTTAGCCTGGCTTTTTAACGCTTCAAAACAGCATGACTATGTTACAGGGGTTAAGCAGTAGCTGCGCCAGGACTGGTCCCCTTGCTGAGCGCAGTCACAATTACAGCTGGTCGAGGGGTTGGTCATAACTCTTTAACCTGTCATGCTCCAGATCCTAGCTGGCACAGCGCCAGCAAGCCCACAGACCAGTGCCCGGCCTGGGCATTTCCAGGCCACTTAATCCAAAGCAAAACTACACAGCACCATCTAGTGGAACTACACTATTTTTGCCAGCCTTGGAAGCAGCAAGATGATACAGGTGTAACTAACCAGGATGCCAGTTATTGCACGTTTGCCTACACTACTGTTTTACTCCATGTGTTAAAGTTTGCTGGAGGGGAGCTGGGCTTTCCTGTCTTGAGGACAGGAAAAAAACTCAGTGAGCTTGTCAGCTTTCAGTGTGCATATCCGGAGGTATACAGCACTGCTGGCACAGGTGTGGCAATGACAATGTGGTTCCTCAGCTATGGATACCAGTGGGCTGGCAGTGATGATTTTCTTGAACTCATCACCCCCCTACATTCCCAGCTATTGCTCGCTAGGGCCGGAGGGGGGGGAACAGGCAGGGGGATGGCAAGGAGACTCCCCATGATTGTGGTCCACTGCCCCCTCTTACTGTGGTGGTGCCCAACTTGGGGGGGGGTGCGGGAGCCTGAGGCCTGTGGTCCAGCTGGTGCTGGGGAGAGGACGGCCTACGCTGAGGGTTTACCAGCTCCAGTGGCCTAGTTGGTGCTCTCGTGTGTGTGCATGTGTGTCTGTCCAGGGCCCACACCCTGACCAGCACAGGAGGGAAGGGTGACTGGGGCACAGCCAGCCACTAGGGAAAGGGGGTCAGACCAGAGGCCACTGTCTATGGCACATCTGCCCTAGCCCCTGATTGGCTGGGCTGCAGCAGACCAGCCCGCCTGGGTGTGCAGGCTGATGGTGGGCTACAGCAGTGTGCCACTTGCCAGGGCCAGATTTTTTTTTTTTTTGGTGAGGACCCTGTTGCTTAGCATGACTCTTGCTTTGAATGTCCAAAAGCAATGCCCATGTGTGAGTAGCTTTTTGGGTACACCTACTGTAAAGAATGATGTGGCAGGCAAATGATGGTTCTTAAAGAATGGGAGCCCCATGGGCTTACATTTTTGTGCTGGGGTGACTGTCTTAGTTGCCATTTCACAAAGGTTGTGATTCCTTCTCTAATACCAGTCCAGTTGGGGGGATGGGAGGCTGTTTAAAAACAAAAAGCCTCTCCAGCTCAAAAGAAAAGGCATACTGCAAAAATGGAAATTTTACTTAGCCTGGGAAATGTCAATTATTACTGTAGTCCCTTCTTTTTAATCCAAGAATTTTTCATTCCTACAACAGAGATCTGTTAATCTGAAATAATCTCTGTGTATCAAACCCTCAGCCTTGCTGGAGCTGTTATGATCCTGTTACTTGTCCAGCATTAGAGTCCTTGGGACTACTTATTCCATTAAAATTAACACAGCAGACCCCTCATTTAAATCCAGCTTCCTCTCAGGGGAATTCAGCCAGGGCTCACATCTCAAATAAGTGCTCAAACCCCAGGATTACATAAGAGTGGCATCTTGCTTCAGCTGTTTTGTATGGGGTTAAGTGCACACTGGGAGGCTGAATAACCAGCTTTGGCCCATAGGTGATGGAACATCTAAACTGAAGAGGCAGCAGCAGCTTAGCCAGGGATTTTGGGAAGCTCCTTGGTACCTTGATGTGTACTTTTGGTGTTGAGTCCTTTTATAGATCCACTTCCCATATGTGTTTTATAGTTACAAATGCTTCTCTGCCATGCTCAGGACTGAACCAAAAGACATCCCACTCCTTTTCTAGTTTCCAAATCCACCCTCAGTCTGGCATAGGGGGTGAAGACTTCTTGAGCTGACAGGAGTCTGAACACTAAAATGGGATGAAAGTCATGATGAATTCATCAGTAGCCAGTTTGCAAGCTTATGGAGGTCAATACAAACTGTGTGTTTTTATATGCAGCAAAACATCCCTCATTCCTAGTTTGCTTTAAAAAAAGCACATGAAAGGTGCTCTACCTCACCAGGGGAGACTAGATAGATATAGCATTAGACTTCTTTTATTTTAGGAGTACATGGGAGAGCTTAGTAGTGCTAGAGGAGGCAGGAGGTGTGTTTACCTAATATACCACAGACAGAAGAGATTTGCAGGGTCAGGACAGCATTAACTGAAAGATTATACAAGGATAAGGTAAAATGAGCTGAAGGGAGAGACTGCTCTTTTGATGCAAAAAGATTAATACATTTTTGGCCATTATAAACAGCATAGCTACAATGTGATCTGTAATCATGTACATTTTAGGAAGAAAACTGCTTTTAAAAGATACACAAAGTGTGTGCTATCAGCATAATAAATCCCAGCAAAGTGAGCACTTTATCTCCAACTAAAGTTTTTGAGAACAGCAAGTGGTTACTTTAAACTTTTGTTTCTTAAACTGTTCTAAATGAAAGAACCCTCAGTGAAATGGATCCTTCCAAATACATTTGCTGAGTGCACTGCACCCAGTCCGTGCTATGGCCATGGTGAAATGCTTTATTTCTATACCACCATGGAAATGAATCTTGCGAAGCTCTTGGAGGACAAATAGTCAGGGACAAGGCTTCAGGTTTCCTAAACTTCTACTTGCCCAAGCCTGGGCCTGGATGCCAGGGGATGGATCACTTGAAATTACCTGTGTGGTCATTTCCTCTGATGCATCTGGCACTGACAGCTATTAGAAGACAAGATGCTGGGTTAGGCAGACCATTGGCATGAAGCTGGTATAGCTATTCTTAAGCACTATAAGAAATGCATTTAAGTAAAAACTTTTGAAGAACAGGGATGCTTAGACTTCTTGAAAACTCTTCTATTTTCTGTCAAACTAATAAAAATAAAAATCCCTCAAGAAAAGGGCTGAATAAAAAGTTAAAACTAGCTTTGGCTATGTGATGCTTTTCTGTCACAAGAATACAAGCAACTAAAGAAGTATTGCATATAAGCTACCTATTCTTCACATGAAGATGACTAACTGTAAGGATATGGAATAAACAAGAGGGACAGCCACCAACTTAAAAGCCATCTGTTGGCCTATAGTTTTAATTAAAACAGAAAGGTATAACAGATGCTAACATGAGCATTCTCTTCCCTGCAACCCACTTAGACGACAAGCGCTTCACAGCTCATCCTGTCCAGCTCCACAAAGTAAGCTGACATGGAGAAAAACTGATGAGAAACCAACCCAAGAAAAACCTTCCCTAAACTTCATCATGGTTTAGTGAAGGGAAGCTAACTAAGGGCTTACCATGGGACTAGATTTAAAGCCCTTGTAATACTTTACTGAGATACTCAATATTTGAAGTTGCAACAGCAGCTTGCTGTTTTTCCTTTAGCACCAGATGATTAGACAATATATTCCTGGAGAGGACACAGCAGTAACTAGTTAAATTTAACAGAATGTAGGAGTAATATTTGTTAATTGACCTGACTCAAAAAGGCTGTTTAAATAGTTTCTTCAATTTCATAAGATTCCATTAAGATTGCATACTTTCTTCAGTTATACACTGCTTATTTATTAACAACCAACAGGAGCCACTTGCTCTTATTTTGATAAACCAGTTTAAGTTTCTACTTAGATACTGAACTGTATTCACTATAATTTTGGGTAAAATAGATTTCTTAATTTACTGAACAAAATATCCCAAAAGCTGGTCATTCTCAAGAATGTCAAAACTCACCACAGTGAGAAGCGCACATTACAACAAGTCATCACTTTTATCTCTTGTATTCTGTCATTAAACAAATTACAAAATGTCTTTTAATAATTAAATCTATTAACAATGGATATATTATCTTCTTCCATTTGATCACCATTTCTTGTTTCTTGGGACTAAAACTAAAAACAACTTGGTGTCCAGAAACTAAAGCTATACCTTCCTTCATCTCAGGAGTGAATGGCAGGGATGTACCTACAGTGAAACTGCAGATCAGAAAACCTGAATATCGGGGGGGGGGGGGGGGGGGGATTTTGGCTCTCATGTTTCAGACTGTTTAGGAGAAGCCTCAACTTCAGTTTAAGAAGATGAAATGGAAAATATTGCAAGAGAACACAGTAATTGTTACTATCAAACCAAAGTTGTGGAGACAGGACCAGGTATGTTAGTTATGATTTTTCTTACCTCAGGTTGTCAAAAGTAGCTTCCATTTGAAACAATTCTGCCTTGACATTTAAAAAAAGTTATTTCTTTTGTAAGCAACTACAATGATTAGCCCCTCTACAACACCACAAAGGGGACTAATCAGCACATGAGGCAAGATCCCAATTCATGCTGCACAGGTTTTTGGGTACATGTTTAACACTACTGTAAGTAAAAATACAAAATCCATCTGGGCTTGTGACTAAGATCCTGCTCAGTGGCCACTGACAAATGGTTTACTCTGTTTTACTACCAGACAAACTGACCATACCTACTTGGCGCACACTGCTTTTATAATATTTTTCCATAAAGAATACCATGTCAGTCTCTAATAAAATGTTACGTCATAGTGATCCTTCACTGAGGCTCAGTGTCCATCTCTTTTTAACCTGCATTGCAAAGTGAGCATTGACATTGGCCTGAAAAGATTTTTGGGTGGTTAGACTCCCTGTAGCAGTTCAGTACCAGTGATTCCTCACTTGTTGATGATTGGGTAGTGTGTAATACAGTTACTCTCAGTCCTCGGCACACTGACTAGATCAGAAGGAGTTTCAAAGTGTCCATTTTAAACGCAAATCAGAAAAATATTCCCACCCCCAGGCATTAAGACAGAGGACCACTTTTGGACAATATGAACAAACACATGTAGAAAAAGGAATCTGATGCACTTCCCATCAGTAACTCTGCTATGTGAAGTTGACAGCTACTGCACATTAACAAAGAGAGCTATGCACTTCAGCAGGGAGTGACGCACATTTTTATAAACGGTACAGGTCCAAACAAGCACTTTCATCCTAAGCAGCAACTGAAGTGCAAATCTGTGCCAGAAACATCTCTGTGATATGGGATTTACCAGTGCTAAATGCATCATTAGTACTAAGCATGCCTTCCCATCACAAACATAGCTTGTCTCCCTCACCTCTTCCCTGAAGAAGACAGACTCTCTCTCACCACGGGGGAAAAAAAAAATCATTGAAAAGCAAACAGAAAAATTGTCACATCTGTCAATTCTTACATAGTAGACAAAAACACTGTGGTAGTTTTATCATAGAATAAAATTCCAGGAATTTATTGCTGTACGTATGTTTCCTCTATGTAACTTATCTTACAATTGTCAAAGTGCCACCTTCTGGTTTAAAACTGTGTGCAATATTTAACATTCATTTTCTTCCAAAGACCATTTTACAGTGGGTATGTAAAGCAATCCAGCAGCTGTTACAAAATGTTGCCTGAATCTTTTCTCTTAATAGTTTAAGATCTGTATACAAGCTGAATAAAAAGATGCTCAACTGGCAGATCATTCAGTAACTTTAATAAAACATTTTTAGGTGCAAGTTTTGTAATGCTAAAATTTACAACTAAGACAAAAATAAACATTCCCCCCTGTAGTCACAAGCTTTCCATATTTGTAAAGAACAAGGAAGATGGTATGCAAATGTCACACACAACCTGCTTCACTTCGAATAGAAGCAAAGTCAGAAATCATAAGCAAGGAGGCCTAGCAGCCTACAGCCATCAGCCTTTTAAACTTGCAAGTGTGGCAGCGGAAGTCTGTTTACTACCATGATGCTTCTTTTTGGTTGTTTAAATACAAGCATTTTCCCACCCCTCCACTCAGCACATTGTATAAATCTCATTTCCTTTTATTTATTTATCTATCTATCCTTGGTATTATTTACAGGGCTCCTACAGATAAAGTACAAACTAATATGAAATTAATGGTAGTTTGTATCTTCAAATATGCCTCTCATGGCTAAATATAGCAAGCCAATCCAACAGAATGATTTGAAGTTAGGATGATGATTCAGAAGCATGTACAGCTGTAACCCCAGATGTTTTTTCACTGACTGCTGGAGATTCACTTGCTCTGTCATCAACAGGAGCTGCCTTAGAAGCGGGGATAGCAGTATCCAAGGTGAGTGCAGAGATCTGTTCTACACTTACAGTAGTGCTCAGATCAACAGGCAAGCTCCCTACTTGAGTGACAGGGGGGAGCAGATCTGTAGCTGGAGTAGATACGTCTGTGACCAAAGGAAAAGGTGCACGATATTCAAGTGGCATTGAGAGAGGTGTTATTCCAGACAGATTTAAAGGAGGCAAGGAAGGAAGTGGTGGCAAACCTAAAAATAAAAAAGAACAAGCAGCAAATCACACCCAATTTTGCTTACACATTTACCCCCCTCCCCAAACTCCCATGTCATCAGTTTGATCTACTCTAGAACAATGAATCTGTCAAGTCTCTTGGCATCAGACATTCCCCTGATCAGTATGGGATTTCGTATGCCCCTACTGTAATACTTTTCACAAACTTTTTTCCCCAGGACTCAGTTGAAAAAAATTAGTTTATACCCACAACTCAATAGTTACATCTTTGAGTAATGCACTGCAGTCTTGTAGTGGTGGCAGCAGGGGGTGCAGTGACCCAGGACCTGGGGTCTGCAACCCAGTGCTGGATCCCAACCCATGGTTTGAAAACTGCTGCCCTACTAAGTCCAATGAGAACATGACCAAGCCTTTCAAACAGCGGTAACTCAGAAACTGCTAGTTCTAAAGCTTTGTTTTGAAAGCCAAAAAGGATTCCTCACATAGAACATCAAAACAAACAAGGAGTCCTGTGGCACTTAAACACTAACACTTTTATTTATTGCAGGAGGTCTCGGGGGAGAAAATCCCACTTCATCAGATGCTCTGAAGACAAGGGAACATCAACTATTTCTTAAGGAACTTGTGATGGCTTGCTGACATGAACACAGGTAGCTACCAGCCTCCAGACAATGATTTTAATGTATCAACTGGTAACGCTGACTAGATTTTTCCTGAAACTGCCAGTATCAACAGAGATCCCTACTTTGCCTATGCTTCTAATTTTCTGTTTTGCTTGCTCAACGTTTACATTTCAGCAACTGTATTCAGTACCATAAATTCAGAGTTTAGTTTGTATTTTTTGACATTTTACTCCTCAGCCTCGTCTAGCACAGAGAAAATACCAACTGTGCATTTCACTAAAGATCTCCAAAAAGCTATCAATTCCCTCTGATTTTCTGCATAAAGAAATCTCTTTTGAGACTCTTTATGAAACCACACCTCTGACGGAGATCATGTAGAAACAATCCAAACCTAAAACAGGGAGGATTAGATTGGATTATCTTGAGACACGTACCTTGACTGATCAGAAGTTGTCACCAATCAGGGCTCCATTCTACAGCAGCTCCACAACAAAGCCTCAATATGACTGTACCATAGATCATATTACTTCCATAACACCATATATTCATTACTAATTTTAAGTTGTATTCTAAAGTCTTCAGAAACCAATTACTGTAATGCTTAAAGCTGAAGACACTTACCAGGACGTATGATTTCTGGTAATCCAGCACCAGGTATTAACTGTGGGGCAGCTAAATTCAGACTGGGCAGATTGGTCAGGTTAGGAAGTCCAGTTGGCAGTGACATCAGACCTAAAAACCAAAAAATTGATAAAATTATAAACCTCTATTTCAAGGGTTACACATACCCTGTGGAAAAACTGTTTCCAAACAGAACTTATGTGTCACCAGCTCATACTACATTTCCATTTGTAAAGAGAACGACCAAGTTGAAAAGTGAATCTGCTCTTTCAGTCTTAAAATCCTGTGATGGAAAGGGGTTTACATAGATCCAAGAGTTAGGGGCTAGAAAAACTCCAGTTTCCAGCTAATTCTATTTTACTCCAAGGAAAGCAAGATTGTGTAAAAAAAAAATCTTCATTCACTGAATTCTATTAAAGTTCAAAAGTTAACTTAAAAAAATTACAGCTATGGATAAGTTAAATCTTTTTTACTATCGGAGTAGTGGATTATCTTCCATATTAACTAGGATTAGCAATAAAACAACAAATAGAAATAAGGATAAATTATACAAACAGGAAAATCAAGGATAAAACAAATGAGTGCTGGTTAGGAACACAAACAGAAAAGGCTATGTAGGGTTAAAGACAAAAATATACAGAAATAAGGGCTTGTTTAAAAAATTTTTCAAAGTTAAGCAGGAGTTATAAAAGGCAATAAATACAAGTGTGGAATTCACACGGCATGTGCCTGCCACCACTCTGATTGGTGGTACAACCTGTTTCCTCCCTCACTTTGGGGCAAGAATCACCTCTTCCCAAGTGTGTGCAAAGGATTTAGGTTAGTGAGGACTAACCCTGAAGTAAGTGCTATGACATTAATAAAATACTGTACGAGAAGATTCAACAAAAACAAGTTATGATCAACAAGATTTAAAAAGCCTCCAACAGATCTAAAACCATACCAGCCCAAGTAAATAGCTAAGATGAAGAAGTAGGTCAGTAGTAAAATAATGGCAGACTGATTCACAAAGAGTTTATTGGGCTGAAAACTAAGAATAGTGTGAATATTTATCTGGGAAACTTAACCACAAACAGAACCCACCTTTAACTACGTTCAACATCTACGCCTGTAGTAATAAAACTGTAAACCTAAGAAGTAGTAAGCTATTTCCCTGGGGATTTCAAAACCATATTCACTTTGCTCAGAGTTGGCAAGGAAATGTTCACACTTCAATGAGAGCTAAACTTCTCAGTGGTTTGACATTTTAACCTTGCGGTATAGGAATTTAGAATTTCCTGACTTTACCATTGCATGCACATGCTTAGCACTACTGTATTTTCCTACCACATTGGGAAATGTGCTTCCAAGAATTTCAGGTTAATTTTTTTAAAGACTGTTTTAGATCTCTAATATTCAAGTTATATTAGCATGCAAAGTATATTATAATCAATCCTATGTCCTAGGATTCACAACTGTATCCTGGACCAGTTAATAATAAATATATGGAGAAATTCTATGTTAAGACTTGCACTGTCTGCAAACTTACAACACAATGATTCTGTCATACGAGGACTCAATTTTTTTTTTTATTAATCTCAGTGAATAAACCTTACTTTATTCAGAGGGTATGTAGCATGTTTCCAAAATTAATACCTTCTGGAAACTGAGCTATTAAGATTGTACAATATAGAAACTCTAAATGGTTTAGAGATAATAAAATTAACACTAAACATTTTTATAGTAAATTGTCAATGAAATCTTTTAGCAAAATGAATAAGCTACTAAAGTTAGTAACTAAACTAATACAAATGCAAAAATA
This sequence comes from Podocnemis expansa, assembly GCA_007922195.1. NCBI lineage: Eukaryota > Metazoa > Chordata > Testudines > Podocnemididae > Podocnemis > Podocnemis expansa. The sequence goes on along the minus strand of ML681984.1, from coordinate 40,125,358 downwards.
ATTGGCTACCATCCATTGTTCTAGATTTGTAAGCTTAAGACAAACTATGTGGAGAGCATTACTATGAATGCTAACTTAATTCAGTGTAAAAATACACAGTATGTAACTTTAATTTAAGCAGTGTTGCAAATTAGTGCAGTTAAATGGGTCACATATCACAAGATGCTCAAACATAACTGACACAAAAGATAGTGGAACATAGCAATCGCAGGTGACCTCTGAAACCTACTCCATGTATTTGTTTCTCTCCAAAAAGGAGAATCCCACTGGGTTATGGGGTAGCTATTTCCTTCCCTGGCATGGGCTACTTGCTCTCCCCATTCTCTCTGAAATGTAGCTAAGCCAGTCATGCCACATGATTTGTGGTGGGGAGAAACGAAGTCTGCTGAGAGCAAGTTCCAGCTTCATAAGTTATGCAGGGATCATCTACATACTGAAGTGCAGGAGTCCCCTCCGCGTTTGGGTCTTGCAGAAAGTAGTCCTACCCTATTTCCCAGATGTACTGAGAGTTGGCCAAAAAGACCACGATGAAAGATTGATTCAAAGTATGGAGAACTATTAAAAGTTAAATGTATACAGGTTAATTAAGTGATAGCTGAAGAATGGGATTTTACTTGAAAAATATTTTAGGGACATAAATACCAAGAACTATTTAGTTTGGACAAAAGGGTATAATTAAGAATGAGAAGAAGTCAGGAGAGGAAAAGATTGTAGGAAGCATCAGGAAAGGATATCTGACAGTAAGAGTTATTAGGCTGTGAGAAGTCCATTATTTGAGACTGAAATGGACAACACATTACTGGTTATATAGTAGAGATTAATCTTTCATTGCCAGGAAATGAACTAAGTGACTTAGCAATGCATTTCATATTTATTTCCATGTTTTTATTTGTACTATATATACACATGAAGACAGACAGATATACGACATGTGTGCAAATGGGACAAAATTTAGGGACAAAATTAGAAAAAGCAAGGGTCAAAACGAGTTATACCTAGCAAAAAACAAAAAAAGATAGTAAAAGATTCTATAAGCACAGTAGTAGTAAGAGAAAGACAAAGGAACGGGTAGGTCCATTACTTGAACGGAAAAGAAACAGCTAACACAAATGACCTAAAAACGTTAATTGTATCCAAATCCTAATGCAATATTATCAATAAGGGGGAAAGAACACAAAATGGAATACTGAAAGAACAGGTTAAACAATGTTTAGATAAATAGATGATTCCAAGTTGCCACAGTTTGATTAAGTTTATCCCAGGGTACTTAAGGAACTAACTGATCCCATCTTGGAACAATTAGTGATTATCTTTAAGAAATCATGGTAGACAGATGAGGTCCCAGAGAACTGGAGAAGGGTAAACATAATACCTGTCTTTAAAAAGGGAAATGAAGAGGACCTAGAGAATTATAAACTTGTCAGCTTAGCTTCAAAAACTGGAAAGATACCAGAATACAGTAAATAGTTACACAATCAATTTGTGAGCACCTAGAGATAGAGTGATAAGTAACAGTCTACACTGATTTGTCAAGAAAGGAGGGTTTCCTCACTTTTGAAAGGTTATGGTTTCATAACCTTTTGTAACTGTTGGTCTTTGAGATTTGTTACTTGTGTCCATTTTCAGTTAGGTGTGTGCATGCACCACATTCACTGGTTCCCCTAGTGGTATCCATAGAGTTGACTCTCACACACTGCAGCAGCGCACATATGCGCCAGTATATAGGTCGCTGCCAGCTCCCCTCCCTCAGTTCCTTTTTGCTGTAAATTCTGACTGACGGGAAGGAGAGTGGGTTGTGTAAAAGGCACGAACACCACACCTCAAAGAACAACAGTTATGAAAGCAAGTAACCATTCATTCAAGAGCTTGCTTACATCCAGTCTCAATTAGGTGACTTACCAGCAACAGCCCTAGAGGAGGGTAGGAATTCATGGACATGAAGATTGTGACACTGCACTGCCAGAGCTAGTTTTGTCCCAAGCCTGCTGAGTAATGCCACAAATGGGACACAAAAGGTATACACTGAAGACCAGGTACCAGTGCTACAGATGTTCTGGATGGGGACCTTAGCCAGGAAGGCTGTTCAGAACACCTGTGCTTTAGTCAAGCGTGCTGTGAGTGAAACCAGAACTGCAAAGCCCCCTTGTTCATACCAGGCCTGGATGAAACTCTCTGGGATGCCAATGGACAGCCCTTTCCTCTTCTCAGCAACAACAACGAAGAGCTGTATCAATCTGCAGAAAGGCTTGGTCCTATTAATGTAGAAAGCTTCGGCTCTCCTTACATCAAGCATGGAGGCACCTCTCCTCATTGGAGTTGTGGAGATTCAGAAAGAAGACCAGTAGCAAAATAGTCTGGTTGATGTGAAACTGAGATATCACTTTCTGTAGGAAAGCCGGGTATGGCCGTAGTTGGACCTTGTCCTTGGGGAAAAAAAAAAAAACAACACACACAGCAAGAAGGGCTCAAAGGTCAGAGCCCTGATCTCCAAGACTTGCCAATGTGACCGCTACTAAGAAAGTCACCTTCCAGGAGAGGTGCAGAAGAGGAGAGGATGCCGGAAGCTCAAAAGGGTGGAACAATCTGCTTGGAAAGGATCGAGTTATGATCTCACTGAGGAATCAGGTACTGTACAAATGGAAAGAGCCATTCCAGGGCTTTGACGAATCTAGCTGTCATCTCATGAAAAGAGACTGTTCTGCCCTGAACAGGGGGTGAAAAGCCAATGTGGCCACTAGGTATATCCTGACCAATGACATGGCCAAACCTTGTTTCAGATGGAGTAGTAATCCACAATAGACTGGCTAGAAGTATTACAAGACATTCTGTGAAGCACTTCCATTTGGCTAGATCAGACACCCTGGTGGAAGATTTTCCGCTTCTCAACAAGATCTGCTGGACCTGCGCAAAGCAGGATCACCTCTTTTGGCTTAGCCATCATGCATCCATGCTGTTCAATTAAGTAAGACAGAGCTAGAGGAAGCAATTGGCACCAGCCGTGAGAAAGAAGGTCTGACCATGATGGACATGTCCAAAGGCAGGCTATGGATACACTGAGCAGCAACCCAAACCAGCACTGACGCGGCCATGCCAGGGCTAGGAGGACGGCTCATATCCTCTCTCTTGATTTTGAGGACCTTGTCGACTGATGTGGTGGGAAGGCTCATATATGGCAGTTGGACAAAGGCAAAAGCTAAGTGTCAGTCATTGAACTGGCTTTTACTCCTTGCAGAGAGCAGAACTGCTTATATGGCTTGTTCCACCTGTAGACAAATCGATCCACTAGATTGGTATTCAACCTCTTGAAGGTGCAAGGACCACTTGTGGCAAGAGAAAAAGCACCTGCTGAGATGGTCCAACTAGGGTATTTCCTAACCCTGGGAGGAGTACTGCTTCTAGGTCTGGAGTCAGCAGCCAAAAGATAAGAGCCATTTAAACAAATTCCTTCAGTAGCCAAGCGTTTTGAGAGCAGCAATGGTTGTAGCCTCCCGGTAGAGGGTGGGGGGAGCTGGGAGCCAGGCCAGATGCCTGCTGCAGGGTGATGGCAGAAGGGCAGAGCCAGGAGTCCCCCCACCAAGGATCCCTTGGTGGTGGTGGTGGGGTAAGCCTGGAGCCTGGCATGGCTGGAACCAGGAATAGGTCACACGCCAGGGGCCAGGACCTGAAGACACAAAGGAGAAAGCCAAAGAGCCACATGAGGCTCTGGAGCTGTAGGTTGTAGACCCCTGTTCTAGGTGAATACTGTGCACTATGCAGAAGCTCCACAGATAAAGGACTGGGGACCTAGACACCCTCCCCACCCCCATTAATATAGTACATTGAGGCTGTACAGTCCATGAAAACCACAGTGCCAGAAACTTGAGGCAGGAGCACTTCACATGCCAGTCAGGTTGCCCTAGCTTTCCAATGCTGATATGCAGGCCCAGTTCATCCTCACTCCAGAGGCGCTAGGTCTGAGGGTACACAGATGAGCACAAACACCCTCTGCCCCCATCTGTGATGTCAGATATAAGCAACAAATATAACTGCAGAGCCATGAAGGATACCCTTCTCATCACATGATGCAGCTTTGTCCATGATTGGGGAGCAAGTATCAGTGCAGGGACCATAAGGACTATATCCAAATGATGCCTGGATGGGAAATACACTGTCACCGTTCACATTCGTAGAGATTTGAGGTGTAGCCTGGTGTTCTGGACTACATAAAGTGCACGTTGCCATGTGACCCAGCAACCTGAGGCATACCCTTGCTGTGGTGATAGGGTGGGCTGACACTTGGGCTATGATTTCCAATATGGTTAGAAACCCGGCTTCTGCTAGGAGCACTCTGGCTTGGGTGTAGTCTAGGATTACTCCAACAAACTATCTTCTGGACCACTACAAGCACTGTCTTTTGTTTATCAACAGACCCAGTGCTTAGCAGGTGACCTGGACAACCACCATGCTGTGTCTGACTTGCATTCTTTGGCAACCCCTGATGTGTCAGTCATCTAGGTAAGGGAAGATCCGTATGCCATGCTGCCACCACCGCTATGGATTTTCTGTATATGTGCAGTACAGGTTGACAGGCCAAAGTGGAACACTGCAAACTGATAGTTCTGCTTGCCACCCATGAAGCTGAGAGAAGATGGAGATATGGAAATAAGCATCCCTTAAATCAAGGGCAGCACATTAGTCTCCAGGATTCAGAGAGGGAGTGATGGAGGCTAGAGAGACCATGTGGAACTTAAACTTCTTGAGTTATTTGTTAAGGCCTCATAAATCCAGGATGGTCTCAGGCCTCCTTTTGCCCTTGAGATTAGAAAGTAACAGGAATAAACCCTTTACCACAGCTCCCACCTGCAAGAGGGCTTGTACATTCTGGGTGAGGAGCTGCTCCTTAGAAGGGTCCCAGAAGAGGGATGGGGATGGGTGTGTGGGAGTGAGGTAAACTGAAGGGTATACTCACTTCCATGTTATGGTAGCCCAGGATGGAAGGAATGAGTAAGGTGATCTGAATACAATGGGGAGTTTGGATCCTGAGAAATGGCTGGTGGCTTGCCCTCAGTTGCACTTTCAAAAAGTGGTTTCCCCTAGGGTGATAACGACTTGAGCTAGAGATTCAGGAGGGCCCACCTGGGACATGCCCTTGCAGCTTTTATATCCTCATTTCTTCTTCCTGTAGGTTCCCTCTAGGCTGGCCCCCAAACCTATGCAGTTGCTGAGGCTTGAAGTACCTTCTCGTGGGGAATGGAGTGTGCAGTCCCAGGGATTGTAACGTAGGCCTGGAGTCCTTCAGCCCATGCAGCCTAGAGTCCACTGGTTTGTGAACAGGGCTGGCCCCATCAAGGTCCTGGATGGCTTGCTGGACCTCCAGTGAAAGGCGTGATGACTGGAGCCATTAAGTTCTTACTGACACACCAGATGCCATGTTTTTGGCGGCCAAGCCTACCACATCTGAAGCTATCTGAAGGGAAGCCCTGGTTCCCTCTTCCCCTTTCTCCAAGGCCACCTCAAATTCCTTCTTGGAGGTTTGTAGCTGTGAGCCTGAAAACTTCTCCAACAGTGCCAAATATTAAAATCATATCTTCTTAGTTGGTTGGAAAGACGTAACTGCAGGCTTGCCCCGCTTTAGCATGAGCGGATGGATTAGATCAGTGGTTCCCAACCTGCGGTAAGCTTTTCTCCTTAAAAGATTCAGCTTTTTCATATCTTTATTTTCCTGCTTGTCTTTCCGTGTCTTTTGATGGCTGGTGTTACTATCACTCACACTGTACGAATTGGAGGATTTTGAGATATTTGGGTGCTCAGTCCTTTTCTAATGCTGGTTTGGACAGACTGCGTCGTTTAGACTAGTCCTTGGTCCTCTTTTACACAATACTAGCAAGACATGAATTAACATAGTTAAAAAACTTAAATGAAACATCAGGATGATCACATGTCCTTTGTCCTTCCTCATTCCATCTCCTTTCTGGATGTCAGCCTGATTGGTCACATCACATCTAAAATTACACTGTAAAATGTTCAGGGTATGGACCATACCTACCCCCTCACCTGTAATGGGTCTAGCATAATTGTAAGTGCCAAAGAAAAAATTATATTCTATGTGAACAGCAACAATGATTAATCTGCATACAGAATCACAGAAACGTATGGCTGGAAGGGATGTCAAGATGTTATGTAATCCAGTGGTTCCCAACCTTTTTCATGCTGCGGACCCCTTTTTAACAAAAAAATTCTTCCCCCTGACTGATTATGTAATCCAGCCCATGCCACTCTGGCAGTGCTGCTGAGACAGGTGGCACGCGGCTCTGCTGCCACCATGGTCCACGCCATTGGGGAGCTGAGCTGTGGCAGCTATGGTTCCCTGCCCTTGCCCCTCCCAGGGAGCCGCCATGGCCTCATCCCCCTACCTGGATCCAGCCGCGGGCAGGGAGAGGCAGCCCTGGCAGGGTGTATCGGGGTTGCAGCTGGGTTCCGGCCCCGGCAGAGAGAGGCTCCACAGACCCCCTGCAACATGTCCGCGGACCCCAGGTTGGGAACCACTAATCTAATCCATCTGCTCATGTTAAAGCAGGGCAAAGTAAACTTAGATCATCCCTGACAGGTGTTTGCCCAACCTGCTCTTAAAAACCTCCAACAACAGGAATCCCACAGCCTCCTTTAGTAACCTATTCCAGTACTTAACTGTCCCTAGAACAGCACTACACTTTAACGCTGGTAAAACACATTATGACAATGAAAAGGACAAATTACTTCTGTATTACAGTTAGACAAAGTAACAGAAACTGACATAGCATGGATCCACTAGTTTTCTTTGTAACGGGGCCAAAAAAGACAAACATCCTCTTTTTCCCTGTTATTTTATATTATCTGGACTTATCTTGTTCTTAAAATATTAAGAGTTTTCTCAAATTCTCACTACTCACCTGGTAATGTAGTTGCTGGGTTAACTGGTGGCACTGAACTGAGGGACTGATTTACTTGTGGTGGCAATAACGGAATTGTTGGGACACCTAATAAAATATACATTAAAGAACATACACATCATTTCAAATATAATTTCCAAGCATGCACCATTCCAACCCTCTTCCTCACACAGTATCTCCAAGAAGATCTTACAGTGGATTCAATGTTTGCCTTATACGAAGATTCATATTACAGATGCAGAAAATATTTTATTGCACAACATTTTATGCCATGTTTATGAGAAGGTTTTACTATCAGTAACTTTGAATCTGGCTGGGGTACAAGAGTTGGAGAGACTCACAATAGATGTCAAAAGTATATTTTACTATTTGGCTATGATGTGAAATATACTAAGCCCAGGCTTTTGGGAGCAGCAAAGAAGTGACCGCTGGAAATCATATGTAGTTCTTACAAACATGTTTTCTTTTTGTGTCATTAACAAATCCATCTTTCAGAATTACAGAAGTCAATAAACTGTCAATGCTTTTCATAAATGAGTTATTTTTATACTTACCTGTACTGAGAACACTACTGACAGTAGGAGTGGTTGAACTAAGGGAAAACCCTGACAAACCCTGTTCAATTCCTGTCGTTCCAGGTGGTAACGTGGATGGGGGATTAACTGAAGACAGCTGAACCTTATGAAAAATGAGAAGTCACTGTTAGTAATTTTGTTTTCATTGGACTTCATAAAAGTGAAAGCATAAATGTTAATTTCCTTTACAGTCATGGTTTTATCAAGTCGAAGAAGAGATTACAATTTACCTCTGTAAAGCCATCTTTGAGTGGAGTGATGGGTGCATTATGCAACTGTTGAGGGAGAGAGATTTTCTTTCCTTCTTCAAATGGACGTGTAGGTATCCGATGTAAATACCCATAACCAATGCCACAACCTAGGCTTTTAAATTATGAACATTTAAAAGGTTAGACAGACAGACTAATCTGATCTTGGTACATGCTTAAGCCACCACCACCATATACCCTACACCAAACAGCATAGAACAATCTTATTTAACGTGAAAAGGACTCAGTTCTCATACAGGAATAGTATCTTAATTACAGTAACACACAGATATATGTCCATTAGTATGCAGACACTCACAGAAGACACTTGTTAGATTAGTCCATGACCCTGCCACTACGGATTGTCTACCATACAGTATTCTTTCTAAGGGATTCTTTTGAATAATCCAGTTTTAAGTAACAACTAATGAGGCTTCTATAACTTCCTTCAGAGGAAGTATTTACAGTATACCACAGGCAAATATCTATCAGAGAAAACAGCCAATTACCTGCAAATGGCTCAAGATGTCATAATGATGCTAAAGGTAGAACTAAAACTTTGTAAATCATGATGTGCTCTGTATTACAGCAAAAAGTATGGAAGTATTCAATGTCATTTTTCTGGGGAGAGAAATATCCTCCCTCACCAATTACATTTATTTGAACTTCTATAGCTCCTTTCAGCCATTAGTATCACTACGCTATACAACAGGTGTTCAAAAAACTAAACATTAGCTAGGCCTCAACCACACCCTTGTAAAACACATTTACAGATGTGGGACATAAGAACTTAAATTACCTGCCAAAATTCAGAGTAATCCAGAGGTACAGCTGAAAATACAACCCAAGTACATCAGTTGCAGTCTCCTGTTCTAGCTGCCACACAATGCTTTAGCATACTGTACAGTATTAACATTAAGATTTCAAGTTGAATGCACTAAGCTGGGGTGGCCAAACTCACTGATTTACCTCCCTGCAGGGCAGAACCATCTTGCTCTGCCATAGGGCAGAAGCTCCAGATTCCAGACTGGTAGGCAGAGAGTTGGGGGGGGGGGGGGGGGAAATCATAGGGGTCTCCACAAGCCACACGTGGCTCACATGCCAGTTTGGCTACCCTAGCACTAAGCATTCATACAATTTTATGATTTTTTCAACCAGCTAATTTGAGTCTAATAACAAACTCCACAGGTCCTCTTACAAACTAATTGTATGTGAATCCCTAGCATACAGTTTCTTATTAAGGTAATACCCTTTAGCGCAGGAATTAACTTTTCCTCTGTTTCTACTGCATCAAGCACAGTGGTGCCCTAGTAATTCTGAATGAGTGAGGTGCTGCGGCAAAACTCCACCATTTTGTACGTGAAATTTGCTTACCTGCCTTCTCCACCCCATGCAGAATTTGGGGTAATCACCACCTCTCGACAATTATCTGTGTCTGTGTTGTACACATAAAGTTTTAATGGTTTTCCTTCATGTGTTTCAATAAGGGAGAACAGATCTTCAGACTGAGAAAACAGGAACATTACAAATTCGTCAATTTTTTAAAATAGTATTTTAATTTTAGGATCTAAAACAATGGAAACTAGCATCTCATAGGCTCCAGCGCAGAACTGGCACCTCTGAGGTGTTTATTACTGGAACCTTAGCATATATAACAAATTTCTACATCCTCTACAGATAAACTAAGCTGAGATGACAAACTACATTAGGGATGATAGCTCAGATTTCAAATCAAAGTAAAAAATGGAAATTTTACTACCTGTTTAATGATTAATAAATCTTAAATTATTTTTTAAAGGTGTAAAGGAATTCTATCTTGTTATATGAAGGTATTTTAATAGCATTTTTTTAACTGCTAGAATTATATTCATATACTTGGAAATAGAGTTGCAGGGCCTGAACTCCTCCCACTAAGTGGCAAAGTACTTATGTTAGCACAGGATACTGAGAAATCTGGGGTTAATATTAATACGGCCCTGGTACTCTGCTTCTTTGTAAATGAAATTCAAAGTCATAATACCTCATTCATGACTGTATCTGCTCCGATGACATAATCGCTATGTGGTCTAAGACCTGCTAATGCAGCAGGAGAATTTGGTTCGACTTCCTAGTTTCAAGATAAAAATTTTAAAAAAAATTAAATGTCTTCAAAGTATTAGTAAAAACAGCAATAAGCTCTTTCCCAAACTTTGAGTTTAAAGAAATTCATACACCTAACATAAAATGTGCCAAATACATATTCCACACATAGTAAGTCCCATTTTAAAAAGACACTGTAAGACATTCAAAATTCCTATTACATCAGCACATATACAAATATAAGATTTGATAATCTAAGCCCACAGACACCTGGATCTGTTTTGTTACTGTTTTCCCTTGCTTTGACTTGTCTTCAAGATGTGGGTGGTGGTAAAGAGACTTCAATATTTATTCAATAATGAATATTAACTATTCTAATGTATTCTTACAATGTTAGATCATTACAAACTTGGTTGCACCTTTATTGCCTTTTTGGATATAGCTTCAACTATGTTATGCTAGGATACCTGAGAAAATTTTACAAGATACAAGCCAAGTGAGATAACAAGCTTACAACCATTGGATGGCAGCCTGACATTCTGTGCTATTTACTTTTGCTTTGTGAACTAAAGGATGTGTATAGGTGTTAAGTGATATTTGTGTGTTGCATGGAATATTCCACAGATGTCTTTGAATTTAAATAGTAATTGCTGCAACTAAAAAACACCATTAACCTGAGAAGGCAAACCTTACCACAGAGAAGGATGTTTGGTGCAAAGTATCAATTGGCAAAGAAATCTTTAAATCACTAACAAGAGAGCTTGCAAATATTTGGTCCTGACTTCAACATGGTGTTAAGAGCTAAACAAAACCACAAAAAAACACACAAAAAAAATCCCAAAACAGCCTCCCCCGCAAAAAAAGCAACACCCCCCACCCAAAAAACCACAAAAAATAAAGCTGCAAACAAGATATGAATAAGGATGTGCTATCAGAACTATAAACTAGGAATAAAGTGGATTTCTTCCACAAACACCAACATTTTTGTGTTTTAAATACTGAGGAGTATTTATGGGTGTGAAATATTTTACAGAAAATGTTAGTTATTTAAAGATATGCGAAGATAAAAAAAATCTTGTAATTTCTTAGATAGTTAAAAAATGCATGAGCCTTTCAGATGACTATTCAAATATTTTGTCTAAAGTAAGCATGTAATGCCACAACTTCCCAATGCAGTTGCTATGTGAATAGGAAATAGTCGCAGACCAACATAACAAGGTCAATTAACGCTAAATTAATTACTATGCCAGAAACCATTTTAGAAGAGAAATTTATATAGGTGGAGAATGAATTAATTACTGGTAATATTTCAGCAACTCCTCGCCAAACAAGAATTGCCACCTGAAAGGCTGTGAAGAAAGAACAGCAACTTAGTAACTTCTGGTTTTGATATCTTTTATTAGATCGGCTTCTGTTGGTGGCAAAAGAGAAGCTTTTGTGCTTACACAGGAACAAAGATGAAGAACAGCTCCATGGAAGCTTGAAAGTTTAAAAGACTAGAATGGTGCTACATATTCATTAATGAGACTCCATATTCAAGAGCAAAAGGTGTCAACAAAAGCAACTCATGGAGGCCCTGATAAATACACAAAGGATAACTGAATATTTTAGTCCAACCCAGCCCTAAAAAGGTGCATCGTGGCCTCAAGTAAAATTATGACAGGAGGAAGAGACAAAACTTTCTCTCCTCTTGTCTCTCTCTCTCACACACACACACACACACACACACACCCCCCCTTGCCTCTACAAGCAAGCTGCCAGAGTAGGTAAGACGAATAAAAAAGAAGCCTAATGAAAATCCAACACAATGACAACCTCCCTGGGATGTTGGCTGTATTAGGGAGACCACTTATGATGGTATTTAACAGCAGCATTTCAAGAGTTATAATAATTTGTATGAGACAGGCCATGTCAGGTATTTTTAGAAAGGTTATAATTTGCTAAAGACAATATTGTTTGTGTGTCACATTTGTACTGGTAGTTATGGGTATGTCTGATGGATCTATATTTCAACCTGTGATTTCTGCAGCACTATCCTGCTTACTGGCCCATTAAAAACCTCCCACACAATGGGCCCTCGGAGAGAAGCCAAGGCTATACTTGATGAGTCACCAGGACATGCAAGAACATACCCTATGGACAGAAACACTGACTCTGGCTTTTCCATGCCATGTGCTGCTGAGGCCTTGTATTCGGAACAAGACACATAGCAGACAAACCACAATAAAAGGGAGCTGCACAACATAACGTCTTCATTCAGCCTTCACCTACCTCTGCATCAACTCATCTACAACTGAAGCCATGAAACAAAGAACTTAAACCCATTCAGGTACTGGATGTACACCAGAGGGTCTATACAAGCCTGCAAATTCCACAATCCTAGTGAAAACCTCAAATATTTGGACTTTCAAATAATTTGTATATTACTGTGTTAATCATTTAACATTTTTCATAACATCTGTTTCTTTCCTTTTATAAATAAACCTTTCATTTTAGTTACTAAGGGATTGACTAGCAATTCCATATTTTGGTAAGATCCAGACTTAAAACGATTTGGTAATGTGGCCAACTCTTTGGACCCTGGGAATCTTTTTGGTAAAGATCACAGTTTTAAATAACTTCTCTACTGGATCTAGTGGCTGATTGGCAGCCTGAGACTGAAATACAGTAAAGAGGACTGCATGAATTTTGTTTCAGCTTCTTCATAACCAGTGTGGGGAATCAGAGGGAGTGTTTGTAGCTGGTTGGGAAGACTGATTCAGTGTCACCAACCAGTGCTGAGAGAATCTGCTCTCCTTTTGCAGCCTGTCCTGATCTTGACATTTTTCAGGTGGTTTACCCTAGGCACAGATTGGTCACACTCTCCAAGACTTCAACAAGGAAGTCAACGCACTGCTGAAGGCTTAGATTTAAAAGTTTTGTAATAATTTTACTGAGTTATTGAAATGCTATTGCAAATTAAGATGGTAACAATTTCTCCTGTCAATCCAATAGTTTAGAGTAGACCATGTGTTCCAGACCAAGAGCTAAATTTCAGTATACAGAGTTTTAATCCTGATTTAAGACTATTATTCATTAGTTGACAACTCCTTAAAATAACTTCTTCCCAGTAACAGAAGTAAACATGTTGACTTCCTAGAATTTGGTTAAGATTGGGTACTTTGGCCACTTATAAATTGTTAGATGTTATTAATAGCCAGATAGTAACCAACAGCTCTTAAGAAAACTTTTTTGCCCATTTACAAACATCTGCAGTAGTTTAAAAATATACTAAGACTGGACTCCCAATAATCCAGGGACATAGTATTTTGGTCTTAACCTCCAAATCAAAAAGCTCCCCAAAAGTAGTTTTTGTTCAAAGATGTTATCTTTGCATCAGCTTTCCCTAGACAGGCATCAAAAGAGAACAGAAATAACTGTTTATGATTCATTCATGTCTTGCTTGTGTTTTGTTTAATCACACACTCATAGAATCACAGGGTTAGAAGGGACCTCATGAGGTCATCTAGCCTAACCCCCTGCAAAAAAAAAAAAAAAAAAAAGCAGGACCACTCATTAAATCATCTGAGCCAGGGTTTTGTCTAAACGAGCCTTAAATATCTCCAAAGATGGAGATTCCACCATCTCCCTAGGTAACCCATTCCAATGCTTCACCACCCTTTTAGTAAGAAAGTTTTCCCTAATATCCAATCTCGACCTCCCCAGCTGCAACTTGAAACCGTTACTCCTTGTTCTGTCCTCTGTTACTACTGAGGACAGCCAAGCTCCATCCTCCTTGGAGCATCCCTTCAGGTAGCTGAAGGTTACTATCAAATCCCTCCTCAGTCTTCTCTTCTGCAGCCTAAATAAGCCTAGTTCCTTCAGTCTCTCTTCGTAAGTCTTGTGCTCTAGCCCCTTGATCATTTTTGTTCCCTCTGCTGGACTATTTCTAATTTGTCCATGTCCTTTTTGTAGTGGGGTGCCCAAAACTGGACCAAGTATTCCAGATGCAGCCTCACCAGTGCCAAATATAGGGGAACAATCACATCCCTCAATCTACTGCAACACTTCTTCTGATACAGCCCAATATGCCATTGGCCTTTTTCGCAGCAAGAGCACATTGTTCATTCATATCCAGCTTCCCATTCACCATAACTCCCAGGTCCTTTCCTATAGTGCTGCTACTTAGCTGATCATTCCCTAGCCTGTAGCAGGGTTCTTCCATCCCAAGTGCAGGACTTCGCACTTATCCTTGCTGAACCTCATGAGATTTCTATTGACCCACTGCTCCAATTTGTCTAGGTCTCCCTGAATCCTGTCTCTGCCCTCCAGCATGTCTACCGTTCCCCCCACCTTGGTGTCATCTACAAATTTACTGAGTGTGCAGTCTATCCCATCATCCAGATCATTAATGAAAATGTTGAACAGAACTGGCCACAGAACCAACCCCTGGGACACACCACTCGTTACTGGTTGCCAACTAGACATGGAGCCATTGATTCCTACTTGCTGAAACCGTTGATCTTGCCAGTTTTCTATCCACCTTACTGTCCAGGCATCCAACCCATACTTCCTTAACTTGCTGATGAGACTGCTGCAGGAACCATATCAAAAGTCTTGCTAAAGTCAAGGTATCTCATACCAACGGCTCTTCCCGCATCCACAAATCCAGGCATCTCATCATAAAAGGCAATGAGGTTGGTCAGGCATGATTCACCCTTGATGAATCCATTCTGACTACTCCTGATCACTCTGATGTTTCTTTCCCTTTCTTTAATAAACCAATGATATAGTAGATCACACATTTAATATGAACAAACAAGGAGTCCTGTGGCAATTAAAGACTAACAGTGCCACAAGGACTCCTTGTTTGTTTTACTGAACTAGACTAACAGGGCTGCCCCCTTTGGATCTTGGCCACATATTTAATGAGTCAATTTGATGCAGTTGTGAAGAAAGCTAATAGTCTAGGATGTATTAACAGGAAAACTAATGTCACATGTAAGACATGGGGGATAACCATCCTAATCTACACAGCCCTCGTGAGGGCTCAGGTGGAGAGACCTGTATCTAGTTTGGGCACCACTTTTTAAGAAGGATGTGAACAAACTGGAGAGATTCCAGAGGAGTGCTACAAAATTATAAAAAGATTAAAGAACTTGACCTACAAAGAAAGGTTAAAAATGCAGGGCACATTTAGTCTAGAGAAAAGGAGGCACAGGGAAGCCCTCATAACTGTCTCAAAATATCTGTTAATGGCTGTTATAAGGAAGATTGTGATCTACTGTTCTCCTGGTCTACTGAAGGAAGTGTTGTTAATTAGGTGGATGGTCAGCGGGTTATTAGTTAGTGGCTGCATGCGTGAGCTCCCCATATGTGGGCTACCCTGGTTTGCATGATTAACTGAGACACCTCTTCATGACTGAATGAACTGATAACTATGAATCTCCTGAGATCAAAGGCACTTAGCTAGGTTTATTGCAAAGAAGCATGATGAAAAGGAAATTACGAGTATATTTTGTGTGTGCGTGCTTTGATGCAATGGAATGGCACAATTTGACAGCAGGGTTGGCTGCTATTTTTTAGGCTTTATGTATTTTTATGGATAGCTTTTAATTTGCTTTCTGTTAAGCAGATACTTTTTAGCGGTGTTTAGTTTTATTTATTTATTACTTGTCACTCAAGAGCTACCCTTCACAGGAGCATATTTGTAAGTTATTTTCAGCTAAAAATAATAAGTTGTAGATAAAGAAATCTTGAAAAGATTTGACGTACCAACACATGCCATACATTTTCGTTGGCTCCATCAAAGCTGCAGAAACGAATACTGACTCCCAGCAAGCCCTGTCCACCCCACATATTACTGGGAGTTACTGATGTTTCTCTCAGGTCCAGTGTTTTGCTACTGTACACCAGCATTTTCACAGGCTTTTCAACATTTGCTTTCAACAGGTCCTTGAGCGTGTCATTGTCCTTATTCTGAAAGAACACGCATAAATCACTTTAGTATAGTTTATGGTGTTTAACAAAAGAAGCATTCAATTTTAGAGCACCAACTTTCAAAGATCATAGAGAGAACACAGAAATTAGGAATTATTTATTGGATTTCTCCACAATTGTTTCCATATTACCAACTTTCAATTCCTTGGGGTTTCCTGCCAAGTAATTTCCGTAACTTCTAAACTCACAGAAATATACCTCAAGCATGGTCTTGACTTTTAAATACAAAAATTACTCACACATAAGCTACTGGAAGTTAAAGAAATTAACTCTTTGTGTAGTAGGAATTTGGAATTGGTAAGCAATGATCTGTGCTATGAAATACATAAACTTATCATGGTGAGTAAGTATTACCATATATACTCACGTACAAGCCAAGTTTTTTGAGACTGAAAATCCCCTTTAAAAAGGAGACACTGCTTATACACAGCTCAGGCCAGCAAAGCAGTCCCAGTCCAGTTTTTAAATCTCTTGCCCTGAGCAGGAGCCCCAAGGTGTGGCTGGAGCAGCCACGTTGGGGAGTCAACCCAGAGCCCCAGTGTGTGTCCTAGCCACCAGAGCGGCAGCATGGGGGCGGGTGTCGGGGGAATATGGCGGCACGGGGTTGGGAGGTTAGGGGCCTGAGGGGACCTTGGCTTATCTGTGGTCACCCATTTTTCCTGTTTTGGGGGCTCAGAACTGGGGGCTCAGCTTACGCACGGACTGGTTTATCTGTGAGTATATACGGTAAGCTTCCAGCTATTTCTTATACAAGTCTTTACGTGTAGGATTAAAGTGCTGAATAGCAAACATAACATGAGTAATTGGGGCATTCAACACAGCATGTAAACTTACCTTCTGTTAGACATCCAGAATGATAGCTTCTTTCGGACTTGTGAAAGTAAGCCAACTTTTAAAAAAGACATTTTCTGGATAAACTAATGTTGCTATAGGACAGCAATATTGAGACAGGCTTGCAAGATGCCAAGTGGCTCTTTAATAGGTCTCTTGTGATTCTTTGCAGCACATGATATTAAAAAACTGATTTAATTAACAACCAATCAGGATGCTTTTAATATATTAACCAACTGTAACTGAGAAAATAATATTTGGTCAGTCATTTTGCCATCAGAATACATATGGGAGAAAGTACTTCCTTTGTAATACTGTTTCATATATATAGTAGCATAGTAAATGAAACATTTTTTTGAGCTACACTGATTACTAATTTGGCTCCTGAATCACTGATGTCTGAATATCACTGCTATAGGATCTGAAACAGTTCAAGTAAATGTATATTAATTTGTTTATTCAGAAACCAAATAGGACACATTACTGACATTAAATCTAGCTCCAGTAAGTACTTAAATCCCTAGAAGCCAAAATGACTTGGCTTAAAACGTAATTGTCCCTAATCCTTTTGGGGAAAAAAGGGGTTACATGTCTAACAAAAGCATCTTGCAAATAAAAATTCAGTACCCAAAACTTAACCCTTCTAGATGTAAACAATAATCCAAATATGCAAAGTAACCATTTCAGACATTTTAAGTTTCAAGGCTGAAAAATGTTCGCATTTACAATACAATGTTAGCATATTATGTCCATTTCCAAAATGGAAGGCTTGTGATTCAGAAAACTTTCAGAATGATATTTCCAGTTAACTTTGACTTTAAGTGCCTATTTTCTTTGCTTGCATTGGACCTATGTAAAAATCAACCAGAACTGCAGTTCAATCCTAGATATTCTTTGTTATTTTTCCCCTAGGCCCGGAAGTCTTCTGCACTGGGGAAAGCCTGTGCAGTTGCTGTTACACTGTCCTG
This sequence comes from Podocnemis expansa, assembly GCA_007922195.1. NCBI lineage: Eukaryota > Metazoa > Chordata > Testudines > Podocnemididae > Podocnemis > Podocnemis expansa. Next base: position 40,107,770 of record ML681984.1, on the reverse strand, counting down.
TATTACATACCCTGGAAGATAAGGCAGACATGATAGAGCCACCTCTCTCCTTTAAAAAGCCCAGATTTTCAGTCAACTGCTATCTCAAAGTCAGAGAGGAGCACCTGTGCATTTCTTCTTTAATTATGGCAGCAGCACCAAAGCAGTGTACAAGATCCACTTCAGACACTGTAGAATGCAGAAGATTTTTTTTCCTTCCACAGGACTTACTACCATGTCTGGCCAAGTGGCCTGTACCACAAGGGAGATGTCACAATTGAATCATGGATCTGGAAAAGTGACTTCAGGGAGACCAAGTATTCCCATTTTCCACCTAGTTAAAACTCTGCTCTGGAAACAGAAACCCCATGTCTGAGGAGTAGATGTGGCCAGACCCTCCTCCTCTGCCTTGCTAAAATCCAATCTTAAAGGCACTCTAATGTGTGTTTCATCCACTCTTGTCCCTCCAGAAGATTTGCGCTCAATTAGAATGGGAAAGGGAAGACAGACAGTTGGATCTTACATTCTCCTTCATTTCTGTTTTATAACACTTGCATATCAAAATACCAAAGTCTTGCAGTTTAACTCAAGGTGGATAAAAATCATCATATTCAAAATTTTAAAAAACTAAAAAACCCCCACAAACCCCCCAGATTTCTTCAATCACTATTTTCTAGCATACAAAATGTACAATTAATAGGAATGTGAAATAAAGAAGCTGTATAGTTGCTTAAATAAATCATTATTTATATATCATTATTGTGTACCCTCCTAGGTAGCACAAAGATGTACTAAATCCAGTTAAAAGACACTATTTAGCTGAAAATCAACAATGTTTCAATTGTTACATCAAACAAAAAGAAAGGACCTTTCTTTAGAAAATAACTGAAGTGCAAATGGGTGGTTTAAAATTAGTTTTTTCCACTTGGTGATTTAAGTTAATCCACACTAGTTTTGATCAAGAGAAATACTGTTCTCCAGTTTTAGTTTGGCTGAAAGTCCAGCTAAGTGATTTGAAACTGGCTTTTCAAGAATTTAGATTTGCCGATTTAGATAAAACAAAACAAAAAGTAAAAGGAGAACTCACAGTTTAGCACAAACAGATTCTCATCACAAAAACCTACTGCTTACATACGACTAGAGTAGACTGTTACAAGAGGCAATGAGCTTACCAGTCTTGAACCATTAATAGAAACAATAAAATCAAAAAATGGCTCCAGTCCAGCTCTATGTCCTGGTGAGTTTTCTTGTACCTATAAAAAGAAAATTATAACAGAGGGCAATTTAGTGGGAAAATGCTACTGTATGGGCATTAAAATTTGCATCTTACAACAATTAACTTCTACTCTTGCCAACTATATAATTTTAGAAACCATTGATATGTGCATTGATACAATTCTCGTAACACTCAAGTGCAGTAATTGAGTCTCAGAACTTGTACTGTCTTAAAATAGCTTGCTGGAAAAAAATCTGTCTGAACAAAATACATCAATTTGTTGGGAAATCAGTTACATAAAATAACAGTAGCTACTATTCGCAGTAGGGATTTAAAATATTAAACAGATAAATGGTTAACCCAGAAGCATTGAATCTTCCCATTTACAAATTGTGTTAACTGTTTAACCATTCACTGCACAGGAGTGGGGGCCAATACACATGTGGGGAAGGGTGAGCCAGGATGGAATGCTGCAGGGAGATAAGGTGGCAAGGCGGGGACAGATATTCTTGCACATATACTGGAGACAGCCCAGTGGCAGCCCTATGATTTGATTTCAGTATTTCCTGCCAATGACAGTTTGAGCAGCAGTGACCTGGGCAGTAGTGGCTGAGGTGTGCCTGGTCTAAAGGGTTGTGTGGGGGGTGGAGGGAGTCCCCAGTCCTGAGGTAGGGCCAGGAATGTGAGAGGGTGCAGATGGGCTGGGGATGGGGGCGGTAAGCAGGACGCAGAAGTGACTTATTCTACCCTCCTGTGGGCTAGGAAGCAGCATGGTTTATCTCAGTGATCTAGAAGTACAAAATTCAGAGTAAAAATAATGGTAAGTATCAAAGCGTATGGAAAATCATAATTTAAAAAACTGAAGTAAAGACATCAAATTTTTAAAAACTGAAATTTGAAAATCACAACCTATATAAAAACTTATTTTTGCTACAATTATTAATCATTTAAATAAAAATGCTGTATCGGTATGCTCTCCCAATTTTAATGAGTTACATTATCTAAAAAATTTTTTAAAAAATCAGAGAAAACATCACAAATTTTAGAAGACAATTCAAGCTTTAAAAATGTCAGTGTCATGTACTGCTTTACGTTGCTATTATTTTGAGTCTTTATAAAGAAATGCTGATATTCACATTTTTTGAAGAAAAGCTTTTGCCTTAGTTACTTTTGGGTTCAATTTAGCTAGCAGGTGCAGAGAGAATAACCATATGGATTAGTTCATTCAAAGTTAAGTTGCCAATTGGGAGCTGAAAAAGCAGGAAGCTTTTTCCTATATAAGCAAGGAGTCTCGTGGCACTTAAAGACTAACAGATTTATCTATCACATAAGCTTTCATGGGAGAAAATCCCACTTCATCAGATGCTTTGAAGAGGGGGAACTTACAGAATGGGATGAAAGTAAATGCAGGGGAGTGTAAGACATCTGATCAGGTCATACTGAAACAGCAAATCAGAGCATTTGTAAGGATTCAAACTCTAGGAAACAGAACACAGAGGCAGGCTGAAGTCAATATACCTGTTAGAATGTGAAATTATATATAATGTGCTTTCACACAATCTAATCTGCGTATTAAATCATCTGATGAAGTTGGATTTTCTCCCATGAAAGCTCACACGAAAAATCTGCTAGTCTCTAAGTGTCACAAGACTCCTTGCTTTTTTTGCTTTACTAGACTAACATGGCTGCCCCTTCAGAAACTTTTTCCAATATACTGATAAGAATCAGATGGTAAAGGGATGAGCTCTTCTAACTCTAAATATTAGAAGAACATGATGTCATTTTATAAGGTATTTTGGCACCCAACATTACAAACAGATGCCTAGTGGGATTTTTAAAAGTTCCTAAGCCAGTTAGGTGCCTAATTCTCATGATCTCATTCATTGATGTAACCATTAAACTACAGAATCATAGATTATTCGGGCTGGAAGGGACCTCATGAGGTCATCTAGTTCAACACCTGCTAATAAAAAGGACTACTCCCACTAAATTATCCCAGTCAGGGTTTTATCCAACCAGGTCTTAAAAAGTTCCCAAAGAAGGAGATTCCACTGCCTCCCTAGGTAACCCATTCCAGTTCTTCACCAGTCTCCTAGTGAGAAAGTTTTTCCTAATATCCAACCTCGACTGCCCCAGCTGCAACTTGAAACCATTGCTCCTTGTTCTGTCCTGTCACCACTGAGAACAGTCTAGCTCCCTGCTCTTTGGAGTATCCTTTCAAGTAGCTGAAAGTAATTATCAAATCCCCCCTCAGTCTTCTCTTCTGCAGACTAAATAAGCCAGGTTCCTTTAGTCTCTTCTAAGTCATGTGCTCCAGCCCCCTAATCATTTTCATTGCCCTCTGCTGGACTCTAATTTGTCCACATCCTTTCCCCTGTGGGGAGCCCAAAACTGGACACACACATTCCACATGCAGCCTTACCAGTGCCGAATAGAAGGGAATAATCACATCCCTGGATCTGCTGGCAATGCTCCTACCGATGCAGCCCAACATGCAGTTGGCCTTTTTGGTATCAAGGGGCATTTTGTTTACTCATAACCAGCTTCTTGTCCACCATAACTCCCAGCTCCTTTTCTACAGAGCTGCTACTTAGCCAGTTGGTCCCCAGTCTGCAGCAGTACATGGAATTTTTCCACTCTAAGTGCAGGACTTTGCACTTGTCCTTGTTGAACCTCATGAAATTTAGTTTGACCCAACACTCCAATTTGTCTAGGTCTCCCTGAATCCTATCCCTACCCTCCAGCATATCTACCATTCCTCTCAGCTTGGTGTCAGCCACAAACTTACTGAGAGTGCATTCTATCCCATCATCCAGATCATTAATGAAGATGTTGAACAAAACTGGCTCCAGGACTGACCCCTTGAGCACTCTGCTTGTTTCTGGTTGCCAGCTAGACAGTGAGTCATTGATCCCTACCTGCTGAGCCTGATGATCTAGCCAGCTGTCTATCCACCTTACAGTCCCTTCATCCAAACCATGCTTCCTTAACTTACTGACAAGAATGCTGTGGGAAACCATATCAAAAGTTTTGCTAAAGTCAATGTATACCATGTTGATGGCTATTCCCACCTCCACAAAGCCAGTCATCCCATCATGGAAGGCAATCAGGTTGGTCAGGTATGATTTGCCCTTAGTGAATCCAGGCCAGCTGCTCCTGATCACCCATGTTGATTCACAACTGTAAATAGCCTTCAAACTATATTTGATGATACTTTTTTGCTAATCGGAAAGATGCACACTATAAATATCTGTTTAAGCACTTACATTCCTTAACATGCTTATTCAGATTCTTGACTGATTTCAATGCGTGTTAGGAACCTAACAAAGATACTTTTGAAAATCCCTTTAGATACCTAAATTTTTTGAAGATCTCTCAATCCACTATCTATACTTAACATGTCTTTAGTTTTAACTGAAAATGTTTTGATAAACACTCCCCCCCCACACCTCATTTAGAGGTAGTTTTATTTAACTAACAGAAATTTTAAAAGGTATTTTTGGATTTTAATGAAAAATATATACTGTACTACCAAATGCAGCTTGATGTAAATCACTAGTAAAAAAATCATCTAATAAGAAATGCATCATTCACATGTTGCATCATAAAATGTAAAAATTAAGAATCTGAACAAATGTATGTTAAGCTGTACAACTGCCTATATATAGGTACCTCATTCTGGCCAGAAAAAAATAGTACCAAGTTCAGAGTAGAAGCTATATTTGGTTGTAAACAAACATCTTTTAATGATATAACAAAGGAACCTTGCTTTAGGAAAGTAACGAAAAAGTACGAATGCAAAATAATATCCCAAACTAAATCATCCATGTCAGGACTGTCAAGCTAGGCCTTAAAAAGCTCTAGGGATATAGATTTTACCATCTCCCTAGGTCAGTGGTTCTCAACCACTGTGACAGGGCACATTACTGTGCCACCACACCATGGTCATTGGAGAGCCAGAAAATGGCTGGATTCAGCCTGGCAAGAGTGGGCTGGTGTGTCCTGTATAGTTGTGATACGCTGTCAAGTGTGTCACGACCTGCAAAAGGTTGAGAATCCCTGCCCGAGGTTATCCATTCCAATGCTTTACCACCCTTGCACTGAAAACTTTTTCCCTAATATCCAACCTAGACCTTCCCCACTGCAAAGAGAGATCATGATGAGAATTAGCTATTTAAAAATCAAACCACAATAGTCAGCTCTCACACGAAACTAAAGTGAAATGCCAAGACCTAGCTTTTGCCATTGACGCGTAAAATAAAAATAAATTAGAAAGTACTGGAGGATCTTGCAAACTTTGTTCCTTTTGCTGGCCAAGCACACTGCACACACCTTGAGCCCCTTGCTTTCCTCTTTTTCTTACCACAAACTGCCCATGTCAAGACTCCCTGCAACACTCTGCCCCCTCCCTCATGCACCTCCCATTCTCCCTTGAGTGCCAGAATCTGAATGACCCTTCTATTCCCCCATATACCAAAGTCCCCATTCTCCTCCCTTGCCAAGGGGTCTTGTGCACCCTCATTCCCAGTTTCCCCCACACTAGTGCATGGATCTCCCACTTCTCCTCCCCCATGCCAGGAACTCTGAATATCCCTCACTGTCCCCTGTACCAGGGTCCCCTATTTCTTCCTGCCAGGAGTTATGTAGCCCCTCCTTCCCCCATGGCTACAGTTCTCTCCTCCTCCACATCAGGATCTCCTGTCCTCCACCCAGCCAGCAATTCTGAGTGTCCCCTATGCCAATGGCTGCGCATATTCCCTCAGACCAAAAGCCCCCATTCTCTCCACTTGCCAGGGGCCTTGGGTACACTCCTATTCTCCCCTTGCCTCAGTCTCATATTTCTCCTTGACCCTCCCACCCTTTAGGGCGTCAATATTTTTAGGTTAGTGGAAGGATCTGCAGAGCTGATGGTGGACGTAATTAACATTGGAATGTGGCAACAGCCCTCAGATGACATTTCTTTGATCTACAATTAGAGGTATTTGAAACTGCTGCCATTACTAACCAGATGTCAGGGCTCTGTGTCCCTGCCAAACCCTTTCAGCTTTCCTGATTTCCACCAAAATCAATAGAGTTTTCTAGCCATTAAGTCCTAGAATACTCCCTGAATTTTTGGAATTGATTGCTTCTTAAAGTGCCACACAACTGCTTGTTGCTTTTTTACAGCATTCAAGTCTGTGCGTGACAAACTTTAATTTCATCAAGTAGCATGTTAGATCTCACGATGCTCTGCCAAGAAGTGGTTATTCTCCACACTACCTTGATTAGAAAAATTGCTGAACATCTATCAAACTGCATCTCAGCAAGCTTAACCAAGAGGCAGCGTTTTCAGTTGCGGAAAGGTTTATTATTTGAATTGCATAATACAGCAATCTAGTAACTACTGCCTTGACTAAGCACACATTTTAAACCATGAATTTACAGTATGCCTGTGTAATATACTTCAACAGGTCTATATAATGTATGTGAGAGAGAATTGTTTAATGTAACAATTATGAACAGAAATACTTATCTGACCAACTGGTTAGTAAATACAGGGATCAGAAGCACTTGCACTTTTTCCAAAAATGTATTAATGTTGTCACACACACTACAGGAAATCAGCAGACTGTTCCTTCAGCAACAGCTGCCTCAGGCCCAAAGGAAAATGAGCGTTTCCATCTCAACAACGAACCACAACGAAATGGTGGGGTGCTGGGCATGGAACTTTGTTAGTCATGAAGATTCAAATTGAAATAAGCTATGCAGGCCAATCAAAAGTATCCACCAAATAAGGCAGCACTGAGCAGCTGACAGAGATAATATTCAATGGGAACCTCTGGAAGTATTTCTGTCTCTATCACTGCTCTGAGATTGCCTCTGCTTACCCTATATACCCTGCGCAGCCCTGCACTTGTGCACACAGTATTGTGGACTCATCTCAGAATGCCAGTAAGCTCACTTCCTTGCTTCACTCATCACTACTCATTTCATCATGGTTTAGGCTTTGTCTTCACTATCAAAAAAAAGTGTGTTCCTTACCTTGTGGTAACTAAAAGATGCAAGCCAACCCAAAGTAAAAATCATAGAGAAGCTAAGAAATTTCAGTTTTACCATATTAAACTAGATGCAGTCAGAATTATACCCACATCTGGGGTTGAATTCACCACATTTATCTTATGGTAAAACTAAAGTGCTTTGTCTTCATTTTGTTTTTACTTTGATATCTCATGCATTAGCTACCTCAATGTAAAAAGCACTTTATTTTTAGCAGCAAGGATATGCTGCTGAGCTCATTTCTCCATGCTATACAGAAGCTTCTTTGTGATGATGATGAACTTTTATTATAAGGATATTGCAAGACAGAATGGTCAAGATTTTCAACCCTGGATTTTTAATGTTAGGTTTCTAAATCATTATAATTACACCTAAACAGTCTGATTTCCAAAAGGTGCAAACCCCTACAACCCTTACTGACATCAAGAAGAGCTACAGGCACTCAACCCCTTCCAAAATCAGGCAATCTATACAGCTTCCTAACTTCAGATTAGGACCCTAACTTCATGTACCCAAGACTGAACACTTTAATCCAAATCCATGGAGTTTTAAGCAAATTATTTTAAGTCACTTTCAGGAGCAGGAAGCTTGAATTGACTTTTTCAGGAGAGCCTGCTGAAGTAGTAGCTAGTTTGTCACCTGTAAAATGCTGAAAGCAAAGCAAAAAAACCATGTAGCTACATAGCATAATAAACTATTATGTACTGCTTGCAGTAAAAGCAATTTGTCAGAACACAATCAATTTTAGTTCTCCAGCTCTTTTACTACATTATATAGTACACAACTGTATTGGATTCCTTTACGAAACACCTAATTTTCAAGAGAAAAATGTATATAAGTGAATTGATCCAGAGATTTAAGAAAATAAACCCCTATACTCAGCACTGAATTTCATTCAAGCACAGAACATTCATATAGACTCGTCTCTTTAAAAGCTGACTCTCTATAACCATCTATTTGCAACCTTGCTATAAGGAAACAAAGAAGCGTTGAAGTAAAAATTAGAAAGGGCTTCCTAACTCTTGGAAGTCTTTACTCTCAGATTCCCCTAGCACAAGACATAAGAAGGTAGGGGATGAGAGGGGAGTAATCTAATGTAGTAGCCTGTAGCTCACTTGAGGCCAACTTAAATATCTTTATTTGCTACAAAGAAATCTGGTATATCAGTACAACTGTGTGTCCAAATATGCAAGGATACAGAACAACTGAAATAAAACAGAGACAATATATTATTTTTAGCTGTTTACCCTTCATTTCAATTTGAAAGTGCAGAAATGAATGTATAATTGATCAAAACTGAATAGGCAGTTGCATTATTTAGCTAAATGCTCAAGAGAAATTACAAGCCTAACATTATTTTCAGTGAAAAGTAGTAGTAGCAGTCCAACAACATGACAAACATTAGTGAGAAGAGGTTCTGGAGATAAATAAAATTGCAAGCTGTCATTCTGAATGGTGTTAAGAAATTAACAAATCTAAGGGAGTGTTATATAATCAGCGAATACAAAGCTAATGGCAAACATGAGCAAGTTTCCATTCCTTAAAGGTACATTGGAGAAGAGAAACTATCCAACAAAAGGCTAGTTCATAAATCGTACTTCAGAAAAGATTACTTCATTTAATAGCATCGCAAGGAAATGTAATCACCAAAATTTAATTACTTCACATTATATGGTGAAACTTATCATAGGTGAAGATTTTTTCATCACCACCACAAAAAAAAAGGGTTACAGTACAATTTTTCATATATACCCGGACAACGCTAGAAAGACAACCTCCTGACAATGTTTCTCACTTAACACGCCTGTGAACGCCATGCTTGAGCATTCATCTTATTTAAATGTGCACATTTCTTTTCCCAGGCTCACTAATAAGGCATAATATTAAAATACTATACTAAATATAGCAAATTTCGATAAACGAAATATATTTCAGTTCTGCTGTTTGGGGATCCTATACCAAGCTTTAATTAAAAATATTAGGTGCCTGGAAGACCAGAAACAAAATACATCACATTTAAACAGGAGTGCAACTCCCATAACAAAGTGGAAGATACTACATGGAAGAGAGAAAGTCAACAATTTGTTAGCATTCTTTAATCAGAGAGTAAATTAACCTATGAATCAATACTGATTTTGCAGCCTTACAGATGTAGAGTAGTAAACAGTGTCCAATATTTATACTGCAGCCTTCATTTTAGGTAGACCCTAAGTATGTGGGGGGTTTTTTGTTTGTTTTTAAAAGAATGATCCCCAACTGAGCATACTGATTATTCTCTTCTCAAATTTCAAACATCTCCAGCACAAAACACAACAGCCTTTCTGTACAGAAATACAAATGGCTTCAGTAGGAGAAATGAAGTATACATCTATTTGAACACTGCAGAGAACATTTTAGGTATGCAGAACACAATTCCCTCAACTGAGCTTTAGCCAGTACCTCTGGTCTTTCCATGGGACTTTCAAGATAAAAAGAGGATTTACAGTTCTTCTGAAAGATGACTTTTGAATACTGTGATGAGCAACATACACTTCCAGGAACACTGGTTCTGTACTAGTTCTGAAGGAAGAGTGTTCACGCACAGAACACCAGCCTTTAAGACAAGTTTATTTGGATTCCTCTCAGCTAAGCAGGGTTAGATCTGTTCAGGTAGCTACACAGGAAAGTTACATGAACTATCTAAAGGCAATATGGCTGCAAGTCATACATATAGTGAAAAATATCAATGGTGAGATTTCAACTGTTTGTCTTTTTTTTTTTTTTTTTTTTTAAAGGTGTATACTCCACAAACAGCCTGAACAAAATAATAAAAGAAGTACCCTTTATATCAGTCAGGAATTCTGTAAGTCTCTCAGGCCATGTCTACACTTAAGAAGGCTAGTTCAAACTAATTGTGATTAATTCAAACTAACTTAGTTCAAATTAGCATGCTCACACTAGAAACCTTAATCAAACTAGCACATCCATGCACAGGACACACTAGTTCAGCTTAGGAGGGGGGTACCATGGGAAATGTGGCAACATGGAACCCAAGAAGCACCATGCCCCCACTCAATGTATAAAAAGAGGAAGGCACCCTGGGAGGGAGAAGGTCTAACTGCCTTTAGTTCAAACTAACTGTTAGTTTGAACTAAAGCGGCTCCATTGGGTTAATTCAAACTAATTGTCAGTTTGAACCAAAGGCAGGTTTTACAAGTTCAAACTAAGGAAAGCCTGGGTGGCTATGGAGTAATTTAGTTTGAATTAATGCTCCTTAATTTAAACTAAATTCCCAGTGTAGATATAGCCTTGTATAGTAATTACTCTTCAGCATCTCTGACTTTCTCCCATCTATGAAAAGAATGGAATTCTAACAAGACCTGGTGGCAACAGCAAGCATACTCAGCGATACCACCACTGATACCATCAATGGTACCATTCTCAACCCCTTCACCATCATGACACAGCTGAGAAGGCTCCCAGTTGTGCACGACACATGGCACTATTGCTGCTCCTCCCACCACCGAAGTCCCAGCAACAGGTCAAGACACAGTAGTTCCCACCACTGAAGAAATCTCACATTAAAGGGATTTTTTTCAGCCTCGAGAGGGTTGACTGACAGCCCCTGCGGCTCCACAACAGCTAATTCAGCTGCAGCTGTTACAGAGAGCCACTGCCGCTCTGGTTCTTAAAGGAACACCATAAAATCAGCCTGCCACCGCAGCTCTTTTTGGGCTGTCGGCAGCAGGCTAATTTCACATGATACACTCAACCATAGTGCTGCGCCACAGAGGTTGAGAACCAGGCTTCTAAAGCAGTGGCTCCCATACTGGGGTTCACAGACACCCCGGGGGGACAGAGTTACCCAAAGGGGTCCACAGACAGGCTGAGAGCTGGCGCCAGACAATGCTGATGGTGGCTGGAGCTAGAGAATGGCAGAGAGCTGCTCTGTCCCAGGCTGGGAGTTACTTAAAACTCCTGTGCCACCCTGAGCATGCTCAGATCATTGTGGCATTGTTGCTCCCAGCTCTCGCAGCCAGGTAAGGGGGCCCTGGGTGTGGGGGGTTGAGCTTGGGGACAGGTAGCCTCCACGGAATGGGCACGGGGGGATCAGCCCGGGGCAGCCGGTGGCAGGGCAGGGGGTTTAAGGAGGGGGTTGGGGTGACTCAGGGCCAGACTCCTCCAGCAGTAGCGGGAGGGGGCCATGGCTGCAGTATCTCCTGTCCCAGGCAGAATGTGTGTGTGGGGGGGGAGGGGGGCATGACCATCTGTAGCAGCTCCCATCCCTGGCAGGGGCAGTGTGTGGGGGGGGGAGCCATGCCCACCCATGGCAGCTCCTGGTCCCCAGCTGGTCCCAGCAACTCTGCTAGAGCTGTGTGGGCCTGATTCTGCTGGCACAGGCCAGATTCTGCCCATGGCAGCAACACAAAATTTCACAGGGGGCTGCAAATTTCTTTCAATAAAAAAGGGGTCCACAGGCTTCAAAAGGTTGGGAATCACTGTTATAAAGTGACGTTTCCCAAAAATCCTAGAGTTGGAAAGGCCAGGTTTGCTTTCTTAACCACCATTGGCTAGTATTTGCTACATAGATTTCTCAAAACCCCTTTATAGTAGCTAATCATTTTATCTGCGGTCATAGCACACTAACTCCAGCACACAGCAACAGTGCTGCCCGCTGTACCAGATAAACAGGTCAAAAGTCATCTTTGGAATTGCCCCATATTTCTGGTATGCTCTCAATAGTGTCAATGGTCCAGTAAAAGACTGTATGTGAACACACTGCAATAAACATAAGAACAAAGGGTTTGGGAGAAAAAAAGAAGAGAAATATGAAGGGAGACTAAAAAAACTGTAGCAGTAGTTAAAGAGTTTCCCTTCCTGCTTTGAAGTTACTTTGTTATACAATATGTACTGCTTCCACTTTCTTAATCTTACAATTTGATTTGACAAAGTGCACAACTCACATTACTAACAAAGCAATAAAAATTTAAGTCATATTAGTCAATTTCTAATTCTGATAAACCTGTACAAACAAACTCTAAATCACAGCAGCTAACCCAAACAGAGTGAGCTGAATTATGGAATGAAGACACAAGTTTGCCTGAAGACCCTCTATCTGAAACTCAGTGTATTCATCTTTAGAACCGTGGGTAATAATTTAAACACTAAAACAAGCACAATACTACAGAAGAAAAGAAAAGTGAAGTCTGAGTAAGGCTACCAAACCCCTTACCAATGTTTGCAAATAGACCAAATAAAAATATCAACTTCAAAAGGTAAGTGCTGTTCCCATGCCAAACAGGCTACGAAAAGAAACATATTTAGCCCTCACTAACCTCCACTGGTCACAGCATATCCAATCCTGCGATGATTAGCTGGCATTTCCCTACTCGACAATTTAGCATGCAGCATGTTGATGATGTCACAGATAACTAAGGAACCTTGCTGCAGTTTAAACTAACAGGAACAGGCAAGGGGAAACATTCTATTTTAATATATGGCATGTTTTGGAACCTGAAGTTGTGCACTATGCTATAAACTTTCCATGTTTTCCCTTATTCAGAGATTAATTCCTGCCCTCCATGTACAATGGCACCTTGAAGGTATACAGTTCTTTGTTCCAGCATCACTTTCTCTTATTTATGCTATGTAAATTTGGTAGCTAAATTACTGTGTGTTGTCCAACTACGCCATGCTTTGTTTTGCCTCTTTGTAGTTTACTTATTGCTTTACAGAGAAAACAAAGACTGCTGTCTCACCTGAGGAAAGCAATAGCCCTAAATTACAAAAAAGAACAGCAAACATTATAAAAAGGCTAAGGTTACAGGAATCAGAATAAAATAAAGCGAGATTTCAAACATTTGAGAATGACTCCATGTTCATATTGCTAAGCATGCTGTAACTAAAAGAATACTTAGTGAAACATAACACGAAGTTGTGGGGCAAGCTTTTAAATGAGAGAGTTTCCTTCTCTTACAAAGACAGCCTTTTTGAAAAAATATTTTCCACCACTGCTAAGACTTCTTCAACTATACTGGGGTTCTTCGCATTGGGAGCTCTTGGGCAGACATCCTGCTGGTATTTGCATTCATTAGACCTGGCATGAATTTAGCTATGTGACAGCATTAAGAATCCCAGCAGCACACCCACAATAAGGCTTCTGGCGGTATCAATAGTGGGGAAATCAATATTTAGAAAACTTCCCTAACGTATGTGGGTCTTGGAGAGAGGCAAGATATTAGATAGCAACTTTGATACTCTTTTCAAGACAAACTTCTTCAGAACGTGCTAAACTAGTTGAATTAAAACCTGGAGGAGCCCTGAAGGAGGCCTACCGTCCACCTCAACCACTTAACGTGTTAGGATTACAATTTAAGGTTTTAACACTAGAAACGCACCTCTTTTTTTTCCTGTTGCAGGCATGCCCTGTGCCTGACCACAGCCCAAAGGAAGCCTAACCCCATGCATTGCTCACCACAATGAAGTGCCAGCCCCGAGTAGGTGGTTGGTCACCCTGCCACTAACTGCTACAGAAGAAATTTCCATCCCGTATCATAACTGAGTTGGGAGTTTTCACCGCTTGCTTGTGTAACACTTCATTCTCCTATCGCTCTTGCAGGTGGTATCCGAAAAGACACCTGGCTCTCAAGCACTGTGGATGGCTGGATGCAGTATTCTCCCCAGGGCTTGAAATCAGGGGGTTGGCGGGAGCTCACTAATTTGGTCTAACACTGTTAGTAGCTGACAGCTAGTGACGGGTGTTGGGGAGGTTTAGGGGGGGAGCTCACTAATTTGGTCTAACATTGTTACTAGCTGACAGCTGGGGGGGTGTTGGAAATTCAAGGGGGTTTGGGGGGAGCTCACTAATTTGCTCTAACACCGGTACTAGCTGACAGCTGGGGGTGCAGGGAAATCCCTGGCCGGACGAGCTCCGGGAACACGGGCCGGGGCAGAGCCCGCCTTTGACGGCGCCGCCCGGCGATGAGACCCGGGGCCAGGCCGCTGCGCTGAGCCGCCGGCGCGGCCGGGTCAGGAGGCCGCTCGCGGGGCCCGGGCGGCAGGCGGGCGAGGCAGCGACTCCCCGGACCTCGGGCCCGGGGCCCGGCGAAGCGAGGCCCGAGCGGCGGGCCGGCGCGGCACGTACCCGCAGGACGTGGTAGCCCTCGGTGCCGCCGCCGGGGATCTCCACGCTCTGCGAGCCGCCCATGGCTCCGCTCCGGCCGGCGGAGGAGGCGGCGCCGCTGGCCTCACAAAGCGCCGCGCTGTTGGGACGTGGCAGTGGCCGCACGCCCCGCCCCGCCGGAGAGGGCCGCGCGAGGGACGCTGGGAGTGAGAGGCGGCAGCGCCACCCGCCGGGCTGGCGGTCAACCTGCCGCGCGCCAGCGTGAGGAAAGACGTCGGCATCGGCCTCTAGCGCTTGCCGAGCGATGACGTCTCACGCTGGCCGTCGCAGGTCATGGTCGTCATGGGGCAGGGCGCTCGCTAGCCACGCCGGAAGTGGTTCCGCTGCGCGAGCCGGGCTCGCTTGCTCCGCCCACCGCCGCTCGTCACAGCCGGAGCGAGGAAGGGGCAGCGCGCGCCCCTCTTCCCGCCCTCGCCGCCGAATCAGCGATGAGCAAACCCCGCGCGCCCGCCCCTCCCTTGTTCTCCTTCTGCCCGTCTGCTGGCCTGTCTGGCGCAGGGTGGTGTCTGGCTTTCTACTGACAGGGGTTAAAGGGTGCTGGAGCGCCCCAGAACACCCTGGTTTTGGGGGATGCGTTCCAAGGCTCCCTAAAACCAGAAGAATATTACATGAGCACTGCATTTTCTGTCTGGTAACCCACCACGTGGTCCCACCTCCTGCTCTTCTCCCTCAGACCCCGCCTGTGGCAATGCCAGGGCACCAGGGCTTGTGGTGAGAGCAGGGTTACCAGATACCAAAGCTTGGCAAAGAGGACAGGGAAGTACGAAAAGGAGGACACATACACACATGCGGGCCCCCTTCACCCACACCAGCTGTGGCCCCCCCCAATGCCTGCTCCACGCCATCACCCTGACTACCACCCCACCATGTCTGCTCCACCACCACCCCAGCTACTTCCCCCAAATGCCTGCTCCACCACCACACCTGGCAGGCATCTGTGAAAAAGTTGATTTTGTCAGGCTTTTTGCTGGACGCTGGGGCAGCACTCCACAAACAGAAGCGCGTGGGAGCACACTGCCCCAGAACGCGTTCCCCTGCCAACTCAGGGGGCTGTGGCAGGTGGAAGTGAGCCTGGCTACCCCTTCCCTCCCTTCCCCAAGACGGGAGGCCGCGCACCCACCGGAGCCCACTGAGCCAGCAGAGGAACATGTTCGAGGGTGGCACACTCCTGTACACTTCTGTTTTTAGAGTGCAGTCCTTGTGCCCAGCAAAAAGCCGGACAAATTACTTTTCCACAAATGCCTGCCAGACAGAGGATGTCAGAGCAAAAAGGAGGCCATGTCCTTTTGCAGGACGTCTCGTAACCCTAGGTAAGAGTAGGGTTACCAGATACCAAAGCACAGAAAGGAGGACATTGGAGGACCCATGGAGAAAATGTAATATTCTGTTTTTAGGAGGCCCTGGAACGCTTCTCTCTAAAAATAGGGTGTTCCAGCATCCTTTAACCCCCTGTAAGTAAAAAGCCAGATAAAATAAGGTATTTTTAAAATGCCTGCTGCACAGAGGACATGAAGGTAAAAAGGAGGACGTGTCCTCCTTTTGCCTGACATCCAGTAACCCTAGGTAAGAGCGACCCTGGGAGCCTGCACCACTGTGAGGAGCTGCAGAGCCACCATATGCCTTGGGTGGGGCACCGGGTGCCCAAGAGCAGCCACTGGCCTGTGTGTCCATCCTTCAGGGCATGAGGCCGAGGCCAAGGGCAGGTGGCAGCTCTGGGACTCTAAGTCTTCCCACAGTGGGCCAGGCTCTCTGGGCTGCTCAAGCTAGTGCCCACTCCTGCTTCTGGCTGGAGTGGTGTGGGGCCCTAGGGGGAAGAGGAAGAGCAGGTCCTTGTGGTGGGGAATTGAGGTGGGTCTTACCCCCCACTAGGAAGAGGCGGATGGCACCCCGAGCCTTGGACAGATGCAGAGTGGTGCTACAAGGAATGTAGGGCAAATGCTCTTCTGAAGTTGTTTGGACTGAGGCTTGAAATGTATGTTTCAGGACTGTCCCGCCCTACTAGGGATTGACGGTCACCCTACTCCTGACCGCTGTCATACCCACCCCTTCCTTTTCTCTAGCACTGACTCCTCACAGCATTTTAGGCTTTCCCCGCTCTAAAAGAAATGATCTTTGACCTCACCTGTCTCTCCAGCTACCACCCAGTTTCCATTCTCCCATTCAGCTTTACACTCATTGAAAGTTGTCTGCAAATGCAGTCTTCAGTTCCTCTTTTCCAGTGCTGAGGAAGAGCAAAGTATGTGTACAGTGGTCATCTTGATGTTTGAATTATAAGTTTTCTTTTTAAATGTTGGTGTGTGTGTTGCTAGTAATGTGAAAAAGAATGTGAGGAGTAAACTAAATAGGGAGTAGTGGTTTGGCAAATTGGCACTGGAAGAGTACTGAACCCTCAACTATCTGAAAATCTCCCAATTTGATAGCTGAAACCACTATATCTGCAGTAAAGGCTGCTGACTATGAAGGAGCCAGAAAGCAAATGACCACCACCAAACCAGATGTCATAGCTCTTGAAAGAACGCAGAGCATCCTCTCCATGTGAAGGAGGAGCAGCTTCCCTGAACGGAAGAGTTGAAATATCTATGTATGGACCTTGTTCATGAGTGATGGTAAATGATATTGCAAGATTGACCGGTGGATTAGTGCAGTGGCTGATTGTAAGAAAAATTATATGTAATCTCTTCTGTAGGACAGTGAGAAAGGTGCTGAAGTGTAGGCCTCGTTGGAGCTGTGGGTTGCTATGGTAGTGGGGTCGTTTCTCTGGCAAGTCATGTATCTAAGTTTCTTTAACAAGCGGCCTAGAGTTAATAGTTAAAGTGTGTTATCTCCCCTTTCTCATGCTTTTTCTCCTGACCATCTGGACAAGGAATGTAAGCTAGACTGTCCGTCTTTGTTCTAACTGAAAAGGGAGTATTACCTCCTATCTCCTGCTCACCCTCCTTGGCACCATAGCCTCACAAGAATGTAAGGTCAGCATCTCTAGGCAGAAATTAATGAGTTTGCAGGTACTGCGGCTGCCCAGGATAAGGCAAATGATGTCAACAGTAAACAGAGGTGGGGATAATTATATGCATTCTTTAATCATTAATATGTATTTAATAATGTTAATGTAACCATATAAGGGTCTCTAAAACATTGTCAATCATGTAAGCATTATCATAGCATTATCATACTGTACTGGATAAAAGTGTTGTGATGCTGCCCCTCGGGGCTCTCTCTTGCACTCGAGTTGTTGGGGGGGGCCTGCTCAGAGGGGCTAGCACTTCTTTGCTGCCCTCTGATGCAGTTCCTTTTGTTATTCAGCTGAATAATAAATCCTGAACCACACCTCGTTCTCTGCTCATTGGAGTCTCGGCTGGGAACGGGTCTGCTTCATTGGGGAGGCTCTGGTGTGCCTCTTTCTGAACTTGAGGGCCAGAGTTAGATTTTTCCCCCACATTCCATGGTGGTGAAAATGGGAACTAAAGTTTGAGAGAAAGTTCTTGGTTTACAGGGCAATCTAGTCTCCATTTTGTATTCATGCATTTGATTTTTCCCTCCTCAAGTGTCTTACTTTGTAAGTGTCTTTACAGAATTTCATCTTGTTGATTTCAGACCAATTCCCCAATCTATCAAGTGTAATTTGAATTCTCTTCCTGTCCTCCAAAGTGGTAGGGATCACTCATAAATTGGTGACATCTAGAAATCATATAAGCCTAGTCTACACTCCCATTATTCACTCCATCCCTTATAATTAATAGTAAAGAATATATAAGACGCAAGACAGGAAAACTGGCGTATATCATCCCTATGTTGTTTATGGGGGAAAAAATTTGTATTAGGGAGCCCTGAAGATTATTCTTACCTGAAGAATTGGACCAGTCAGATGATTGGAAAGTAATCAGAAAACACAATGACACCCTACTACCATTAGATTGACTGCTAGCTGAAGTTTCACTAAAGGATTTATTTATAGGTGTGCAGAACATCTTGGATGATACACATTGATCAAGAATGACATTTTGAAGCAACCTGCTTCTGGCAATTTATTTTCTTGTAGACTGAAAAACAATAAAGGTGTAGATTCTGATTTCAGAGGTGCCTTGTGCAGCCACACATAGCTCAAAGAAATATGCTTCAGTGCTTGTTTGTGAAGCAGTAGTAATTTTGAGCCTGTGAGGTGTGTCATACATCAAAGATTAGCATTCAGCATTTACACTAGACTATGCTACACATTCTTTCCCAAGAACTTTGCCTTGATATGGTGGGAAGGCTGGCATGCCTCCATAGCTCTGAGAGTTATGATGGCTGGGAACATATCTTCTGATAAAGTCACCTATCCCAGACAGGTTAAAAGGTAGGGTTCAGAGTAAAACCAGTTCACTGGCCTTCCTGGTAGAGACTTGGGAGCACTTGTCACTAAATTCAGCAATATTACACAATTATCTAGGTGCACGATTTGTGGGAGGACGTGAGGATTCACCTTTTCTTGGAGCAGTGTTTATCAACTGTGGAACACCAGTACTTTACGGACATAGTGAAAGTGTTCTGTGACTGACTCCGGTCCCCTCCCTGTGAAAGGGGGGTGGAGGGAGAGCAACATGGCAAGCCAACATGTACCTGATGAGGTTTAAAATGCCCTGGCTGCAGCAAAGCTTCCAGGCATGCGTCAGCATCCACCTTTGCTGCCACTGGCGTAGTTTCATTTCCCACTGCTGTTACTGCTGGCATTGAAATTGCTCGTATATAACTTTCATGATAAAACTGTCCTTGACTAACTTCATCCCAAGAATATATGAACTTTTTTCAAACATGTAGGTTCAAAATTCCCACTAAAATTTGTGTAATATTTTCAATGCTGTGTGTGTAATAATTATGTGTCTACTTTTTAGAAAAAATGCATGTTACATTCTAAAATTGTATTTAATTTGGTTTCCTAAATTGTTTTTGTGGGCATGCATGGTATGCAGATATTACGAACGTTACAGCTGGCATATACCAAGCGTTTTTGAGAGAGTTTTCATCAGATGTGCTGCATAAAGTAATGAATACCTTTAGGTGTTGCTTGGTCCACTAAAAGTTGTGAAACACTGCCTTAAAGTCCCATGTCAGTCACTGTCAGTGACCAAATAAAGAAGGAAAAACTGTAGTCTGTCTTAGTTTCCTATGTGCCATGTCTCCTTATGTTGATAGTTGGACGCCATCAATCCTGTGTTGTCCTTGTTGGTTTCCTCCTGTCACAAAGCAGGCACCACATAAATGTTGTCTTCCTGCTTGACTGGCTCTCTGATGTCACGTCTCTGCTGTGTTGGCTCCGTGGTCACTAAGTGGTTGGTGGATTTTGCTGTCTCATGTTTAGCAGGGAGTAGCTGATCTCTGCTGCCTTTTTGGTTTGATAGCCCATCTCCTGGTCCCTGTTCCTTCACTGCACTGGGTCTTTTCTGCTGCAGCTATTATTATTAATAGTGTATTAGTGCCCTAAGTCCTGTTCACATCAGTGTCTCTGGTTTTGATACACTTTGTGACACTAAGCACATCTGTATTCACACCCTACACACTATTGCAATAATCTTTGTTCAGATTAAGTCTTGTAACGTATCATTTGAAAACTAGTAACTCACTGATCATTAATATTCTTCTGTGCTTTATGTATGTGGTGGATATTAAGAGTTGTGGATCTATACTGGAATTAAGACTAAAGTGTGTCTATACAAGGTATGTCAGGGACATTGTTATGTATGTCTATCCTAAACAAAGAAATGTATGTTTATATCAATTTACATGTACGAATAGACCCATCAAGCTAACAAGGGGTGGAGGCAAACCTCACACTGACATGGGGAGAAGACAATGTGGCATCTATACGCATCAGGAATAGAAACTTGTTTTGGGTTTTACATTTCAGAAGAATACTTTTCAAGATTTATTGGTCTATAAAGACAGGGGAGCATGGGGGGAATGTTAACCTCAAGTGGTAACAACTGAACCAACTGATTGTATACAATATTACTTTATAAAAGTGTATAGAGTAAGGTCTTTTATGAAAGCTAATGGCACACTGATGATTAGTATCACTGTGAAATGTATGTATTAACACTATATAAGGACTTTGTCCTTCAGTCTGCGCAGACAGGTGGGAATGGCACAGCTATCTATCTGTCTCGTCTGTAAATTAAGTATGGTGGAATCAGAAACAATGGAAGGCCTATTTACATTGAAATCAGACAGTGGAATAGGAAGTCTACAGAAAGGGAAGAACAGCATGAAGTTATCGTGCTTTCTGAAACAAAGTAATTGAATTTTGGAAGATATAAGTAAAAAAAAGAATCCATCTTTGGCATCCACCACTGGACAGATGCAAGAGTCAGAACTCTGGCAATCTGAGAAAGATTGGTTCTTCAACTAATGATGGGTTGACATCTCTGGACCTGAAGAGAGATGAGAAATCTGCTTAGGCAGAAATATCTCACCTAAGAACAAAAGAGAAAGCTAGCATCTTGTACTTTTGCGGATGGTCCTGCCAGCAGGCAAGTCAGACATGACTGGGAAGAAGAATGATTGTTGAAAGAAACCATTTTGAACAAAGCCCCTGGTTTATTAAGTTTTAGATTTGTTAATGTGTTTTTTCTTTTTTGTTTTAGTTGTAACTCTTTCTATTTTCATTTCTTATACTTGGACTTATTTAATCTTATGTATATTTTATAAATACATGTATTTTATTTTTACCATAAACCAACTCAGTGCTCTGTTTATGTGGAAGAGTACATGTACCTCCAGTTAAATTCATAATCTGTGATGTGTTTTTCTGTCTCTAAAGGAACCAACAGACCCTACTATTTCTCCGAGCTGTCCAGAGAAGGCTCGACATTACAGGGCACACAGTTCTCGGGAAAACTGAGGACTGGGCATATGCTGGGGTTATCCTGCAAGTTTTAACCAAGGCTGGTGGAAGCTAGAGTGTAGCTGTGGGCTGCAGACAGGTTATTGGAGATCAAAGCTGCTGAAACAGGGCATCTGGCCCACAGAGACTCAGCATCTGAGCTGCATTCTGGTAGATCTCTCATGAGTGACCATAGTCAAGAATTACAACAGCAAAGCACTGTGAGGCACTCAATGTTACAGGGCAACTGATGACACAGTCTCTCATGGGTTTGGATTTGCACCCCAGAATGTGACACGCTCTTTCTTCCTGATGCTTATTTATACCTTTCCTGCCATCCTCTTCATTTGAGTTTGCCCACTGTTCCCTGGTTCTGGATAGAATAGTACTGCAGCTATGTTTTGAGACTGGATTATCAGTGACTCATTTTTGCCTGTTCACAGCTACCTTATCTCAAGCTTACTCACAGGCACCCAACTAATGTGATTGTTTTCACTTAGTACTCTAACCTCTAAATCTGGGATCCAGCCAGTTCCAAAGCTAGCAGTTTACAAAGCTCACTCTGAGATCTTGAACTTCCTTTTGCTTTTTAAATTTTTTTTAAAACTTGTGCTCACTCATTTTCTTACATACTCCTTACCATTGCAGCTACACCACTCGGTGAAATCCCTGTGTAGCCAAAGCTGAGATAACAGTAAGATGTCTTGATGCCTGGAAGTCATAAGATGCCCTCTTGCAGAAGAAAAGCAAAAGGCAGTTTCCAGTTATCCAAGCCCATTAGAACAATGCCACATATGGGGTAGATGGCTTGCCAAGTGTTTAAATGCTGTTTGGTTTCCAGCCTGACTCACTGTAGGGCAGAGGGTTGGAAATTTGGGGTCAGATTAAGAAAGTATAAGGTAATGTGTCAGACTTCTTCCACTCAGTCTTCTGGACTCTTGAATACACTGGTTTAGGAAAGCTTTGATACCGTTTTTCACAGCATTCTTGTCAGTAAGTTAAGGAAGTACAGTTTGGAAGAATGGACCATTAGATGGAAAGAAAGCTGACTAGACTATCAGGCTCAGTGGGTATTTATCAATGGCTCAATGTCTAGTTGACAACCAGTAACTAGTGGAGTTCCCAGAGGGGTCAATCCTGGGGCTGGTTCTGTTCAGCATCTTCATTAATGATCTGGATGATGGAATAGCTCACATGCTCAGTAAATTTGTGAATGACACCAAACTGGGGGGAATGGTAAACACGCTGGAGGGCAGGGATAGGATTCAGGGAGACCTAGACAAATTGGAGCATTGGGCCAAAAGAAATCTCATGAGGTTCAACAAGGACAAGTGCAAAGTCCTGCACTTAGGGCGGAAAAATCCCAGGTCCTGCTGCAGACTGGACACCGATTGGCTAAGTAGCAGCACTGTAGAAAAGTACTTGGAGGTTATGGTGGATGGGAAGCTGGATATGAGTCAACAATGTGCTCTTGTTGCCAAAAAGGCCAACGGCATGTTGGGCTGCATTAGTAGGGATGTTGCCAGCAGATCGAGGGATATGATTAGCCCCTTCTGTTTGGCTCTTGTGAGGCCACATCTGGAATACTGTGTCCAGTTTTGGGCTCCGCACTATAGAAAGGATGTGGACAAATTAGAAAGAGTCCAGTAGAGGGCAATGAAAATGATTAGGGGATTGGGGCACATGACTTACAAGGAGAGACTGAAGGAACCTGGCTTATTTAGTCTGCAGAAGAGAAGACTGATGGGGCATTCGATAGCAACCTTCAACTACTTGAAGGGATGCTCCAAAGAGGTGGGAGCTAGACTGTTCTCAGTATTAATAGAGGACAGAACAAGGAGCAATGGTTTCAAGTTGCAGCTGGGGCAGTCGAGGTTGGATATGAGGAAAAACTTTCTCACTAGGAGCGTGGTAAAGCGTTGGAAGGGGTTACCTAGAGAAGTGGTGGAATCTCCATCTTTGGGAGTATTTAAGGCCCAGTTAGACAAAACCCTGGCTGGGATGATTTGGTGGGAGTGATCCTGCTTTTAACAGCGGGTTGGACTGGATGACATCATGAGGTCCCTTCCAACTCTATGATTCTATGAATGGGTCCAGGCTGGTGTACCTTACATAGCAAGGTGATGGAATAACCTGTTGGAAGGTTTCAAAGGGGCAACTGTGTTAGTCTCGTTCAGTATAACAAACAAGGAGTCCTGTGGCACTTAGGCTATGTCTACCTGTAAATGATTAGTTTGGACTTGCTTAGTCCAAACTAAGCAGTTTGGAGTCAGTTTGAATTAACCACAACTTTTTAGTTTGCACTAACCACATTTTTTTAGTTCAAACTAAAAAGTTAGTTCGAACTAACTTTTTAGTTCAAACTAAAAAACGCAGTTAGTTCAAACTAACTGCTTAGTTTGAATTTATTTAGTTCAAACTGGTATGGCTATGTTGTGCTAGTTTGAACTAAAATTCAAACTAAGTTCAAACTAAGTGATTAGTTCAAATTAACTAGTCTGAACTAAGCTTTGCTTAGTTAGAGCTAAAAAATTTTTTAGTTCGAACTAGGCAAAGCCTAGTGTAGACAGGGATCAAATTAGTCCGAATTAAATCCCCTTAATACAGATTAATTTGCTAGTATAGACATAGCCTGAAAGACTAACAAATTTATTTATTGCATGAGCTTTGGTGGGAGAAAAATTCTACTTCATCTGATGTTTTGAAGATGTCTGTCAAAGTGGGATTTTCTCCCACCAAAGCTCATGCAATAAATAAATTTGTTAGTCTTTACGTGCCACAGGACTCCTTTTTGTGTTGGAAGGTATGTGTTACAGTTATGTGGAAGTTATTTTAATGTATGTCTTTTTACACCTTTGTGATCTTAGCTTTTCTTAATACACTAGGCTCTACTGGTCCTCTACACATGAGTTACGGCAGCCACACCCTCTTCCCACAAACATATATAAAACTTTACATATAGGAATAGTCCCTTTGAACTTGATGGGATTGCCCCCATGTATAAAGTTACATGTATGCATCTAATACTGAATATTATCTTCCTTAGCATTAAATTTGGCCTTTGAACTCTCAAAAAAAAATGTATGGCTGGCAGTTGTAACCCCGGACTACTGGCAGCAAAAAAGAAGCTTGGTGAATAAAAGCTCAAAGTGGGAAACCTTCAGGGAAAAATCCCTCTTTGGGTGAAGGCATCTTTAGGATAGATTTAGTTTTATTATTTGCCTTTGGAGTTGAGGAGCCTGGAATTATGTTGCAGCTGTTAATAAAAAACCCAAACCACACTGCCATAGAACTCATCCAAAGAACCATAAATGCTAGAGTGATTTTTAGACCACACAGTAAATTTCAATGACAATTCTGTTTGCCTCAGAGTAAATTACAAATAGATAAATGGGCTCTAGTGCTGATAAATACTTCATTAATAGTAGGTATTTCCCACCCAGCATTCATGGAGGGTCAGACATAATAATTGCTAATGTACTTGATTGAAGACATATTAATCCTCAGCTATGACTGCTACATGTCTCATCACTTACAAACCTACCCATTATTAGAGGTTCCTATAATGTAAGCTCTATATTACTTTGAAATGTGTTGTAAAACACTCTTTAAAAGCTCTTCTCAGTATAAATAAAGATGGGCTAAAAAGAAATATCTCATCTTCCTGGCTTCCTCTGTATATCACCTACAACCCCATTTTGGAAATTCACAATTGGTGAAAAAGAATAACATTTTGCCTTTGTTCAGTTTTAGTGCAAACATGCATGAAAATTCTCAAGATGTACATTAGTGATTTTCAGAGATTTCCATCCCCATAGGTGACAATAGATTCTAAGCTGGTAATTAGCAAACTGCCTACTGCCAATACTTTGTTTTTTAGGATAATGCCAAATTAATATATTCCTATTATTTGGCAAGGATAAAAGTACCATAACTGAAGTATACATGTTAGGGTGACAGGCATGATGCTAGTGATTAGCCATGGGCTGAAATTATGGCTCTGAGAACAAGCAGAGCACTGTGTGAGCCAGGGAAAGAAAGAGAATTGTAGCATTCTGCCACAGCTGTTGCCTCCACATTGTGATGGGGGGTGGCACTCTGCCTTTACATGGCCTGATGCTTCCAAAGGGACTGAGGGGAGAGCACTGAGCTACACTTGTACAAAGGATGAGTGTAGCATGAACTCTCTGCAGCACAGTCCTTGATGTTAATTGGGATGGATGCAAGAGGGCAATGCTTTTGCCATATCCAGAGTCTGCCTAGAGTCCTCCTTCCAAGTCTATAGAACCTTATAAGCAGCAGCAGCTGGTCTCTGTTGCACTCATGGAATTGAAGAAATTATACCTGTTTCTCTTATGTGCTCAGAGGCTTCTTGCTGGCTCTATGCATCCCAGCCACCTTTTAATAGGCAGCCATAAATTGTCCTCCCCAATAATTCATTCACAATCATTCTGTGGGCTAATAAAGCAACATTGTAGTAATCTATGTCTGTGAAGTGATTAACAGTTAATATTTCTAAGTGCATTACATCTCTGAGACACTTCCTGTAACAAAATTAACTTTACTTCACCATTTTTACTACTAATGAAAATGTAATCTGCATGTTAACTCCATTTGGGATTTTTTCAGTTCCTAATGAGCATCCAAAGTGCTTTTAAGATACCCATTACTTTCCATTATTGACCGAACAAGGAGACCTGTTTCATTTGTCTGGGGGATATTTTATTTATCTTGATTGGATGTTTTAGAGGTAAAAGGTCAGATTTTTATATAATGAAAGAAATTTTAAAAATAGCCCTTTGAAATGTAAGACGGACAAATGTGAAGTGAGAAACGTGGAGGAAAATCATTTGAAAGTATCAGTTAACACCTAAAGACAACAGACTGTAATTTGGAGAAATTAACTAACAAATATGGCCCTACCTGTTCATTTCTGTATGTATCTGAGCAGCTGTAGTTCAACGTAATTAAAGTCAATGAGCTGTGCTCTATGGTAGAACCATGAAAACTTAATTGTTGTAATTAGTTGCAAAATGGCAAGTGCAACTACTGAGTAACACCATGTCATCATCTAATACGAGTAATTATTTTTATAAATAAATCAAAGCTTTTATAGTATGCTAATAAAATACTGACATAGAACACATACTATATATATAAATTATTAGTTTGGGTATTCTACATGATTAACATTCATCTTGTTCAGTCAGAGTCACCTTCTTGAAAACAATCAGCCGAAGTTCCATTTCACCAAACTCCACCCACAAATATATATTTTGAAATTTTCCTGTCTGACAGTTGACGTGTGAGTTGCAAACACTTTACTGGTGGGGGTGAGACTATGCAGAGGAGCAATAAATACAATTTCTGGAGAAAAGCAAACCTGAATCACTTCTTTATACCTTGTGAATTATCAGTGCTGTGCCAACAGCAATAAAGGTGGTAGTAGAAATCAAATCATGTGTAACTGAAAGTGAGGCCTTATTGAAAAACAGTGTACAAAATGACCCATCAGACTCAAAGTATTTAAGGTGGCCAGAAACTGATGATTTACTACAGAAAGGTGCCCAAAGTCAAACACAGACAAATATGCCAGATCCCAAACTTCTCTGAAGAATAATAAGTATACAGGACCAGGGATATTACCCTTTGTGAATTCAGCGCAGCCAACTGAAACAATACAGGCTTGAGTCATCTTGAAGTTATGCTGGGGATGGGATCAGCCTTTGGCTGGTGCAGCTGCAAATGCTGGGCAAATCTTTGCATCCCTCTCCTCAGTTATACAAGTGCAGCATTTGGGCAGCTGAGGATCAGCCCCACTGAAATAAGAAAAGACTCCCAGGCACTTATGGTACAATCCAATTTACACAGACAATTCAGTGGGTAAAGACCTAAAGTCATGGGCTTGGCTAGGAAGAGAGGGAGACAGTAGGTGTAACATGCTAGGTGAAAGTTCCTGGGAAAGAAGGGACCGTTATATAATAAATGAGTCTGACTTCCAGCCACAGACTTTCACACAGATTTCTAGAAATTTATTTAGCACTTTTAGGGAGCTGCCACCTAAGAACTGTGATAGGGAAGTAACTTTTCGGGTTAATTTTCCATTTTTTTAAAATAACTTTATCATTGAAATGCAAACAGAGAATTATCTGAGTGGACTTTAACGGTGAATCTGCAGGTATGTTCAGTTCCTTTCGATTATTCCATCTTCAGTACACAGTAAGAACATATATTTTGCAAAGTCATTACTGCACTGAAGTAAGCAATGGGAATGTTCAGGACATAAGCATCTCAGGTGGATAGACAGATAAATCTCTAAGAAAGTGTCCCAGAGGACAGAGAGATGAGGAGAGCTAGTTCCAAATAGAAGGGAGAGTGACAGAAAAAGAGTATGATCTAGTGGATTTTCAAGTTTAGGAGGTTTTCAGGAGTGTAAATTCCACTCAACACAGTTTAACAAATTATGGTTAGCCAGGAACTCTCCAAATGTCAGTAAGCCATTTGGAACATCACATCACATCAAGGGGAGAGGATAGAACCTAAATCCTTCTGTACCAGGACACAAGCCCCTACCATTGGAGCTAAATGTACAGAGCTATTAGTTGTCAGCCGTATAGGTTCTATGACACATAGTGGAGCCGTTTGAAATCTGTTCAGTGCTCTGCAGTAGTAGATACACCATAGCCATTTCATTGCCATATTACTCTAAGAAACCTTTGATTGGATATGATATTAGCATGCATAGTCTGATAAAACAGGGACAGTTGGCATGTATGAAAGATGCAAAACAGTGTTAGCCTTTAGAACCTGACCTTGGCTGGTGATGTTAAAAGGTTTGATTTTCTGGTTCTCAGATCATGCATGAAATGTAATAAGAAGTAACAGTAAATCACTCTGAACAGACATGGAGCATTAGTGGCTCTCACACCAAATAATCCCCTGAAATTAGTAGGCTGTGATAAAGCACTATGGTCGGATGTGCTAAAAGTTAATTAAACTGAGGAATAAAGACTTTCTTTAATGGTCATTAGTTGCTGAACAGCTGTTAGGGGAAAGAAAATGCTGAGAGCTTGGAACTCGTTGACCAGCTTTGCCTGGTACATACATTCTCCTCACTCAGAACTTCACCAGCCCAGTTTTCCCTGCCCCTTGTGGCAAGACTTGAGGCAGGAGATGACTAGCACCCGCCAACATCTGAGGGCTTGATTCTGAGATCTTATCAGTTTTACTCCAGTGGTGCTGCACCGACTCTAATGGAGATACTCCTGATTTAGGTAAGTGGACATGAAAAGAGAAAAAGGTCTAGTGACTTTTGGTGGGTTTGTTCATAACATGCAGGGAAAGTATTAGGACCTATTAATTCATCATTTTACAACTAAAAGAAAATTCTAACATGGTAACATTGGTCCTCATTGTGAGCTCTGCTGCAGCCCCCTTACACCTCCGCTATCATGAAAGAGCCACAAAACTGGCACACCTGTATCCTGTGAATACATAGATGGTCTAGAGCCAGCTGAATGGTGCCCTTACAACCTCCAGGACAGGGAGTGTGCCAGAGGAGTGATCACACTGCTGTTGTACTCTAGCTATTATCAAAAGCAGAAAGAGCCTCTCAGGGGACACTGCAGCTAAAGGTAAGTTTGAGCAGTCCTCTACCTGCTCTTCTTGATGCTGAGGACTGGAGCAGTCACAAGTTAGTATTTTTGTGGAAAGGAAGGTTGCCACAGCAGTGTACAGCCCTCCCCAAGCTACGCTGGACCCTGCCCAAAGCCCCAATTGGCTTGTGATACTACCATTAGAAAATGAGTTAGATGTTAACTAGAATTTTCATAGACATTTGGGCCTTGCCTAGACTAGTAGAAGTGATTGAGTTTGGATCAGGCTGAATACTCATTAGCTCCCATTGACGTCTGTTGGAGATACGGATGCTTAGTGTCATAGTTTCATCATAACTGCGCCTGTATTTCCTGTCCATAAGCCACTCCAAGAGTGTGCAGTTAGGTCTCACACCTTCAGCCATCATCTATCTCTGGGCAGGTCCCCGAGTACCATTCCATTCTGATCAGAGTTTTTAAGGCCGCACAGCTCCCTGTCTTACACTGTGATATCCCCAGCAAACCAATCTGTCAACAGGCAGCACTTGTGTTGTGGTTTCTCTCCAAGGGCCCTGAACAGACTGTGGACAGCAGTTACAAATTACCACACAGTACTGCCAAAGAAGTATATTCTTAGGACAAAAGCATCACACAGATAACGTTTTTGAAAAAAGGTTTCTACATGCTTACTAAATGTACCTGAAATCATCCATCTTCTGCCTCGGGAGTCTGGTAGCAACATCCTCTCCTACCGTTCCAGCTAACGCTCCTCTCTGTTTCCTGAATCACAAAGAAGATCCTGAGTCACTTTAAATTCAGCCTTTTATTCCAAAATCTTGCTTTGTCCCCCAATCTCCTGAAAACAGGGCAAATCAATGCCTCTCTCTATTGCCCAGGAAATCAAACCAATCGACATAGCGAACTTGTGGATTCTGCATTAATCCTCCCTAGCAATTCCATATTCCACAGGAGACATCCCTCCCTCTCCCCCAGTGAATGAGGAACACATAAATACACATAATCTGTACTGATACAAAGGACCATGAACCTACAGCTCACACTCTCTGGCCCACCTCCGTATAATGACTTTTTGAGGTTTTCCTGCTTATTGTCCCCAAGAATGTTGCATGTGGCTGCTCTATCTGCCACTTTCAGGCCAGCTGAGAATCAGGCCTTCGGTGCATCTAGCAGGACAATCAGATACCAAGGTCCCCAAAATGAGTGGACACATTTGGAAATGTGGGTCTGAATAGCTGCGTGAGCCAGAAAAAGACAGTTCACAGGTGAGAATGTTCTTGATTTTTTACCCCTGGCAATTATGTGTCTGAACCTGCAACCCTTATCCAAGGCTAGTTCTATTTCCTCCAGTCATCAGACCTGATTCCTGGCCAAAATACTAATGAAAAGTAGGTTATTGAATGGATAACTAAAAACAACAATAAAAGAAATGATCACTATGTTCATGCACTGGGCATGAACGTTGCCTAGGTAAATGGCTAATAGAAGAACAAGAATTAAAAACAAAATGTCAGAATGATTTTAACTCAGGTTCGCTTTGTTTTTAGCTAGCCAATAATATACTCTGTCACTGATCATAGACAATGGATTTACTCCTTTGTAAGTGGGGGGAGAGAGGATGAATGGCTCTTTTCTTTAAGAAACTAGGAGCTGAAAACAAGGTCCACAACAGAAACACTGACAGAATCTAAATTGTATAAGCAATTCTATAATCTGGGGGTCTCTCTCTCCCTTTCTGGAATTAGAAAGCAAGTACTTAATAGGTTTAATAGACCAGTGGTTCCCAACCTTTTCTCTGCCATGGCACACCTTGATACCTTCAAACTTTCGAGGCACACCACCATTAAAAAACTCAAATATTCAAATTAACTTAAAATACGTATGAATATTCATGGACCATGGCACTGTTTCGGAAATGCTGCTATATGGGGTAGTTTGGGTAGCAGAGCAGGGGTGGCAAAACAGGTGAGGTCAGGAGTCATATGCAGTGGCAGAGTGAGTGTGAGGAGTAGAGCAGGGCAGGGGTGGAAAAGAGGACAAGGGCAGCCATGTGGGGAACAGCACAAGGGTGGCAAGAGAGGAGAGACGACGGGAGAACAAGAGTGGCTTTGGGTGGGGGGAACCTGGGGAGTGGGAGGGCAGGGCAGGGGATCATTGCACAGCACCACTTTCCCCTTTTCCACAGTGGCTCCCTGCCACCCAGGGCAAAGCCTCACCCCACTGCTGCTCCCTCCCACCCCAGTGTGTCCTGTCCTCCCATCCCCCAGCCCCCTGCTGTCTGTGATGGACCCTCCCATCACTGCAGGGGCCAGAACTAGGGCTCCAGCCCCCAGCTACATCCCCCCCCAACCACCCCCCAGCTACATACCCCCAACCAACCAGCCACCCCACAACCCCAGCTACATACTCTGCTACACAGCCACTTCCACTCACCTCTGCTACACACACACACACACCTGACCCCCCCCCCAAACCCTTACCTGGGCTGTTTGCAGGCTGGCTGACACATGCTGCTCTGCCCTGCAGGGGGGAGATTCACACACTGGGAGCCTTCAGCCTCCTGCAGCAGTCAGCTGGCTGGGCTTAAGGTGGAGCGGGGTTTAAGGTGGAGCCACCAGAACTCTGTGTTCTGGCTGCTCCTGCTATTTTTAGGGGGACCCCCTGGAACTCCCCATTCCGGTGCCTTCCTCTATTTTTAGGGGGCCAGAACGCTGCCTGCCTAAAAATAGGGGACCCCAGAACTGTGTTCTGGTGCCTTCCCCCTTACTTTTGCCCCTCCCTTTTCCCAGCCCTGCACAGCCCACCTGGCTGGGCTGAGCAGCGAGGGAACTTTAATCCCAGCTGTCGGGGATGCTCATGGCACACTTTGGGTGTTGCTGTGACACACCAGTGCACCGTGGCACACCGGTTGGGAGCCACTGTACTAGACCAACTACTAGTCTACTCTAGCTGGCAGATGGCTTTTAAGAGTGTTACAGTTAGAGCTGTCTCTTGACTGAAATAATGACTGTTGAATCAAATAATTTTCAACCATGCTTTATGTGTCATTTTGAAGTATTTTATCTAGTGGTAGATCTCAGAAAAAAGCTTTTATCTGAATGAGCCTTGGAGTACGATCCAGTTTGGGTGCACCTTTCTACAGAGATAGACTTGAGCTACAAACTTGGACAAGGAATTTGCTACCAGCTGCTTAATTTGTAATTACAGATGTGCCAGGCACAAACATTTTCTTCCAATCATACCTGGTACAGCAAGCCCAGCAGTGCCAAGGCTAAGAACTGTCAAGCCTACAGATGCCAGATGTCAACCTTGGCAAGCCATGACACAAATTAAACACTGTTGATTGAATTTAGAGATGGGTCAACACTGAAATCTTTTAGTCCCTCACCCTGAAATCTGAACTTCAATTTTGCAAAAATATGAACCAGATTTTCTGGGCTGACCTCTCCTTACCTTGCAATTGCCTAGGTCTTGTGAGGGAAATATTAGGTGATCTCCTTTGTAGAATAGTAGGGAAGGTGCCATAGTATAGGCCTTATAGAGTCTGCAGGTTGCTATGGTAGTGGGGTCGTTTCTCAGGCAATTTATATATCTAAGTTCTATTAACAAGCAGCCTAGAGTTAATAGTTAAAGTGTGTTATCTCCTCTTTCTCATGCTTTTTTCTCCTGACCATCTGGACAAGGAATGTAAGCTACACTGTCCCATCTTTGTTCTAACTGAAAAGGGAGTATTACCTCCTATCTCCTGCTCACCCTCCTTGGCACCATAGCCTTGCAAGAATGTAAGGTCAGCCTCTCTAGGCAGAAATTAATGAGTTTGCAAGTACTGCGGCTGCCCAGGATAATGCAAATGATGTCAACAGTAAACAGAGGCGGGTATAATTATATGCATTCTTAAATCATTAATATGCATTTAATAATATTAATGAAACCATATATGGGTCTCTAAACATTGTCAATCATGTAAGCATTATCATAGCATTATCATACTGTACTGGATAAAAGTGTTGTGATGCTGCCCCTCGGGGCTCTCTCTTGCACTCGAGTTGTTGGGGGAGCCGGCTCAGAGGGGCGAGCACTTCTTTGCTGCCCTCTGATGCAGTTCCTTTTGTTATTCAGATGAATAATAAATCCTGAACCACACCTTGTTCTCTGCTAATTTGAGTCTCAGCTGGGAAGGGGCCTTCATCACTGGGGAGGATCAGTGGTCTCTCTTTCCAGGTTAAGAGCCCTGATTAATTTGTCCCCCACAATCTACTATATCTCTTGTATCCCTTAAATGTTTATGTATATGCTTTAGAGGTACAAAAAATGCTCTACCAATTTACAGAAGATGTTACATTTGGCTAGAGACCAAAGGGACAGCAACATCATTCCTGATGCATTTATAAGAAAGAGCATTTCTATAATGGTTGCCTAACTTGCACCTAATTTTGTACATTCGTCCCAGTAAACAATGTTTGCCCAGGTGCAGGCTTAGATTACCTTCAGAACACAAAACTGTATATGAGCCAAACCTGAAGTAATGCAGAGATTTGTCTCCTCCAAAAATTTCATGGTTCACATCTGCTCCCCTAAATTTTGAACAGACACCGCTTACTGGCATTGCCCACAATAAGCCCTGTATTTGCAGATGTTTGGGGAAACTCTGAACCTCTGACTACCAGAAGCCAGGAAGGGAAGCTGGGACAGATCACTTTGTAATTGCCTGGCTCTGTGCGCTCTCTGTGCGCTCTGATATGGACCACTTCCAGAGATGAGATACTGGACAAGATGGATCATGGT
Organism: Podocnemis expansa; assembly: GCA_007922195.1. NCBI lineage: Eukaryota > Metazoa > Chordata > Testudines > Podocnemididae > Podocnemis > Podocnemis expansa. Next base: position 40,074,123 of record ML681984.1, on the reverse strand, counting down.
CTGCCCCTCTATGGCAGCTATAATGTTCTTAAGCATGGATTTGTTTAGCCCTTGTTATATTTTGAGAGTTATTTTTATCCATTTTAAAAGGGATAGCTGTGTTAGTCTAGTCCAGTGAAAAAACAACAAGGAGTTGTGTGGCACGTTAAGACTAACAGATTTATTCTCCCACAAAAGCTCATGCAAAAAATAAATCTGTTAGTCTTAACGTGCCACACAACTCCTTGTTATTTTTATCCATGACACAGATTCTGCTTACTCTATTGTATATTTCTTAAGCTATTTTTAATCTCTCTTCAGGGGAAGGAAAGGTTTCTCAGCTTTCTGTCTCTGTCTCTTTTTTATTTTGGCCCTGAGACATCTTAAGTGATTAATTCTCTTCTGCCCTGGTGGCTGATGACTTTTTTCCTGTCAGACCTCCTGGAGAAGGGCTCTTATCTTCCTGATTTGACTATACTTCCTTGCAGTGGATTTTTTTTTTTAAGCATTTTGCTAACATTTCTCACTTTAATGAGACAGGCCACTGCTTCTACTGGGAACTTCTGGAATACACCTCAAACAGAGTTTATATGTTTGCTAAGGAAGAAATTTAAAAGCAATCAACCAAGGCAGTAACCTAAGCTATGTCTACACAGCAGCTAGGAGGTGCAATTCCCATTAGCTCTGTTCAAGTTGGAGAGCTAAAAATAGTAATGTGATCATGACAGTATAAGCATAATGTGCTAGCTGGGAATAGCAGCAGAAGCAAAAAACAAAAAACCTTAACGGGAATAAAAGCTGTGGAAATGACTCCATGGAAATAGATTCAGTCATCAAGGTTTTTTCCTCAAAGGCTAATTTTACAGGAAGAAAACAAAATCAATTAATATAAACAGAAAAAAGAAAAATTCCTTTTGGGCTTGGAGCTCAGCCAATCCCATTAGCCTGGATCTAAAGCCCTGCCTTCCCAAAGGCATTTTCCTGCCTTTGTTTTAAAAGCAGCTGTTCTTCCCATGTACACCTGTTTAGAAGGGGTAGACAGCTATGTGGGATGTTAACCCCTTGTTCAGTGGGGACCACAGAGTGCTCTTACACAGCGTTAAAAGTGTTGGGAGGAGTGAGGGAACCTAAAGGACTTGCTGCAGTGTATAAACTAAAAAAAAAGTGCCTCACAGAGAATTACTTACACTTTAGAAGGAAAAAATTTCACCATTTACTTCCACTGCTACCAAAAAAAAAAAAAACCAAAACCCCAAAACCAGGAGCAATTAAACTGCTGTAGCTGTATAGTTTAGGAAAGCATGCATCATTGCATATATGGATTTATTTAATCTTGTATCCAATTTCAGCTGCAAAATTTAGCAGGTGAATAGGGCTCACTAAACTCACTTTCGTGTTCCTGTTCATTTAAGTGCTGTGATGTTCTGACAGCAACAAACCCCATGTGTTATGCCAAAGAATGAGATAAGCTAGTTTGTCATTTTTAAATGCCTGCAGCTAAGACCAAATTAAATAGAACAATAAACCTCTCCCCACTGGCCCTTGGTGTTTGTCTACCTCAGGGCCCTGATTTCTCATTGACACTTCCCTGCCCCTGTCCTTTGGCCCACTAAAGACCCACTAAGTTTCCACAGACTGGGGACTACTCAGGAAAATGTAAAAAAGCTGCCATAAGAACAGCAATTGAGAAATGGCAGGGAAAAGCAGTGACTTAATTGAGATCCTTGTTGGGGTGATCATTATGAAGAGAAAGAGCTGCTGCAGATGGCACACAAAAAGGTCCAACACAGAGAATGTTATAAAGAATGTTACTAGGGCTAGGAGACAGAGGGGGTGGGCTGCAATTTACTCATTGGCACAGGCAGCAGTTGCAAAACTACTGGTACTTAAAAAAACAAGGAGTCATGTGGCACTTTAAGACTAACAGATTTATTTTTCGCATGAGCTTTTGTAGGAGAAAATCCCACTTCTTCAGATGCTTCGAAGCTGGGAATTCCATCTTTGAAGCATCTGACGAAGTGGGCTTTTCTCCTACGAAAGCTCATGTGAAAAATAAATCTGTTAGTCTTAAAGTGCCACACGACTCCTTGTTTTTTTTGCTGGACTAGACTAACACGGCTATCCCTTCGGAAATTGACAAGATACTGTTACTTAGGCTCTGTGTATGCTAGGAACAGTGTAGGAATAGTGATGTACTATACTGGGAAAGTGCTCCTGGCATGGACACAGCTAGGCTGGTAGAAGCACAGTTCTACTGGGCAACTGTATCTACAGTAGGGGCTTTGGCTGTCACAGTTCTGCCTGTCAGGAACACACCCCGACCAATATAGGTAAGCAAGCAGAAGTCTGTAAGGTAGATCTGGCCTTAGTAAGCTAGGTCCTAGGAGAGAAACAAGGGGGTTCTCTAGAAGCAGTTGGGACTCTGCAGCCTTAGGTCCTGATCAGGCAAGGTGGAGCCTAAGGTAGCTCCAAGAGAAGGGAGCAAATTGCAAGCAAAGGCCTGCAAAGGTTGTCCAAGCCTAAAGGCCATGATGCCTTGGGTTGAAGCAATGAGTTTATGATATACCACAGTGAGGTGATGTGTACTATGGTCACTGTGAGCTCCTGAACACCTTGCAAGGTATGCTGTGGTTCTATGACCTTTGTTGCAGCCCTGTGGTCCTTCACTACAATTTTCAGTACATAGATGAATTCACTTTGCAGGCATTTGCTATAAAAATTGATCGTCCCTATCTGAGCACTCTACAGCCATGGCAGGAAAACACCCACAAAAATCTATTGATCATGTGCTGCATGCAATTTCCAAAGGCTGCCAACTTGGCTATATCAAAAAGATTAAGGGCACTTCTATTGCCATGCCAGATTTCAACTTTCTACTAACAGTTCATTTTGGCTGTTTATTAATTTGTTTAACTAACAGGGAATTATTTTCCTCACTCTTTTAGTCTGAAATGTGTATGTTCTTTTGCTTAGATTTTCCTCAAAAATTACAGTCAGGCAGAATCTGAATGAAAAATTTAGTCTGAAAGATGGAAGTATCAAAAGCATGTAAATTCAGAAAAGGATGAAGAATACCCCCCTCCCCCATGCATGCATGCATGCACACAAATCAGAACATTCAAATAAGTGGTTTGGGTTTAGCGTGTGCGTGTTTGTCAGATAGAACTGTAAAACCAAGATTTGTTTGGCTTTGACAGATCTTTTTTAGATTTCATGCACAAAACCCAAACGAGGGCCATTTGCCTTTAAATCCCACTTTTAAAAATATGTGGGTAAGAACAAAGATATGAAGAGAGATCATAAAACCAGGAAAATTAAAAACAGAAAAATATTCTGAATGACACAACTTCAGTCAATACATGGTATGCACCAAATAAACTGAACTCACAAAACACCTATATCTTCCGTGGGAATTAAATGCAAATAGGCCAGCTAAACTCCTAGGCTATGTCTACACTGGAGGGCTCTTTTAAGTCGATTTAAGTTAACTTACAGTTGACCTGGTTAAGTTGACTTAAGGGTATGTCGACAGTGGAGACGATGTAGACATACCCCAGGAACATTACTGGGCCCTGCACACTGCCATGTTCTGGGGTGTGATCCAGCTTTGGGTGCCCAATCCAATTTTAGGGTCCAATCTGGCTCCTGCTGCTACTGACAGGTGGCTCGGAGCCCAACTCAGCCCCGAGCCACTTGAGGCAAGCAGCAGGCATCTCAGAGCTGGCTCTTGCCACCATCAGCAGGTGGCTTGGGGCCCAGTCCGGCCCCGAGCTGCTTGCCACAAACAGCAGGTGGCTTGGGGCTGGCTTGGGCTCTGAGCTGCTTGTGGCAAGCAGCTTGGGGACAGATCGGGCTCTGAGCCATTTGCCAGTGGTGGCAGGAGCCAGCTCCAAGCTCTCTGCCACCTGGGCCCCAGCTCGTGCCTCTACACAGCTTGACTTAAGTCTTGGGTGGATCTTTAAGGGCATGTGTTGTTAAGTTGACTTAAGCAACCACTTAAGCTGACTTAATACAAGCCCAATTTGGCCATGGAATTCCTTAGGTTGCCTTAAGGAAGGGTAAGTCAACCTAAGGCTCCAGTGTAGACACACTCCCAGTCAGGCTTTTTATATTTTCTCCAAGTCCTAGAGGAGACTAACTCAATAAATAGGCTTCTCCAGCAGTTAATAGGGAACCAGGATATTAATAGGGATGGAATAGTTTTCCTTCTCCAGTACACACAGCACAATTCTTGGTTACTCATAAGGCAGGTCCACTACATTTGATTTTATATTTGACTAACCCAAGTTGGGACTGAACTCTAAAAATGAAAACCCTCAAAAATCCCATTTTATTGAACTTCAAATGTCCAGAGGTACTTGGAAATATGATCCCAGTTTTGACCCTTTTCTCCCTAACTTGTTTCATCTTTACATACATCCTGCTTTACACCTTATCAAAGTCCCACCATCAACATCATATTTCCCTTTCCACAGCCCTGTCAATTTTACTCTCTTCACTTCCATGCATCAAACCAAGTACTTATCCTACAAATTGTATGTGAAGGCCTCCGCCATCACATTATATCATGACGATAAACATAATCAGGCCAGATTCATTTTCATAGATACAGAGGGATTACAATTTGCTAATTTCCAAAGGAATAGCCATGTTAGTCTAGTCCAGCAAAAAAACCAAAGAGTCACTTTAAGACTAACATTTATTTTTTGCACGAGCTTTCGTGGGAGAAAATCCCACTTTGAAGCATCTGGCGAGGTGGGATTTTCTCCCACGAAAGCTCATGCGAAAAATAAATCTGTTAGTCTTAAAATGCCACACGACTCCTTGTTTTATTGCAATTTGCACCATCATTGGGTCAGCAGTTGGTACTGCTGCAGCAGAATGAGAAATTCAGCCTGTTTTGCGTTTTCCAGTTTCAAATAACTCAAGTAATGAGACTTGCACCATTTAGCTTGGAGAATTGTTACACCCCCCCCCCCCCATATTATAAATTGTTCTTGGTACAAAGTCCTCAAATCATTTTTCCATTTTATCTGTTATTTCAAATTAAACCATCCCCCTTGAGCACCTTTAACAATTCCCTTCACTGATATCTTCAGAAAGTATTGTAGATGGATATTATATTTAGCTAAGTCATAGTTTAGTGAAATACACTGAGTCAAAAAATTAATGAGGTTAGATGAAGTTGCTATTACATATACCTATATTCTAAATAGTACAGCTAGAAGAAAAATCCTAAGCATTTAAAAATGTGGAAATTAGCAGTTAAGGAGAAGGTAAATATTCAAGTCCAATCTCACTTTGACTGTTTATGTATAAATAATCACATGGAAATCTGAGGTGGTGAGGCCATTCTATTGCAAACTATATGTGGTGGATGAGTCATTAAATAATTTTAGTTTCTATGATTAAATAATTGGACTTCTGTTGATTGCTTGCTACCTTATAAATTATTCATTCTTAGGTGGGCTTTTTGTTTATTTCTCTTCCTCTTGGTAATTTTGTTCTGACATGTTTCTAGAATGGGCACTGTGCGAATGTTACTTGGAACAATACCATCCTTTTCCCCATCTACTTATGAATCAGGCTCTCTCATCCCAAATACAATTCCACATCATTGTGGCCCATTCTAATACGCCCCCATCACCCTCCCTCTCACACACACCACTCTCTCTTGATGGGCCTGACTGTCCATCCAGGACAGGGCAGAGATACATAGTATTGGGGGACAGACGGAGCATTATTCATTCTGAAAATGCTTTGGGATACTGTAAATGAAGGCTAACACAATAATGGCACCCTTCATTTGTACATGAATAATGTTTGTAAAGAGAGTGATATGAAGTATGTCTGCCTTACAGAAATGTGTTGACATAAGGTATGTCAACTTTCAACCACCATAGTGGTTGCTGACATTCACACCATTATCCTTGGGTCAGTGGAGTGTGTCCTCACTAGGACCATTTCCACCAACATAAGAAGCAGTGTGGAGGAAGCTGAAAGAGCAAATCGCTCAACTCCCTGCAAGGAGCCCATGGGCTCCTTGCTGCCCCCCCCTTCTGATCCCAGGAGGGGCATGCGGACTGCTTGGCATGCCTAGTCCCAGCTCACAGCCAGGAGCTGGGAGACAGTTACCCAGATTCCAGCAGGCTGCAGCCCGCTCAACTGTGAGCCCAGGTGTTGGCAGCAGCAGCCCGGTTGCTGCCGAGGAATGCTGGCAAGCCCCACGACACGGGCAAATGCCAAACAGCTGCAGCTGCGGTGGCAGCCTAGGACACTGGCTAGTCCTGGGTGGCTGTAGCCCTGCTGGCAGCTAGAGATCCTGGCACACCCCAGGTGGCAGCTGCCCACAATCTGCAGCCAGAACCCAGCAGCTTGTGGAGCCAACCTCCAGCCTCCAGCGATAGCAGAGCAGTGAAATTAACAAGTATGCCAGCCCTTCCACCGCCCTAAGGGGACACAGTGTCTGCACTGACACAGTCACTCTACTCTGCCGACAAAAGCCATATGCCTTTGGTGACGTGGTTTTATTTTGTTGCCAGAGAGAGAGAACTTTTTGGGAAGACAAACTGTCGCAATTACAGGCCTACTAGCTCTTTTTAAAGTGTGGATTATGTGTGAAATGAGGAGAATTTTATGGAGGTTTATGCTTTTAATCCCTGTGTAGGATACCACAGCCATTTTTATTCCAGTGCTGTAATCGGAATATGGCTTGTGCTCAGGGAGCTGTCTGAAAGAAATCAAAAGTCTTGCTGTGGTAACACCATGTTACACAAATTAACAAATATAAAATTGCAAAGCATATTCAGGTCTCTGAGCAAAGCTTGCAACAATGTAAAGCGTAGGCTTCTTTGGAAGACAGGCATATGTAAGCATAGCATCATTGTTTAACGTAACGCTGGTTAAAAACGAAAAAAACCACTAGTTAGATTGCTGAAGGTCAAGAGTATCCTTAAAGAATTTCTACAATTCACTAATCAAATAGAACAGAGACTCCTAGATGTCAAGCTTCCAACTTGAATGTGCTTAATAGCAGTGAGGCTAAACTAGTGCTTTTCTGTATGTAAAAAATATATGAAATAATTGTAGACCCATAATAATTCATAAGAGTTCCAAGAAATAACCCTGAAACCCAACTCAATAAAATACAAACAATATACAGGAAAAATGAAATTGAAATTAATAAACTGACCTAATAAATGCATAAATTTACATACTGGTAGATTAACAAAACATGTTAATATTATTAGTTAATTTGCAGTACTCTGTACTTTTTGGTAGTACATGCAAAATACAAGACAGACAGACAAACAAAAAGCTCTCAACAACCAGGTCTAACAAATAATCTAGAGATTATGCAAACAGGTTTAATCATGAAAAATTAAGGAATATTTTAAATTAGTTATTTTTCCAAAGAAAACTTAGGAATAGCTAATAGCCAATTAGTTTTGGCTAAAAAAAATTAATTCCTCAGTGTGCACACACACACACACACACACACACACACGAGAGAGAGGTGCAATCCCTATAGGAAACTTCACCAGGCCCTGCTGGAAGTGCCCGTGTGAAAAATGAACATCCATAATCTGTTGAACAACAGAGCTGCTACTCTAACTACATAATTCTCTGTTAATCTGTCTCAGAAGAAGAAATCTATGATTTGCAGAAATCCACAAATTTCCCAAACCATGTGTTGAGGCTTAAAGTAGCCACAACATCCAAAAGCTACATAGTAACATCTTCATGTTGATAACATTCTCAACAGCTTCTTTTTCTCTAGCATCTGAGATACTTACTTACATTGAGGTCTACAATTCAAATGACAGGTGACTAATAAGACAAAACACCTCTTTTTTGCTGTTCCCACTCTTCTGAAAACTTCCCAGAGGAGGGCCTAAAATGGTGCTGTGCAAGCAGTATGTACAAGATACGTATTCCGAAAATAATTGCTAATCATGGGCAGCACCAACAGTCCTCAGGCATTTATCAATATTCCACTGACTAAAAGATATATATCACATATTCCTAAAATTTCACTGCACAGCTACAGTTTTATTTTAGGCTCACTCTTGCTAAAAAGCTTTCTCAGTGCTGGCTTTCACTTTCCCACATCAAGTATGCTTCGCATTCCCTTTCTTTCTCTTTCTAAAAATATGCTGATACTGTGCAGGTCAACACTTAAACTGGCAACTGCTGAGAACTCTTGTTGCACTCCACAGATGTAAAATAAATTGGTAAGAATGAGTTTTTAACCAGTGAAACAATTTACCAAATGTCGTGATGGATTCTCCATCACTAACCATTTTAAATCAAGATTGCATTTTTTTTCTGTACAATCTGCTCTTGGAATTATTTTGGAGAAGCTCTGTGGCTTGTGTTATATAGGAGGTCACAGCGGTGATCATAATGGTCCCTTGTGACCTTGGAATCTATGTATTGCAGGTCTTAGGTGCCAGTATCATCAGTTCCAGCTCTGTAAGATCTTTCGCCACTTAATGAAGTTCCAGAAGCAAGATCTGATAAGGGATTATAGTCAAACCATATTAATAAGAATGACAGATGGCAATGCTAATACTTTTAACAGTGGGATCCACAAAGGTACACAGGCACCTAAACTCCTGACCTAGATATCTAAATCCTGGTTTTAGTTTCGCTGTGATCCACAAAACAACTCTTCTGCCAAGCCATGTAGGCACCTAAATTCTCTTGGGACCTAAGTTCGTCAGGAAAAGTTCTTTAGGTGACTATGTTTCAACCTCTGGGCATGTGCACTGCTGCCTCACTCTGCGCTTCTGGACATACCCTCTGCCATACATAGGCAAAAGACTGATCCATGCCCTGCAGCCTGCTATCTCACATGGAGCCTGATTCAGAAGGCAGCCTCCAAACATGCTTCCAACTTGGGTCCCATTCAGAATGAGGCCAAAAGAGGATGAGGTGACGATGACCACCTTATAACTTTTAGCCAGTGCTTAAAGCACTCGCCTGGGATATGGGAGGCCCATGTAAAAGAACAATTTGAACAGGGCTCTCCCACTTCTCAGGGCAGTGTGCTAACTACTGAGCTTTGGGGATAATGTGATATAAAGCTCCCTTAGTCTCCCCTGTTGCACTCTGAATAAATGATGAGAAACTGATTGGAGTAGGGGGACAGGACCCCTGTCTCCTACTTCCTGACCACTGGATTCCACGGTCATTCTCTCGCTTGGGCCCAATGGTTATTTCAATATGTATCTGCAGTAGACCAGTCACTGGGCAATACAAAATGATGCTGGAGTCCAGTGGGAAGAGTACCAAATTGGAGCTCCTAGGTTGGTCCCCTTGCTTTAATCACTCCAGCTTGAGTTAAGGGTCATCCTAGTCATATGACCAGGAGAATAGAGGTCAAACTTCCCCATAAACATACTTCAGTCTACCCACCAGGTCCTTATCTTGTTAGCACAGCACCATGATTTGTCCTTGCCTTGCATAACAGAGCAATACATGAAACCGCCCTCTAAAGTGTGCAGTAATCAAAGGATCCTAGAACAACAGTCAAAGAAATAGCATTCAGCCTGCTAACAAGACATTGAATGATGGTTGTCTTATACCTTTTGCACTCTGTTTTACCTTAGTTTTTTTATGTGCCCAGCAGTTTCTGATTTTTATTTAAAGTAGTTAGGTTTGTTTCATGTTCCAGTGATAAGAAAGCAGTTGGTGGTGTCACATGTCCATTGGACAGGACTTCAGATCAAATGGGATACTATGGGCATGGATCATTAGCCCTCAGAGTTCATATAAGTTCAAGGATAGGTAATGACTTTTGCATTTGCTCCATTTATTTATAGTGTCACTTTTTACACTTTGACAGGTTTTCTTACACATTAGACTTCATCTGCATTCCATTTTCTATCTACCTTACTGATGATACATATTTCCCCTTACAATATACATTTTATTAAAGGTTGAATTTATTCAGTTAGTAAAAAGACCTCAGGATAAGTCATCTCGACTGGACTTATTAAATAGTTAATTAGCACATGACAGAAAGAATAGTTACCACAAGCTGTAAGACTCAGTCATACAGCTGTTGACATGTAACATGCACTCTGTATCTGAGTCTGAATTTGGCTTATGGACTGGCATTTTCATAGTCAAATGGTTTATAGTTTCATTTTTACTGTTTCCCCTTTTTTACAAACAGACATCTTATTTTTACCCATCCATTTATAGTATTAAGCATTGGTTTATCAGTTTTCTGGGTAGGCATATTAAATTCTGCTCGCTGAGGCATCTATCACTTGTTAGTACACTACTAAGAATAATATTTCTCACCTACCAATTCTTGTAATGGTTGCCAGATTCTTTTTGGGTTTCCTAACAAGTTATTTTCCCTCTTCTTAGCATGACTGCCAAAGCACTTTGGAAGTTTGGCTCAGAGACAAATCAGAGGCCTTATAAAAGGTCTAAAACTTCAGATTAACAGATTCTAAAACCAGGGGGTACCATTCTAATAATCTGATCTGATCTCCTGCATAACACAGGCTGAAGATTTTCATTTAATAATGTCTTCAATAAAGTCAGAATTTCTAGATGGACTAGAAGACATTGTTCAGCAAGGTGTTAAATCTAGAGTTAAAGATTTTATATAATGGAGATTCATAGGCAAGAGAACATTATTTCATTCTTGATGTAATGCTCATTTTATATCTTGTTCTTACTTTTTGAATTTTTTAAAATTGCACTTTCTTACAACCATACATGTCCTGGAGGAAAGCATGGTCAAGCGTTATATTATAAATACATATATATATACACACATGCATGTGCACACACATATCTAGTCTGTAAGCATTCCACGTGGTCACTAGAATGTATTACCACATTTTAAATCTTGGTGTGTAACATATGTTTCCGTAACTTTTGGTGTCTGTTTGCACTGAGAATCTTCACCTTTTCTTCAGGAGACTGCTCTAAAGGAACAGAGTGCAAGATATTTTTTTTTTCCTTTAGTAAGCCCATTGCAAAACCTCTCCCCCCCTTCTTTTTGTCTAACTGTAATTGAAATTCTTGCTTTTGTCTGCTATACTGATCCCTAATCACGCTCCAGTGAAACCAAAGTCACTTCACCTTGTGCAGTCCTCCATTTAACCTTCTTTGTTTTCTGTTGATGCTGCATCTTCTCAGTTTAACTTCAGCAGCTTACTTGCTTTTTGTTTTTCAATAAGTTGCTATTTCCAATTGCAAGTACTTCTTGTTTCAAGTAATTCCCGTTGTAAACTAGAGATCACAAAAGACATTTAGTGACACATTCAGGCCTGGTACAAACAGATGCAATTCTCTTAATCTCAGTGAAGATACCCACACGTCTGAATTTGTTGCTAACATGTTGTTAGTGAAACAGGTCGCTGCATTAGCTGATCACTCCTAAACATTCTTGAAGGAAGAAAATATTCTCAAATACAATGCAATAATTATTTTTTTATATATTTTAGTTAGATACTAGCCTTTAGCACATTTATTTCTAGTGTAAATTGACTTCTTCCATCTGTTTGCTTTATATAATCATATAAATCAGAACTAGACTAGATCCTAAACACTTTAGCATATAAATACAAGCAATCACAAAGTTTTACACAAATCCAGTTTGTTTTTCATGCTATTGAAATAAATAGACAAATATTAATGTCATGCCATAAATAATACATGACAATAGTTTGCCACATTTTTCCTCTTATCAGGCAAGAAGAAAATTTATTTATTATTTTGTGTACTAATTCAAAAGAGCTTTTTCAGTGGCATACGTAAGGAAAGTTAATTGGCCTTCTATAATGGGACTGTAGACTGACATAGACCACAATGCACTAAAGTATACTAACTTTTTGAACCATCTTGTTCAATTTATACATGTAATATAGTATTTAAGAAATTATATAATAAATTGCCACATATTCATATATTTCTTATGCAGGAAAAGTCTTGTCCTCTGTATTTATGATGCTTAATTCAAGCCAGGGCTGTACTCTGTATGGATTTGGAGGCTAAGCCCATGTTGGTAACTCTCTGAAGTAAATTATGACATTCTTACCAACCATCTATATTTCTTTTCAATGGCAGGTATTATACATCTATGTATAACACATAAATTATATTAAAATATCTTTTGTGCAACTGTTAGATACTCATTGAGATGCAAGTTGTGGCTGATATTAAAAAATATATGATATGAGATCTAAACTCTGAATTTGTGTGACGTTGGTACATGACAGTGCATCCTTTTACAAATAGTATACAAGTGTCAACATTTTTTCCCCCAGCTCTGATTTAGACTCCCATTCTATAGTTACGTTAGCAAAATTTTCTTTGGGTTGCACTTGTGAGGGACTTGATTCTGCTTCAACTGATGTGAATAGAAAAACTAGCTTTGCCGTCAATGGCTGCAGGACTGGGTCTTTCACATATATGTTTACAGAAAACTCTCTTTTAAAACAAGTTTGTTCAAATCACTCACAACGTAAAAATGTAAATCTAATCTGCATTTGTTTAAATGACTAATTTAACTATAAATGACTGTGCATTATAAACACGAGACTGAACCAGATACCCCTTTGGCACATGTGTATTATAATGCTTTATTAGTCAAGATGTTGTGCAGTCTAGCCTTAACCCAACAAAAATGCTTACAAACATACTTAACGTGACACACATGAGTAGCTGCATTGCCTTCGACGCGAATCCTTATGTGCTTCAAGTTAAAAAAGCACTTAAATACTTTTCTGGAACTAGCCTAGGGCATTCAATGCCTTGTAGAATTGAACCCAAAAGTCGCAGGGAACCCTTGATCTTGCATTTGATTTTGTGTGGTTGCAGTCTGGCACTATAATTGGAAGGGTCAGGTAGCTGCAAAATCAGGACCCAAGTAAACATACGTAACACTCTGGCCCATACTTACAAAAACCCTGACTTTGCATTTCTTTTACATGCTAACTCCTCTTGCTGTCAATAGCAGTTTTGATTGTGGAAAGAAACGCAAAAACCTAGACTCTTGGGGCTGCAAACACACACATACACACGTGCTTAACTTTATACAGTATGAATAGCCCCATTGAAGTCCATGAAACTATTCCATGTGAAAAGCTAGGCACATATGTAACTCTTTGCAGGATTGGAGGCCTACGATTGGGCCCACGATGATCTTTATTACAAGGATATTAGTTTTATAATTACAGCCACATATTAAATAGCAGTAAAATTCAAGTATTTGGCTTTTTGTCTTCCAGAAGAGCTTGCTCCACCTCTTCTTAGTTACACCAAACTTTCATGTGAGTTTTGCTTAAATAAGCTGAACTGGAACTTCAGCAACAGCAGATGAAGCAGATGTTTCTGCTTTATACATTTCATCGGCTGATCCACAATCTCTGCAAAGTAGCAAAACTTATTCATATCTGGCCAAATTTGGAATTTCTTACTCAGCTTGTACCTATGCAAGCTCTCACTGAATTCAGGAGTAAAAACTGTGTCAGGATGAGGGTCACTGCTTTTAATATTAAAGATGCTGTGTGATGCATGTTTCACATTCTTGAGCAAAAACAGAGAACTCACAAATAATACAAGACAAATGACACAATTTTAAGATAAATTTTTATTGAAAAATTAAAATTGCATTGCATATCATTTTTATAGTTTCACAGTTCTTTTAGCCACAAAACACAGAGATTCTGTTTAAAAAATCTCTTCTTATTTGTCACCATTCAAAAAACATGTTATGCCCTGAATAAATGATTATTTCAAAACTCTGGGCTATTCTCAAAAATCCTGATTCTGTCAGTCTACCATGAATGGCAGAGTCCTGCTACATTTTCCAAAAAGGACGCTAACAAATGAAACTGGAATTTTCCTACTTCAGATCAACAGCCGCTTGGCTTTGCTTTGTCCAGTAGTTATCCTTTTCTAAATCAAAACATTGGCTAGTAAATAGTGAAGCAACAATTTCCAGCTTGCCAACTTTCCTCTAGCTGGCATTGGTTCAGGTACTTTGAGTTCACCCATCTTAATACTACAGTGTTTGTTAGAAAGATTTTAAAGACGAAATCATAACTTCAGCATAAATTTCCAATTTGTTACATCAGTAAAACTGAGTTACTCACCTATAATTGTATTTCTTGGAAAGAGTGACCTTGTCTGTGACTTCACACTTTCTGATCTTCCACAAACAATCGAAGTATGAATTAAAGAACAGGAGCTCTCAAGAGGGGTGTGTGTTTGAGAAATCACAGAATATTAGTCAGATGCCTGATGGAAGGGAAATAGAGCGAATTTCTCTCAGTGATGTCCATGGCCATCCCTAAATAAGGTTCTGTTAAATCCGCTATTCAAGTTAGGGTAAATGTGGACCCTGGGCTGCTGATGGTGGGCAGACATCATGACTAATAAATACCTTAATGACTGACATCAATCACAAGGAATACCCCAGAAACTGGCTGTGGGAATCATTTACCACATGACTAAGATACACTCATTCCAAAAAGTCAAAATCCCATACATATGGTATGAAGATAAACTTAACATTCATGGCTGTGAAGAGCACCTCAAAGATAAATTTCATGATTTTGTGATAGCAGCATGAGCTATATTATTAAATGTGACTTTTAGGTACAAACTATGAGTGGGAGAAGTTGGAGCAGCCTGATGTTTCTGATCCAATAAAAAGCAAAAGTCTGTGCTGAATGGAAGAGAAACATTGTCTAGTTGTCAAATCACAGTTTATGCACTTTAAAGAGATTGAGATTCTATTCCCAGCCACACTGGAGGACCATCCAGGACCTGCTGCAGGACCTTGGATAAGCCATGTAACCTCTTTGTCCTTTCCCAACAGCAAAATTGGCTACTACTACTACCTACCTACTTTCCTCATATGTTTTTAAAGTATAGAGAGAGCTACACACAGAAATGCAAAATATCATTGTTATCAGGTGGTAAGTCTCTGGAGACTAACGACAGAAAGTTAAGATTTTAAGACTGGAGCATAAAGCATGAAGCCTGTACCTTACATCTCCAGCGGTACTGTCTTTGAGACTTCCTGAGTGATGATATGAAGTAGGGGGGTCAGAAACTCTAAGCTAAAAATTGGTCAGAAAAAACAGGAGAGATTGCAGCTGGGTGTGAATGGGAGAAGTAGTCTCCTTTCAAGGCTACATCATTAGTTATAAATGCCTTGGCAATACGTATCAGGGTCCATTATGTGTTTTGTACACTGTGAAGAGTAAGAGAGCAGCTGGAATATTCTCTAACAGGTCTTCAAATAAAGTGAAATATTTTGTGCTTCAAAAATGAATTCAGGCTTTTGCTTTCTAAACATAGAGTTCCTTTTGGGATACCTGAGAACAGCCTTGTGAAGAGAAGAACTCCACAGATTAATGAAAAATGGCCTGAATCTACAGAAAATGGCATCTGCGATTTAAAAAGCTGAACTCAGAATGAATCCTGAGGCTGACAACATCCATGGTAGCAGAAGTCAAAACTTATATCATTAACTTTTATACTAAAGATGCTAGCATCAAAGAAGGAAAGTTATCAGGAATATTTATTGTGGACAGTCAAAATTCATAACTATAGAAGCATGGTCCATTGCAATTATCTGCACCAGCTGTATGATATAAAAACATAGCCCTAAGAAGATGAGATCACTGGAAGGACAGCTGTGCTCCTGGGATAAGTGGGTGGTTTCATAAATCATAACATTTTTGAGATGGATAATATGGAAGCTTTTCTGTGTGTCATAGTTAGGAGACAAAAAAAGAGCACAACAGATGTGGAATAAGCTCTGAGCTTGAGTCCAGTGAACAATAAGATAGCAACAAAATAGATTTCAAGATAAACTTCTAGAGGCAAGGCAGGAGAGAGGTATACTGTCTCTAGAAAAGAAAGGAAAAACAATACTCGGGAAGGATTGTCTACCTAAAAATCATTTCCTTAAATTCTGAAAGTCCTGGTGACAGAAAGAAGCATTGAGTGGTTATACATCAGAATTAGAACTTCTGGACCTGGAAGCTAGATGGGACTCACCAATGTTAGATCCTTGAATTAGGCTGCTCAGTTTTTCCATCCATAGGATTTCAAAATACCACAAGTTTAGACATGGTATTTTAAAGTTCCAACTAGTATTTGCTCTACAGATCATGGGCGAGATTCTGTGCTGTGCCTCTAAGAAGCACAGAATAGAATTTGCAATCCAAGAGGAGCACGGTGGCTCTAAATTACCTTTGCACCATCCCAATCCTGGATTGCTCCAGGGGCTGCAAAATCTCAGGGTCCTGTGTAAGTGACATCTTCCTTCCTGGGTTTCCTTCTGAGCTGCAGTGATGTCTACAATCTCCTTAGTCCTATGGCCTTGCCCTCACACACTCTTTTCTTCCTCATCCTTGCCCCCCAGCTTGCCTACTAGAGCACCTCAGAAGGCAACCTTACATGTGTCTTCTACAGTGCTTGCATTAGGGGAATCTTCTTCTGGCTACACAGCCAAAACTTTTGTGCCCTTCATGCCACCAGAGCCTGTTCACATAGCATAAAGGGGGCTGGCATGGTGGCAAATGTCTCACCCCCTCTAAATAAATGAAAAAGCAATACAGTTTGATAGACTTTTTGGACTGAGTATTGCTAGTTTTAAATCAAAATCAGTTCCTTTACAACCTTGTAATAGAATATTTCTAATGCAATTAAATTTTATTTCAGAGCTGAGAGAAAAGTGGCTTATTAGAGTCTTTCCTGGACAATAGCCATAGCAGCAAATTTGAAAAGATTTTGAATCATCAGTTTTCATTTATCCCCACAACAGTCATTCTGTAGACAGAGGACTATTGAGACTTCATTTGATTCCACAACTTTGCTGGTCTGTCAGTACAAAACTGTGTCCTTTGTAGAATGGGTTGCCTAGCTAATTAAAAAGCCAATGGGTTGCAGGTGACACAGCTGTCTATATTTTGAAATATCTGATTGGTTAAAACTATGGTGACAAGACAGCTGTATTTAAACATTCTGTGACAAGTTTTTCCCTTTTCCTCTCCTGTAAATTCCAAAATACATAGTGCATTCCCCTTCTACAAAACATTAATGAACCTGGTTAACACTCACAGAATTACTAGTGCCTTTCAGGAATCTTGCCACAGAGTTTAGCTAAACTAGTCACAGAGATTGGTCCTGAACTACAACAGAAGCACAGGGTCCTTGGTTAGTATCCAACATTCACTAGAAAAGCATTCAGAACAGTGGACATACACAGGCAGACAGTACAATTAATAAAGGTGAAGCATCTATTAAAGTAAAGGGATTTAATTACACTAGCATCTATATACAATGTTAGAATTCCTAATGATCAGTAAAATGAGCTGTGAATTGTTATTTTAAGGGCAGTATTATATAAATGAAAGTGTCAACTAATATTTTGTATCATCTCTTTGGCTCACAAATACACTAAAATACCATAAACATTATTTAGAACTTCAATAATATATAAATAGGATACATTACAAATGGAAGAAAATACAAGACAACTCTTTAACATGGTAAATCTCTGCATATAAATAAGCAAATATTTCATATACCTAGAATTGAACAGTTATCTTGCTGTAAAACTATTACATTTAATTCCTCTTCACAAAGTCATTTAACAATAATATACACAATCTACACAAATTAATCTCTAAAAATACAGCAATAATATACCTGTTACAATGACTCTGCTACTATTTTCCCCTGATATGACACTAAAGGGGAAATATAACTACCTTACTGGGGGGTGCTTTAGGATTCTTTGTTTTTATATGTGAGAGAAGCACCAACAATAAGTTTTAACACTGTTAAACATTTTCCTTAGCTCCTAAGCACCTACCTTTTTTACAATGTTTCTTTACAGCTATTTGTACCTGGTAGACTGATCTGCAGCACATTCTCCACATCATTAACTGTTGAAGGAAAAGTTAGTTCTCTTAAAGTGGAAAACATGCTGTGGCATAGTTCTAAATTCATAACCATTTATCTATCTATCTATCTATATATACTGTACATACATATTGTACAGAGTTCTTAATTCTCCATTTTAATATTCATTATTTATTTTAATATTTTAATACTGATTAGATTCCTGCTGTAATAAACAGGCTAAGATAAGGATCAATAGTACATTTCAAGATACATAATATATTTTCCTTCAGTAAAATGACCTACCAATACTTATATGTTCCAGTAACATACAGGTTTTTTTGTTTTCTTTTATTTTTGTTTTGTTCTAGAGCATTGTAGGTGAGTGGAATACTTTGAAAGGGAATTTCCTTAAAGCATGTTCTGCAGAACTGGGTAAAAATAGCCAGTGCTGGAAAACAGTGTACTAGAGAAATAAACAGTTTCCCAAGCACATTACAGATCCTGCCCCAATCTTTCTATTTCTTCAATGAGGAAGTCAATGTCAGACTTAGTTGCTGCCGGGTTTGAGATAACCATTCGGAAGAAGTTGACTTTATCTCCGTGTGGCTGATATCCAACCATTGTGGTACCTGACTCCATCATCAGAGCTTTGATTTTCGGTGCCACCTTTATGATTAAAACAAAATAAGAAAGAAATTTATAATCTTTTTTTCCTTTCTTAGTATCTACTACATTTCTTAATTTATAAAAGAGAGCAATTTACCAGAAACAGATGATTTTTACATAAGAAATGTATTTGTAGAAAGAAAATGCTTGAGCTCCTCCCACCCACCCAGCCACCCACATGTAAATTAGATGTTCAAAATTCTTCCATGCTTAATACTCTAAGAGGTTATTAGTAGCAATGCCTTCAACCTATAAACCATAGTTTAAGCAAACAGTCTTCCTTATTAAGTTACTTGTAACATCTTCCAATTATTTATTGCTGTTCTTTGGATAATGAAAAGTAACAAAGCCAATTTCACTCCAGTTGTAGTCTCGCATTCAACTTCTCAATGATTCAGTATTTGCATGACAAACACTGAAAGAGCATTGTTAATTGTTAGAACAGTCAAGAAAAGAATTCTGTGGAAAATTTTGACAAAAAATGAAAAAAATCATAGAAATTTTCAGTGGAAAATTTTTTCATTTAAAACAAGTCCTGAAGACCTGAAAACAGAAACATTTTCAAGGAAAGACGACACCTTCCAGTAAATTTTTTGTTTACTTGTCCCCTCACCCCAATTTTCTGTCAATTTTTTCTTTATGGAAAATTTTCAACCAGTTCTATACAAAGAAAACTGTCTACTGTTTTAAAAAAAATCATGGAAACATTTTGATGGGTTTTACAGCACCATTCAATTATTATAATTAACTTCTTTATTTTCACGTTCAATGAAAAATTCCATCAAAGTCTTCACAGTTTCCCTGTAAATCAATAGCAAAGCACCCTGTCTTTTATCTCCTAATTATGAGCTAGATCCTGCCACCCTTACTCCTCCTTCACATGAGTAAGGGGGGCACAATCAGGGGTTTACCTGAGAAGGCTCAAGAGAGCACACTGGCATGCAAGCTCATGATTCCCAGAACTACTTCTCCTACCCAGACCTAACCTCGGCCCATACCTTCACCCAAGTAAT
Source organism: Podocnemis expansa (assembly GCA_007922195.1). Lineage (NCBI taxonomy): Eukaryota > Metazoa > Chordata > Testudines > Podocnemididae > Podocnemis > Podocnemis expansa. Next base: position 40,054,567 of record ML681984.1, on the reverse strand, counting down.
TTTAACTCCTCTGTCCCCCTTTCCTCACAATGGTGCAGATGTTGCCACAAAATCCTGCTGATTCTTCCTCTACAAGATCTCCAGTCTGCTCTCTCCTTTCTGTTCCCACTACAAAAATCTCTTGGTTAAGGCCTGATTAATTATTTCATGTTGATAATTGTAATCTCTCTGTCTCTTAACCTCCACCCAGCCCTAACTATTCAAAATGCTGCCACAAAAACAATACACTTTGCTTACTGTTCTGACCCATCCACTTCTTCAAATTCCCCTCCTGACTTCTCCACATTTATTGCGTCAGATTTAAGCTTCTCATCTTAGTCTTCAAAAAGACTGAATCACTTAGCTCCAAATCTGCAATGTCATCTCAATTTGCTCCATTCTTTTTATACAATGAAACAATGCTTTTGGGTCCTTCTCACACCCTCATCTCTCAATCACCTATATCATCCTAAATACCTGGAAGTCTTTTCCTTGTCCCTTGTCGCATGTTTCCACCTCTCCACTGTTATTTCTTAAAAATCTCTCCCCAAAGGCCTCTAAAGCCTAGTGTGTCTCACAGAGAAATGTTAGCTAAAATATTAAATAAATTGCTATCACACTGCTTTTCCCTGCCTCCCATTCCCCCTAGCCTTACGGTGTTTATTCTGAGCAGGGACCTTGTTTTTTATACCTGCCTGCCAGTAGGGGGTGCTGACAGCTATTAAACTGAACTGTAAACCCTGTACATGATAGACATCACTTCAAGGCAGGAGTGTGGCAGCACCTACACCTGTAAAGCGCACAGTTCTGAAGCTACATGAATAACATATATAACAGAAGTAAACCAGCTATGTTACATTTCACTCGGACTCCCACATGGGGAGGGAGTACACTTTACTGGGCCCTGGAGGGCCTGGGGAACCCAGAGGATTGTGGTATGTGTGTGGGAGGGGGGCCTGCGCTACAAGTTTGTCCTGGTCCTGAAAAAATTATGCTTGGGCCCTACACGGTTGATTCCAAAAAGCTAAACATAACTGCAGCCCCAGTAAGAACAAAAGAGGAAGCTGAAGAAATGTCAAGGTCCAGGTGGCCAGTCACGACATGCAACTTTGGGATACAGCTGGTCTGGAATTCTCTAGTAAAATAGGTTTTTGTTATATGAGAAGTGTTTCACTGAGTATGGGATTCAGCCAACTGACAAACTACCTGCCTGAGTTCACAGCAGCCACCAGGTGAGCTGGCAGGGAGTCCAGATTTTCATGGTTCATGGTTTGGGGCAGCCCTGCCATGAAGACTGCCACTGATTCCAGGATCCTGGGCCTAATGGCTCTGTGGGCTGTCAGCTGCCCAGGCCACAGGCACTGGGCATCCCAGGAGCCAACTGACCTAGAAATCTAGAAGCCCTGGTGTTCTTGGTCCTGGGTAGTCCGCATGGGGTAGCTGCCCAAAAACACAGCCCCCTGGAAAATCCACCAGGTGTGGACATTTTTCTTTTTCCTTTCACTTCTGCCCATCACTCAAATGCAGCAGTGAAAATGACAAAAATCATGACAACCTCAGTAAGCAGCTGCCAGGGTTCTGGGGAAAATGTTTCTTTCTGGAAATAGGACATTTTGGCATTTCCAGAACAAAGATTTCACAGAATTCCCCTTTCCCTGCTAAACAAAAATCCTGAGTTCCATCAGCTCTGTTTTGGAAACTTGGATCTTAATTAAGCTTATCAACCAGCACTTGTGGAGAAATGTTACTTTAGATAAATAGAATCCTTTGGCTTAGAAATGAAACTATCTTATCTGGGTAATGTGAGTCACATACCCTATGTAGCTTTTCTCTTCTCTCCTCTGAGTCTGGTATGCCCCTGAGACTTTGAGGAATGTACCAGAAACAAACATTTGTGTGTTCAGGCTGCAAAAGAGAAAAGAAGAACCAAACACCACACATGAATAATCATAATAAAAAAAATATAGATCAACCAGATCAGTCCTCTAAAGGATAATAAATTGTTACTGAATATTTTATTCCAGGAGTGGAGTCCATACATTTTATTAAGGCTGTTATTTCTATGTATTAAAAAACAATAATTATGTATAATATTGCTACATTAGTCTACTTGTGACTGCCATCTTGGATTCACTATATATTGTCACTTTTACAATAGTCTAGGGTACCGAAGAAGTAAAAATATTGTTCGACACTTATATAGTCTTAAGAGGATTTCCCTCCGAAGATTCTGTAGTATTCAGTGACATCCTGCACAGAGTTCTGTCTTTTGGGAACTTGAAACTGATTCTCCACCTCTGAGTAAGTGAAGAGACAGAGTGTGCTCATTGCCCTATCAACCAAGAGTTTATACAGAGGTGGTAGTGGAGATGGCAGCTTTTGGGCCACCAGGAATGATAATCTCAGCATGAATAAGCAGTTCTAAGCACGAATAGGTTCTAATAAGCATGTCAGCATGAACAGACTGTATTAAGAAAATCTTCATGCCCTAATCTGAGAAGCCAAATCAGCTCTTATGGCAAGCTAGCTCTTTGTTGACAAATACCACCTGAAGTGTTCAGTTTGTGGCCCAGCACAGTGAAAAGAAAAGAAAAAAGAAAAAAATCCCGTATTTATAATTGAAATCCCCATAGAAGTACAATATGTGTCTGGCCAAAAGTCTGTCTAGATGTCAGTAACCATTTGTTCTTTTTCATGCAGAACTATGAGTTCTTGAGAAATCTACAGCAGTTTCAAGATTGCTCGAAGAAAAGTACAAAAATTTGGTTCCCAGATGTGTTAAATGAAAAATATTTTTGAGTTATGTAATGACTGACTTACCTCTCCATCAAAAACCATCTGAAATTCTTCCCTGTTTTTAATTTTAGTATAGAGGTACTCTGATAATTCGAGACATTTGTCGATCTGATTTTCAAATCCTACTGTCCCCTATTTTAAAAAGAAAGTGTTTTATTAGTTAAGATTAGTTTCCCTTCTTTCTTGCACCATCTAGTCATCTCTAATAATTAAGTTTGGACAGACAATAAAATATCTAATAGGACTATTATTTTGCAAGTTAAAGTCCGAGATAAAGAATGACCACAGAAATAAATAATACTTTTAGTGTAACTTATTTTGTAAATAGTGAAATCACATGGTTAAATGTGTCCTACAAAAGAATTACTATTGTGTTCATTTACTATTTTGTTTGTTTTAATGGAATTTTATTTATGGCGATTAAGAAAGAAAAATATATAAATAAAGTTATCTTAAATTTCTTTAAAAAAGTAAATTTTTCAGCTTTTTTTTGCCATAGAAATGTTAGGAATATTAGTCTTGGCGCCTCTGCTTTTCCAGGAGTACAAGAGAACAGGGGATGTGTTGTATCTTTTCTCCCAGCTGTTTGTCAGGAATCTGCATTAAGAAAAACAAGCTAGGAAGTAAATAAAGGGTTTTAAATAATTTCACTGAAAATTCCTTTCTTCAGTTGCTCACTTTTCCAACTGGGCTTTAGTAATATCAGAATCTCACTGGTTCTCTAGTCCTCCAAACAACTAAACAAAGAGAAAAAAATCCCCCAAATCCTGGAAAAATAAAGCTGAAAAAAAGTTCAGACCGCCTTTGTGCCTCATTGAAAATGTACAAAAGGACATGTTCACATTGTCTCCCTGGGTAGTCACCCTTCAGCACCGGTGAAACCTTTAATGCAGGGGTCTCAAACATGTGGCCTGCAGGCCGCATGCAGCCCCTAAAGTTATTTCCTGTGGCACGCAATGACACTGTTGCTACTGATATTTGCAATATTGTTGTATGAAAAGGTTTCCGTGGTGTGGCCCTCGGGCTACCGTACTAGTCCTCATGCAGCCCTGTACTAGTCTTCCTGCAGCCCTTGTGGTGATTTGAGTTTGAGATCCCTGCCTTAATGCAACCCCAATTATCCATCTGCAATTCAGGTTCTCTCTGCTGAGATAAAATTCACATTGAAAGAATGTTTACAAGAATGTTTACTCTGTGTTGTGTAGCTCAATAATTGGTAAAAGATGATTCACAGACTTGGACGAATAGATTAAATCCACTGTCTGTTTTGGAGGCAAAATTGTGCTATTTTTTGGCAGCTATTAATGCTAGAAGAAAAACCTCCACAGCTTCCAATATTTTGTTTTCCCAAAAAATAACCCAAAGGCAGTTGTTGCAGTATAACATCCAATTTATGGGTTTAACCCAAAACTTCAGAGCTGAAAACTTTGAGAAAGTCTGCATCTATAAGCAGGCAGGCCAAATTGCTGAGCCCAAGCACTTCAGTTTTTGTGGAAATTTGGACTTCTTCAGCTGAATTTTGCGGCATGGTATGGGGTCTGTAGTGTGTTTTAATGAAGGATAACAAATATTCTGTTCCACTTCTGAACCTCTGGTCTGACCCTTATTACATTATTGCTTAGATGTAAGCTCATGGATGCTGAAGACTCTTTATGTACTTGTACAGAGCCTAGTACAATGGGATTGTATTCTATGACTGGGGCTCCAAGCCATTAAAACACAAATAATTAATAGTAATATTAAACACAAAAAAGTTTTACTCCTTTTCTCCCTCTCTACACCAGTGACTGGCAGACAGGTTCTCCACACACTACACAGAAGCTAGCCTCTCTCTGATAGGCAAAGGAGGAGTCTGGCCTTACATTTGTTCTATATTCACGCTCTATTTTGATGTGCTAAATAGCTCCAAACACTGTTGAGAATGCTTGCAGTAAGGCTGGTCTACCAAGGGAGCGCAACACTTTGGACAGAATGAGCGTGCTGGTTTAGTCAAGGAAAGACACTAAGAACATTGATGCTATGCTGATTTTAGAAGGCCAACTGTTCTACAGCTGACTCAGGGTTGACAGGGTTCTGTGGGTCAGTAAATGGTGATTGGTATGATACATGTAATATTTTCAAGTTATGGATCAGAGCCCAATTTTAATGAATCAGAGATGCCTTTGGGCTGGAGCCCCAAAAGGGTTTGATTTGGAAAAAGAACTAACTCCCACTGTATTCAAAACTGCCACCAACTCTGTGTTAGATAGCACAATAATTGGTAAATGACGGCAAGAAAAGATAATTTAGGATGTTTCAATAATTCTTCATGCTCTTTATTAATTGGCTACTTATTGTTTACCTTAGCTTTCCACATCAACCAGAATTTGAAAATGTCCACGTGACGACCACACTGTATTGCTTTATCTCCAGTGTCATAGGATATATCATATTGTTTGTCTTGTTGGAACAGATATCCTGCACACATCTGATTGCAACCTTGAAGTATACCCTGTTATGAAAAACATATATTTTAATATATATTATGAAATATGTATAACATGTCAATATAGCCATTGAATATATACAAGCAAACATACTGTATATTGTAGAAGAGCTGTACTTTTAAAGCACCAAATTTTCAGATACAGACCTGCTTTTGAGAACACAATCTGTAGACACAACTTTGTGCCCTCAAGTTGGTCATTTAGGTGTCCCTGATTATTTTTAAGTGGTGAGAGTGCACACATAATCAAACTGAGATACTGAATGTATATCACACTAAGATTAAAACAAATGTTAACAATACTCTCTCTCTCACTATTACTGATAATGAAAGCCTAAATGTGTTTGAATTCTTAGTCTTCAGAACAAATATTTCCTACCTTATATTCCAGAATCCCAGAATAAGAGTCTGCTTTTTCTTAGAAAATAAGAGTTTTGGATGTTAGGGTTTTTCTTTGTTTTGTTTTGTTTTTGGTCAATATATTTCTATGTTAGACTGAGAGAGCTTGTTCTGGTGTATAATTTAACTTAAAGTGTTGCAGAAGTTGCATTAATGATCTGGATGACAGGATAGATTGCATGTTCAGTACATTTGCAGATGACACCAGACTAGGGGAAATGGTAGATATATCGGAGGGTAGGAATAGAATTCAGGGAGACCTAGGCAAACTGGAGCATTGGGCCAAACAAAAATCTCATGAGGTTCAACAAGGGCAAGTGCAAAGTCCTGCACTTAGGATGGAAAAATCCCATGTACTGTTACAGACTGGGGACTGATTGGCTTAGTAGCAGCTCTGTAGAAAAGGACCTGGGGGTTATGGTGGACAGGAAGCTGGAAATGAGTCAACAGTGTGTCCTTGTTGCCAAAAAGGCCAACAGCATATTGGGCTGCATCAGTAGAAGTGTTACTAGTAGATCAAGGGATGAGATTATTCCCCTCTATTCGGCACTGGTGAGGCCATATATGTAATATTGTGTCCTGTTTTGGGCTCCCCTTGGCAGAAAGGATGTGGACAAATTAGAAAGAGTCCAGGAGAGGGTATCAAAAATTATTAGGGGGCTGCGACACATGACTTATGAGGAGACACTAAAGGAACTTGGCTTATTTATTCTTCAGAAGAGAAGCCTGAGGGGGAATTTGATAACAACATTCAATTACTTGAAGGGGTTCTCCAAAGAGGAGGGAGCTAGGCTCTTCTCAGTGGTGACAGATAACAGAACAGGAGCAATGGTTTCAAGCTGCAGCTGGGGAGGTTTAGGTTGGATATTAGGAAAAACTTTCTCAGTGGGAGGGTGGTGAAGCACTGGCATGTGTTGCCTAGGGAGGTGGTGGAATCTCCATAGAATCATAGAATCATAGGGTTGGAAGGGACCTCATAGGTCATCTAGTCCAACCCCCTGCCAGAGGCAGGACCACTCCCACTTAAACCATCCCAGTCAGGGTTTTGTCCAGCCGGGCCTTAAACACCTCCAAAGATGGAGACTCCACCACCTCCCTTGGCAGCTCATTCCAAGACTTCACCACTCTCCTGGTAAAAAAGTTTTTCCTAATATCCAGCCTCGACCTCCCTAACCGCAACCATCTTTGGAAACTTTTAAGATCTGGTTGGATAAAATCCTGGCTGGGATGATTTAGTGGGAGCAGTCCTACTTTTTGCAGGCGGTTGGACTAGATGTCTTCATGAGGTCCCTTCCAGTCCTAATATTCTGTGATAAGTCTTCACAGAGATTTCAACAATTTCCCCTCCACAATCAAACTTAGCCTTGAACACTCCACACAGGAGATCTACTTTCTAGACACTACAGTACAAACTAGGGATGAACACATCAACACCACCCTATACCAAAAACCTACTGATCAGTATAGTTACCTACATCCCTTGAGCTTTCATCCAAAACACACCACACAATCCATTGTCTACACCCAAACCCTAAGATATAACTGCATTTGCTTTGATCCCTCAGACAGAGACAGACACCTTCAGGATCTCTATCAAGCATTCTTAAAACTACAGTACCCACCTGTGGAAGTAAGAAAACAGACTGACAGAGCCCGACGGGTACCCCAAAGTCAACTACTGCAGGAGAGGCCCAAGAAAGAAAACAATAGAATCAGGGATTAAAATAAGGGGGAATGCCTTGGAACACTGCATTTGGGGGGCCCCCTAAAAATAGATGAACGTGTCAGGGCGCAGCATTCTGGCACGTTCTCCCCCGGGCCAACTGAGGGAAGGGGCTGTGGGCTGAGGCTAGACCAGCAACCCTTCCCCCATTTTCCAGTGCCTGTGCTGGCCCTGCCCCTTCCTGCTGGGTGCAGGTGGTGTGCATGGGCTGGACCCAGTCTCTGGCCCATGCCTCCTCTGGCCAGCACCACAGCCTCCCTGCCCCCATCCCAGCTCCTTGGCCATGTTGGCAATGCATGT
>ML681984.1:39950471-40046875 GCA_007922195.1 Podocnemis expansa | reverse complement strand
GACATGGAGAAGGAGGAGGCAGGGATTTTGGGGGCAGTAGCTGAGGTGGGGGGCAGTAGCTGAGGTTGGGGCAGTAGTTGGGGTGGGGGTTCCATTTGGGGGTCAGTAGCTGAAGTGTGTGAAGGGGGCTTGCACCTTCATGAAGGGGGCCCAGAAATTTAGGAGGGTTCCAGGAACCACCAAATTATACTTTAACCCCTGAATAGAATGCCACTGGTCACCACATACAACCCCCAAGTTAAACCTCTACAACAGACCATTAAGGACCTACAGCCTATTCTAAAAGAATAAGCCTTGGAAGACAGACCTTTCCTTGTGTACAGACAGCCCCCTACCCTTAAACAGATACTCACCAGCAACTACAGACCTAACAACAGAAACACTGAAGCAGGCACGTACTCCCACAGCAAAGCACGTTGCCAGCTTTGCCCACGTATCTGCACAAAAGACACCATCATAGGACTTAATCAAGTCAGCTACTCCATCAAGGGCTCATTCACCTGCTCATCCACTAAAGTGATTTATGCCATCATGTGCCAGAAATGCCCCACACCTTATACATTGGACAAACAGGATAATCTCTGCACAAAAGAATAAATGGACACAAAACTGACATCAGAAATCACAACACGTAAAAACCAGTTGCTGAGCACTTCCATCTTTCTAATCACTCTGTGGATGACTTCTTAACAACTATGTTCAAGAAAGTCAATTGGAAATCAACACTTCAAAGAGAAAACAGCTAAATTAAAATTGATATGCATATTTGATTGTGTGAAAGCAGGATTAAATCATGACTATGGATTCTTTTCCCATTACAACAGGTGATTTGACTTCACCCTCCTCTACGTGATGTTTCCCAGTGTTTGAATCTTAACAGCTTCTCTGATTTGCTGTTACAGCATGACCTGATCCCATGTCTTACAGTCCCCCGTATTTATTTGCATCCCATTCTGTAAGTTTCCCCATCTTCAAAGCATCTGACAAAGGGATTTTCCCTCATAAAAGCTCATGCGATAAATAAATTCGTTAGTGTCTCAGTGTCACAGGACTCCTTCCTTCTTTTGCTAAACTAGGCTAACATGGCTGGCCCTTTGAAACTTAACTCTGGTATACAACCTGTGATTTAAATCAGCTTCTGTACTGGATGATTGGGGGCTACCTAATGTGACACCAATTTTTAAAAAGGGCTCAAGAGGCAAGCCTAACAATTAAAACCAGTAATCCTGACTTCAGTACCCAGCAAATTGGTTGAAACTATATAAAGAACAGAATTATAAAACACATAGCTGGATATGATTTGTCAGAGAACTACACAAAAAAGGGGAACTACACAAAAATGAGTCTTTTTTTTGTAAAGAGAAATCATGCCTCACCAACCGACTAGGATTCTTTGTGGGGGGTGTCATTGGGCATGTGGACAATGGTGATCCAGTAGATATAGAACTTAGATTTTCAAACAGCTTTTGACCAGGTCCCTAAACAAAGGCTCTTAAGCAAAGTAAGTGATTATGAGATAAGAGGGAAGATCCTCTCCTGCGTCAGTAACTGGTTTAAAAACAGGAGAGAAATGGTAGGAATAAGTGGTCCGTTTTCAGATCAGAGAGAGGTAAATAGTGGTGTCCTGGACCTTTTCTGTTCAGCATATTCCTAAATAATCTGGAAAAAGGGGTAACAGTGAGATGGCAAAATTTGCAGATGATAAAAAACTACTCAAGATAGTGAAGTTTGAAGCAGACTGTGAAGAGTTTCAAATGTATCTTGCAAAATTAGGTGACTTGGCTGCAAATGGCAGGTTAAATTCAATGTTGATAAATGCAAAGTAATGCACACTGTAAAACATAGTTCCAACTATACATGCACAATGATTGGGTCTAAATTAGCTGTTACCACTCATGAGAGATCTTGGGCATAGGTCTCTGAAAATATCGCTTCAGTGTGAAGTGGCAGTCAAAAAAGCTAACAGAATGTTGGAATTCATTAGGAAAGGAATAGATAATAAGACAGAAAATATCGTATTGCCTGTTTATAAATCCATGGTATGCCCACATCTTGGATGCTGCATGTAGATCTGGTTGCCCCATCTCAAAAAAGATATATTGAAATTGGAAGTTACAAAAAAGGGCAACTAAAATCATTAGGGGTATGGAAAAGCTTCCATATTAGTAGAAATTAGTAAGACAGACTTTTCAGCTTGGAAAAAAGACAACTAATGGGGGGGGGTGAGTCTGATAGAGTATATAAATTCGTGACTGGTATGGAGAAATTTAAAAAGGTGTTATTTACTCTTTTTCATAACAGAAAAATTAGGGATCACCAAATGAAATTAATAGGCAGCAAGTTTAAAACAAAAAGAATTAGTTCTTCACACAGTGCACAACCAACCAGCTGAACTTCTTGCCAGAGGATGTTGCGTAGGCCAATACTATAACTAAAAACTAGATACATTCATGGAGGATAGGTCCACCAATGGCTATTTGCCAGGATAGGCAGGGATTGCTGTTTGGCAGACACTGAGAATAGCTGATGGGATGGACTGCCACTTGATGATTATCTGCTCTATTAATACCTTTAAAGCAACTGGCATTGGCCACTGCTAGAAGACAAGATACTGGGCTAGATGGACCATTGGTCTGACCCAGTCTGGTGGTTCTTATGAGCTATCCACTAAACCAGTGTTTCTCAACCTTTTTGATACCAGGGACCAGCTCACAGCTTTCCTTAACTGTGCCAGAGAGATCTCAGGGACTGGCACCAGTCTATGGACTGGTCATTAAGAAACAGTGCACTACACTGCATCTCTAACTACCCAATTCCAAGAGATTAGAAAGATAGAAATGTTTCTGCTCATAGAACATGATATTCACACATTGAAAGGGAGGCATTCAGCTCCTAATTCTGTTCCCACTGCCAATGACAACAACAACAACAAACAACTGAAAGGGTCAACCCTAAAATTGCTTCTAGAGTAGAACGAAAAGTAATGTGGTTGTTCTCCAACCAGATTTAAAACTCTTACGTCACTTGTGCAGAACAGAGTGTTTGCTGTCTATTTTTAAAGTCCAGTGTGTAGCCAATTGCCAGTGATTTTAGAAAAACACAGGGCTAGTGCCTCAGTTAGCATACATCAGCACTGATATCACAGGAGCTACTGAGAACCTGGCCCCATTGTGTTTACTGTGTTAACCGTAAATTGAAGAAAGGAAAAAGATATTTCTTGAAATAGAACAAACCCAAATCTATCAATCTTTTCCTTTCAGAAAGAAGCCTACAAAAAAGGGCACTGCAGCATGCCCTAAAAAATTCAGGGTTCATTTTACTAATTGTTTTATCGCAATATTATCAAACAATATGAAACAGACCTTTTCCCGGAGCAGAATGGCTGAACATTGCAACAAAACTCCCATCATCTTGTGTGGATTCCATGTGACTGAGTTGGCTCTGCAAAAGAATTATCCACTCAGAGCAGATACTGAAAACAAGAATAAGCTTATCCTAGTACAAAGCAAGTGTAAGTGACAGTACAACAGAATCCAGGCAACTCTATGGGTCAGAAACAGGTTAGGTGTAACTGTGGAGGGTATCCATGTCTTGGGATGTCACCTTTCCCAGATGTGTTGCCTAGAAAAGCAGTTCTTTCAGGACTGATATTGTTGTGTAAGACAGTACTGATTACTTGATATTGTAATTAATGTCTACTAATTAGTGTCAAACTCTGGTAATTACTTGATATTGTAACTTTATTCCCAGAAGGATCACCTTCTGGAGACAGCACTAACAGGAATAACAAAAACAGCATGACAGCCTAAATTAGTTCAAAGTATCTGCAGGTGGGCAGGGAATTATGGAGACATTCTCACACACCAGGTAACTACAGTTCTCTGTTAAATGGCTAGTGTTGTTATAATACTCCAGGAGGAAATGAAGCTGCTAATTCTTACCCACTTTTCCAGCTAAAGATCTAAGGGGCCTTTTTCTTGTTAATCTGTCAAACATGTAAACTGTTAAGAGTCTATAAACTTCTTCAAAGTGCATGTCAAACATATAATGTATAAACCTAGTAGACTGAAGATTCAGTGGATGTGCAAGATCAGTTAATTTACTTCTCAGGCTGGTGCGGTATCCGATGTTTTAAACACACTATCCTAGATCGTTTTAGGGTTCTACCAGAAAAAAAAAAGTTCCAACATTTTACTGCTACTGCTCTCTCCATTCCACCTAAATAACTACTGAATATCACTTTGTGTATCTAGGTATTTTAGATGCTTTAAAGAGGGAAGGCATATAGTATGGGTGAGATTGTTCATGGTATTTGGATGGATACACACCAGGTGGGAAGGGCAACTCAAAGGATGTTTTTCTTTCCTTGCATGTCCCTCTCAAGGACCAGAAATAATTACCATACTTGCATTCTGGGAACCATACACATGGAGCAGGTGTGACCTCTGCTACCTCAGCTACCTCAGGGATAGAGAATGGTGCACATCAGCCAAAGCAATAGCGCCGTACACATGGTCACCTAAGAACTCAGTCCCTCTAGGAACTCCCCTTTGGGTAATGCAGTTCAGTATGGACCCCACAAGCATACAGCACAATATGGCCTCTTTACAGACTTTGTTTGGGATATGATTCTTTTCAAAAAGTTCAGTGGCACACTAGAAGAAATATTTAGGTGGTAGAATGTATTTGTTCTATTTTTCAAATGGAGGGATATGGTTTCAATTTACTATCTGTGTTACAGTGAAGGTGGGCCAAACAAAGAGAATTTTAAGTACTTTTCTCAAGACATGTAAAAAGACAAATAAGGGGGATATTAGGAGTATTTTAACACCAAGACACCATTCACTGTCCTGTAAACTGGACAGTAAAAGGGCATGGCAGGACAGCTCACTCAGGCCCTCCCCCCTTGACAGAAAGCCGTTCAGAGCATGTACATGTTTCTGGGCATACTAAGTCCGGCTAGACCACAAACAGATCCTAGCTAGGGCCTGCGGCAATCAGTTATGCAGCATGTGTCTTCTCCCTGGGACTGCAGATAAATGTGGTTGATTATGACAAGAGAAATCACAGCACCCATTGGGAGCTGGTGTTTTCTATCACTACATAGAGTTGGGAATTAATGAGTAGCCAAGCAGACCTCAGGTTAGTAGTAGTGTGCTAGATCCTATCCTAATTTGCCAATAGGTTAAATAGGGAGTAAAGGGCTGCATTGGGCATTATAGCACCTTACTGAACTTACTACTATAGTATAAGTGGCTGGTCAACTGGATTGGCCTGTGTTTAGATCTGGGTTTGTGTGACTCAGTTGCTTTGTGGTTTCCCTGCCAAGTGCTTCCTATTACTATCTTGGTCTTTGCATCTGGATGTTCCCCATTATTTTTCCACCACCAGTCTCATTCTTTATCATATTTTGGCTGGTTACTTGCCATCTATGCTAAATTTCCTACTCTTGGGAAATACTGGCTTTTACAAGAAAGTTCTTATGTTTCACTGTTCCTTTTCTTGCACTATATTATATTTACCTTCATGTCTTGGCAGTTAGAAATGACTGCCTCTAGGACATGGAAGGAATTTTGTGCTAGGCTTTTCCATGTTAATTTGACTGTCATGATAATGAGTAGATTTTACCTCAAATGCCTTTTATCGTTTGTGGGACATTCAGACATCTCCACATATTAATGGTGTGGTTTATATGTGGTCTGGGTCTGCAGCTCTTTTCTGATTTACATCCAAATGGGAAGTCCTTCCTGACAGAGCAGTACCCAGGGGTAGCAGGTGAGTCAAGAGATATAGGGCTAAGACATTGGTAGGTTAAGGCCTGGCCATCTTTGGATGAGGGCCATAGCTGTGGAAAAGTCTGCTGAGCATGCTAGATTGGGCTGTTGTTGAGGTCTGGATAAACCTGTACAAGTGGAGGAGGGATTCTGTCCTTTGACACAGGCTGTGGACCAAGATAATGCCCTGATGATGCAGGTTATCAGCCTGAGTCAGGGTCAAGCTCAGCAAGAACTTCCTGCCTGTTTTAAGTTTTGTTGATTTGATTCAAGATTATTCAATAAAGGCCTGACCCAGGCCTCAGTGAACATCAGATGAATGGGATGTTTAATAGGGAAGGCCATATCAGCCATGGAAGTAAGGGTGTATTTCCTACAGAGCATTCTCTGACCACTACCGTAACCTTGAGCTTTCAGTAGCCCAGGACCTGTGTTCCTGCTGTAAAGGGGGAATAGTTTCTGGAGCAGTGTACTTGGGGACACACCAGCCACACCTCCAAAGTCCCATACACATTGAAGTGCAGCAACTCTGTGATGCTTTGCTGCAGAGCAGCAGAGACAGAAAGGTTCCCTCTGTGAGTGCTACACATCCTTCTAGCTCTGCATAATGGAATGGTACCAGCTTTGCAGCTGTTATTGTCCCTTTCAGCCATGGAAAGGGAAGATCTCCCCCTAAAAACTGATTCAGCTATAACTAGATAAAATCTCAATACTTACTGGAAGTGATTGCATAAGAACTTCCATGTGAGGACTCTTAAAAAATTCCAAAAATATCATGACACTCCCCCCCCCCCTTCCTTCCTGGGATTCCTCTTCTTTTTTCTTCCCACACCAAGTTTAACCATCTAATCCTTATTCTCAAGGCCCAGTCTAGCCAGTGTCATTTCCTACAGGTAAACCTGTCTTCTCTTTTTAGTTTTCCCCTTGCCTCCTTCTCCCACTCCAACTTTGTGCATCCTTTGAAGGAATACTTGGAACTGTCTCCTCTCCTCTGATTTGCTAAATAATCTTACTGTTTGCCTTCAGACTTAAGCTTTACATTGCCTTCCATCACTCATTGCCTCTCCAGTTTAGTTTTCAGCATTTTGTATAAACTTTTATGGTTTGTGTTGTTCCTGTTTAATTGTACAGGTAAATTCCTAGAGGCAAGTACCTGGGCTTTGCATACGTGTGTGAGAGGGCATATACAATGACATGAATAAATGCCACCACCAATAAACTGTGTGCAGTACCTTTCTATTCCATTCAGTTTATGACGATGCTTCCTGGACATTAAAAGTCCACCTCCCCATGCAGCCTGAAAGTTTTAGAAGAACATGTAAAAAGTCAGTATTTTAAAAAAAAATCTGTGCTATTTTAATGTATCGTGAACCCAGCCCTCTAAATCCCCTGACCATGGAAATTCTAATGGAAGTTAAATATGTGCAGGATTCATAGGACACGGCTCTATATCTATTTGCAACTCTCTTAAAATCAAAGTCATACAAAAGATGAGCACTGTGTGATAGTAAACATTTAAATTTAATGCAGAAAATTTGCAAAGTAGAATTCTCTTTCACCAGAATTAATTTTAGCAGATTGTTCAGTTACTTACATCTACATGAAGCCAGAGGTTATATTTTTCACATAAGTCTGCAATCTCCTGTATTGGATCAAAGGCTCCGTATACAGTTGTGCCTGCAGTTGCATTTACATAAAGTGGAACATATCCCTGCAATATTCATAACAAATATTATTAAATGAGAAATCTGCACATTTCAAAATAGTGCTTAAAAGTGATTCCAGGTACTTCAACTGCTTCTCTCTCCCCCTGTCAAAATTTGTGGTTTTACTACTCAATTTTTCTGTTTTTTAAAAAAATATTGCTGTCTCCCTTGTTGCTGCATAAGAGACCCAAGCAAACAATGAAAACTGATCGCTAAGGAAATGTGGAATCTGATTATATAAAGTACTGGCAAATGCACAAAATAAACCAACAAACACAAATATTGTCTCTTCTTTCTTTCAATTATGGTAGTTATAGGAGAGGCATGTAACAATATAAAGCAAAAAGTAAATAAATAAACAAAAATTAAAAAATCAGACAGCAGCATACTTTTTAGGTTGATGTTCATTTTACCTTTCTTGTATACAGTAGAATAAAAGAGTGAAACTGTACAGCATATCAAACTGAGATGACTTTTAACTTGATTGAATATAAATTAAAATATACCTACCTACTTGTTACACAGCATAGTTACAAAAATATATTGAATATGCAAGCTACAGCTTATTTAGAATAGTACTAGAGCCCAGACTTTCAAACATTCCTCTTCACTTTCTTTCAGAACATTAATTTATTTATAAAAATTGATTTTTATTTTTAAATTTAGGATTCCTCACATGGAAAATTAAAATTAACATTTAAAGGAACCATCATCCTTGAAGTCAACAGAAACTCGAGAGTCTGTGGGATTAGCTCCCAAAAGGTTCTTACATGTTTTGATATAAGTTTCCAAATTAATAATAATTCTTTTTAAATCTTCCAAAACAGAAAATTAAAATGGAAAAATCCCATCTGTTTATGTTTTGTTCAGAAAGATATTTTATACTCTTGATAGACACATATATTTACATGAATTAAACAGTAAATGGAAACAAAGATCTGTAGATTCCTTCTTGAACAGAGTATAAATATAGAGTTCCATAATCAAAATTATCATTGTAAAACAAAATAGCTCTGACAGCTTCTAGAATAAATATTCTCCATTAATGTCATTCCTCAACTTCATAGGAAAAGGTAATAAAGTCTTAACAATCTAATCATTAAAGCACTAAGCTACAAAATGCATACCTTTTGCTTAGCTTCCAGAATTTTGGCTTCCAAATCAGCTGGTATTATTTTCCCTCTGTAATTATTGCAGAAACAAAAAGACAACACAAAATTAAAAGATTGCACATAAAAGAGCATCAGCTACAGCAGAAATAATTTAATAGGATCTTTTCAACAGATCATTAGCAACTTGACACACTATACTGAACCAGTCCTTAAGCACAATAAAACAAATTTAACAGATGAACACATTTCATACATTAAGAATTTAACATTCATCCTACCTTTCATTGCATTTTATCAGAATCACATTTTCTGTTCCAAACCCAAGTGCAGCCCCAGCCTTTTTTATTGAGTAGTGACTCTACAGGAAAAACAATGGTGGAATAGTCATTTAGATGAACACCTTAAAAGCATTTAGCAATATGTTAACAACCACAATTAGCAGCACCTTAAACTTACATTCTCGGAGGTGAAGAGAATCAGTTTGGGAACTGCAGCCATGCCTTTAGTTTTGACTTCAGGGAAATACTTGTAGCGAGCAGCCATTATGCTGTACATATTGGATATAGCCCCTCCTATAAAAAACACACACAATAAAACATTGAAAATGAAGGGAAAAAATTGACCTTTTAGAACTCAAAAGTGTATCAGTATCATTTGTGCGATGTAGTGAAAACTTCAGTGAAGCATGAAAGAACAAATCATTGAGATGCATGGGTATCTGTCAGAAAGGTCTAAAGGACAGACCTTATAAGAATTCGTATTAAAACTCAGAATTTCTCATTTATCTCCCTTTCTGATTGCTAATATTTCTGTAGCACATTCATAAAAGGATCTGTTTTCAATATACTGTACTTGGGAACAAAGCCCACAACCTCTGTTAACACGAATAGTAACTTCATGCCTGATTCCATGAAATTGAAGAGTATAATTCAGTATAAAAGAGATTCCCTTAACCAGTGCAATAAGACAGATTATTTTCCGTGTCTTCCCTGCACAGGGGACTAGGAACTTAGTGAGTTTGCATACATAGTTTTTTGCTTGGGATTTGTCTTCCATCTGCTGAAGCACAGGGGGATTTGTCCCCTGAAGCCCACACGTTTCAGGGATCTTGCTAAATTTTAGGGGCATCAGCACTGAAGCCTTGTGCCTCTGGACTGGTTCCTAGTCCCATCTTCCGCTGGTCCTATACTCCCTTCAAATTTGTTAGTCTTTTAAGTGCCACAGGACTTCTTGTTTGTTTTCCCTTCATGGAGTGGGATGACAAAAAGAGATACTTTGGACTGGGCCAGTATAATCATGCTCTCAGATTCCCTGCATGTTTCTGGGGAAATAATGCCATAGAAAGTGGTCACCTTCCAATCCTTCAATAGAATCCAGATCCTTATTGACTACCCAAAGAAATACATCTTTGAATTTTGGGGAAGGAGAGGATGATGCAGCAAAGACAGCACACTGCTCTTCCACATGACATCTCCCAGCCTAGATCTGCACCTAAATATGCGTCTAGACTTTTAGATGTATGAACTGTCAGCCAAAGACATGTAATTGCTCAACATCTCTGAAAATTAGGTATGTAAGTATCAATTTTTGTACCTAACATTATGTACTGAAGTTTGAAAATTTTGGCCAAGTTTCTGAATGCCCCCCCCCCCGCCATTATATTCATATACTGAGCATAAAACTCAAGACACTGCATTTTCTTCTACAGTATTTACATGAAGGTATGCCTTCTGCTACAGGTGATATCTACCTCAACTTATCAAAAATGAAACCGAAACCTACCAGGTGAGAATATTCCATCACCATCTTTATTTGACCATCCAATAATCTCTCTCATCTTTCGAAGTGTTATTTGCTCCATGAGGACAAAAACAGGTGCGATTTCATATGTAAACCTGAATGGATTAAAAGAAAAAAAAAAACAGAACAAACCGTGGATACATAGTTCACCTTCCAAAACATATACAAATCCTTAAACTTTGATCCATTGTGGAAACATATAAGAGCCGTAACAAAATTCCCTGTGAATTCTGAGCCTGATATTGCAGGCCCTAATCAAGTAAAACTTTCTGCCAGGCCTGTGGTAATATTTTCCAACTAAGGACTGCAGTATTAGGTCCTAAGCCCTAGTCTATAACTGTTGCACTTTTCGGCAGCAGTCAATGGGAGATACAAGGTATGTAATAGCTCATTGTCTTCTGGTAGGCTACCACAACTCCAGTTCTGGGGCTGGAGCTGCTATAGAGATTTTTGGAATGATTGAGTACGCACTCCATGGACTGCTCAATTGAACCAGGAAGATCGCACTGATGGCGGTGATTTAAGTATGTTTTCTGCTGTTTCTGTTAACTATTTATCATAACATTGTGTTTATACCACTTACAGTAATTACAACAATACTGACAGTCGTATCATGCAAAATTAGACTGTAAAATATTTGGTTCTCTGAGTTCCAGGTTCACACTTGTAGAATAGCAAATTGCCAGAATCATAGAGTTGAAATGGTAAGCATTAGACAGCTAACCATAAAGATAATTAGAAATATTGAACCTGGGTTCAAAAATCTAAATACAATTATTTATGTGGGCATATTTTGCTGATAATCCCCAAGGACAATTTATTTCTACAATGCCACGCAATCAATATCTGTCAAGAGTAATTATAAATGATGATTTTTCTAATTAACAATTACAAACAACAAGCGAGCAGTCAACTGTTAGAGCCACCTAATGCAAACCAGAAATATTGCATAGTCTAGTTGATATGCATGTCAGGAACAGAAATGTGAGTCTAACATGATAGACTATGTTACTATGCCTCGTGATCAAGAACAGGTTATTGTCAGTTACTAGCACTGTGAATACACAGCATGAGATTAGATTTATTTTGAACTCTTAAAAAAATTAGTTTAGAATAAAGCAGAAAGTAACTACATGTAAGGGTTTAATTTTCAAATGCACCAAAGGGAGTTAGACACTTTTACTTCATGGGATCTGGACACCTAATTTCTTCAGGCTCATTTGAAAACCCAGCCAAGGTCCTTAACGTCTCAGTCATGGTCCCTCTTTTGTCCTAGTACCCAGATGACATTTTTATGATGTCCATTTAAAATTAGACAGGATTAGTATTTTGTCCAGTCTTAGTTATTTTCAGTTTTGAAAAGTCAAAATAGTGCATTTATTGTGTTCAGGTCAGAATGTCTAATAATTGTGTATAGGTCAAAGGGATTAATCCCCTAGCATAGAGGTCAGAGGAGCTAATCCCCTAGCGTAAAGGTCAGAGAACCTAATCCAAAGCCTACTGAAGTCAATGGACTTTTTTCCATTGATTTAAACAGCCATTGGATTTGGCCCTAAGTATTTTCAAATGGAACTTCTCCTGAAGGAATAAATAGCTTGTATAAAGAGTACATAGCTTTTAATGAGGTATTTGTTTGCATATCGTATTAAGGGTATTCACAGACAAATTTTAAATATGCATAAATGAGTTAATGCAATTGCTAGGGAAAATATTCCATGAGACTCCAAAGATTCACAATGAAATGATGGAAGAGTGTGGATGACCAAAAAAACCCCCCATAAGTTCAATACACAATGACTAGGGGAAGATTTTCAAAATCACTTATGAGATTTGGGTGGTCTATTTCCATTAATTTTTCCCCTTAATCCTTTTCTTTAGGCTTTGAAAATATTAGCCTAAAAGTATAAAATCTGTGCCACAATAGAAGAATAACTCTAGTTATGAAATGACCTTCATGGGCATAGCTCTTTGGAACTTCCATACTAATACAATCTTTATAAACATCACTGACAGTGACTGAAACATTGAAGGGTTGGTGGGGGGAGTGTTAAAAGTACCCAGCTCTAGCTTAATTCTACTTCCACTGAGGTTAATGGAAGCATTACCACTGACTACATGGGAGTAGAGTTAAGTCAACACTGACCACTTCCAAAACCCCTAAATGTCTTATGATTTGTAATTTCAATTACTGATACTACATTCTACTCAATGTATACATCTACAAAGAGACTCTCCTGTGATTAACGTAGCTTATTGTGCTCATACTAACATGAACAAATTATGAAGTTCTGATCGCTGAAAGTCCATGGGAAGAAAAAACAATGCTCTCTATAGTTAATCCAAACCATTTCTGTTTAGGGATGGATCTGGCAGTAGGAAAACAACTTTCTCACAAGAATCTAATGTTACTCCCACATTAAATTCTTCTTCAGCAGAATGAGGTTAGAACAATTTCTAGGGAAAGGTCATTCAATGATTTCTCTCATGTGCTGGAAAGCTGCATGAACCAGAAAATCTGTTCACTAGAATGGATAGAAACTATTGGGTATTTTAAATAACCTTCTCTACTGATCTGCTTGCATCACGTAACATTTTATAAACACAGTTCTTTAATAGAATCAGTAATTACTATATTCTGTTAAGCTATGGTATATTGATCTTGGATTCTTGAAATACATTGCATTCTTCCATTGCACATTTGAAGTAAGGGAACAGTGTATGTGATTTTGTGTTTGGTAAATCCAATACGAAAGGGGATTTTGTGCAATCTTCATGCTTCCAAAAATTCATTTTCAATAAATATTTAATATGTTTCTCTGTTTAAAGTGCAAAGAATCCACAAAGGGCAATAAACTTTACAGAGTAAAGCTATTTTAAACGGACAATTTTTAAGCCAGCCCAAGAAAAAAAATTCTTTGTCATAAATAATCACCCTTTTGAAATGGGATAAGTGAATGAATGTTGTTAATAATTGTTTTTAATATATACAGCCACAAAGCATGCTGTCATAAGGTCAAATTTTGCTCTGATTTACCACTTTTGCAACCAAATTGACTTCACTAAGATTACATGAGATGGTAATCAAGACAGAATTTGGCTCACAATAAATGTCATCCATTTAATTTACCTGGTAATGTTAAAAATTGATTTTTTCCCCTATACAGTAGTGAAACTTAAGCAAATTTTTCTTTCAGAAAATTAATCAGATTTTGAAGTTTAAAATGCTATGTGTCATGCTATACAAATCACCCAAAGGTCACATTACAAACTGAGTGTATAACGATTTTTTCAAGTTACTTCAGTGGCATAACGATGGGTGGGAGAGTGGGGAGCCAAGCCCTGGGGCACCAGGCTGCAGGGGGGTGCTGGGCTGCAAGTTTTGGGGTGGCATGGGATGCCCAAGGGGAGCACAAATTTGGACTTGGACCCCAGAGTGCCAGTGGGTACTGGACAATCTCGCTACACCACTGAATTACTCTTCACTTTTGACTTATAATTTTTGAAAATACTAAATTAATTGCATTGCACCCTGATCAACAGCAATAGCAAAGCCACCTTTCCATGTTAGTGGCAGTTTTAGGTGAAATAAACACAGCCATAACACAGTAAATACGCATCCACTAAGATCCTGAAATGAAAACTGGTATTTGTTATCTGATGATTGTTTTGACTCCTAACATGTCACACATTTTGGAGCACATACAAATCAATACATAATTTAAAACTGCCCAAAGGCTTTTTTCCCCATCAAATGACACTATTTGT
The DNA here is from genome assembly GCA_007922195.1 of Podocnemis expansa. Lineage (NCBI taxonomy): Eukaryota > Metazoa > Chordata > Testudines > Podocnemididae > Podocnemis > Podocnemis expansa. The sequence goes on along the minus strand of ML681984.1, from coordinate 40,032,718 downwards.
TGCAGAAATACAACCTAAAGCCTTGAACTTAATTTTCATTTTCATTATATTTCAGTGTAATGAGCAATTGAATATAATTTATTAAATATAATCTAGGTCCAGAAGTTTATTTGCCTAATCCTGCCATACTCTGTATTTTAACAAATCTCAGTGAGGATAATTCCTTCCTATTATCAAATTGATTTTCAATGTTATGATTTTTAATCCTTTTGACAGGTTTTTGAGGCCTCTTAAAAGCCACTTATATCATGACAGCTAAAGAGGAAGCTAAGTGTCCACTGAAATCAGTCAGAGCAAGAGCAGAATCAGGTCCATAAATATTTTATGCTTTAGTGTTTGCATTAAGCTAATTGTAAAACTATTAACTTGAAATTCAGATCTTAACACGTTTGGACCCAGATTAACTCAGGGAAAGAATGAAAGAAAGAGAAAAAGACAACTTAAATTGTAAGAATGTTGGTGGTAGCAGACTGAAGTAGATAAAAAAGAATTACTCCCAAAGAAGTTCCAACATTTGATACTACATTATTATCATGAATGTATTTTATTTATGTTTTATTTTTGGACCTTTGGGTTTGCCTGTAATAGTAATGCAAAGTTCCCTCTTAAATTCTGTCCAAAGTGAAGGCTGTTTCCACTAGTTTGTTGCTGCATTATGTAACATATGAATGTGAACAATACATCTGAAGTACACGGGACCTGTTTATTATAACTAAGTTGGAAAAATCAGTCCTGGCAACCTGTACAATCACTAACCACAGAAAGGAAAGAAAAATATGATACTGCTTACATGTTAGTATTTGCAGTTGATGTCAGCCATTCACCAGCCAAACCAATGATATCCAGTCCAGTGGAGAGCTGGTTGAAAAAACGGGGATGACCTGGAAAGATGATTGAAAACCATATAGCACATGCCTTTTATTGTTATTTTTGAGAATTAATTTTTATTTCAGAAGTCACCCAAAGTCTGAATTTATAATACAAAATGTATGGGCACATCTACACAGCACTTTTATTTCGAAATAACACTCGTTATTTCAAAATAAAAGAAATTAGGTCTACATGACGTTTTCTTATTTCGAAAGGACGGACCTCGTCCTTTCGAAATAAGAATCGTCATTTCGAAAAAGTAAAACCTGCCCCCCACTCAAAATGGCTGTTATTTCGGAAGGGATATTTTGAAATAAAGCTGTTCTTTCGAATCAACACTGTAGACCTGTTGTTTCGAAAGAGCTGTTTCGAAAGAACAGGTCCAAACAGCTTTATTTTGAAATATCCCTTCCGAAATAACAGCCATTTGGATTGCAGGCTTTCCCTTAATTCGAATGAACTTATTTCGAAATAAGGATTTTATTTCAAAATACCTAATTTCGAAATCCTTATTTCGAAATAACAATGCATGTGTAGACATAGCCTATGAGACACCAAGTAATACCTTTTCACCAAATGAAAAGGTTGAATCTGTGGTTTGTTATGTTAGATAGCAAACTTCTACAGCTGCCAAGTTCCAGAAGGGTAGCCATGGTTTGGGAATAAAGTTTAAGGAGGGAAAGGGTAGCATATTTCAGCACTGGTGGCCAGCACACTTGGGTTGTATTTGCATTTAAACAGAGAAAGGAGAAAAGCCATTTCTCCTTCTCTTTATATGGAATGGCAAGATTCCCAAAGACATCAATGGGACAGGACTGGGGCCCAGAAAAATTTTGAAAGCAAACACTCATCTAAAGATAAGAAGAAGGTATTGCTCTCCTAAACATTACTGGAAATTACTTCCTAGTCAGTCAGACTGCTGTATTTTAGCTGGCATCTCTTTGCAAAGAAACTTCCCTAACACTGACAGGTGCTAATCTACAGAGATCAGAAATCCTGACTTCCTGGGGGATAACCAGAACAGATATGTAATGCGAAGTTGTCCTATGTATTGAAAAATACAATCCACTGCATAAAGGAACTAAGGTAAGGGTCAGTGCTGTGCATCTAAAAGGGGGTCCATATGGCACCTTGAATTCAGCCTAACATTTAGCTTTTAAAAAAAGAAAACCAACCCCCCCCAACCTCAATCGTCACACAACTGTTTTTTTAGAACGCTAACAGACAGAAGTGCTGCCCTAGTATTTTTATACAAACTTGTAAAATAGATAAATATTTCTCTGTAGTGTTTATATTATCAACATTCTGCAAAACCTTCATGTGATACTGACTATAAATTGGCTGTCAATTTTCATTGCCCACACTGAGTAATGCAGAAAAAATGCATACATATGGTACAAACACCATTTATAAGAAAAAGTAAATAAGAACTTAAGAATCATCACAGTTGTAATAAATAGCCAAATCCTCCTACCACTGAAATCCACTGGCAGAACTAGGATCAGATTCAACATCTTTAGCATACTTAGTTTCAGACCATCCGCATTTTACAGATTCAGAAATGGAAACACATGAGACACAAAAGTCCCAAGGTGGCAACAAAGCTTGTGGTATATCAGGGAATAGTTCCCCTAGCCATTAATGTCCTCAAGCACCATCCTTCCTTATATGGTATTCTTAGTAACATAGACTGGGAAATTTGCTAAAGAAAATTGATAGCAGCCCTTTCTTGGAAATAGGATAAACTATGAGTAATTGATCTGTTAGGTACCCTAAAATAATTAAGAAAATGATGTAGAGAACTGCCTTAAATAGTTTCTTGCAAAGCATAAAGATTCCACGTATTTGTGATTTATGGTCTATGCATCTGTAGGATATTTGAGGGAGCAGAAAGGGGGAGACAAATGGACTGTCCACCAGTTAGCCTTTCCTAAACAGTATGCAACTTGATCAACATCCATTAATGATTATAGCCTAATTAACTACTTTTAATTATACAAAATTAATTTGTCATGTGTTCTGCACACTTCTTGCAAACCCCTCTGCAGGTGATTAGATATATGCATGGGATTAGCTATTCTTCTCTCTGGGCTGCATAGCTACATCATATGCCCACCTGGGTTTTTACAGGTATATACTACTGACAAGCCATAGCTTATCTAATAACACTAAGCCAGAAATATTGCAGAAAACTTTCATAGCCTCCAGAAAATTGTTAAATGAATGTAAATATTTGTTTCCAGTTACTGCTCTGCTGAACAGTGGCTGGGTAGACACCATATAGCGGTTATATTGAAATGGGTTAGCTTTTTATTTTGCAAGTCAAGTATTTTTCTCTCACTGTCTTTAACCCACTGAGAAACTATTTTAATAAATCAGCTGGGTTATCTCCTGTTTGTGCCTTCAGCATGTATCTTTTTGCCCCTTATGATGGATTACTTTTTTAAATAACAGACTAAATCTCATGGCTTTCAATTGGAGCTTTGCCTAAAGAAAGTCTTTGCAATCTGGAGCCAGATCTGAGGTTTGGTGAAGTTAATGGAAGTCTTTCCATTGCCTTTAGTGCTGGATCTCTCACAAAGCCTTGGGTTTCTGTTTTAAAAGATTTTTAGCCTCCTGCTACTATAACTCCAGTCTGTTTGTTCACAGCTCTGTGTCTCAGGGAGAGGTGTCATTTAATAACACCAGTAAGAAATAGCACCAAGAAAAACCTATGCAGCTAGTACCAGAAGGGTAGCCTTATTAGTCTGTATACAGCAAAAACAGTGCAACTCTTGTGGCACTTTAAAGACTAACAGATTACTTTGGTCATAAGCTTTTGTGGGCTGCATCTGAGGAAGTGGGTTGAAGCCCAGGAAAGCTTATGCCAAAAGAAGTCTGTTAGTCTTTAAGATGTCACAGGACTTTGGTTGTAGTTAAGTAACAAGTAGGAAGAATCAGGAGAAAAGTGTTATCTAACCAGCACAGCATTCCTACTAACTAGACAATACTGAATGCAAACCTCAGGCATGGAATTAAGAAATTAAACTAAATTGCAGCAACCATCACTGTTGGTGAAATAATTGGCAGTTGGCAAGTTAAAAAGTCATAGCCTTGGCATCTGAAATATGTTCCCATTTGTTAAAAAAGGCACCCGACAAACACAGTACTGTACTGTTTCAAAGCGGCAGCCCTGGCAGTCTGTTCAGCAAAACAAGCAAGGAGTCCTGTGGCACTCTAAAGGCTAACAAATTTATTTATCGCACGAGCTTTCGTGGAAGAAAATCCCACTTCATCAAATGCTTGAAGATGGAGAACTAAGTTCTCCCACAAAAGCTCATGAAACAAAATAAATATGATATTTTTAAAAAGTGCCACAGGACTCCTTGCTTGTTTTATGGAACTGTACTGATACTCTTGAAGAATTCAAACAGCACAGGTTGGGTTGACAAGTTTAAAATGTTATTGTCATAGTTTTTGTTGCTTAGGTTCAATCTATCCATTCATAGTAGGAAGAAATGCTAGACAACCCCTCTGATCCCCATGTCCTTTTTGCCAGCAAAGCTCTCCATGTAGAAAGCACTGGTCTTAATAGCTCACTAGGAGAATTTCAAAAGGAGGATTTGAAAGCCCCTAAGAGCCTCTGTTGCTAGTTCCCAAAGGGTAGCTGTGTTAGTCTAGTTCAGCAAACAAATAAGATGTCCTGTGGTACTTAAAGACTAACAAATTTTTCTATTGCATTACTCCATCTTCAGAATGCCTGAGGAAGTGGGATTTTCTCCCAGGAAAGCTCATGTGATAAATCAATTTGTTAGTCTTGAAGTGCCAAAGGACTCCTTGTTTGTTCTGTTGTTAGTGTGGTTTTACAGTCTGGGGAGATGATGAATGGTTAGGCCAGAAGTTCTAGCTTTTGGGACCAGACCTCCTGTGTGAGCAGAATTAGGAGCAAGCGCTAGTACTCCAGTAAAGGCGGGGAGGGAGAACTGCCCTGGTATTGCTCTGATTCCTGTACTGCTGTTCGGCTACTTGCCATATCTGGGATTGGTAGTCGTTTAGATGTCACCAGGTTAGACTTAAACCATTCCAGAGGAGACCGGTGGCTTTCTCTTGGATTTGTGGTGGGAGCCCAGTGAGAAAGAAGAGAAATTAAAGGTATATTTATGGTTGATTCCGAGGCTGAACGCCCTGGAACTTGGAGCCCGAAACGAGCTTAAATCGGATTATTAACGATTCAAGATTTCAAGCTCTTTCTCATTAAACGTCTGCTGCCCATAAAGAAGAAAAACTGCGAATTCGCTCTCATTTATACCCTCATTTACTTAATGATATCTCTCCCCAGGGATGCGGGCGACTTGCCTTCCATCAAGTGAAGGAGTCTGCGTCTTCCCAGCTTGTGCCGGGGCTCCCCCACCGACTGCGGGAGGGAAATGCGGGGGCAGCCGCCTCCTGACGCTGGAAGCGAAGCGACTCCCAGCGAGAGGGGCTGGAGCGAACCTTTACAAAGCGGAGTCACTCCCGGAGTGACGATGGACACGCTGGACCGGATGTGCCCTGTCCCCGGGATTCAGGGAGAGCAGCGGGTACCTGTCCTGACGCCGTACTTGAGCGTGTCCCTGCAGTCCACCAGGATCTGCTCCAGCGACTCCGGGTTGTCGGAGAGCTCCAGGTTGAAGCCCTCCATCCCCTCCAGGAGCTGGTGCGGGTGGTGGAAATCCAGGACCTTGGTGGAGCGGTCGAAAGTCTTCCGGACATAGCTCAGCAGGATGTCCACCACCTCCAGCAGGAACTGCACCGTCTGCTCCTCGCCGTTCTTGGCGGGCAGCAAATCTGCGGGGACACGAGAGCTCAGCCCGCTCCGCTCCCAGCCCCGCTCCGGAACGCGCCTCTAGATGCGCCCGGCGCCCCGTTCGCCCGCTGCGGATCGAGGCTACGCACAGCACATCGCCAGTTGTGTCTCCACCGGCCGCCTTTGGTGTTCCCGGAAAGGGACTTAGCCACATCCCACCCCAGGCCCCCGCTGGGATCAGACCTGCTGGAGCTGGGGCGCCTGGGCCCCGCTCTGCTCCCCATTAGGAGCCCAGCGCTGGGCTTGCTCCGCTGACAGTGAGGGTGTTTAACTCGCTGTGGTGGGGAGCTCAGCCATTAGTGTGTACAGTTTTGGGCTCCCCACTACAAAAAGGAGGTGGGCAAATTAGAGAGTCCAGCAGAGGGCAACAAAAATGATCAGGGGGCCAGAGCACAAGACTTAGGAAGCGAGATCGAGGGAGCTAGGCTTATTTAGCCTGCAGAAGAGAGGACAGGGGGGATTTGATAGCAACCTTCAGCTACTTGAAGGGGTGCTCCCAGGTGGAGGGACCGCCACTGTTTCAGTAGTAACAGAGGACAGAACAAGGAGCAATGGTTTCAGGTTGCAGGTGGGGAGGTCCAGGTTAGATTAGGAAAAGCTTTATTATTAGGAGGCTGGTGAAGCATTGGAAGAGGGTATCTAGGGAGGTGGTGGATTCTGTATTTTGGAGTTATATAAGGTTGAGTTAGTCAAAACCCTGGCTGGGATGCTTTGGTGAAAGTGGTCCTGCTTTTGGGGGGGCGGAGGTTGGACAAGATGACCTCAGGAGGTCCCTTCTACCTCTAGGATTCCCTGGCCACATTAGCAGCATCAGCGGGGCCCCAGTGAATTTACACAAGGGAGCCCTATTTGCATCAGGGCAGGACATCCTTGGCCCCACCAGGCTAAGGCTACCTCGGACTGGAAAGTCTTGGGCGGGTTTAATGGCTGATTTACAATGCAAACGTGTGTGACACTGCTTATATTTTTGGTGGGGCCAGTCCTTAGGCAGAGCAATTGGCGGGACCCCACCAATTAATATCACTTGTGGCTCTGGGGCCACGGTAGTTTAAACAGCCTCTCACTCCGACACCAACATTCCCAAAAACATGCTGGGGAGGGAAGGGAAGGTCTTTGTAAAATGGAAACCTTGAGGCTAGACGCCATACCAGAAAGGAAGGAAAGCGGACCACATAAACCACAGCGGAGATGAAGCAGACAGAAAAGCATTTACCTCGAGCAAATAAATTGGAGAAGTCTGTCTCGGCCCGCCTGTACCTGGCTTCCCTCTCGCTGTTCTCACAGACCAGCAGGTTCTTGGAGGATTGCCTTTCCTTCAGAGAGCTCACAATCCGGCTCTTCTCTTCCAGGCTGTTGTTCCTTTGCAAGAAGCCTACATTGTTATCACAAGAGCCACAGGTCAGAGTAGCCTCACGTCCCAGCATGTTTGCAAACGCTTAACGCAGCTCTCTAGACAACAGTTCCCAGTGGGGTTTGCTCTGGATCTACCTAATGAGGTCAGGGCTAGAATATTTATGGGGATTATTTGCCTCCAGGAGGGTGAGCTCAGAAATGACATGGACCACAGAAACCCAGCCATGCAAAAAGCAAATTTCTCGTCAGTGAGTGCAGTGGTAAATTCTTATTAAGTCGATCAGACAGATTCCGCCTCAGTGATCAGCCACTGGAGGAGAGCTCAGGACGAGCCAATGCCGTTGCAGCCTGGGGGCCAAGTTTATGGACCCAGCAGCCAGCAAGGGGGCAATGAGGCGTGATTGAAACCAGGGCTACTTTCAGTTTGCCTCCCACACTGTGTTAGTAACTGGCCAGCCTTGGTTTGCTCTAAAGCAGAGAGAAGAGCTAGCCTTTGCACGGTTCCGCTCGCTGTTGGTGAAGAGAAAATGATATCAGCAAAAGAGAGGTGTGGATCTGCAAGCAGCAAACATATTTCTGCGTTTCTAATCTTTCCTCCTGGCCTCAGAACATCTGCCATTATGGAGAGCAGACTCATTGAAGGGCCCATGGCATCACAGTCTGATCTCCTGCAAGCTACAGGCCAGGAAACTTCCCCCATCCAATCCCCAAAGAGACCCTAAATCTGACTAATTTAGTGAAGTCCTCAGTTAATGGTTTAAAGACTTCAAGGTACAGAGGATTTCCCATTTACTCTACTTTAAACCTGCACTGACCTGATGCTGTAGGGAAGGTGAAACCCTCCAGTTTACATAGAAATCATAATTACAGTAATATTTTCATATGTTCAAGTACTATGGCGATGAGCTCCATGCAATACCCTGATAGAAAACAGCCCAATCAACCCTGGCGATCAATGGGGTGACATGTTGCACCCAGATCCCGATCTTACAGAAAACAAGTTTCGAGGGGGCAGCCGTGTTAGTCTACTTCAGCAAAACAAGCAAGGAGCCCTGAGGCACTTAAAAACTAACAACTTTATTTATTGCATGAACTTTTGTGGGAGAAAAATCCCACTTCCTCAGCTCCTTTGAGGATGGAGGAATTTACAGAATGGGAGGAAAATAAATGCATTTGGATTTTTTTTATTGCAATAGGTGATTTGACCTCATCTTCATCCATATGCTCCTCCACAGTGTTTGAATCTTTACAACTGCTTTGATTTGCTATAACACGCTGATCTGATCCCATGACTTACATTTCCCTGTATTTATTTACTCCCATCCTGTAAGTTCCCCATCTTCAAAGCGTCTGATGAAGTAGGATTTTTCCCCAGGAAAGCTCATGCGATAAATAAACTTGTCAGTCTTTAAGTGCCACCGGCTCCTTGCTTGTTTTCCTGCCAGAAAACATACTCCCCTTGCATAAAGTAGAAATGAAAAACCTAATGATCTTGTCCATTAAAGCCAAAGCAGCTGAACATGTCTGGTTGGCGTGAAAGTACATGGATTCTTATTTCCCATCCTGCAGCCTTGCTTTCATTAGAGACCTAGAAACCTCTTTTGCTGTAGGCAGCTCTTCAGCCTCTGTAGCCATTGGACGTCAAGCGGGGCCCTGATTTCGTTTTAGCTCCAGAAGGTCCATTCTGTGCTTATTCGACATGATGAAAGGTGTAAACCAGCCTAGAAGGGCGATCATCTGGCCCCCCAAGGTTTCCACTGGCCAAACAGCCTCTCCAGCCTTTGTACTTGGAAAACCAACCCCAAACCCATTTACCCTCAGCTTTCCTTCCACCAGCCCCAGTCACACCGTGAGTGTGAGAGGACAAAGACCATGTGTAGAAAAACCAAGGCTGCAACGGTGTGTTCCTTGCTTTTTCTTCTGCCCATCGCCCCTAGCTAGCTGGACTCGCCTTCCTTCTCCACGCTGGCAAGGGACCCGCAAGCGGGGTCTGACAACCGAAATGCTCCTCCTCATTCACACTTTTGTCGACTGAAAGTTGCAGAGACACTCCCGGGAATGGGGATTCCGCTGTCAATTACTGCGGAGTAAATCCAGTTTGATTCACTGTCATTACAGAGGAGAGGGAGCTTTTTAAAACCGAAATCGAATTTACTGATTCGGTGTTAAGCCACGCTGGTGTAGCTACACTTTCAAGCTCAGCAGAGTGAAAATTCACCTCCGGTGCTTTCCTGTGCCTGTGACACAGCAGACGGCCTGATTAACACAGTGATCCCTGTTTGTCACAGCGAAGTAACTGGCCCCAGATTCAGAGCAGGACAGTTCAGCCGAGCCGCCAGCTGGAAATCGACGGACTTGGAGAAACTCCTTGTTTCAGTGTCTAACTTAGCGAAGGAATTTGTCGCATAAGGGCCAACGCCAAAACGTGGTCAGCAAGCCTTGACTCCACAAATAACTCCTAGACCATCTAGGTGCAATCAGTAAGGTTACTCCGACGGTTTACATGGCTGGCGCCAGGAAGTCATTGTACTCCGGATTGGCGTTTGAGTATCACCTACGCCACCTGATCTAGCCAGCACGTGTTTCTCGTCCTCCACCTCCAAGCTTTTCAAGAGCAGGAGCCTCCAATGCGGGCACTTCGGGAAGATGAACCGAGGCAGGCTCAGATCCAGTACAGGGTAAGGGGAGCGATTCAGGCACTGAAAACCAACTTACGTCTTACCAACAAACAAAAACCCACCCAACCGCTGTGACGTTAGGAGTAAATGATCCTCTGATAAAGGGAAACAGGTTGTAGCATCTACTGAGGTTGAAATAATAGGTACAAATTAGGCATGCAGCATACCGTGAGGCTATGACTATACTTTGCCTGAGGTAATAGGGTTTCACTTTGCTTTACCGCCTTTAAAAGGGATCCAATTATTTTTCTCAACCACAGGATGTCTTGTGGAGTTAAAGCGTCTGACGAAGCAGGATTTTCTCCCACCAAAGCTCATGCCATAAATAAATCTGCTAGTTTTTATGTGCCACAAGACTCCTTGCCTCCCCCCTCCCCCCGTGCAAGGAGTTATGTTAAAGGGCCAACTGCTCTGAAAACAGCCCTAACAGTGATTCCTGATTGCTGCACGCCCCGGGGAGTTAATGTTAGGGGGAGAATAAACCCGGCTTTAAAGATTTTCCCGGCCAGATCTAAGGAGAGGGGCAGATCTGTAATTACAGGCAAGTGGTAACTACCCCTGGAAGGCAGAGGAGTGTCTGTAAGCTGGCCGGAGGAGCTGTCTAAAAGCTGAAGGGGTTGCTGGCAGCTGAGCAGGAAGGTGGTGCTGGAGTGGACCCAGAGTCCTTGTCCAGGACCTCCTCTGACATACTGAGGAAGGTTCCCCAGTCAGCAACCCTCCCTCCCTATCTAACTGAGCTGAAGTGACTAAAGGCAAACGAGATTAAACCCGGGTTATTAATAGTGAGCCCCTGAACGTCTCACTTGTGCTTATCTCAGTTTCCATTTGGGAGACTCTGGCTAATGTTACCAGCCATTGAGCACATCACTGTGTTCCCAGAGGGGAGACCCATGTGTTGGACCCACCGGGGGGGCCGCCTCCTGTATTTTCGCTCATCCATAGCCTCTAAAAACCAATGGCCCTTTGGCACCGGAGCACTGAATGCAGGCTCAGGGCTGAGGTGGAGGTTTACCATCTATTCGTAGACTTGTATCATATGTGCTATGGCCTTACAGTGTGAACCGGCCGGAGAAAAGGCAGGGTGGAGTGCATCGAGACAACAAGACTCCTACTTGCAACGCCATTTGAACGGAATAAGTGAGTTTAAAACACCAGCGGAACCCCAGCAATTAAAATTTGCACCAATAATAGAATGCTTTACTGTTTGGACAGCAACACCTTAACAATTTCTCTTCATAGCTACTTTTTTCTTGACATTTCCTGTGAGCTGCTGATACGTAAACACCCAACTAGTTCATCAAATGGAGCAAAGAAGAGCCATGCTAAGGCTTCACTTGAAGGCAGTTTTCTATGACTCGATCAAAACGTTAAAATCTCTGTATCCCACTTAAGAATTTAAATTAGGAATGATGTTGGAGAGCCAGTGGCAGCAGCAGAGAATAAATTACTATGCATGCTACTTGTCTGGCTGAGAAAACTAAGGCTTTTATTAGCAACTGCTACATTGACTCAGAAATTAAGCTGCAACTGATTTTCATTGTTTTGCATGAGCAGACAACATCTTGAAAAGCTCTTTGCTCAGGAAAGTACCACAGGGGACAGAACTAGGGTTCTGAATCTCGGATTTAATAACAAAAAACAGATTAATTGCACTCTAAAAGAGGGGATGGACCCTGTGTGGAAAAACCTTTCATACAGTTTCCATTGCAGATCCAACGACAGACGTCAGAACCAGGGATAAAATGAATCCAGATCTCCCACAAGGCTATAATCCTCACACACACACACATTTTTACTAGGAGCATCATAAAACTAATGCCTTCAAGGGGGGTTTGTTACACAAGTGCCTAAATGAGTCAGAGTAAAGTCTCACTGCTAAATTCCAAAAACTTCCAAAGGGGCAGCCCTGTCAGTCCAGTTCAGCAAAACAGACAAGGAGTCCTGTGGCACTTTTAAAGACTAACAAAGTTATTTATCGCATGAGCTTTCCTGGGAGAGATTCCACCTCCGCAGATGGAAAAATAGTCTCACTGACATTCAGGAAGATTTATGCGTCTAACTCACTTTGCCAAATGCCACCTTCCAGTACAGCTCGCTGTTCCGTGTAGCATTTCTGTCAGCTAACTGAAAGCACAGATCTGATGAAGACGCATCTGAGCAGCTTTGTTCAGTGGAGTTAAAATCTCCAGAGTATCTGCAGCATCGGGCCCTTTCAGCAATGTTAGCAGACTATAATAGACGTTTCTTTGAAAACGAAAGATTTATAAACCGACCATATCCGTAAGTGAAAAATTTATGCTCTACCAGCGAACTTTGCTACTAATGAAAATGACTCAAACAATTGAAAAGATGTTTGCTAATAGGAAGGTATTGTTTCCATTCAGGCAGTGGCTTTTAATTAGAAAAGAGGGGAACCTGACCTATTTAAAGGATAGCATTCGGGAAGAAATTCCGCATAAATCTTGGACAAGCAGTTGGTAAATGTTTAAAATACACCACACAGGAAAACGCTTTTAAGGACCGAAATGTTGCTCACCTTTCAGCGGAGTCCTGTTTTGAATGGTCTTTGACATTTGCATTCAAAGTGACAGATTTCCAACCAAAAGCCATTCTGTCTCCCCCAGCCAGGAGTGACGGCTGGCCGGTTTCCTGTGAAACTAGGTGAGTCCCGGATCTTTAGGGTCTCAAACAGCATTAAGAGGCACCCCAGACTCAGCTGTAAATATTCAAATGTCTGATTTCTAAATAGCTGTGATTAAAAAACGGTGCTTGGAGGCATTGAGATTCTAGCCAGGCAGCTTCCAAAGGTAACTTTTGATGATTGTGGCTGAGCTATGTAGCAACGGGTCGGGATTAATTGTGGGTGTTTGTGTGGGGTAATCAAGGTGGACTGAGCATAATAAATCACTATAGCAGATCAATTGCCCCATATTACTCTTATTACCGAAGGTCTCATTGTAGTATAAAGCAGCAAAGACAAAAACCGAACAGGACTGGAAACTAAACGTGAACCTTCCTGCCATACCGTCCTGTTAACCCTTGTCTGTTTGCCTGTTTACAGGCAGGTGTTTGAATCTCCCTCACGTTGCTTTTCCTTCAAAACCAGCCTGGTGGGTTTGTGCGTGCTCGGTTTCTTTCGTTTAACACCCCCAGCACCCTGGTAGTCTAGCAACACAGAGCAAAGCCAGCGGTGCGTTACTTTATCAGTTCTGCTGGCCGTGCGAAATTAAAAGGCTGATGAAAAAGCCAGATCTCCAGCCACTGAGGGGACCGCCAGGGGAACGGGCCATTAAACCCAGCTCAGGGGCTATTTATACAAGTAAGGCTACCCATTAATAGCATCCGGGACGACTTCCTAATAGATCCACTTCTGACAAACTGGCAACCTCCATTTCCCTGCACCCGAAGTAACCAAACGCCTAGCGAGCCAGCTTTGATCGGGGCAAAGAGGCGCTCCAGTTTCCTCGCATTGATAAAACGCTCTCACCGCCCATTGCACACACTAATGCTCTCCTTACGAAAAGGCAACGGAGAGCGGGCAGAAAATAACCCCATTAATAAGGGGAAAGGCGGTAAGAAAGATGTGAGTGTGGCTGCAAAAGGGAAGGCGAGCTGCAGCTGTCTGGGGAGGCGAGGGGAGCTCGTTAGCTGGAAATGAATCTCCGGCTCTAGCGCTGCGATCTGAGCATCTATTTCTTTCCTTTCTTCATTTCTCGGGCTGCCCCCCGCCTGGCTCCAGCCCTATCTCCCTGCCACAGCCCCCTGACGAATCGCTCTTAATAAGGCTCCCGTTAATCTCTCCCCCCTCCCTGGAGATCCGTATTTGCTGGCCTGATAAGGCTGAAAATTTCCCAGCCAGGGAGATGTGGCGACAAGCCGTGCTGGTTTCTGACAGCCCCACTTCTGGCCTCCCTCAGCCCTCTCCCCAGCTCGGGGGAGCTGCCATCATTTTGTACCACGGGCACCAAAAAGCTCCTCTCCAAAAAGGCAGCATGTAGCCAACGCCTCGTTTTTGGCCATCAAACCCGGCTGGGAGGGGGAGCCGCCCCCCCTCCCCTGCTCCATCCACACACACAGCCGCTCACTTGCCAGTCATGCTTTGCCCGGCTCGGTGCAGAAAAAATGCCTGGGGGGTAAAACGCTGCCCGAGACACAGAGCTGCTTCCCGGGCTGGCTGGGGCGCTCCCATTGACTTCAGGGGGAGCAAGGTGGAGCCCGAGGGGGCCGTGCTAAATAACCCGGGATTTGATTGTGGCTGTGCCGGGGCAGCGCCTCCAAAACCGGGCCTGCCCTTGCTCACTTCTGACAGCAGAGGGCGAGAAAGTCTGCAAAGAGCAGCGCTCAAGGCGACGAAGCCACATCGGATTGCTTAAATGAGTTTGGATGAGCTGTGGCTGCATCGGCTCGGTGGGAGGTGGCATGTCTTCTCATTTTGTTCCCTTTGCTGAGTTATCTTAACACAAAGAAGGTGGCCCTCTAACGCGTCCCCTTTCAGCACTGCCTCAGAGCCGCCAAGAGCATTGTCTCCGCAGCAAGAAACTCCGGGTCAGGCATGGATGGGGACCAAAGCAGAAGGACGAGAAATTCCCACTGCGATCTGTGCACTTACCACATATTTTGAGACCAATTTTCCTGGTACATCCATGAGCCACACCACACCAGCTGTCGTAAGCTGAAACAAAAAATGGATCCACATGATGAAGAAGTCAGGCTAAGCCGGGGCTGAGATTCAAACAGTCCTAATGTGGTGTTAAATTGCAGTGAAGTGCCCCCAGAACAATGCTACATACCCGGCCCTCTTTCTCCCTCCTCCTCTCTTTCCTTAAACTAGCCCCATCTTCCCTGCCCTGCCAGGAGGCAGACAGTGAATTGCAGAAATCATTTTGAAAGGGGCTCCTAGCCCTGGGTTGTGCCGGACCAGCCTCTGAAATCACCCTGCAGTGCACAGGCCTGGGAGCTGGATGCTGGGTGTGCAAACAATACACCGACAAACCCCAGGCAGCAGAGATCACTCTCGCTGCAACTCAGCAGGACCATCGAGATATCACCCGGCCCTTCCCCAGGACAGAAAGAAAAGACATCTGGGACCTGAACACCTCCTAATGTATTGGCAGGCCTCCAACAAAATGGCAGCTTAAAATAAACTGGCATGAAATGGGGTCGCGGAAGAGTTCAGGAATTAATTGGGTGAAAAATAGTATTTGACTACATGAGCCGACTTGCATGAAAGAGCTTGAGCCGGACTGACAGGCGGGGACCCATCAGTGACTCCTGAGTCTGGTCTCCCCACTTCCCAGGCCGGTTTCATGCAACCTCACCCCGGGCTGAGCTTTCACGGCTGCGCTGGGGCGGGGGCGGGTTTTTTTTGGGGGGGGGGGAAAGCAATAGCTGAGCTCACACCTCCCTTGCCTCGTGTTTGGCAGCCCGTGTTGGTTGCACGCCCAGCCTTCAGCTCCCAGGCCTGTGCTGTGCCCTCCAGAGCCAGGCAGCCACAAGGTGTGTAGCTGGGATATTTCCATTCCCTTTCCAGCTGCCTTGATCTCTTTCCTTCTAGGTCAGGAGCCTGCTGTCACCCGCACCCAGAGATTTCCCTGACACCCCCCTAATTTCCCAACACCCGCAGTTGTCAGCTAGGAAGAGTGTAATACCAAATTAGTGAGCACCACCACATCCCCCCAAACCTCCCTCTACACGCCCCCATTTCAAGTCCTGGGGAGATTACTGCCCAGGCCAAGGTGACAGCTGAACCTAGCAAGGGATGGGGCTGGCAGTGCAGAGGTCAGGCAAGGGACCCCCAGAAACAAGGCGGGGGTGGGGGGGCACCGAAGAAGGAACAGAGCAGGCAGCCAGTGAAGAAAGGAGGGAGGGGGCGGAGGTTCAGGGGGGAGAAAGACTGGGCCCAGTGTTTCCCCTAGTCAGCCGCTTCCCACCGGCTAGGACACTGGTTTGCAAACTTAGGGGGGGACCCAGCACCGGGCCAGGGACCCTCAGGCACTGGGTGCGGGCTGCCGCCTCCAAAAGACTGGAGTGCATTGCTCGAAGATGGAATTGATGGGTCCTGGGCATCAATGATTTTTTTTTCAGCTGGGTCCCGGGGAAAAAAGTTTGACAACCATTGGGCTAGGGGGCAGAGGTGTGGCCAGGAGTGGGCAGCGATGGGCTGTCTAACACATGCCCCTGGTCGGCACAGTGGGTGGCTGGAGCGCAGGGCCAGAGGTGGGTGATGGAGCCAGGGCCCCCCCAGAGGACTTAGGGGTCCTGGGGCAGATTTGCTGTTAGGGCCCCCCTCACTGTCCCCTGTTACAGCCTATCCCACCTCTGCCCACCCCCAGGTCTCCTCCTAGCTCAGGCCACCTTCCCAGTTCCCAAGTCCCAGTATTGCCCCGCAGGGGTCAGGGCAGGGGCACGTAGCCCCTGTAGCCCGGCCCTGGACGGACCCACCCGGCCCTGCCCCGGCTGCTGGGCTCAGGCTCCAGCAAGGCCGGGGACGGCCGGGTTGGGGGGGCCGGGGACACTCGCCCCAAGCCGCCTGGCTGCTGACTCGGCTCCCCCGGGCAGGGATGGGGGCGGAGCGGAGACCAGACTGGGCGGAGCCAGGCTCAGGACAGGCTGGCGGGGGGGCTGGCCTGGCCGCCGGGAAATGGGGCGGGGGACAGAGGGGCAGAGGATCCAGGAGGGCAGGGGAGCCGAATGACAGCCAGGGGAAAAAAACCCCCAAACCTTTGACATTTAAGCGGTGGAAGGCGGCTAAAGGCTGAATGGAGCCTGGCAGCAGAGCATAGGGCGGGCAGCCCCCCCAAATCAATGCTGGAAATAGGAACGGGGGCACAGCACGCCTGGGCTATTTGCAACCCACGGATTTGGCTAGCTGGAGAATTTCGTTACGTGCCCTTCTGGGTGATGTCCTAAAATGTTAAACCGCTCGGATTTGTCCCCATCAATTGTTTTTGCTAACCCCGACACATGGAGAGAATTGGGGGGTCACCATTGCTGGCATTACAGGACGTTTCCCCAGGAAAGGGATTTTCTGATGAAGCCGATTTTAGCCCTGACAGCAGAAGAGACCTCCCCCGCTGAAATTCAAGCATCACACAAACGGTTTTTCAGAGGGTTTTTGCCTTTGTGTCCCGTCTCCCCCCATTCTTTCCAGTTGCAGAATAATTACAATAATGACTCTGATGTTCATGCCTCACAGCCCAGGCAGCCCTCTCAGGGTAAAAGCTACCCGTGCTTTACTGTGCCTGCCAAGCTTTTCTTTCTTACGATTCCCCCCTTTGTCTCCGGTGATTATGTCATCCAGCTTTTCTTTTCTTTGCCTAGTTGATTGTCTGAATTGTCTAGGCAGAGCTAGAAACCGATTCTCCAGCCACTCGCGCCATCCTCTGCCTCCCACTCGTACCTCAATGAGTCAAGGCAAATTCGGAGCAATTAGGGCTACAGGGCTCTGGAAAGCTACAATTAGCCTCCAAATTTCTGTCGATTAGAGGTTTTCATGTAAGCTAAAAGGAAGGCACGGCATTAGCCGTGGAAAACGCGCGTCTGGAGCACGCTTGACAGCCCGGCTATAGCTTCATTCTCTGACCCACTCAGTTCCCTCCACGCCTAAAAAAATCTCGATTTTCTAGCCACCTGGGAGTTAGGTTTCCTCTAAACCTCTCCAGATATGCCTGTAAAACAAATCAAGGGCTACCGAAGCTGTGACTTTTCTGCAGCCTTTGAAAATTAGTACAAAACGTGAGGACCAGCCTCCGATTTGAAAAGACCAGAGGGCAATTTCCACCCCTAGTTTACAGGCATCGAATAGGGATTCCCAGCTTTGTCGTTTGGTTGCGACTTTGGCCTCCCCGAGCACCACCCGACACCGATAAACCACCCAAAAGGTTTAAAACGAGGAGAAAGACTGAGACCTACTTGTGGGTCGGAAATTAGGTGGGGTGGGATCCTGGGTGGCGTTGGAGGAGGATGGAGCGGAGGCTGCCATCAGCTCGGCAAGTCAAAGTCCTTTGATCCCGTGTTTCCTTCCGAGATTCCTCTGCTGGATGGACAGTGAAGAATTTGCTGGAAGGAAAGAAAAGCCGGGTTTAGAGATCGGGGCTCCTGGAAGGACGAGACAGGGTCCGTTTAGATCAACTGGCCGGGTCGGGAGTCTTCAGCCAACAATAAGCAATTAAACTCCTGGCCAGGTGACAGAGGCGGAGGAAGCCGACACAAAGGGGAGGCACCTGGAGCAGAAGAGCCAGGCGAGCACACAAAGCTTTAAAAGGGAGGGAGCCCACCGAGGGCTCGGCACCTATTCGGTTCAGGGCAGCGAACATGGAAACGTGGCCATCAGAAAAGGTTTCTCTGGGCTGAAAAGCCAACGCGTTTGTTCGCTGAGTGTGGAAGCGCTACATCCTGAGCGGAGTCCCTCGCAATTATCTCAATGGCCACTGAAGAGGGCTCTTGTGGCTCACGTCAAATTGGAACCGACTTAAAAAGGGGCGTTTAAACGATCGGTCAAAAGGACCCACGAGCCCCCCGAATTCGCGCTGAGACGGGCGGGCCCTGAAATCCTCCCCAAACCCCTCTAAGGAGAAAGATTAACCCAGAAACCGCCCCAGCAGCCGGGAACAAAGGCCCATTTCGCCCGGGCCGGGGGTGTGTTTTTCCAGACATGTTTTCACGTGTGTGCAGAGATGCACGTTCACACGCACACGCGCCTGAGCCCTGCCAGCCAGCCGGTGGTTTTATTTCCCACCTGCTGCGGGGGCACGTAGCAAAATTGCAAGAGCCATCTCTTGGGGACTGAAGGTCCCTCCCTGGCGGACATTGCGCCCAGTAACCGATTGGGATTCACGATCGAGAACCGCCGGATCAATGTCTCGCTTATCGGCTCGTCCCTGCCCACGCCTGGGTCCCATTTGTTTTACCCAGACCATCAAAAAGGAAAATCAAGGTCACAAGAAATGAGTCAATCCACCTCCCCCCGCCCCAGATCGCCAATAATATTCATTCCTCTTCACAGCGCGGATTAAAACCAGCGTGCAAACACAACGAGCTAGCGGTTTCAATGGGAAGCGGGTAAATTATGCCCGAACACCACTATGCCGGCACCTCCGAGGCATCGGTGGAAATCGCGAAGCGGAGGGACTGGCTGGAAGTGAAGTAACAGGTTAGCCCGACCAGCTGTCTGAAAATGCCCAGCCTTCCCCCGCACAATGGTCTGGGTCCCCGGCAGTCTCGGGGCGCTCTGGCTCACAGGCTAGACAAGAGAGTTTGCCGGGGACTTACCTGCCCTTACTCCAGGCGTCCACGCCGGGAACTGAATCCTAACCTTGGAGGGACTCGCCCCGTGTAAACTCCTCCGGCATAGCAGTCGGCGCGCCCGGAATCGAATTGGAGGATTCGGATCCTCCGGTTCAGCCGCTCCGACGCAGGCGTGAGTCAGCCGCGCCTGCTGCCGCCACCTCCTTGGCTCCGATATGGAGGAGGGCTGGGGGGATCGGCCGGGCCAGGCGGCTGGTTTGGAAAGCAGGGGCCAAGTGGCGCCTCCTGCCACTTATTGCAGGTGTTTCGGGCGCCTCGGGCTTTATAGCTGCGTTGTGGAGCCAGCTCACGAAGCTGCACCCAGAAAGCCCGCACCTATGAGTAATACAGTGCGTCCTCCACACGCTCCCTTTCCACGGGCAGGGGGGCTGGAAGGACAGACTTCCGCCCGGGGATGGCCATCGCTTGAATTACCCACTGAGCTCTCACTTGTTTCACGCACACTAACTGCAAGCCTTCAGGGGAGAAACACGACGCGGCGGTGACGGCCAAAAAACAATGGGTTTTTATTATCCCCTCCCTTTTTTTAAAAAGAAAGCTGTTTGATCTCAACTTCAGCTTCCTTGCAGTCTCCTTTGTTCCAACTCACAGCACGCTGGACTAACACACTAAACACGCTGTCCGAGGCATAATGTCAGACGACGCCTTTTGAAAGGTGGCTTAGCAAAAAACAAATCCCTGTCTCTTCCCTCTGAGCAGAATTTTATACCCCCGGCCGGGCACAATTTCTTTTTGCAAAACCCTCAAGCTACGAGTAACTATTTCTGTGAGTCTCCACCTGAGGGCGCCAAAGATCCAGGCGGATGAATCTTTTGCTCTTTACCGTGGCTACGAGGAACACCTGTTTTTTTATGACTTAGTTTAAATGTTTTCATTAGATCCAGGCTTGACAACCGACATTTCCCCCCCTAAAAATACATTCAGAAAACCTTTGCTGTTTTGGTCTCTAAAACCCAGATGACCACTACATTTTTAAAGGAGATGTTTTGCTAGACATTTCCAGTGACGTTAGCTTTCACAGTAAACACGAGCCTCTCTGAAGGAGACAGGTACGTGAAAGAAGACAGGGAAATGACTGAAAAGAGAGACGTCTTATGGAGGCCAAAGGAGTGCTCGTCAGTCGGAAATCTTAGCAGCAGAAAAGGTTCAGACGTTGTCCTTTCTGAAGGACTTGGTGGTTGGAAGGAAGAAGAAGAAAACAGCCTTAAATCTCCGCTTTGGAGAGCAAAACAACCGAATGACAGCACTAAATGCCCAGAACGACTTTGTCTCGGAAATAGAGACAACACAAAAACATCTTTTAACTATAATTTTAAAGGATCTAGGCGCGCCAGCTGACATGGATGGTCCCCGTCTAGTGTCGGGACCAGCGCTGAAGGATGTTTCAACTAATGAAACAGGACGTTTGTTTATTACAGAAAAGGAGCAGAAGAATGTAATATAGTTAATTGTCTATATAATTGCAACTAAATATATTTGGGTATAGGAAATTTGTAACAGGATTACAATACAAAATATCGAGGAATTAAAAGGCAAAAATCTCTGAAGGCTGGCGTCAGCACGTTTTACAATTTGACATATTTTGGGTTGTGACAGTCACTGGGAAGATACAGTACACATTTTATAGAAATGGGTACACTTGCTCTTCTAGATTTAAAACAGTGTCTCAAAGTAGCATACAATATCTATCCCACCAGTCCACTGACCTCCAAAGAGATGGGAAGACTTTGCCCTGAAAAGGCATGGCCCACAAGAAGGAAGGCCAGCCAAAGAGCATAGAAGACATGGTGCGATCTTCGCCATCTATACGAGGGACCGATAGATCAAGGTGATCTCTAGGCAAAACTCAAATTCGCTAGTGGGAAGAAGTCAATCGGAACCCAAAATGTTCCCAACAGCAAGCTAAAGATAAGAGCCGTTTCATTCCCTGAAACAATACATGGTTCAATGTCACGAACGCCCTTCAGGCTGGGGTCTGGAAAATGCTGGTTAGAATTACAAAGCAAATGGACCAAACTTGGCACGTTTTAGTCCACGTTTAGCAGGTTTTTTTGCGGAAAAAGGCATGCGAGAGTAATGGCCACCCAACAGACAGAGGAGAACATTTCTGCATGAGCGATGCGGCCACAGCGTGGCATCCAGCCGGGCGCGCTCTGCTTTCAGCACCTCGGACAGCGCGCGTTTAAAGGCCCAGCAGCTGGATCCCGGCCCCCGAGGGTTCAATCTCCCGCCTCGCCCTGGAAAGGTTTAGTCATGCGGACTGCAAACTGTCTGCTTCACCTTTATGATTCACTCAGATAACTGAAGGGACTATTGAGAAAGAAGCGGGAAGGGGCTTGGAGCCCAGTTCTTTCCTTGCTTCCAGAGCCAGCTGGGTGGAAAGGGGGAAAATGAGGGATGGAAGAGGCAAAAGTGATCGAGTGGCGGGTGCTGAGCTGTACAGAGGTGCCTTAGAGGGAGTTCGTTTTGCTGAACTAGATTAACATGGCTACCCCCTTTGGGGCAAAAGCCTGGCTCTGTGTCCCCTTAGTCCTCTTTCTGGCCCTAATTCCCCTAACCTGGACACATTGACCTGCCCAGCCTCCAGTGGAAACGGCTCAGAGCCTGTTTCTTGCCAGCGACAAGGTTTAGACTGGAATCAGATCTTGGTCCCGGCGGATAGATGTGGAATTTCAGTCTCATTTTAAGGGTCTCTCATGCCTTAAAGATCATTTTACACCATCCTCCTAAAGGCTGGTCCAGTAATTCGCTGCATTTTTGGACTCTTTCAATCCTGCCGTTTCTTGCCAACTTGCCCTTAGCTCGTTTAGCGAAGACACAGTTTCTGTGCAACAGCAAGTAGTCGACCCTCCTCAGCAGGCAGAGGATTTGCCAAAAGCAAATGAAGGAACAGCGGTTTATCGAGGCGGCAAACACATTGTGTGGGCCACATCGTAGATTAGTCCGAAAGGTTATTTTATAATTTTATATTATAATAAACCAACGTAAAATAAATCAGAGAACTGAACCAAAGTGATTTTTAAAAAGGCTTAGAAAGATGCAGTAGTCTAACGCCACTTAGTAGAGGAAAGGGGAAGAACCCCGGCGACAAATACAACAGCAGTGAATTTCCAAAGGGGTAGCAGGAACATGGGCGAAGGCAGCCTTTGTTACAGTGAAAAGGTGTTTTAAGACCAACTTGCTGCAGGTGGTGCTATTGCTCAAGTTCAGCTTTTGAACAAAAGTAACCTCAATGGAGAGGAGCCTGTAGTGAACGCGGTGACACACACACAGTTTGGATGGCGTTACACGGTGAAATAAAGTAGTTTACGGTTCAAGCGACCCGAGCTATCAACTCCTGTGGCGTCAAAGTGTGGTTGAAGGGCGATCTGCACCAGGGAGGATCCACCTTTTCTTTAAGGGGCTTAAGGTCTCATTTTCCACCCACTGGAAAATACTAACTGACACCCACTGACAAAAGTGGGAACAGGATTACGCCCTTAACATTTTTCCACCATAAATCCACCAACATTCAGCACCATGATCAATATTTAGACTTTTAAAACTACAACAGGCTCCTAAGCAATTTTAAAGATTATTTCCTCTCTGGTTAGACAGGGTCCAATCTGAGAGATGGTGGTTTCAGTAGGAACTGTAGGTATTTGGTTTCTCTCAAGTTTAGGCCCTAATAGTGTGATACAACCCAGACTATTTATACAGTCAGTTTAGAAAAGGTGTGTAAATTGTGCTTTGGCAGCCTTGTTTGAGGGCCCCTTAAATAGCCCATGTGCACAATTGTTTTCTGTTGTGTACTGTGCAAGTCAGAAGCCTGAAAGACACCTCCGTTCATGAAATCTACAGACATTTACTGAATGAGTTAAATATGTCAAATGAAAACTGTTGAAATGTTGCATAAATTCCAAAATAGCAGGATACAGAATGCTGTAGAGCTACATTCTCGGTGTGTTTATCATGATGCACATTAGAAATCTCATATAAAAGTACTGTTGAACACCTAGTATGGGTTCTATTTAAACTCACCTGAAAAAGTTCTCCATGAGAAGCAAATAGTTAATATTAACCATGAAAATTCTGGAAGGCTGCAAGAATCAAAAATAAATATCTGAATGGATATCTGTGACTACTCAATAATTAAGAAGCATACATAAATTAAAATAGAGCTGAATACACACAAACAGAAAAGATCAGTAAGATGCAATATACTAAATACTGGAAGCTAGCTTGGCCCAGTCAGAGTTTCAGGAAGTGCATTGCCAAATACAGTAGTTTCCCCGGTACCTTGCCTTGTTGAGCTCTATTGCCATATATATATTTTTGTGTATTTCCCCTTCTTTCTCCCGCTTTTCTGGTGCCCAGACAGGTCCCTTTCACCTATCGCCTTGTTAGAATGCAAACAGGATAGATCTGCAAGTCCCAACATTCCTAATAATTGATTTAAAAAAACTGTAGGAAAACAGCCCAGATGTTCTTTAGAATTTGTCTTGCTTTAACATGCAGTGCTAAAACTATGGTGTAAATAAATGCATTTGTCTGTTTCAAAAGAAAAGATATACCCATAAGATTACTGTTCTGAGTATGAGGTCCAATCCAGAGATTTCTACAAATAGGTACTAGAGCAGGTGTGGCCAAACTGTGGCTCAGGAGCCACATGTGGCTCTTGAATGAAAAATTGTGGCTCCTGGAAGAATGTCAGAAAATTAATTTAGGAGATCAGCCCCAGCCTAGGAGTTCAGGAGGGGTCGGGATGGTGAGGAGAAGTGTGGCATGGTTGAGATTTTAAAAATCTCTCCACGAGCCTGCAGTCTTCTACCTCCAGCAGCAGCTAAAGTTTTTACTTTATATGCCTAGTTTTCATGGTAACTTTAAGTAATTATTAGAATCTGACATTAGTAGGATCAATACGATAAAATTACAAGTGTGCAATGAATTTTAAACTTAGTGATTTTGGAGCAGGTAAAAGTTTACGGCTGTGTGGCTCTCAAAGGTTTAGTAATCAACTTGTGTGGCTCTTGAGTTCCATAAGTTTGGCCACCCCTATGCTAGAGTAATATTATTAATGGATTTGAATGCCTATTCTAGAGATGATTTGCTCTATTTCTTTATTTGTACTTATTAAATGTTTGTTTCCACTGCTGACGGTATTTTTCCTTCTTGCGTAAGAGACTTTCTGTTTTCTATTTATGTTCGATCACTCACAGATCTACACTAAGTATTCCACAGTTAAGATCAGTTCCATCACTTATTTAAAAAAAATAGTTAGCACATTGTGCTCTCATATAATGAGTGACATTCAGAAAGGCCTATTCAGAAGTCACCTTATTTTATATACACTGTAGTCTCCCTATTAGGGAAGATATTCCTTCTTTATTCATGGTTGTTTGTGCTGCTCTCTATTCTAAAAAAATCTAATCTCATGGGGCCAAAAAACCCTTTTATGTTATTTTCTTTAATGAAAGGATCTTAAACTGGTTCTACTTTGAAAACTGACGTTGTAAAAATGGTACTTTACTCAGCAGATTTGCTCCTTGAGAGTACTTTGCAAGTCACGGCTGCTTACTTCTGTGACTCATACATTTTTTACACCTTCCTCCCAACTAATTCAGTTGTGTTAATACTGCTAAGAGCCAGATTCTGTTCCTTTTTGTGTATTGTTACTAGAGTAATTTACTAAGTGTCATTTAGCTATATCTGTGCATCCCCACTGAAGGGCATAAATGAGGTCCATAGGACCTTCAATAACAGTGATAATACACAAAAAAGTAAAGAACCCAGGTTGAATTTCAAATCTAAGTTGAATTTGGAGGAAGAAAAAATATGTGTGTGTATGTAGAGAGAGAAGGGGTAATTAAAGTACATATGATAAGAAATAACTGAGATACTGCAAACGTTGAACCTCTTGCCCTTTTAAAGAATCACTACTCAGAGTAGAATTGCGCTGTAATGTTGGGCGTATGAAGACTTCTCACAAGAGATTCTTAATTCAGACTCAGTACATCCATTGTCAAGACTATTATACTGGAATGTGCTTGATTAGATATTTTTCTGTTACCTGAAAGTGGTCTTTCTCCTATGGAAAAGGTCAGTCTCCTGCTTGACAATTTCTACATAGTTTGCACTTGAACAGACATCAGTGAAATCTTAGGCCTTTAGGATCACCACATCTGGTAGTCTTGAGTCTTCTATCAGCTCCCCATTTGAAATACTGGAGCAATGTGCATCAAATTTACTTCCAAAACAGAAGGTGAAATGCATCTTACTGAAATGCAAGAGTGATAGGAAGACATAAACCCACTCAAAAATAACTGAACAACTTTACTGTGAGAGTGCAAATTAAAACTTAGAATTGATTGAAGAAATATATTTTTAAATAGACCCATTTCCCTCACATGGTCCTATCTGAATTAGGCCTTTTGGTGAAAACCTTTATATTTTCCTGAGTTTGATTAAGATTTATATGAATAATATCTGGAAACTCTTCGAAAATACATGCTTTCACCCTATTAAGCAAAATTTTTGTTAATTTTCCACTTCTTCACTAGTAAAAAGTCCAAAAATAATTAAATGAATGAGTGGAAAGGTGAGTGAAGGACACTAATTATGTCACAAACAGCTATCTGTACTCGTGCAGAGGAGAGAGGCTAAGCCCCATCCATGAGTAAACTCCTGTTAATCCCATGATTTAACATTCTTAGAGTAATTCTTAGAGTCTAGTGCAGGGATTGGCAATGCAGGCTCAGTGAGCCACCTGTGGCTCCCTGAGCATCCCCTTCTGGCTCCCTGGCAATCTCCTCAAAGGAGCCAGGTGTGCTCTGGGGACTCCCGGCTGGTGCAGGCCTCCACTTCCAGGACACCAGGGTTGCACACCCCCCAGAACCACATGAGCCAGAAGTGACCCAGCGATTGCACAGTGGCCCCTAGTGCTGGGGGGCTGTGTGTGTGCAGGTGGCACACACTCCTTCCATCCCTCTCTCCCTCTGTTAGCAGGGCAGAGCAGCACTGCCCACCCACCCCCAGCTGGCCGCCCATCCCAAGAGTGGCTGGCAGACAGCTGCAGCTTGTAAAGGCAGGGCCCTGGAATGGCCCCTCCACAGAGTTCAGGCCACTTTGATTCGGCCACTCCGGGCCTGAACAGGCACCGCCTCACTCCCAGGCTCTGGATCAGGCCCGTTCAGCATTGGGGTGGCCAGGTCAAAGTGGCCTGAACTCTGTGGAGGGGCCGTTCTAGGGCCCCACTTCTGCAAGCTGCAGCTCTATCCCCACTGTTCTTGGGAGGGATGGCCTGCTGGGGGTAAGTGGAGAGTGCTGCTTTGCCCTGCCAGTGGAGGGAGGGATGGAGAGAATGCGTGCCACTTGCACACCTCCCTCCAGTGCTAGGGGCCATAGTGTGACTGCTGGGCCAGCTCGGACTCATGCGGTTGTGGTGGTGATGGTGGGGAATGGCTCTTGTGCTGTTCTGGGCTGCTGACCCCTGGTCTTGTGAGGTATATTTTTACAGAAGTGCCAATAAAAGAGGGGGCTTTCCACGCTGAGCATACGTCAAGCTCACTCATCCTTACCTCAGATTGGACAACATCATTACGGTGATCTCCTGATTTGCTCAGATGATCTCTGACGTGGTGCCATGGGATGGAGTGTACTAGAATTGCAGCAGTAAAGATCAAAGTAAATACAGACAAAGGTGTGATCTTCCTATGTCACATACACACAACACCAATAACGTCTGCCCTATCACTTTATTCCCCTAGGAAGAGGGTGACTAAGACTATGCCAGCTGTCTAGCCAGGTGTGTCAATCGAAACCTGAAAAGCAGCATAAAGTACCAACTAGAGATGATATAACTTAGTCCTCCAAACTGCAGTGTCTTAAAGATCAAGCAATCTAAAAGAGACTACTTAAGTAAGCTTTCTTCATCTTTTTTAATCTACCTGGAAGGAGTGCCTGCCACCTGTTTTAATGATTTTTTTTCTCTAACACTTTTTCAGGTGTGAATGAGAGAGCAATTGATTATGTCAAGAAATAGCACATGCTTATCTAAATTTGATCTTAATTCTGTTACCCTGGATTGTGAATTATTTGCAGAAACTACTTTTCTGAAAAGGGCAGCTAAATGCTGCTAATCTACTCTGTATCACATTGTTATAATAAGGTTTTCAACACTATCACAGATTAAAATTAGTTAACTACTGAGAATACAATTTGAGATCAAAATTGATCTTAGCATAAAGCACAATGCTAAACTCCAAATTAAGGCACCTTTGTCACATTTTTAGGCCCCAGTGGAAGCCACTAAACTCCCATTTGTCTGTTACCTAAACCTGGAGGTGTCTAATCTCAGGACCTAAGTTTTTCAGTAAAAGTTCCCTAAATTTCTGGGCATGTGGGCTGCTGCCTCACTCTATACACCTGTCTATCACTTACACTCAAGAGTGATCCAAGAAATGCCTTTACTGAGTTTTCAGCAATAAGACTTTAGCTTCAGCCTGTTCTAAGAAAACATATATTTCAGCTTTTTACAGTTAGCACATTGTTACCTATGTTGGGTTTTCCTTAGCATCTCCACAGGACATAGCATTGTGCAGAAATATATTAAATAAAGCTCTGGCATTAGAGTATCCAAAGTCACCTATTTCAGATGTATTGCTGGTGACTGATCAAAAAGTCCAATTTATATTTATCACCATTTATTTCTGCTTTTAAGGTTCAAAATCACATTTCCTATGGCCAGAGCAATTTTTGTCCTCAGAGGCTAAGCTATTTTCTGAACTATGTATTTCATTTGGAACCATGATAATGGTACCTCTTTGTTGAACTGTCTATAATGTACCACAAGCCACCAAGTTCTTTGGGGGTTTGAACAGGCCAGATTGCACTATTAAAACATAGAGTTACACTTTCATATGCTATTTGTTTTAAGGGTGTGATTCATTTCTTTTATATAGATTAATATGCAATAAGAGGTATTCTATATTGCATTAAAAACCAGTTGCTCCTGGCACTCTGGAGACTTTACCCTCTGTAGGGTAGTCTCTCCATAGTCACAAGAGTTCTTTGCAAAGATTTCATGGCATTTTATCAGCAGCTGTTTCAATTCTTCCCTTTATTGGCTATTCTCTACAGCATCTGCCAGTTGTACTTTTCCCTCTAGTTCAAAGCCAAACAATGACATTGCAGGACTTTCAAGAGACATTGTGTTTTTGAGGTAGAGGTTATACTGAAATCACCAAGCCAACCTTACTCACTTCATTTCTTCTTACTTTATGTGTAGCATTCTCTCAAATGGTTCTAAAGTAATGGGAGCATGAGGGTATGTTTGCATCCTCTCTCCCAGATTTTTAACGTGTACTATTCCTTCTGGTAATACTTCAAGTAGGAATCTAGAGCTCAAATCAATAGAAAGAAACCCTTATCAACTAGATAGCCAATTTCACTTCATGCAGAGAGACTTATCTCTGTAGGTGTGCAATTGCTAACTAGTAAAAGTATCCTGACTGAATTTGAAAGACCGAATTGTGACAATTTGTTAGTCTGTCTGTGCAACTATGAACTCTGTTTCTTCCCAAGCTACAAACTCCATTTTGAAGGTTCAGACCTCTGCTTTCTCAACAGTCTGTTTGCAGCCCAACACAGAGGAAGTCCTAGCATATAGGGATACAGGACTGATAATAGAAGGTAGTTACATAAGTCTCCCAAACAAGAAGTTAGTTTTCATCCTGGGGAACTGGTTTTGTTAGAGGACAGGTCAGTTTGATGACCAAATTGCTTTGAGCTTGTGTGGGGAAGCTGGTGAGAGTGTCATCTCACAGCAAGAGCTAACAGGTTTGGAAAGGACAGAAGCTGTTTTGCTCAGGAGTCATTCCCTAGTCCATGAAAGGGAGCAACCCAGATTGTAATGCCTCAGGAGGAAAAGGGCACCCTGGCTGCCTGGACATAGATGGTCAGTAAAGACTCCAAAGGGAAGAGTGAGCTGGAAAGTGAGGAAACAGAGATAGGGACATGCATGTAGTGTCTATTGGTTTGTATGAATTGTAGTTTCCTGTGCTTCATATGCTTAAAGCAGGAAAGGATCATAAAATGTGTTACATTGTGCAAAGTGTCTCTGTAGCTTAGGTTAACTGCTGTGTGCCTAGGGAGTGAAACTATAAACAGAAACATCACACCTTTGGCTTTCAGGTAAAGTTCTGAGAGAAGCTGTTTAAGAGTGAGGGAGCTTGAGGGGGTCACTTGTTGCTGCCAGGGGTCATACAGATGGACAGTATGTTCCACCCCTTCAGAAGTGGATGATAAATGGAAATCTGCACCCTGACAGTATGCTTAGGAACCATGGATATGTCTACACTTAAAAATTAATGCGGATCAATTTGAATTAAATAAATGCATGGCCACACTGGCTTTCATTAAGTTCAAACTGATGAAAGCTAACTTTGAAGTCATAAAACCTGGTTTACCTTCAAAATGATATTTAATTTGAACTCATTAATTCAAATTAACACAATATAGCCACGTTAATTTGAACTGTTAGTTCGAATTAGCCATGGCTTGATATTTCCCTATGCAACAGCGCACCCTACCTAATTCAAACTAGCAAGTACTTGAAGGGATGCTCCAAGGAAGATGGAGGTCAACTGTTCTCGGCAGTAACAGAGGACAGAACGAGGAGCAATGGTCTCAAGTTGCGGTTAGGGAGGTCGAGGCTGGATATTAGAAAAAACTTTTTTACTAGGAGAGTGGTGAAGCATTGGAATGAGCTGCCGAGGGAGGTGGTGGAATCTCCATCTTTGGAGGTGTTTAAGACCCAGCTGGACAAAACCATGACTGGGATGGTTTAGTGGGAGTGGTCCTGCCTCTGGCAGGGGGTTGGACTAGATGACCCATGAGGTCCCTTCCAACCCTATGATTCTCTGATAAGTCCTGTGCATGGGCATGATAATTCAAATTAGGGTTTCTAGTATGACCATGTTAATTCGAACTAACCTGCTAAGTGTAGACATACCCCATGAGATTGAGGCAGTGGCTGGACATTATTCGGTCTCCAGGAGATTAAAACTCCCAAGGGATTAAGGGACACAAAAGTGAGTGACTGAAAGGGGTCATCCAACTGGGTCTGTGACAGGGATATACACAAGGTCTTAACCCAGTGGACAGCAACCACTCTGAAGAGATTAAATAAAGTCCGTTTGCTCCCTGGTCTCAGTCCTTTCTATACTGCTAATTGTAGGGGCATCCCTACCATACCAGCTGGAGCAGATCCATCAGCTTCAGAAGTTACTTGTCAAACTTGGGGAATGCTCTGATCTGATCTCATATGTGCTGACTCTTAACAGCACACATTTACTCATCTCTCAGACCAGACCCACACAATTAAATTTATTACACCTGCTTGGATAAGAAAGTTTGTTCAAAGAGGAATAGTAAGTTTTAGTACTGTAACCACTGAGGTACAATTTTTACCAATTGTCCACTTGAATGTCTAAGGCACAGACTTCTTGGCTTTGCTCACACTTTTTTCCAAAGTGGGGATCACTTTGATTTCAGTCTTTCAGACTACTGCTGTGAGGGCTGGTTCTCACTTAATTGTGTCACTAGGAGGTCTTTAACTGGATTTTTTTTTTCCAAAGTCTGAATTTAGCAAAGCATCCTTTACCAAACTCTTGTTACATTTTTACATAAGAGCTTGGCAGAGACATAGGGTCTAAAGTTGCCTGGACCTTTAGGGATGTCTGTAAGGCAGTCAGTGCCTCATGCTTATCCCATTCTGAAGCAAGAACTCGCTGTGCCTTTTAGCCATTTTTTAAACAAATTGCACAATTAATTCTTTTTCTGCATTTTGCACTGATAGTTGTTTTTCCTATTCTTGTTGCAGTTCTAGTTCCCCAAGGATTAACCTTTATGTTTCTTCCCAGGATCCAACCTGCACTTTCAGAGCTGTAGACTGTAACGAACAACCATACCTGCATAATGTTTTCCCATGTGAATAATTCATGTGCCAGAAGCTTTTTAACTTGTTCCCACAGAGTGTAGGAATTGCAATCAATTCACCATTTTAAACAGGCTAACAGGTCATTGTTCACTAACAGACTCTTAGATTAACACAGGGGACATAAATTGGCCATGTTACTCTTGTGTCAACAAAGCTTTGAAATTAAGCAAACCCCCACAGGACTTTATGGTGGGCATAGCTAGTAATGTTAGACCTACCCTTCTCAAAGGTTAAGGTTTTTTCCATTGACTTTGAGTTCTTGAATGGATTGCTTAAATGTTCTCTCTGTCAGGGGTTGCTTCTGCTCCCAAATTAAGGAGCTCTGTACATATTACAGCATCTTCTATTTTCAGCCTAAAGTTCAGTCTTCTGGCAGCACCTCTGAGATAGACTTTTCCTGAACTCTCTAATAGAGATGAAGAGGAAAAAACCCCCACGAAACCTAAGACAAAACTGATTCATTTGATGTAAATCCTCCAGCCAGCAGTGACATGTCTCATTTTTGAACTATCAGCTTATTTTCCTCAGCCATAGATTTTATCCTGTTCTATCAGGTCTCAGTTAGGAACCACCTTCTCGACACCTATGTGGCCACCTCGGACCTGGGCTTCTTGACTTTCTCTCCTAATTCCTGTGGCTAGAGCAGGGGTTCTCAAATGGGGGGGGGGTTGGAACCCCTCAAGGGGCCATGAGGTTATTTTTTGGGGGATAGCTCATTGAGCGTTCATCTTCATGCTTCATGAAGCGCTCTCCCTGATGGATCACCACCTTGCCGTGGTCAGGGGGCTTGCATGTCTCAGTGACCCCTAGAGCTACGCCGACTGGAGTCTTAACTCCTGGCAGGGTCACCCATGTCAGACAGGTTTAGGGGTAGAGTCCAGACAAAGTGTGATCCACCGGTCCTCCCGGTGTTAGGGGGTTGGGCAAAGGGCTAACAACCCATTCCCATAAAACATAGTCATGTTATGGAAACTGAAACTAGAGACAAAGCTGCAATTGGTGACAGTGGAGAAGCGGACTCGGTAACTGGCTTTATGGCGGCTGGAGGTCAAAGCCATAGGGATGCTTCCAGCCTGATAGTTGACCTGCTCTCACCGAAGAAAATCATCACCATTGGATGCTGGAATGTAAGAACGCTTTATCAAACAGGAAGGTTGGCACAAGTTCAGCAAGAATTGCATCAATACAGACTTGACTTTCTTGGCATTACAGAACCGTGCTGGACGGGCAAAGGAATAAGAACTCTTGCAAATGGTGACCTCATGCTGTGGTCGGGAAGAGATGATGATTATCACAGGCAGGGCGTCGCAATGATCATTCCACGACATCAAAAGAACACTTTGCTTGAGTGGAAACCAATTAGTGAACGCTTGCTGTATACCAGACATAACTCCAGCTTCATCAAGCTCTCAGTCCTGATTTGCTATGCACCAACTGAAGAAGCAGATGAAGAAGACAAAGAAAACTTTTACAACAGTTTGCAAGCAGCAATGGAAAGCATCCCCGCTCATGATGTAGTAATAGTACAGGAAGATTTCAATGCAAGAGTAGGAAACAAGAATGAAGGAAGAGAAAGAACTATGGGGAGGGAAGGAATAGGGGAAATAACAGACAATGGCAGCAGACTGTGTTTTTTCTGGAAAGAAAATGACCTAGTAATAGGAGGAACAATTTTTCCACATAAGAAAATACACAAAGTGACATGGAAGTCACCTGATGGCAAAACAGAGAGCCAGATTGACCACATTATCATAAATGGTAAATGGAGACATACACTCCAAGATGTTAGAGTGAAAAGGAGGGCAGATGTAGGCAGCAATCATAACCTACTAATTGGCAAACTCGCCTTAAAATTAAGGAAATTCAAAGCACGGGAAAGAAAACATCCTAGATTTGACACAGATAAGCTTAAAGTCCCAACGATCCAACAGGAATTTGCCATCTCCCTGAAAAATAATTTCTGTATCCTGCAAGATGACACCCAAATGACAATTAGCAACTTTAACCAAGCAATGAGACAAGTGGCTGAGAACACATTAGGCTACAGAAAATCAGAAAAAGAGAGCTGGATCTCCCTGGAGACATGGAAGATAATTGAGGAGAGAAAGGAAATAAAACACTGTCTGCTTAGCACAAAGGCACCCCACTTAAAAGAAGAGATGGCAAAGAAATACTCCCAGAAAGATAAAGAAGGAAAGAAGAGTGCCAGAAGGGATAAAAGAAAGTTCATAGAGAACCCTGCTACAAAAGTGGAAGAAGCGGCAGTAAGACAAGACCTAAACACTGTCTACAAAATCACCAAAAGTTTAACAGGATATAGGCATACCAGCCAAGATCTACCCCTAAAAGCACTATATGGGAGCATCATCACAGAAGAAAGCAAGAAAGCAGAGAGATGGAAGGAATATTTTGAGCAACTGCTCAACCGAACAGATCCACTAGTGCTAGCTAATATTCCGGAAAGTGAAGAAGATCTAGACATTAACCTCGGCCCCATCACAGTAACAGAAGTAAAAGAAGCCATCAAACAGCAAAAAAATGGTAAGGCCCCAGGATACGATGGGATCTGCCCCAAAATGTTGAAGGTGGAGGTTGAAGAAATCCCAAACCTTCTCTGCAAGATCTTCCAGAAAATATGGGATACAGAAGAAACACCAGAAGAATGGAAGAAAGGAATAATCTTCAAACTACCAAAGAGAGGTGGACCTGGGAGACTGTAATAACTGGCGAGGCATAACTTTGCTATCTCAAACCAGCAAAATCTTCAGCCGAATTATTTTGAAAAGACTCACTGCAACTTTTGACAACATCATTAGGCAAGAACAAGTGGGTTTTAGAAAAGGGAAGTCGTGCAGTGATCAGATATTTACCTTAAGGCAGATAATAGAACAAAGCATGGAATGGAATAGCATGCTCTTTGCCGTGTTCATCGACTTTGAGAAAGCCTTTGATAGCCTACACAGAGAATCGCTATGGAAAATCATGCGCCACTATGGAATACCGAAGAAAATAGTAAATGTAATAAGAACACAGTACACAAATTTTCACTGCCAGGTGGTGTGTAGTAACAAGAGGCTAACAGACAGCTTCAACATCACAACCGGTGTTAAGCAAGGATGTATTCTGTCACCATTTCTATTCATTCTGGCCATGGACTGGCTTATGAAAGAAACAAAAAAAGATAAAAAAAGAGGAATCCGCTGGACAATTACCTCAGCACTAGAAGACTTAGATTATGCAGATGACATTGTTATACTATCCAGCCAACATAAAGATGCACAAGAGAAGATAGACAAACTAAATGCAACTGCACAAACAATAGGACTGAAAGTAAACATAGGTAAAACAAAAGAAATGAGACAGAACAGCAAGTCAATAGATCCCATCACAATTGACAATAAAGAAGTTGAAAAAGTCCAAGTGTTTGCTTACCTTGGCAGGCTAGTTACAGCTGATGAAGATACTGAAAAGGATGTGAAGAACAGAATCAACAAAGCAAATCAAGACTTTGCCATGCTAAAAGAAATCTGGAAATCAAAGGTTCTAAGCAAGAATACAAAACTAAGAATTTACAGAAGCAGTGTCCTCTCGGTTCTACTCTATGGGAGCGAATGCTGGAAGGTATCAGTAAATATAAAGAAGAAACTAGAGACCTTTCAAAATAAATGTCTAAGAAAAATTTTACAGATATTCTGGCCAAACAGAATCACTAATGAAGAACTTCTCATAAAAACTAGCTGCGCAAGTTTGGCCGTTATAATTAAGAAGAGAAGATGGAAATGGCTAGGGCATGTGTGCAGAACGCAACCAGGAGCACCACCAAAAACGGCCCTCTGTTGGATAGCTGATAGTAAAAGAAAATATGGCCGCCCAAGAGAAACCTGGCGAAGAACAGTAGAAAAAGAAATGAAAGAGCAGGGTCTAACTTGGAACAACATCACCGAACATGCAGCCAATCAACAGCAGTGGAGGTCTCTAGTAGACGCCCTTATGTACCATTTAGGTACGAAGAGGATTAAGTAAGTAAGTCATGAAGCGTTAGCCCCTGCACATTCCGAGGCTGCAACTGTCAGTCCTGTGCATGGTTGCCAGCCAGAGTGCTTCAAAGATGTGTGGCTGGAAAGCAGTCACCGCTGGCTGGGTGAATTGAAGGTAGTGCTGTCCCCAGCACCAGCAGAGAAGTAAGGGTAGCATGGCATGGGTGAGTCATCATGGTTTTGGAGATTCATTATAGCATGAAATATTTTCAAAGGGAGCCCCATAAAAAAAGTTTGAGACACCATGGGCTAACGGCAATAAACAAGGACATAGATAGGTTTAGTTTGTCATCAGTCACTCAGACATTTCCATTTACGGGCACCTTTTTCTTTAATGGCAGAATTTTCCAGAGGGGTGGCCGTGTTAGTCTGTGTATAGCAAAAGTTGTGAGAATCCTGTGGCACCTTATAGACGAACAGATTTCTTCGAGCATAAGCTTCCATGGGCTACAACCCACTTCGTCAGATGCATGACGTAGAAAGTACAATAGAGTTTTATACATACCCATGCCACAATGGAGAAGGGCAAATGTTAGCAAAGTCAGTTCAGAGAGCAGATGGGGCCCATTCACACCAGTAGAGCAAAGGGAGAGAATGTGTGAACAAATGAATCACTTTTTGTAACATGCTAATCCTTCTAAGTCTCTATTCAGACCTAGCCTGATGGTGTCAAACTTGCAGATTAGCTCCAACTTTGCAGTTTCACACTGAAGTCTGTTTTTGAAGTATGGCAACTTTCAAGTCTGCCGAGTGTGCATGGAGGTCAAAGTGGGTCTAAACAGAGACTTAGAATGGTTACCACAATACAAAAAGTGATTAATATGTTCACACATTCTCTTCCTTTGATCTATTCATGTGAATGGGCCCCATCTGCTCTCTGAACTGACTTTGCTAGCATTTGCCCTCCTGCATTCTGGCATGTGTACATATATACACAACTCCACTGTAGTTTCCATTTCATGCATCTGAAAGTGGGTTGTAGCCCACAAAAGCTTATGCTCAAAGAAACGTTAGTCTAGGTACCACAGGATTCTTGTTACTTTTCCTTTAATGGTCTCTTTTGGCCTTTTCAGGTCCCACTACCTGTATTCCCACCCTTCTTTGGCTATGTAAGTTTGGGAGACCCTACTGGCTGACGGTTTACCTCTTCCTCCCTCTACCTGGGGAACAGTTCCTTGTTGTAAGTTAGCTCTTTACCTTCTAACTGCAGCTCATCTGTTCCAATCTCGAGTGTCAACACTACCTAGCACATGTAGCCTTTAAGCCATATGTATATTGAGCTTGCATATGCATATTGTTTTATCTTTTATACAAATATATATATTTCTCTTCATACAAGTCTAAGAATTTATGATCCCATAGTGTTATAGTTAGCCTAAGTAAACTATGGTTCTATAGTGTCTCAGTTAGCATGAAGTAAATTTATCATTAGGTCAAAGTGTTCTTACATAAATGGAAACATTTGTAATCAAGTGCTTTGCAATAGCCATGTTTCATAAAATCTGGTGAAAGTGGTGAGGTCTGTAAGCATCAGCTATGCTATAATAAGAAAATAATTGGGGAGGGGTTGACCACAGGTTGAAAAGTACCAAACAGGCTATTTTAATCATGTTGTAGAGATGAACATGTGAAAAGGGGTCTAAACCACAAGTCTGTAGAAACGGTAAACAGAAAAGTAGGAAAAAGGGCAATGGAGGAAAATATATCAGTTATACGCACGAACCCCCAAACCAATAATCTCAAAGCACCCCAATAATTTGTTGGGTTCAGACTCATATTAGGACAAGGGGGAGTGAGGTAATGTGTAAAAATAAACTCCAAAAATGTTATTTAAGGCCTTAAAATGAAGGGGGTCTTTGGAGTTCCCATCT
Organism: Podocnemis expansa; assembly: GCA_007922195.1. Lineage (NCBI taxonomy): Eukaryota > Metazoa > Chordata > Testudines > Podocnemididae > Podocnemis > Podocnemis expansa. The sequence goes on along the minus strand of ML681984.1, from coordinate 39,995,801 downwards.
TATTCGGGCCTGAATTCAACTTCTTCAGAAAACCATTCAACTTTCCTTTACTTTGTTTTTTCCTATTCATTCTTAGTTAATTAGTATTAGAATTGCTAGCTTTGTACTTCAATTCATCTTTGCTTCAAGTGTGAGTATAATCCTTATAATTGTAAACCTCCCCTATAGTTTAGGAAGGCTTAGTTGGTTTATTGCCTATGGGTATCTTTAAAATGAATTAATGCATTTCATTATTGATTATTTTCATTTACTAATTGGTAATTTTACCCATTATATGCTATAAGCTGTTAGCTATGAAAGAATTCTTATAAAATTTCAAACTCAGAGTGTAACTTCTGTTCCCATTCCCGGAGGGGTCCCTTATCATCTAGTTTCAAGATTAATCTGTAGCCAATTTAGGCTAGAACCCTTGCCCTGTAAATTAGTTTATTACATTCATATTGATCACTCCAAATTCCAAATTAATCATATAACTTGGCTACGCACATCAAAGGTGGTTGTTTTTTCTCCTGCCTCCTTTGGCAGTGTAACTCATCACCTGTACCTTCTGTATTAGAGTGAATATCTCCTTCATGGAGCTTTGTCTGGATTTATAATCAACTTCATTTTTTCTTTGACATAGACTGTAACTTTCCCAGGGACAACTTCTTCAAATGAAGGTGCTATTCTGGCTTTACAACAACAACAACAGCATTTAAACAAATTAGCCTAATAAAAGGTATATCATCCTTACAAAACGTAAATATAAATCAGAGTAGTAGCACTTACCACCTCTTTGTAGTGATTGATTAGCTCAAGCCATGACTTTTCAAAGTTCTGGCTGTTGTCTGGGAATAAAGTAGATAACCAGACCCTGGGGTTTATGATTAAAGTTTTCCATAAAAACCTCATCTTATTGTTTTCTGAAACTCATTCAGAAGCTAGGGAATTATTCACCATAGTAATATGCTTGTGAATTTGAACCCCCTTCTTATATGGTATTGAACTTATCTACAGGTTTAGTTTTCCCAACATTTCTTTACCTGGCACTTCAGGTAAACTGTACCCATCCAAGGTAAGGGCTGTATCCACCTCATGAGTCTCTGGGATGTCTTGGGCTCCAAAAGCTGTCATAGCTCTTCTTAACTTCCACTTAAAAGCATTCCTGTCTGCAAACAACTCATGATACTCCTGGCTCCACTTCCTACATTCTGCAATTTTTCTGTTCAACCTGTTTTTTGTTCCTTTGAAAGTCTGAGCCACTTTATCCATTTCTTTCACTAGGCTGTCTAAGTCTTGCTTCCCTTGCCCAGCTCTCCATCAACTTTCTGTTCAATAGACATATTGGCAATATAAAGGGACGCACCTTCCTACAATATAGAGCCTGTCAGTGTGTCTTTGACAGTCCAGATGAGGGTGTCTTGCAATTGATTAAAAGCTTGCCTTTCTCATTTTGACTGGTCAAACTCCTCTCTTTGTTTGGCTAAACAGTCTGTAAGGAAGGGACTTGGATTCATGTTTCAAATGAGTTGTCTGATTCCTGTTAATAGATCAGAATTAACTCTTGCCCTATCACATTGTGGTATTGAACATGGGCAGGGACACTAATTGGAAAGATAGCTGAAAGAAGCTTCCAGAGGGGTAGCTGCATTAGTCTGTGTGCGGCAAAAGCAGTGAGAGTCCTGTGGCAGCTCAAAGGCTAACAGATTTCTTCAGGCATAAGCTTTTGTAGGCTCCAACCCATTTTGTCAGATGCAAAGAAGCTTAATGATCACTGTTTGATTCTTCCTGATGTTGTGGCTAGGTGCATTTCTCCATTGCTGCTTTGGGTAACAGCTTTGTTTCTCAGTTGAGGAAGCTTCTCTAACATCTATAACAGCAGCTTTCTTGAAGGTGAAGGGAAATCACAGTGTGAAGCTTTTTATCTCACAGCTTTATCAAAACTCTTAAGAAATCCTCTATTCTGATTTTTTTGTGTGGTTTTTTTAAAACAATGCACCAAACCGGCTCAATCTCATACTCATGCTTCTCACACTGTTCAATAGAGAGAGAGACATGGAGCTAATTTTATATATCCATTGGTCATCTGCCCCAGGGAGTGCATTGGTTGGTGAAATTATCTACAGCAGCCCTAAAGCTGCAACAATGACCACAGAGTGATTTCTCTAAGGCCTGAGCCCAGACTTTTTTCCTCCTCCCCCTCAACATTTGAAAACTGAGTTCCAGTATTTGGCCCACATCTATCAGTGAGAATTTGCCCATTTTCTTAGGATAACATGCAACTCTGATTGTCAAAGGAATTATATGTACAACATTAAAGCAATTTGAATTCCAAGATCATTACTGCTAAATGCTAGTTACTGTTTTCCCAACCAGTGGAAGAGTTCATTTAGATAGCTTTTTCTCTGACAGGCACTTCCCCAGGCTGTATCTAGCATAGCATCAAGGTGAACACAGTGTAACCGATAAGGACTTTCAGTAACTATTGCCCTAGCAATGGTGTTACATATTGATCTATCTGCCACATTTAAGTGTTTGTTAATCAATAGGCTGGGTAGAAAACTGTGTATTTTAAGCCAGAACAGAGCTGATAAGTGCTTTTGGAAAATGTGTGACTGACACCAAATCTTCAAAAGCTTCGTCTAGTACTGCTAAAGAAGCTGAAAATGTGCTTTACCGTAATCATAATCAGAGACAAGCTCTAAATTAAAATTAGTCTCCTATACAGAGCATGTAACCAAGTTCTGAAGTTAGAATCAAAACAACCCTTGATGCAATATGTCAAAAACTTCCTTTCCTTGAAAATGAAGTAAAGGCAGCTGTGGGTTTTTAAGTCTAAGAACTTTCTCAAGATTAGGAAGCTATACATAGCTATGCATTGCTTCTACCATGGCAAAATGCTCAGAGGCTATAAAGAGCTTTCAGATGTGTGTGGGAAGTTTCTTGTTGGGTTTTGTATTTATTTGCAGCTCTAGTGACTCAAAATAAACTATATCTTCCTCCTGAATCATCAGCTGCATACTCCTTCATATGGGTTCCAAACCACTATTACCAAGAATGAATCAGTTCAAACAAAACAAAAAATGGTACAAAATTCCTCTTTCGTGCTTCTAAGGTCTAGAAGAATTCTAAGTAAATTCTCCTGCCTGTGACTTCTCTGAGCAGATGAGCCTTTGTTATAGCTCAATTACAGGCCTTGTTTTCAGGTAACAACTAATCAGACCAGGGGTGCCCAAAGTGTGGCCCACAAATGGCTTTTTTGCAGCCAGCAAAATTTCTTGAAAAAAGTATGCAAATACAAAATTTATAGACCTGTCTATAGATACACTCTCCATGCTGCAGAGCAGAACACAGGGCTGAGGCCCATGTTGCCTGATGGACCAAGAAAGTGCTGCATTGAGCTGCAGCACCTGGCTGGGCCCATCTCCCTCCTCCAGGGCCAAGATGGCCGTGGCCAGGGCCCTCCTCGCCTGGTGCATTCAGCAGCTGCATGACGACTTCAGGCTGGATGTCGGCAAGGAGATTGTGCTGCATGCACTGGGGCCAGGGTTGGCTGGGAAGGGGTAGGAAAGGAGCCGCTTCAACTCAACTCAACTCATAGGGCTGGAAGGGACCTCGTGAGATCATTGAGTCCAACCCCCTGGGAACTGAACCCAGGACCTTCTGCATATTAAGCAGAGGTGTTAGCCACTACACGATTCAAACTAGGCTCGTGGCTGCAGCCCCACAGGTCCCACTGGAGGGATCCAGTGACTGCTCCCAGGCCCCATGTTTAGATTGGGGTGGCCTGGATGGTCCTGATGGGCCTTGCTGGCCCTGTCTCTTTGCTGGTTGGGTCCTGGGAAGCTCAGGAAGCCTGGAACTGTTCTGACACACACAGAGACATATGTTTAAAAGAAAGCTCAAAAACTCTTTCAGAAACAACTGACAGAAGGCTACGTAGCCCACTTTCCAGTATGTAATGAGTTCATGGATGAACATCTTCACTCGGTAGTACGAATCTCAACTACCAGTGATGAGCCAAGAGATCTTCAGATGATTGCTGGAAAATCCCAACTGCATATGCCACATAGTCAAGATTAGGTATGCCTTTTTTTGTTGTAACAATATACTGAAAATATATAACTGTATATTGTGTATAGTGCAAAAAGAACTGGTTTTCGAATTTTGCAGCCTGTGGACCTGCACCAATCAGGCTCTCTGGCCCCCATGTACGAAAACTTGGGGCACCCCTGCACTAGATAAAGCAGTGATGCAGACCCAGTTATTTTCCCTTTGCTACAGACCAGATGCAGAGGGGCTTCCCCTTTTCCTTCCTCTTCAGATTTGGCTTAAAAAAACCCTTGAGATGGCAGCACTTTCTGATGATTTTGACTCACAATTAACACTACTAAGACTGACAATAAGGGAAGCCTAGTAAGTCTATTTCGTATTTATTTTTCATAATTTGCATGGCTCTCTCTCTTCCACAACCACAGAATGTGCTGTAGAATTTATCCCCTCCACACGTCTGTGCTCTGGGCCTTTTACATTAAAAAAAATAAAATAAAATAAGTCTAGTCTTTACATTTTCTAGCCACTAAAGTTTAAAACAAACTTTTATATAAACCAATGCAGTATCACGTTCCTCGCTTTGCAAACAGTCAGTCCAAAATAATAGCTGAGGGAGTCCCTAACTGCTCCCATTATCTAGGGCAGGGGTCTCAAACATGCAGCCCTTAGGCAGCCCCTAAAGCTATTTCATGCGGCCCGTAACGACACTACTGTTACTGATATTTGCAATATCGTTGTATGAAAAGGTTTCAATGGTGCGGCCCTCGGGCTAATGTACTAGTCCTCATGCAGCCCTGTACTAGTTGTCATGCGGCCCTTGTGGTGATTTGTGTTTGAGACCCCTGATCTAGGGGGTATTATGCTTCACAGCCAATGAAGTTTAACATGAACATTAACAATGTTCCCTCTAACTTTTTGTAGGCTGTGAGTGCAAAAAATTTTGTTGTGGGCACAAAAAAATTCTGTGTGCGCACTAATATCAGCATTGTTGAATTTTTTTGTGCACGCTTTGTTGTGTGTGCAGGTTTCACAACCTGTGTGCATGCACACACACACACAATTTAGAGGGAACAGTGGACATAAATATATGCAATATATGCTGAAAATCTGGAAATACAAAATATATTGAATCATAACAAACAAATGGAATACTGTACTGATTGTAAATATTCATTTTCTTATTTAATAAAATCCCCATTGAGGAAAATTATTTTAATCTTTGGCAACATTTCCAGTTTCTTGTGCTAGCATGCCACAGAAACCTTGTTGTAGAATTCAGAGTCAGTTCACTGTAAATTATGGCAGGGGACTGGTTAGCTATAGTTTCTGTTTGTCAAGCCTGATAAGGAGTCACTATCCACGGTGTTTCACTCTGCTCTAGTACACTGACTCGAGTGGAATTATACTAGAGATTAATTTGGTTCAGTATATTCTCATAAGTAAATCAATATCCCACACCAAGTAAGTGCTGCTAAAGATGATGGGGCTCAACCTCACTGTTGTCAGATATGGTGCTCAGGAGGCAATAGAAGGGCTAATGGAAAGAAAGTAAAAGGAAAGGGTAGGTCATCATCGAGGAGTTTGGTGTATGTTTTCCTCAGCTACTCTGATTTTATCAAATTTTCCAAACTTTCAAAGGAAAAAAAACAGCTTGGAGTCAGAATCATAGGCTTTCAAAGGAAGAAGACAGGTTTCTAAAGCTCACATAGTTAAACAAAGGTGGCCAAAATGAACAGTCCTAATGACCAGAGTGGTAAGTTAATAATCTTAAGGAAATTCACATGATTTGCATATACATATTTTAAATTAATCACCACACACATGCCCATAACACTGGTTTATGCTTGTACAACAAAAATAAGTTTGTTGCTACAGTTCAATAAAAATGTACAACTGACTTTGCCTTTATCCTCCAGAAGAGCTACAGGCCATATTTATGACTTTTCATGCTGCATGTTGTCCTGGGGCCACATTTTGAGCTGCCCTCCTCCGGTGCCTTACCTCAGCATTAAGGGGCATGACTGGGCCAATGTCCTCTTCATGAAATGTTCCCTTGCTATGGCTTCAGGCCATAAAACCATGTTCTTTCATCCTTATTTAAAAGGGGAAACAGTATCATAACTCAGATCAACAAACATTTGACCAAAATCCTAAGTGCCTATTTCATCCTTCTTGAGACATACAGACATGTATCCTCCTCTTCCAAGGTTGCCATCTTTTTATGGTTAAGTTCTGTATGCAATATAATGTTACTGAGAGGTGCTGAACTGGGCAGCAGTAGTAAAAACCTCCTCGTTTTACCTCATCAGTATGCCTCAAGCCAAAACTGGGAAAAATCTAAAGAAAGAAAAACAGTTGTTCAGACTTAATGCCCATTTAGTCTTTTACTTCCTTTTGAGTTGTCCAGCAGGGATGTGATGTAGGGAAAAATGATGTTTTTGTGATAATGAACAAGTTTTTCCTGTCCCTTAGGAATAAATAATTGACACCACTGATTTCACAAAGCCCATGAAAGAATGTGATTATTTTCAATTCACTATTGCCCCAGTTTGGATATGAGCCATTTTCACCAAGATTTTGATAATTAAAAGTAAAATGGAAGAGTGGAGTTTGTATCTAGTTCTATCACAGTCTTAGATGAAGATGACTGGTCACGATAGTCAAACCAAGAGATCTTTGTGACATTAAGTCCTCACTGTTTTAAAATTTGGTTCTTCTCTGAAACAAGAATTATAGAAATTGGGATTCCACATTTATTGTCTCTCACTAAATTCCATATCAAGTGTGGTCAATGCACTCTAAATTTTAGAAGTTTCCAAATAGATATCTGTTCTGCTAGCCCTGCAAACTCAGTTTGGATTTTGAAAAACAAGGAGAGTTCTTTTCTTCTGTTTCAGCACAAACAAGAATAAGTAAAATAAAATTCAGGAGGACAAAACTTTGCTCTCAATAAGTAGAGCTTAGTAAATATTTCTATTGATGATGTACATTGAAGAGGCTCCAACTCCCTTTCTCTTAGCTGTGTGAGATCTGCAGGGCTAACAGGCATACATAGTTTTTTCAGTCAGTGAAATTAGCAGATCTGATTTTCAAGACATAGGAACATATCCATTGGGTGAGAAGTGCCATTTTTACAACCAAGCAATTTTTTCCATAGTAAAATGGCACTTAAACGTTACAACCTATGCTTTGCTGAACAGCTGATATATGCTTGGTATATGTCCAGCTATGGGGACCAAGATGGCTTTAAGACACCTTAGTGACTCCCCAGACTTGGTATCAGTCAGCATCAGTTCTCCAAGACACAAGACAGAAGAGACTAAAGGCTGGTGTCTTAGGACATCTACCAAAGATCTCCCCAAGGTCTAGGGACACCCTAGTGATACCCCATTCCCCTTCATGGCTACCTGCCCCAGAAGCCAGGACAGTAGTACTATAGTGTTACCCCAGAATATTTGTTCCCCGAAATCCAATTACTTAATTTATCAATTTTCAGACTGTCCAGCAGTCTGGGTTTAAATTACAATCTCAGGAGGTAACCCAAATTAGGTTATTTCGCTTAAACGGACAAATATCCACGCCCTGGACACTTGTCCCAAGTTGAGGACTACGGCTACAGCCCACCGATCAAGCACAGACTCGCAAAACAACAAGGATTCAGACTCAGTAATTTGTTTTAATCAAAAGCGGCTTTATTGTGACATGTATCATAAGCACTGGCTACAGCGCTACTGTCTCTTTAAGAAAAACCGCTGCTTAACATTAAGCTTAAATGCATTAAAATTAGTCTAGGAAATTACAATATAAAGACACTGCTTAACTTATAACATCTATAACTTACAGATACAATTAACATATATGTAACACTTTAACTTATAACTATAACACACAGACAATGAGGTAATTAAAAGAACATTCAGTGAGCGGGGATCAGTCGCTGGCTGAATGGAGAGATCTCAGTTCCTAATATTGCTCCTTAAGGTCTAACTCTGGGTTACTTGTCTTACTTAACTTGGATAAATTGCTTTGGAAGTTGCTTAAAAAGGACTTGGGCTTTCTCTGGTACTATTCCCTACGGACACTCCTCCCCTCCTTGGGACCCTTTTCGCTTACCCCAAGAAGCTAATAAACGCTGCGTTGAAATGTAGGATTTCTAGAAAAATGGTAAATGGGAGTTTGGGAAAAAGGAAAGAAGGTAAGAGGTGAGAAAAAGGCAAAAGGTAGGATGACGGGGAAAAGAGCTGGCTACTCCGGCAGGCCTCGCACAGCTCTGGGCTGGTTGCCGTGGCACCGGGGCTTCGGAACCCTCAGGGCAGACCAAGGTAGCTGATGGACGAGCAGAGCTCGGGCGCGCAGTGGATCGGTCAGCGGCAGGCAGACTGGAACACTGGGCGAGCGGAGCTGGAGCGGCGGCAGGCAGGAGTTGGAACAGCGGCAGGCAGGAGTTGGAACAGCGGCAGGCAGGAGTTGGAACACTGGCTGGAAAAGGCCTCAAAGGCAGCGGAGCTCAACGACCTAACGGCAGTACTCGGTTACCTGCTTGGTCGTGAGATCGTGGAAGAAAGGCCTCAAAGGCAGCGTAGCTCGCAGACCTTCAAGGCAGTACTTGGTTACCTGCTCGGCTGTGAGGTCTTAGAAGAAGCTTCAAAGGCAGCGTAGCTCGCAGACCTTCAAGGCAGTACTTGGTTACCTGCTCGGCTGTGAGGTCTTAGAAGAAGCTTCAAAGGCAGCGTTGCTCACAGACCTTCAAGGCAGTACTTAGTTACCTGCTCGGCTGTGAGGTCTTGGAAAGCCCTTTAGAAGCCAGGCACAGAGACCCGACTTCAAGGATAATGTCCTGAGTCACCGCTCAGAGACACGACCCTGTGCCAGAGACTAAGTCAGACAATCAGCTCCTAGAGACTGAGTCAGAAACCCAGCTCTCAGAGCCTAAGTCCAAACTTAGCTCTAGGCTCCTAGTGCAATAGGTAACACAGCCAAAAGGCCATTGGAACCCAGTAAGGAGCGGGAGAGATCTCCGAAGAGCTGCTCTCTGCACTGCCTTTTTATTTGCAATTTCTGCCACTCCCAGTTTCTTCTTGACCAGTCCCAAAAAGGTGAGTTCATCTTCATCCAATCAAAAAGAGTGACTTCACTGTCCACCTGCTTGGTGCATGGACAGTGCATGACAAAAATCAATACTTTTGAAGGGTCCTTTTGACAGGTGGGTGGATACCTAAGATACTTGATGGGAGGGGGACTGAGTGAGTTCAAAAGTTCAGAGGCTTGCCTCCATCTTGACCTACTTAGAATTTCCTGTCAAATCTGATAGTGGAGCTATGTCACTTCCCCTTTATGATCTCTCCATTTTGTCCCTTGCTGAATGCTCATTTATTTATTTATTTATTTATTTAATTATTTATTTAATTTTAAAACACTGTTAAATGATTGATTTATGAGCTCTTTACCCCTAATTATTGCATATTATGCCATTTCCTAGCTTTGCCATAAAACCTCTGCTAAATTGCCTTACCATTTCTTACTCATATAGGTTTTTATATTTTCTTAGTATTTTTATTTATTTATTTATTTGCTTTTCTGTGATACTAAGGAGATGGCAAAAATCTCAGGCTACAATAGGAGTTGCTAAGGTATCTCTGTGTCATAGGAGGATTTCACTATGAGGAGAAAATTCACCCAGGTTCATTGCCCAAGTCTACATTACCACAGTTTTTGGTAAGAGCTGAAGGGAGATACACAGGTTATTTGAAGAAATTTTTGCATATTTCCTTTCATTTGCCTGATGCCCACTCACCATAGTGTCTTCAGTGTACTGTGTTGATGGGGTATGGCCTCATGTTGACTCAGCACTACTTTCTTTCAGGTTGTGGTCTTACCTGGTCAACTTTCTGACCAATTGACGGCAGCAAATTTACCACTGTAAGTGCAGACTTGTCCATTTTAAACTAGGATTACAGGTCCTTTATGATGCCAAATCAACATAAAACCACCACAGGGGACCAGAAAACTGGGCTCTAAAACCAAAAATTACAGATCTTTGATAATCTTCTATGTCTTATTTGCCACATCCTACTTTCATAATGAAATGCTGAAGAAAAATAACTTACTAAAGAAATAAAACTGCTCATGAAGAAGACATAAACAGTAAAAGATATCAGGTATGCATACCTATGCACACACTGGTAACATTTCTTACCTAATTATTTTCTCCCACTTTCAGATTTTACTTTAAGAAGTGATGCTCCCCTAATGATTTAAACATTTGTACCAAAATATACAAGCAAAACCTTTATTCTAGGATATTTAATAATTTCATCAAATAATGCAGGTTTGTTACACTGAAAAGAAAGCAAATAACAATTAGGAACCAGAACAAGCTCCATAATGTCATATTGCTACTGACATTAACAAGGGGTCCTGAAATTTTAGTAATGAAAAAGCAACACTAAACTTAAATGTACTAATGCATGAAACAAAAGATGGTTACATGATTACTGTGACATGTCTGTCTGTTGTACACCAGAGCACTATATTAAAAAAAAAGATGAATGGTTTTCATGGCTAGACTACAGAAACCCTTATAATGTTCAGTCCAAGTCCTGAACGCACATTTTCATACCATGATGTTCACTGCTTCTTTTGTATTCCATGCCACTTGAACATGTACATTATGCTCACTTTGCCCACCCACTGAATGCCAAATTGGTACATGTTATTCTACCACTTACATAACATTTTCTGATTAACTTTATGCCTAATAAATTCTAAACAGCAATGTAAGTTTTGTCTTCAAATCTGGCTAAGAGACATCCACTTAAGTTGCATCCACTTATGTCAGGTCTCCTGTAATTATTTAAGGGCATGTCAATACATACAGTGTCGCAGCAGCATGACAGCACTGATGCAGCTGTCCTGCTGCAGCACATGGTGAATATGCTCTATGCTGATGGGAGAGCTCTCTCACTGACATAATAAAACCATCCCCATGAGTGGCAGAAGCTATGTTGGCTGGAGAAGCTCTCATGCTGTCCAAACCAATGCTTATACTGATGTAACTTACGTTGGTTGGGGAGGTAGTTTATTCATACCCTGAATGAAGTAAGTTCTGCTGACATAACCAATAAGCGTAGACATAATCCAAATTAAACTGGGGGAAAGGATGGAGGTGGGGTGAAATGAGACAGATTGTGTGAACAGAATTTTAGCAGGTATTTCCAACCTCACTTTGATTTCCAAAATCATGGTTTAACAATAACATTTTGTAACACACAAGATTTGTTTGAAAAATTGTATGTTTGATTTCTTCCAAGAAGCTGTATATGTAGTTTCATATTTTAAAGAGGCATTTTCCTGCATTCCAAGCATCACCAGCATTGTGCAAAACAGATGATTTCACACTATCATTTAAGATGATTTATTGCCCTGCTGAACTGGGGCCAATGAATTTGGAAAGCACAAAATTCTTCACAATTAATATCTTTGCTCAACTGATGAAATGCTCTGTAGTTTTTCCATCAGTCTGATTGCTCCAACTGGAAAATATTTTAGGAGTCACATCTAAGGAGACCAATTCTGTCTATAGCATCAGCTATGGAACATGGTTAAGTCTGGTAGGCTCTGAATAAGTAGGGAGGAAATATATATACAAAAGAGTCCAGCAAATGAAGAGAAAAGTTATGATGACTAACCAGTGCATTTTAATATGCTGTTTCAAAAAAGATTGTACAGAAGAGGAATTAAAATCATCAACTGATAGGCAGCATAGAATTACCAAACTTTATAGATTTTCGTCAGAGTCGTCAGAACTTTCTTCTCTTGCATCATCACTATTATCTGAACTGCTAGTATCCTCTTCACTGTCCTCACTGCTTCCTTCATTCGTTTCTTCACCTTCTTCACTACCAACATTTTGTGTACTTTCTAACACATAAAAGTACAAGATACAAATTTTAGGTAAAGTTTTAAATTTTTGTTAGTAAAAAAACTGATTATTTCAGTTGCAAAGGGGTAGCCATCTTAGTACTAGTTCAGCAAAAACAACGAGTCCTGTGGCACTTTTAAAGACTAACAAATTTATTGCATGAGCTTTCATGGGATTGTCTCCCATGAAAGCATGGGATTTTCTCCCATGAAAGCTCATGCAATAAATAAATCTGATAGTTGTTTAAAGTGCCACAGGATTCCTTGTTTGATTATTTCAGGAATATGATAAATATTTAATATATGGTGTTATATTTCAAATACATAGGCTCCACATGGTGCTTTGGGGTATTTTTCTGAGGAAATTATTGTATTCTAATCATTCTGCTTTATATCAAAGGGAATTAATTCAACTGTTTTGCTTGCTACTAGTGCTGTATAATTTTCAGTGAAATATCTGAACAAACAGTTTCCTCGTGTATTACAGGAATAAAATTATTCAGTGGCTGTGTGTGTTTTCCTGAAAATATAACAAACAGTGCATATATTTGCAAATATTTCAAACATTCATATTGTTTGAGAGGTACAGAGTTTTGGAAACTTTCAGCAATTGTGCTAGAATGATAGGTCACCTATTTTTGTCAGTTACTCCTATTTTTTGACTATAGAATCAATATCCGTTTTACTGAATTTTCCAAATATTATTTTGTAAACTATGCAGCTTTTAGAAAATGTGAAGCTGAATGGGACTTCTCGTGAGGAACTTTACACACATTAGTATTTATGGGATTGGCACACAGGTTGGAAGAGCAAGACCAGGTTAAATCATAAAAATGATTTTGCTAAAATTCATCTCCTCTGAAGAGAAGACAAAAGAGCCTCCAACTTGTACCACTATAGGAACATGGAACTTGACTGAAAAGTTTTTTATTTCAAAAACAATTTAAAAAGCAAAGGAAAAGATGAATACATGCTATTAATATTTTAGATTCTTAGCCACAACACCTCTGTTTTAAAAATACTCCTCTCATAATGGGTATGTCTATACTTAGAAGTTATTTATAAATAAGGAGGCTTATTTTGAAATAATATTTTTCCTGTCCATCCATGCATTTTGTTATTTCAAATTAAGCATTTGTTTATTTTGAAATAATGAAGCACTATTTCAAAATAATAAAACCTGCTTTTATTTCAAAATAGCGCTTAAATTGAAATTATTATTTCAAAATAAGCCCTTCTAAGCCATGGAATAGGTTTATTTTGAAATAATAGCCCTATTCTTTTACCTGCCTTCCCCTTTTTCAAATTAGAGAGTCTAGTGAAGACTCTCTACTTCGAAATAACAACTCCTACCTTATTTCAAATTAGAGAGTCTTCCCTGGATTCCTAATTCGAAATAATAAATTTGAAGTAGTGCTAATTCAAAATAATTACTTCAAATTAAAATCAAAGTAGTTATTTCAAAATAATTATTTTGAATTAATTTTGTAAGTGTAGACATAGCCAATATGACGATACACTTTGCTCTAAATATTGGCACAAAGTTGCTAAAACTGGTGTAGCTGGGCTAGCCACAAGTGGGTTGCTGCAGTCTAGGGGAACCTGCAGAGGAGGAGAGCTAGCGTGGCAACTCCTATGCCACTCCCTGTCTCTGAAGTCTATACAGAAGTTAAAGAAGGGAGAAAAGGTATTTTTGCCAACCTCCCCCTACCCACCTTATTAGTTTGAGTGGCCTGAAGGCACCTGTAACTCACACCAGATGGCATTGGTCCCAAAGAGCTAATAAAACAGTGTGAGATTATCTGGGTTCTAAGGATGCCTCAGACAATCTTAGGCTGTTATACTAGCCCACTGTGACCACTGAGATCTTCTGAGAGTTAATTGGTCTTCAGGCCACTCAAACTAATGTTGGAGGGCTGGCACAATGCACAGATGAACCAGGACTGGGGTTGGAGGATGCAACTCTTTCCCTCCAAGTTCTTCAGTATTCTCCCAGGCTGTGGCAGAGGATTTTGTCCACTGGGGTTACCATTTTCAGCCTATAATGCATTTAGCGAGCAAATGTGATTTACAAATATTACTCTCTGTTTAAGGCAGAAGCAGAAGAGTGAGTCAGGAAGCAGAGAAAAGTGTGTGTGTGGGGGGGGGGATTTAATAGTGGCCTTCATGTTGGAGTTGACAACGAGAACCAGTGGTCTCACTTTGCAGTGTGGGAGACTGAGGTTGGATATTAGGAAAAGCTTTATCACAAAGAGGGTGATAAAGCACTGGCATGGGCTACCTAGAGAGATGTGGGAAACTCCATCTTTAGATATTTTTAAGGCTGGCTTGATAAATCCCTGGCAGGGATGATTTAACTGGAGCTGGTCTTGCTTTGAGCAGGGGATAGAACTAGATGACTCTCTGAGGTCTCTTCCAAAGCTAATATTTTAGACTTTTGAGTTGACTTCATATAGTACGGATTGCATTTTAATATACTGAAAGACAATATTAATTCTTGAAACTGAACATTGTCAATTATAAAATGTTTGCTTACATGCAATTTTATATCCCAGTGGGTCACACTTAAGACACATTACACACAAAAGAGGTAAAAATACTTCTCACTCTATAGCTTTTAAAAATAAAACAGGGTCCATGAAGCTACAACAACCCCAAATATGGTTTACTCTACAACAACATATAATAGTTACTTTTCTCAAACTTACCTACTAGCAACTTTTCTTCAAGAAGTGGAAGAAACTGCTTTGCCTCTGTATTTTCTGGTTCGTAGATTAGAACTGAAATTTGACAACAGGATATATTAATAATTCTACATGGTGACAACAGCAACTGTTGCCTTGTCAGATTGCCAATTATAGTTCACAAATGGAAAAATATACATAAAAGAAACTATACCCATATTTATATCAGAGATATATATTAATATTTGAAAAACTTCAAGGCATATTGTTAAAATGTATATTGTCAAATAATGCCATAATTTTGATTTCAGAAATTTACACAACTACCCAGCTGTAACTGCAGAAAAGATTTATTCACTGATCCCTGTTTATGACAGCACTTTCCCATTCTATGCCACACCCAGTTATATTAGTACTATTAGCCATTTACTTTTTTGGGCACTAAATTTCACTCACAATTTTAAAAAAGTAAGTAAAAACACAAAATGAATATTACTTAAGTGACATAGCCAAAGGCCATGCCATTTTCAGGTTAGTTATATTCTAGCACTATATCATGATAAAACATTCAAGGCCTTTATTGAAGATGAAAAATAATGCAATACACTATAAAGTTAAATCTGCAGAAATAAGGGAACTAAGCAAATTTTCAATTATGCCATAAAAAGTGAAACAGTGACAGTATGTATATGTGATATCTCTGGCCACAGTGCTCTACACAGAAGGTGGTACCTGCTGAAAATGATAACAGACATCTAGTGTGATGTTTTTAGTTACCTGAGATAAGTTAACCTGATTACCTTAGTTTGAGAAGGTTTAAGGGAGGGGGTAAAAGCACTGGGTGTCCAAATCAGACAGATGGTTCAAACCAATATTCTAAAGGATGTTATGGGAAGACAGGAAAATCAATATGGACTTTAATTTAAAACAGTGCTCCAGAACTAGAATTCCAGTTACTGTGCTATTTTTTTCTGGTGACAGTAAAATTACTGGAAGCATTATTTTGTATGAGGTCTGACAGTTTGCAGACCAGAAAAAAGTACATTATAATGCCCCAAGTGGAATGAAACAAAGATTTAAAAATGGAAATGAGAATCATCAAGTGAATGGTATGGATTCTAGTACAGTTTCTAATATAGGAGACAGATTTTACCAGAGCACAAAAACACAATTTAAATGCTTAAGTGTCATCCACTTGGATTCCTTAAGTAATATCAGTGGGATGTAAGAAAGATGTTTTAAGAAAGAAAGCCATATAAGAAAAATACTATAAGACAGAGTAAAATTTGAAAAGTGAAAATAATGATAGTATTCCATATGCCAGGAGGTGGTAACCTTTGCTGGCCCCAGTGCCAGCCCCACTCACTGCACCCTCAGTAGGTTCTGAGGGCAGGGCCAGGGCTTACTTCTACCCCCGCCAGTGGGTGGCCTCCGGTTCCCAGGGTCAGGGTCGGGACTGACTCCCACTGGTGGGCGGCCTCCGGTTCCCGGAGTCAGGGTTGGCTCCTTCCTGCAGCAGTGGCTCCTGGCGGGCTGACCCGCCCCACTCCCCTCCAGCAGCCCTGCCTTGCAGGAGGTGGGGCTAGCAGGGAGCAGGAGCCCCACATGCTGCAGCCTCTTTGTCCCTGCTGGCTGTGATCTCTACCAAGGAAATCCAGCCAGCAGGGGCCTGGTGTCGTGGCATGTGGCTCTTGAGGCCCCAGGCCGCGCAGCACTGGTGGAGGACGGGACCAGCATGGGAGCCTGAGTGGCGCTGCATGCTGCTCAGGCTCGGCCCATGTGCCATCTCTGGCATGCATGCCAGGGGTTGCCTACCCCTGCCATATGCTGTTGTTTTGTTTGGGTGGCAGTAGGTTGTTGGACATTTCTAGACAGGTAAAGACCTAGAAGTGGCAGAAGAATATCAGAGCAGCTTGGAAGATGGAGAAATTCTGATCCCTAGTTTACAAATCAGGATATATACAGATTGGAAAAAAGGTAAAAACAAAGTGTTCTTTGCAAGCCTTGCTGGAGCACATATGAAAGAAAGGTTATATAACAGGGGTGGCCACACTTATGGAACTCAAGAGCCACATAAGTTGATTATTAAACCTTTGAGAGCTGCACTGAGGCATATAGCCATATACTTTTACCTATTCCAAAATTACTATGTTTAAAATTAATCGCACACTTTAATTTTACCATAAAAAGAAGACAAATATTGATCCTACTAATGTCATATTCTAATAATTACTTAAAGTTACCTTGAAAATCAGGCCTATACAGTAAAAACTTAGCTGCTGCTTGATGTAAAAGACTGCAGGCTAGTGGCGAGTTTTTTAAAATCCTGACCATTCCACACTTCTCTCCACTGTCTCCTACCCCTTCTTGAACTCCTAGGCTGGGGCTGCTTTCCTAAACTGATTTGCTGACCTTCTTTCAGGAGCCACAATTTTTCATTCAAGAGCCAAATGTGGCTTCCGAGCCACAGTTTGGCCATGCCTGTTATATAATGTAATTTGTAAATGGACAGTTAAGAGGTGAACTCAACAGAAATAGTTCTACTTAAGTTAACAAATCTGGAAGAGTTTGAAGACAATAGCATACAACTGTATTGAAAGAGGCTGTGATGCTAAAAATCAACAAGTGCAAAAGATGCTGTCTCATTATCAGCTATCAGCATTTCATAAGAAATAATTGACATTAGGAACCATTACTGTCTCTGTACGGTGTAATAGCCTAAAAACAAACTGGAAACATGCATTCAAATATGTTTTTGCTAAAGAACTAGCTAATTACCTATACATTTTATTTATGTCGAAGAATACAGTCTGAACAACCAAGAAGGCTTCAAATGACAAGCATACCACAGATGGACACATAAGGCATTTAGAGTACAATGAAACCTGTCTTAAAGATGACCCACAAAGAAAACACACCAGGCTTGTGCTGTTTTGTCTTCTTTTTGATGGAGTGAAAAAAAACACTTGAATGATGTTTGGTCTTTTTCGTACTCTACTCCAATATTTTAGGGGAAGAAGAATGGTGTGTTTCTTGGTGAAAATATTGTTAGATGACACCTCAGTCAAAGAGGAGGAGGTGTCTGAATCTTTAACAAAGACATTCTTTCTCCAAAATGTGCATTAGATTTCCTAGTGGTTTTTTAACATTTCAGTCTTTCTAAGCATTCCATCAATGATCTGTTAATAGCCATAATCAGGCATATGGATGATAAATCAAAGCTCCAAAGAGCACCTACAGAACTGGAATTCATATGCAGACTTGACTCTGTCAATTTAGGGCTGACTACAGACTACGGGTTTTTTCCCCCCACTACAACAGGTAATTTTGCTTTCCTTTTTCCCTCCAAAATTCTTGCTTATTACTGTTCTCCACTCTTTGAATCTGAACAACTGCTTTGATTTGCTGTAACAGTCTGACCTGATCCTATTGCTTACACTCCCCTACATTTATTTTGCTTCCATTCTGTACGTTCCCCATCTTCAAGTGTCTGATGAAGTGGGATTTTCTCCCATCAAACCTCATTCAAAAAATACATCTCTTAGTCTTTAAAAGTGCCACCAAACTCTTCCTTGCTTATTTAGATAAAACATGGAACTCGAAGTCAAGATTCGTAGGTTCTACAAATGGCTCTGGCACTGATTCACTGTGTTCTCCAGCAACTCATTCAACTTCTCTTTGAATCAGTTTACTCATCTCTAAAACAGCACTACCTGTCATCTTTACAGACATGCTGTGTAGCAGAATTAATTCCTAGATAAAAAGATTTTTGCAGTCCTCATATGAGAAGTGGTACGGTATAATGATTTTTATACTTTAGACAGATTTCACAAGCCTGAAGCTACAGATGCAGGTGGAAGGAGAAGCGTTACCCCTGTAGCTTGTTCCTTCCTTTATTTCAACCATATGGAAATCCCACTGTGGGAATTCTACAAGGTTACAGTTTCATGGGTAGGGGGAGGGTGCAGCTGGGTAGGGGTGCTGTGAGGTTTCATCAGAATTCTCTCCTGCATGGAGAAGAAGAATTATCTTCCATGGAGGAAGCTGGGACATGGTACTGAAAACAGACCAAGTTTATGTAAGCTAAAATAAAAACAAAAACCATCTGAGCAATTAAGAAATTTATAAGCAACTAAGAAAATGGACATAAAAAGAAAAAATGATAAAATGAAACTGATGAAATGTAAACAAAACAAAAACAGAGGGAGAGAGAGAGAAAACTTACTCATCTGACAAAGTTTTCTTGCAAGATTGTAGTCTTGATCCATAATTGCTTTCAGAAACTAAAAGAACAACATGGTTTAGCATAAATTTAATACAGAGAATTGTTGATGTTCACTCTTTGGCTATGTCTACACTAGTAAAAGTTTGAATTTGTTAATTTGAACTAATAAGTTCGAGTTTAGTTTGAATTAGTCCACTTTGTTAATTGCCTTTAATGTGAATTTATCAAGCTCGAACTAAGGTTTAATCCTAGTCTACATTGTCCTTAGTTTGAACTAAGGATCGAACTAAGAGCCAGCAGGTTTTACTAATTTGAGCTAAGCTTTCATTAGTTCAAATTAAGGAATTACTTAATCTGAACTAATGAAAGCCTAGCATAGACAGGTACTAAGTTAGTTTGAATTAAGCCTCCTTAATTTGAACTAACTTGCAAGCGTAGACATACCCTTTGAGAATTAGTTCCAAGTTTGGTTGTTTTTTATATAAAAATACTTCAGGGGACTTTTAACAGTCTGCCCAACAGACAAAACTGCAAATGTTTCTATTGTCCTAAGTAGATCCACCAGGGGACAGTGGACAACTGCTACTTCCACCATGATTTTTATTAGCTGCATTTTAGCTACTACATCTTAGAATTGAAGATTTTATTTCTGTACCATTGAATTACTCTAAGTGCGCATTCACATTACTCTGGAACCACTTAGGTAAGTGTGCTGCTTTTACAAATGAGTAGTCCAATTGACTCCAGTGGGTAAAGTCATGCAAACTAAAGCGCCTGCAGGACTGGGCCTAAGTTTGATGTGAGAATAGACTTTTTTTTTTTTTTTTTTTTAAAAGACAACAGGAAAAATCTACCTGGTATCTTAGGTAACACCTGTGCTCACAAAATAAAATTAAAATCAATAGCCCTGAGGTGTGTTGTTTGGTCCTGTCAAATACATGAGGCTTTACTGCCAATATGGCACAGTGTGGACAAAAGACTTAAATCAAACCTTAACACCAGTTTTGGTCAGCAGTTTACTTTTGGCACCAGACTGAACAGTTTTGGATCTCAAACTTACTATCATTTGCTGCTATAAAAACACCCCACAAACACAAAAAGATTTATAAATACCACAATGACCTAAGATTAGCAATATTAAATTAACAAATGGAATGCAAAACAGACCCCTTTAACTGATATTTGAAGAGGCACTATTAGAGCAGTGAGACAATAGTTAAAAGCAGAGCAACAATTTATTTACATAATTAATGACAGGCTATTAAAAGCTAATAATGACATAAGAAATATGATATATAGAGTGGTCACCATTATAACACACAAAAATCAAAGCTAGTCAAAAATTATCTGAGGTATCATCATTTTCTCTCCTTAGAAAATGGAATATCTCAGGTGGCACTGCGGGGTAACTGCTGGATGTTGTTTTAATAATGAATATTAATACTATTCTCTCATTTGAAGTCAACAGTTCCCTTTAAATTCTCAGAGCTATGTTCATAATTGGCAAAGCCTAGACCAGGGGTCTCAAACTCAAATCACCAAAAGGGCCGCATGAGGACTAGTACAGGGACTCATCACAACTATATGTTAGCCCAAAGGCCGCACCACTGTAACTTTTTCATACAATGATATGGCAAATATTGGTAATGATCGTGTCATTGGGGGCCACAGGAAATAGCTTTAGGGGCCACATGAGGCCTACGGGGCCGTGTGTTTGAGACCTTTGACCTACATAGACCTTGATGTTTGTTTGTCAGCAGATGTAGTAAACCTGCCACAATAAAAGTTCTGTTAAACGTTTCTTTTCATCTTTCATTGCCAGCTTTCTGTCTTTTCTGTGTAAAGAGATAAACTACATTGTAGATTCTAAGAATTTGTGGTCTATGAATCTTTCATTTTTCTTATAAATGATTTTTCTTTTATATATCTATTTGTGGTGGAAAATGCCATGAAATTCCTCCTGTGCTTTTCTGACTTTTGCCCATGTCTTTTTTTTTACTGCATAGCATCTAAATTTAAGTCTCTGACCTTTCCCATCTTTTCTACACTCATAGCAACTAATAAGCCTTTGTCAGCTAATGCAAAGATAGTTCCTCTTTTGGGAGATCAGACTGAATAAGGTTTTCGTCAGCTTGCCACGCAAAAATCTTATTCCAGAGCATTTCACCTACTGCATTGTCATTTCACCTATAAGCATATTAGCATCACAGTAACACCATAGTCTTAA
Organism: Podocnemis expansa; assembly: GCA_007922195.1. NCBI lineage: Eukaryota > Metazoa > Chordata > Testudines > Podocnemididae > Podocnemis > Podocnemis expansa. The sequence goes on along the minus strand of ML681984.1, from coordinate 39,974,713 downwards.
CTTTAAACATATACTTAAAGCTTAATGAAATGGGTCAGAAGCGCATACTTTGCTGCATTGGGACTTAGATAGCAGCACTACGCATCTCATGCTTTGTTTAAAAAATAAAGAGGACTGGCTGTTGAGCAAACAGAATTTATTAGCTGAAAAAAATATATCTACTACCACTTCCCAAACATTTTGATATTCAAGTCTTGGTAACTGGAAAGAAGAAAATGAAACCCTTCTCCATATACACTATGTACTCCAAATGAGTATTAAATATTTCACAAAGGAGTTGCCAACCATCAATAAATTTACTGGCAGACAATAAAAAAAAAATTTCCTTTTAACAATTCCAGTAAATCCATAAGTGAATTAAAATGTCAGTGAAATTGGGTAGAAATAAAACATACTGTGTTTTGATATTGTCGTCATTCAGAATAACTTCTTGTATCGTAAAATTACACTGATCATGACTTAAATCATTTCTATTATTTCACATACCCAACAAACCCAATTGGTCAATTAAATGCAGCTAAAACAATTGTGGCATTCCAAATTTCTGTGTACCGGTTATCACAACTGACTATACACTTCAGTGACATTATTATATTGTTTATGGTATCTGTAGTTTTGTCAGTAAAAATTTATCATGTCAGTAAAAAAAAAAAGAAATACAATTTCAGATATTCATGTTGGTAAAAATTAAAATGCAAGGTTGGCAACCCAGCCTCAAGATCTCTTTTAGTGTTTAAAACAGAAAACATCATACAAAGCTGACTGTACTATTTTCCCCTCTTCAAACAACTAAATAGACACAAATTGTTTATACAAAAATATATTTTTAAATTATTTTTGAAACTGTCAGCAGTGATTTTGTTTTCATAGTCCATATATAGGAGACTAGTGTTCACCAGAGTAATCACCATTACAGCACCAGGTACACTTAGACAGAGGCCCAAATATTCCACAACTGCAGAACTTGCCACAAAATTAATCTCTTACTACATTACTGTGGTACCGAATTCTATCTGAGAAATAAAGTTTCTAGCATTTATGGTTAAGCCAAGCTAAATATATATAAGCCAAGTGCGGACAGTGGCCATCAGAGTCAGCAAGTATGAAAACAATAATTCTGAAAGGTATAAATGGCCCCATTTTTGATGCAGAATTTGTTATTCTGCTGTAACTAGATGACTAGTATTTTGGGTTCTTTTTTCATCGTGGGACCTATATAAAGCTGCATCTTGCTCTGAACCTTTATCCACAAGACTGAATTAAGTGATAATTGTATTCAAAAGAAAACACAGGAGATGTTCAGGGAGCCAGAGCCAGAGTTTAGTTTGTGACCAAGGAGCAAGAGGAAAACCAGATCTATAGGGTAGGCAGCTAACTAATCTGCTAGAAAACAGAACAGCAGCTGAGGCCTGTGGAACTCAGATGAAAAAATACCAAGGAGTCGTGTGGCACTTAAAGACTAACAGATTTATTTTTCGCATGAGCTTTCATGGGAGAAAATCCCACTTCATCAGATGCTTCTGACAAAGTGGGATTTTCTCCCATGAAAGCTCATGCGAAAAATAAATCTGTTAGTCTGAGAGTCCCACATGACTCCTTGTTGTTTTTTTTTTCTTTTCTTCTTTTTTCTTTTTTCTGGACTAGACTAACACAGCTGCCCCTTTGGAAATTGGCAAGATGCAAGAAACTCAGATGAACCACTGAATCTGCCTACAAGCTCCTCACTTTTGATGGCATGCATGAAGAAAGGAAAAAGAGATTTGGAGGTAGGCCATCCAGACAATACTGTAACCGCTGAAGCCCACATCTAGAGAACAAAACCAACAACAAATAAAAAAAATCATTGCTGAAAAGTCATTGATATATTGTGCATCAATGAGTATTTTCAACTTTGAAACATGGTCAGAAGTGCATTTGCAAGTGGGCAATACAGTAAACCAATACTGATGCAGAATTTAGCAAAATTATGAGGGATTTCCTACAGACTTGTGTCCCACTGTCCCACAGAGTATAGCTCATGCTGTTCAAATTGTTTGGAAGGGGACAGGGGAGTTTACCTCTCCCAGTAACTCTATTGGTGCATTTCTTTTTCCATCTTCATTTTCACTGCTGCTTTCATCATCATCTGTAGTTTCCGACAGCTGCTTGACATCTGTCTTTTCTAGTTTTCTGGAATTTTTCTCTTTATCATCTAAATTACAAAACAAATATTATTTCAATGATGAAACCAAATAAAATGTACCACTTACAAAGCATTTTGTGTGTCTGATTAATCAGCATGATCACTGATAAGGTATTTTTGCACAGTGTACTAAAATATCTTTTCTTTATCTTCTTATATTAAAAAGTTAATTCTTACATTAATTAACTCTTCCCTAATATACATTAAAGCAATAGTTTATGTATTGAAATCTTCATTGTGTGAAGGCTACATTTGAAAAAAACATTTTTTTTTTTTTTTAGTATTAATGGTCATTTCCTCCCCTCCCCAATTATTCTTTATTAAAAAAACAACCACTTCTTCTACAAAGAATTCCAGGAACTGCACTCTTTCAAAACTGTTACAATCTCACTATTCTCAATGGGACTGAAGCCACAGACTGCCCTCAAGTAATCATTTTGATATAGGTATTAGCTCATATTCTCAAATAGGCTGCGTCTATATGAGGGGTCTCAAACATGTGGCCCACAGGCCAAATGCGGCCCCTAAAGCTATTTCCTGCGGCCCGCAGTGACACTATTGTTACTGATATTTGCAATATTGTGTGAAAAGGTTTCAGTGGTGTGGCCCTCAGGCTAACATACTAGTCCTCATGCAGCACTCATGGTGATCTGAGTTTGAGACCCCTGGTCTATGCTGTCCCCAGTTTGGACCAAAGAGTGTGACTAACTCAAAATGCTGTGCTTTAACCAGGGCCCAAGCATAATTTTTTCATGCCCAATACAAACTTGTAACATAGATCCCCTCCCACATACCTGGTAATAGGGTTGGAACATGGGCTGTGCCCCCCAGGCTCCAGTAAAGTGTACCCCTTTCCTCCACATGTGGGAACCCTGACTGTAACTGCCTTGTGTGGACGCTGCAGATGCAAACTAAGAATTCTAATTTGTATTAATGTAGTCCTCTTTGAAAAAGTCCAAACTACAAGGGATCAGCCCAAGCCCTAAGCATTGCTTTCAGGGAGACTGGCTGAAGGCAAGCTGGCTTCACTCTGTCACAATACAAGAGGATGCATGAACCATTTTAAAAAACACATTTCATGTATTTCTCTGGTGAAGATACTATGCATGAGCCTTTGATGACAAATGAGCATTCATTTATGAAATACAATGGCAAAAGGTGACCTTACCGCTAATATTTTTTCAAGATCTATCCAGCAAGAGTGAAGGAATTGGGGGCATAATGTTTATATGCAAGTAGGCATGCATGCAAGCAGGCTATAGAAATGAGAGAGGGAGAAATGGGGTGCATGCACATGTTCAGAAGAATATAGAGAAATACAAGAAGAGGGGGGATTTTGAAGAAGAGGGAATCTGGGATGTACACCCCACTTGCTTTGTGCTATCTAATGCAACAAAGCAGCTGTAAATACAATTTAACTGGCCAGAATGCTCTATTTGCATCATGCTGTTGCAGACTAGAGAAAAGCAATCAGGACATACTAGTGCATCTGGCTATAAAAAGTTAAAATTGTTTAAAAAATATTTAAAGCATGTCTTTCTAAAGATCTGAAGAAATGCAGTATCACATAGCACTCTCTGAGTTTCTTGGTTGAAATTAATGTTTGGAATGTCAAAGACAAAAAGAGACATGCCCAGACAAAAATTATGTTATAATGAAGTTTAGGTTGACAGTATAGAATCATAGAACCATAGGGTTGGAAGGGACCTCATAGGTCATCTAGTCCAACCCCCTGCCAGAGGCAGGACCATTCCCACTAAAGCATCCCAGTCATGGTTTTGTCCAGCTGGGCCTTAAACACCTCCAAAGATGGAGACTCCACCACCTCCCTAGGCAGCTCATTCCAATGCTTCACCACTATCAGTAATTGAGGGTAAGATACATTAAAAGTATGTTGTAATTATTCCAAACCCAAGTGTTGTCAAGCTAGGAAATTCAGAGTTAAAAGTAACATTTAAAAGAAAGCCAAACTCATTAAGGTATAGAAATGCATCCAAATCACTTTAACTCTGCCCTGTTGTGATAGCACAAGGAGAAAATAAAATCTAGTGTCTCTCTAAAAATCAGCTTAATTTAATCAAAGACCATAGACACTAAAATGCCTTAAATACAAACATATAGTTTTTGCACAGAACCACTGACAGACAGGGTTAGGCAGTCTGGGAACGCAGCAGGGATGGAACCAGAGTTTACTGAAGTTAATGGGAATCCCCTGACTTCAGAATGCTTTGGCTCAGGCCCAAAGAGAGAACAAGATCACATTAAACTTTATCTTGGGGCTAGCTCACCAAGTGACCCATTTTCTATTTCTGACTGCAGCTCCATAGAACCTAGTAGTCTTCTCCCCAGGTTTTAAAGAGTGTTAAGTTTGCATCAGCTTACTTCTTTATTAAGTAGCTCTGACTTAACTATGACGTCATATGATAGCTCATAAAGGAAATACAAGTGCTGACAGCAACTGTATATTAGTCACCAAGAGACTCATAAAGGGCAGCAAAACTGTGCTACTTACTATTTCAACTATTAATATTTCATATGGAATTGAAAATCTGTAAAAGGAACCATTAGACTATGAACTTCAACAGGCAAAAAGTGAGTAGTTTTCATGGTTAACACCTCCTACTAGGCACATTTGAAATAAGACTTATTAACATGCCAAAAGGGCTTCTTTCAACAACCATGGTAAGAACTGGCAAAAATGCAAATACAGGCTAAAAGTCATGTATTGTGTAGCTACATCTTCAAGGGGACATTTGGAAAAATAAGTGTAACAGGAACAAAACCAGAAACCCAACTTTGTTTACAAAAGGACAACTATTAAAATAGTGACAAGCTCCAGAGTGGTAGCTGTGTTAGTCTATTTCTGCAAAATAAACAAAGAATCCTGTGGCACTTTTAAAGACTAATAAATTTATTTATTGGATGAGCTTTCGTGGGTATAATCCCACTTCACATACATCTGATGAAGTGGAATTACCCACAGGAAAGTGTATGCGTTAAAATAAATTTGTTAGTCTTTAAGAGTGCCACAGGACTCCTTGTTTGTATTCCAATAGTGAATGTTTTTAAAATACATATAGGCCATTCTATGAGACTGTATCATATGTCCTCAAAAGAGAGGTCTGTGTAAACACCTGTTTGTATACCTGGGACTGATGAAAAGGCTAACATCTTGGAACATCTAAAGGATCACGGATTAGAATATGAGGTATTGGATACACCTAAGGAGGAAAGAAGAAAAGCAGCTGCATGGAAGGGAAAGACTGTTTCATTGTGCTACGCTGTTCAGCAACAGGGGCAAAGGAGAGAGAGACAAGCTCATCAGAGAGGCTGCACTCTTCATGAATGTAATATCTTGAATTTTATCTACCAATCTTGTTTAGAAATTGAAGCTAAATACCTTATGCAGGCTGTTTCCTTTGAGTTGTACTGGATTTTCTCTCTTTCCATCCTTAATACATTTTATTTTTAATAAGACCAACTGAGTCATATTTGCAGTAGGCCCTTGAAAGGAAAGCAACATTCTCACAAAGGGCAACCCAATAACTGGTTGGCTGATAAGGAATGGCAGGAGAGGTCACATTTACTAGTAACTCATTACGCTTTGTTTAGTTTTTATATTACAGAAGTTCCATGGGTAGCAAAAGCTATAGTTAATATTATAAAAAAACAGTTCCTATTATAAACTAGAGATTCCTTCACTTGGTTTCTAATTTTTCTCCTCCATAATATTTATATCAGGCTATGTTAGTGTCTTATAACTTTCTATAAAAATGATCTTTTATAAGTCTATTGAAAATTTAACTGCACATAATGGAGCAGACATTATTTCATTAGAAATAGAGATTATAAATAAAGTTTTTTAAATCTAGTTTTTGTATCTTATATTCCCCTTCTGTGTAACCACACAACAATTAGGCTGCTTACTGTGTGCAGTCAAGAAATGAGGCTTGGAGAGCTCGAACAAAAAGTGAAATGGGTTGTAATTTACAGAGGACAGTGTGAACAAGATATAAACTCCATTAAAAAAATCATTAGAAGAACTTTGCTCCCTTTTAGGGTTTATATTGTTGCTTTTTAAAAACAGACTTAACATTATAATAAATTATTTTTTTGGTTGATTCTAGATTACACTGAAAACCTAAATTGCCATCTTAACATTTAGCAAACTGTATGATGGCCTATATGCCCACAAGCATAGTGCTGGTACACAGAGTTCTCTTTCACAGTGGTGTCTGGGTTATAACACTTTTTTACTGCTAGAGTGGTACCAATGCTCAATGTGTGTCAGGGTTGAATACTGACACTTCCACGCTTGGCAGTTCAAAAGCTCCAGAACCTCTGGGCTTGCTAAATGAGTTATGAGTGTAAAACAAACAAACAAACAAACAAACAAACAAACAAACAAACAAACAAAACGCTTGAGCCCTGACACATCTTTCATTATAAATTAAGCACTGGTGGTGCTACAACTAGATCTGTAACAATGCTGAGAAAGAGTATTTTACTTTCCATGTTGCCCCGAAAGATTTCCCTTATAGTATTTATTGTTTTCCTTTATTTAAAGCAAAACAAAAACAGAAAAACTTGAGGGTCTAACAGCCATATTAATAAGATCATATTGCATACATACAGTATTTTCAATACTTTTATTTTTTGTTAAGCATGTCGCTCACTCTCCTTCTCTCTCTCTCTCTCTCAATTTAACATGTTATTTTGATTTTTTTTTTAAATGCCTGAAATACCTGTGGAGGATGGGAGGCAATTTATACATCTTGGGGTAAGCTGTGTCTGGCCCATACATGACTGCACAGCATGTGTGTGCACATGCAACTACACACATGTATAAGCTCTTTGCTCATCCGAAGTCAAGTCTTGTCTACAGTTACAGTGCTGCAGTGGCAGGATGCAACAGCATTTCTGTAGTGCTTAGTGAAGATGCTACCTATGTTGACAGATCTTCCATTTGTGTAGATATTTCACCTCCCCAAGAGATGGAAGCAATGTTGCTGCAAGAAGCCTTCCTATTGACAAAGCACTGTCTACAGCAGGAGTTAGGTTGGTACAACTATGTCACTCAAGGGGATTTTCCACAACCCTGAATGATGCAGTTAAATCAACATAAGCTTATAGTGCAGACAAGGGCTAATGGTAAAGCAGAAATCAGTCACTTTCCTCAGAGCTCTACCCCAAAACACAGTAGCTGGCTGCAGGAGGAAGAAAAAAGATGCATTCAAAGAAGAGGAGCAATAGCAAGAGATGCAGCCTCTGGATATCCCAAAGACAGAAGGCCACTGGTGCTTCTTTTGGGTTAGTGTGGTTGAGCTCCACCCCTTATTGTGGGCTGTTCCTAGGGGATATAAATCAAGCCCCAGTTTACTACACTTCCACCATACCAATCTCCTAAGCAAAAAACAATTTTTGAAATAATAAAAGACAAATCTGAACAGAAAATATTTGCATGGAGAATTGTCAGGAATTCAAAGATACATTTCACTTCAACCAGCCAACCACTGATTTGATACTATTTGGCCTGTCTTCACTGATCTTTGTTTCTTGAGGTAGTCTGCATAAATCAGCTTTTAATTGCTCAACTGTAAAAAAAAATTCTGTAAAATTAACATAAACAAGAAATAAAAAACTGCAGTTTGCTGTGCACAATAATTCCAAAAGGGAAAAGATAATATATGGTATTCCACAAAGACATTTACTTAAAGAAAAAGAAAAAGTGAACTATCTAATGTGGAGTTTCTTCTGTAGAACTACTTCAAATCACTGTTCCATCTAAGCTGTGCATGTGTGCACATGCACACAGGTCATGAAACCCACACACACACACCAAAATAAAGTGTGCACAAAAAAAAAAAATCAACAGTGCTAATATTAGCGCACACACAGAAATTTTTTTGCAAACACAGCTTACAGAAAAATTAGAGGGAACATTGCTTCAAATGTGGTCAGATCTTCTTGTCTGTGATACAAGATTACTAAAGAGTTTTAGAAGTTCTGAACCTCCTAAGGCATATAATATATTGTGCATACTTCATGATGGTATGAGGTGTTCTGATAGGTGACTGCCATGAAATTTTAGTTCCTCTTCTGTCTAACCAAGAGAAGTGTCTTCCGTCAACTCAATGAATATTCCCGAGAGTCTTTTCGGATAAAACTAAACTTTTTATTTTTGCTACATTATAATGCATTATCTTTCATAGATCCTGAACTCAAAATATATCAGGACTGAAAAGATAGTTTCTGTATAATTATAGGTAAGCACTTCAGACAGTAAATCACTGATCAAAATCACAGCTATGTTTCCATTAAGCCTGATACATGTAAGTGCTAAGATAAGACATTCAGTCTTTGCAAGAAAACCCTATCTTTTCCACAATCATGCAGCACAGAAAAGAATAACATTTATAATCTCTATTACTACCCATTTGTTAAAAACTCAGATTTTCTAGGGTCTGGTTGGTTAAATAAGAGACCTCTATGAAACTCACTGAACAAAGTAGAAATCTTACCTGAAGTTTTTTGTATGTAGTGGGATGATCTTAAATTAGCCTCTGGAATCCAAGATGAATTTTTATTTTTTATGCTTTTTGTACAAATCTCCCATCTACATATTGCAAAAAAATTCCATGAAAAATAAAATAAGCATATAAATATAAAAAAAGACTAAAAATAACTCATATTTTCAGTTTAAGCTGATTTCTTCAGATACAAATAGCAGCATCACCAAAATAATAAGCCAGATATGATAACCATGCTGTAATTAACTGCTTCTTATGGAAAAGTGATTTGTCTGATGGATGGCAGCATGCTTTTTGAAGAACATGATGGGTATTTCTAGATAACATAAGATTTATTCCTTAATTGATGGTGAGATTAAGAATTTCTCTCATCAAAACTCTAAATTAGCAAAAGGGAACAAAGTAAATTTAGTTACTGTTTCTTTCCTGTTGTGGCTTGCCCACAGCTGCATGAGCTCCATCTCTTACCCCAAGGAGTCTCTTTCCACTGCCTTAGATTTACAGTGACTTTATAGCAATTTTGTTTTAAGATCATTAAGCCAATAACAACCCAGAGCTCGCCAACAAAAAAAATTAAGGTTGATTCAGCTGTAAGTGTGGAAGGGTTTTATTTTGTTTTTGGTAGCTGTGTCCATAACTTGACCCGTGCTGGGTTTTTATACTGTTAAGTGTTTACACTGCACTGCCCAAATTCTATTTTTTAATTATTCTCTGGCAGCTCAGGATGTCCAGTCCACATCTTCTGCTAGGCACTGACAATCCACATTGGATGCAGCCATCCGAGCTGCCTAACCAACGTTCATGCTATCAACATGCTTTTGCAGTACTGTTGGCTTGCCTATACACCAAACCAAGCTAGGTTTCCTATTAAAATTTTCCATTCTGGCCTAGGCTTCTGATATGCATCCCTCCCTACAAATCTTACTCGTTCCTAACCCAAGGAAGAGGTCATTAACTTGTGTTGGGGGACACAGGGCCATTTGGTACTCATTTTAACAACATCTCCAGAATTTCCTCTCAGTGACCATATCCTCTTCTGACAGAGTGCCCCTGACTGGCCAATACCTAAAGCATTAATTCAGAGGGTTATGAATTATTTATTTAAAAATCACAATGTTAATATTTTTAATAGTCCATTTTTCTTAAATGCACATAGAGAGCTACAAAGAAATAGACTTACCTTTCAAAAGTTGATTTAGCTGTACATAATGAAATTTGTTTTGTTGGGGTATAAACTTTGTTTATAGATTCTGGACCACATCCGTGCTGCCTTGGTTTAAATTAAAATGGTTTTCCACATAAAGAAACACAAATCAAATATTTTCATTAACTTTAATGATCTTCATTACACTGATAGTACTAAACCTGGGTAACAACAAACTTATAAGTATCTCCCCTGCCACACCAAAAAAACCAAAACAAATTAAAAGGTTGTAATCTGCACGATGGCCTCACTATGTGGTTCTATTATTTCTCAGTACTGAATTTAGACTGCACTGCGGGAAAGTCAATAACGTGAGCATTTAAGTCTTTCTTGATCTAGATTAATTACAACAGAGATGACTCTGTTTTTGTTTGTGTATGAGAAACACAGAATAAGGTGCAACTGTTTCAAACTTTGACAGTCAATAAAACAGTTAAAAAAGTAAATTATTTTATCCTCACACCATTGTGGTGCAAGGACTACTACTCCATAATGTATCAGTCTTTGAAAGAAATAATCTTTATCAAGTAGCCAAATTAAACCACAGAAGACAAATTGAACCCAATTTGTGATGCAGCCGTTCTGAGAACATTACTGTTCTACACATACTCAGTTCTGTAATGCAGGCAATGAAAATTATATTTTATTTAATGGCATATGTTTAATTCAATGACTTAGTAGTGGAAATTACATGTATTGATTATCAGTTGTAGCTATATTATCAGCTTCCTTGTGTGTTTACAGCTCAAACACTCACTGTGCATTTTTAATAGCTCTCCCCAAGAATGACAGTGAGAACCGATTTCAGCTATTGGATGTATTTTCCAAACAGAGTTAATGTAGCTTTTCACATTAAAGCACAAAATATAAAGTTATGATCACAGAAGCAGTTCATTTCTGATGCTGATTTTTGCATATTGGATCTTCAAATTCGCAAAACAATGTGTCATTTGAGGTCTTGAAGGTAGATCAATAGTCACCACAAAAAAACAAATCATCATCAGGATGATCAAGTTAGTGAACATGATTAGCTGCCAGCTAGCAGAGTGTCAAGTTAAATTATTTATCTTCATTTTTATTTTAGATAATAGAAACTCTAGCAGACATTTAACAAATAATGACAGATGGTTCATTGGAAAAATGTATTTTCTACAGTTATGAAGTCTGAGAGAATGTTTTTCTAGTATTGTCTATTACCTTTCAAAATCCCAGACACTTTTAAAATCAAATTACAGTCACTCACATAGGTGATAAAACTCATCAGATATCAAATATAACAACGAAAAATCCATGAACAGATAGTTTAAAATTTGTTCTTTAACAATATTGAGATAAACGGTGTTCAGCTAAAACCAAGAATTAAACGCAATATGGCACTCTTACTTTAATAATCTTTTAAACACACCATGCACACACACACACGTTTAAATGAATCTAGACCAAATTTTCAAAAGTGACTAGTGATTTTGAGAGCCCAACTTTACACTCCAAAGGGGGTCTGATATTTAAAGGCAGGTGTTTAATATATTCAGAAAAATCAAATCCTTTAAAGAAGTTTCTTAAACTTGGCATCTAAAAATCACTTTTGGAAATTCATGCCATATAAAACATAAGAAGGCCTATACAGAACTGATTAGAAATAGGCTTTTCAAGCAAGTGGGAATGAATTGAATGTAATCCAGCACATAACTCCTATTTTCTGCTTTTAATTAAATATTAAAATAAGGTCTGTGATTGTGATCACTGATGCAGGTACTGGTTTGTGCTGAACTGGCCAAAACTATTACATTGTAGTATTTCAATCCGTTTACAATGACTTTTCAAAAGAATTTTCTGGAAGATTCACCAGACAGCCTACATGGAGCTGAATAAGAAAAAACCCAGCCTGATCTAGATTGCACAAAGCTGTTCCTATATATATTTTTATATCATATTTTTATACCCATTTCCCAGCGCAGGAAGCAAGCAGCAGTAAACTGGCTTTTGAAAATGTACAGGTAACTCTTCCAGACTGTGTTAAATGCTTCAGAAGTCCCTAAACTATTAGATAAGGGTTTTCAAATTTCAGTAAAAATATGGAGGCAAGAGTGTAAAAAATAATGATACAAAACTATATACTCATATAATAAATATCTCCAATTACCTGCTTGTAATAAAGCTCAGCGCTAGAAAAATAGAGACTATATCCATTCTAATAATAAAATTGCTCTTATTGAAAATGAATATTCTTACTTTTTTGGACTGATCTAGTGATATATTTAATATATGCATTGTAATGAACTGCAGTTACATTTTACATAATGAATGTTGAAGGGGGGGAAAAAACCAAAAAATGGAATTTGTTTCAATTCTAGCTATGAAAAAGACCTCAGTAATTCAAGGAATTTTATAGGACCATATTGTAAAAGAAGTATCATGACATCAAAAGGAATTACTTGGCAAGAACTTTAACACACAGTATAAAAAGTAGCTTAAAATTGCATCTACAAGCTTCTCCAAATACATGCAAAATGTACTCATTTATTTCTATCATTTACCATTTTATAAAGTGTGAATAAATTACATGTGTGTGAGAACTGAGAGGTCAGAAATAGAACCAACTACTTTCTACCAGGTTTACATGTGCAAATACAGTTTGCATGGGGGACGGGGGGAAGAGGGAGAGAGAAAGCAAATATTGAGGAACAAATAAGTTCCTTTTTAACATTTGACTCAGTCTCTGGGACTTATTTCAAGTTTAAACTTGTATAAATGACTTAAAAATCTGGCACCTCAAACTGAGTTTTATGGACATGACATATCAGCAAAGAACGATATTTTGGAGGAATCCTATATAAATCACTAGGGGCCAAATTTTCAGAAACTTTCATTAACAAGCATATTCATATTTTTTCACGCATTTCCTTTCATGTGTACAAACTCTGCAAGTCCAAATTCAGAAACCACTTCTAAAAATGTGACCTTAGATCAATTACTATACTGTGATACCTGCCTTGAGCAATCTCATGATGCATGATCCTGTTCCACTGAAGTCAATTGGAACTTTTCCATGAACTTTTATGGCAGCAGTCTAAGGGCCAGTGTAACTTGTTTATTTTGAAAATTGTTCATGTTTTCACTTACAATCATAAGAATTTTCAATATAGAGGTTAATATTTTCAAAACAACTGAAATCATTAAAGGCCCGTACTGCATTCATTAAGGCCAATGGCAAAGCTCCTTTTGAATTCAGTGATACAGAATCTGGCCTTTATGTACATCTTCCATTGATTTTCATTAGCTAATATTTCTGATTTTAGTTTAAACATGAATTCTGTTGTTTTCAAATCAAAAAGGTCATGATCAACAAAAAATGTTTTCCATTTCAGAAAATCATTTTATGTAAGTATCTTCTATAACAGTAAAAAGTTAATCTGAGAGAAAATAACTATTCAGTAATAAAAAATGTAAAACACCTCAAACAATATGTACTTCCATAATATCATCAACATTAAAATTCTGTTCTAAATGCTTCATCTAAATAACAATGATGCCAACTGAACCAAAGGTTAAAGTGTTAATCCATGCATTTCCAGTCTTTCAAAATTAATTGGGTGACAAATGATTTCATTATCTAGCTCTAATTGCTTAAAAAGGCATGTAATAGATCAGCTGCAAAATGAAAGAGATCATCTTACCGTGGCAGTGCTTGAACTGGTTCAATAACCACTTCTTCTAAAAACAAATTAACAACAGCTGTTTAAAGTTCTGATTTACTTGCTACAAATTTTGATTTTCAGTTCTAAACATTTTTTACTATGACAGTGTAAAATGTTTCAAAATTTCAAATAAAATTTATACCACTAAACAAATAAACTTGTTCACTGGATTTTTTTAATCATCAGGACAAGCTAATTAATATACAATGAAAAAGGTTTTCTTTTTTTGACACACTAAATCATTGTCACTTACCTTCTGGACCAAACACATGTAATCTGCCATTTTGTCCCTTCTTTTGGTCCTAATACAACGATAAAACTAATTTTAATAAAAGTGGAAACCATTGTAATTACTGAGGATACCTATCCTGTATTAGTAAAGATTCTTGCAATAATGCTAATTCTCAGGACTTCAACAGAACTTCACACCAGGATGCAGAATTAGAGCTTTGACATTGGTTCACCACACATACTAAAAGCAAAACCACTGTTTTTCAACACAAAAGCTAAATAAGGAATGAAACACATCAATTGCCCATGAAAGAGATGCAGAAGTAAATTATAGAGAAAACTAAGTCTTACCTTTTTGACATCTGTCCTTTCTAAACAGTTCTGCCTAGTAGAAAATACAGACATTTGTAACAACAATACTCTTGGACACTGGAATTTCAAAGTTTTTTTAAATAGATGTAGGGTAGCAAACATAATTAAAAAAATCTAGAAGGCACCAAATTCTTACAAAATTGCATTGATTTATTACTTAGTCTGGATTCTAAAGTCTGATTCAACAAAAAATACACAAGCTTTTTCTAGTGTTTATATAAGCCCTGCATGCTGGCTTTTGAACTAAGGCCCTCACCTACACTAGAAAGACTTCTAACCAGATTTAGGAGCTGATTCAGTGACGCACTTAAACACATGACTGAATCCATCCCCTATTTTGTAAATCCCTTCAGTATGTTTTTATTATTGAGCTAACTAAGACTGGTATGTACATAAGTGCTCAGCTGAATTGGAATATTAGTAAGCATACAATATGTTTTCAGGTGCAACAGCATTACTAGTATTGTAAATAAGCTATTTAGTGTAGACAGGGCACAGGTGTTTTCAATATAATTTCAGGAAACTGTTTCTTCATTGTGAACCAACTTTCCTTAGTATAGGTTAGTCCCTACCTAAAGTAGAACTTTTTATAACATGTAGCACCAATACACCACCACACATCAATGATGTAATCATGTACAGGCTTTTTAACTCACAGACTGATTTTTTTTTAATGTTCACTCTACACCATCCTTTTCATCATTAGAGATTCATTCAAAGAAGCTTCCCATGCCCTGCATTCTATGATTCCCTCTTTTGTGTCCATCTAATCTTTTTTTCCCCCACCCTCTCCTCCTATTAAACCCATGCAATGGGGCCTACATAAGAAAGATACTCCAAACCCAGCAGTGGAGACATATGTTTGGGCCTGAACTACACAGCTGGGGAAATTCAGCAGCAGTCAACTTTGTGTAGCATGTATAACTCCCGTTGACTTTGTAACTTTGGTTCCACACTCTTGTCTTCACTGCATTGCTTAAACAGGAACTGTGTCCCTGTTGACACGGCACTATGCCATCTGAGGAGGTGGTTTAACTAGAATGACTTCTGGATTGAATGGCAGTAAAGACATGCTCATTCAATTGAACCAGATAAATTGATCTGAAAGCAGCAAATTTGTGGCCGTTAATGTAGACATAGCCTCGGTGTCTATTAATGGCTAAAAAAAATTTTTTTTTTAACATCTTTACCTTTCTAAAACTTGTCTAAGAGACAAAAGGTGGCAGACAGCTCCTGTTCTAAAACACCGCTGGAGGGAAGGGTGGGGCAAAGCATGAGGAGTCAGTCATATAATGTTTATTCTGTCTGGCTAGTATCAGGAATAAATATGCACAAAACACCACCTCACTGAAGCTTGTGCAGCATTCTATAAATAGGAGAGGAGAGATAGCTCTCAGATTCAGTAGCAGCGTTTGGAGCTGTGCAGCACAGAAAGGTCAGAGAATTATTGTGAGCCATGAGCTTTATTTCTTCTGGATAGAGACCTAATCAATATAGGACTGTTTAAAAAAAAAATCAATCTTCTTCAAGCCAGGAATAAGCACAAGTTACCTGAAAAGACAATTTTTTTTTCTCAATCAGAATTAAGAACTAGCACAAACCTATAATATTCAAAGTAAAAGATGCGACTTTTACAAATATTTGTGAAGGAATCACTTGAAAACATGACATTTTACAGTCATATCACAATGACAATAAATGCTATATTTAATCTTTTTTATCTTTCACGGTGTGCCCTTTTTGTATTAAACTTCTGATTTGATCCACCTGGTGTAGCTCCTCTGTTGCCCGACCAATTAAATGCAACAGAAGAACCTTTGATACAAGAAATGATAGTTGAATGTAACACTTTGTACAGTAACACTGCAAATCACAGTAAACAAATAAAACAATCCATTTTATATATACCATGGTTTTGGTATAAACTTCCAAAATCTGAAGAAGGAGCCTTTTGGAACCAAAGACTGTATATTACTTTATACTGAGCCAATTAAAATTAATTTCACTAACTTAATACACATGAAGGAAAGAATAGATCAATCACTGATAGATATGGGATGCCATCAACAGATCACCCTGACTCTTCCTCCATCACCAGATCTCCCCAAATTTGCACAACTAACATTGCCTTACAGCTTGCCTCACACACAGAATCTTCTGGAAACTTTCTGAGGACAAGACCTTTCATACCTTGATGCTGTCAAGGACGCTTCTAGAATAAATCCATCTAAACAGAGAGATGTACATGATCTATTAAGCACAACACAAAAGAGACCCCATTTTCTTAAACAGTATATTATTCTATACACAATTAATTCATTATCACAGTGTACAGTTAATATTAGCTATCAAAAGTTTCTATATATTTAGAAATGTAGATTGCACTTGATAATTATTAGTGAACCTATAAGAAAATGTTTTACAAAACCAGACAGAAAAATGTTGAAGCCCTGAAAAATTTCAAAAACTGAACTATTAAACTGATGACTAAAATATCAGTTTATAAACTGTATTAGTACTTTTCACCTTGACATTACTAGGTGTTCAAAAATTTCTGATACAATGACATTTTAAAAAGTGTTTCTGTATTACCTGTCTTCTTTATCTGTAGCTATGGAGGACTTGGAAATATTACATATAACAGATTTATGGTATTTGTGACGTGAGAGTGACAAGAATCTTTTTTTTTTTTTACTTTTACTTTTTTGATATCAAACTAGTGTAAAATGAAATTAAAGAAATTAAAATTACAATTTTTTTAGTTTCATTACAACTCAGTTGGTACCATTCATCCTGGGGCCAGAAGATTGTAGGTCCAAATTTTGTATTAGAACAGGGCTATTAATCAGTGCTCGAAATGCAAAGCAGTATTACAAGGTATTGTAGGATGGGGTACTATACCTTTGAAGAGACAATAAAACAAGGTCCATATTGCCTATATCACATGGCTATTATATCATCCACACAGAACTGTTAAGGAGTCAGGGATAAATCCCATAGTGTGGTTTCCCTTCCTCGGTAATAATTAACTGTACAGTATAAGGTAATATGAATCTTTGTTGAGTGCACTGTAGTCAATAATTATTTCTGCTCTATATATTGTTATCATAAAATAATCTGGGTGCATAAAGCCAATTTATATTCAGTTTTTCTTGAAGTTTAAAAATCGGATCCTGTTACCATATAACCAATGGCAAATTCCCATTGGCATCACTTAGAGCAGACCTAGAATATTTTTCACAAGGTACACTTATTCAGTAGACTAAGGTAGAGTTTTTAAATCTTCTGAAGTCATGTTACTTTGTATGGTTTTCCTTCCTTTCTAAAGACTTTAGAACTATTTGTTCATTAACACTCTAGCAAGAATGAATATAAATCAAATTTAGGAAACAGCCAAGCAGAGATGTATATATTTGAAATGTGAGATACTGTAGTCCTCCAGAGAGTAATATCTACCTAAGCATATTCAATAGATACCCTAGTCATCAATGGCATTTGCTCAATGACTTGCTGCATAGTCCAAACGTGTTAAACTGAACCATAGGCTCTGTGCTGACAGGGCAGAGCATCCATGGTATACAGACTATCTAACATTGCATTCTGCAGCTGTCAGAGTATATTTAAAAATTTTTTTTTCTTCTGAATAATTATAAGACAGAAGTGTGGCCAGTTTTGTTCATAAAAAAAATCTGTGTATCAATACACAAATAAATACACATAATTTAAAAACATTTAGGATCACTGAACAAAAAAACCACATAAGATGACTTTATGAAAGTAAGAGGTATGTGCAATTATTTTAATAAACATAGATTATTAAACAATGAATTTTCAAAGTCTGCATATGGTGCCCAGAGTTTCCCAGGGTACATGTAGTTTAACACAGCTAGTTGTGTAACAGAAAGGCCCAGATCCATAGAACCCTTCATGGGTACAAAATTTGTATTTGCATCTGATCAAAAAATGGTTTATGGATATAAAGTGGATTTGTAAAGCTCTAGATATAAAATTTGTATCCACACCCAATCTGTGATCTGCAAAAATGATCCACGCACATAAAGTGAATATCCATGGATTTGCAGGATTCTACAGATCCATGAAAGGACATAGGTGTTCTTATGACGAACACTGTAGCGTCTAACTTCTAGGCTTCTGTAAAAATCAAAGGAACAACATTGTGATCGCAAAGCCTGAGGTAGGTGCCAAGGCTCCTATACAGTGAATGCCACCTAAACCAACCAGTGGGCAACGTCAAGCAGAGGAATGTGTGCTAAGCCCCATTCCCCTCATGGAGATATATACCTAAGTGTAACTTGCAGGGAGTGCCTATCTCTGCCAGCAATCCACAAACCAGGGAAGACAAACATTTGATCACCTAACTTATGTGCAGGGGCCTGATCTGGTAGACTTATGGTACTCCAAGACCTAGATCAGGCCTTGCAGGTGAGTTCACACAAAACAGGCAGGGGGCAGAAAGAAAAAGACCACTTCTCTTACATCCTTTTGCCTAGTGGACAGGATACTCACCCAAGATGTCAGAGATTCTCTGTCCAAGTCCTTCTGAATGGGAGAAATGATTTGAACAGGGATCAACCACCTCTCAGATATCTGTCCCAATCACCAAGCTATGAAATATTCTGATGTGGGTTTCCCTCAGTCTTACCTGTTGAAATTGTTCCAATTCAATTAAATAATTGAATAATCAAATATTAATTTGGTCAGTGAAAGAATTGCAATGACTATGGCCTAATGATTAGGGCAGTCACCTTAGAGGCAGACAATCATAGACTCATAGGGTTGGAAGGGACCTCATAGGTCATCTAGTCCAACCCCCTGCCAGAGGCAGGACCACGCACACTAAACCATCCCAGTCATGGTTTTGTCCAGCCAGGCCTTAAACACCTCCAAAGATGTAGATTTCACCACCTACCTTGGCAGCTCATTCCAAGGCTTCACCACTCGCCTAGTAAAAAAGTTTTTTCTAATATCCAGCCTCGACCTCCCTAACCACAACTTGAGACCATTGCTCCTCGTTCTGTCCTCTGTTATTAACGAGAACAGTCGAGCTCCATCTTCCTTAGAGCATCCCTTCAGGTAGTTGAAGGTTGCTATCAAATTCCCCCTCAATCTTCTCTTCTGCAGACTAAATAAGCCTAATGCTTTCAGTCTTTCCTCATCGGGCTTGTGCTCCAGCCCTTTGATCATTTTGGTTGCCCTCCTCTGAACTCTCTCTAGCATGTCCCTGTCCTTTTTGTAGTGGGGAGCCCAAAACTGAACACAGTATTCTAGATGTGGCCTCACCAGTGCAGAACAGAGGGGAATGATCACATCCCTTGATCTGCTGGAAATACTTCTTTTGATGCAGCCCAGTATGCCATTGGCCTTTTTGGCAGCAAGAGCACACTGCTGACTCATATCTAGCTTCCCATCCACCATGACCCCCAGGTCCTTTTCTACACTGCTGCTACTTAGCTGAATGTTTCCCAGCCTGTAGCAGTTTTCTCGTCCCACGTGCAAGATTTTACACTTGTCCTTATTGAACCTCATAAGATTTCTATTGGCCCACTGTTCCAATTTATCTAGGTCTCCCTGAATCCTGTCCTTGCCCTCCAACGTGTCTACTGTTCCCCCCAGCTTGGTGTCATCCGCGAACTTACCGAGAATGCAGTCTATTCCATCATCCAGATCATTGATGAAAACGTTGAACAGAACCGGCCCCAGGACCGACCCCTGGGGCACACCACGCGTGACTGGTTACCAGCTAGACATGGAACCATTGATTCCTACACGCTGAAACTGTTGATCTAGCCAGTTTTCTATCCACCTTATAGTCCACCTATCCAACCCATACTTCCTTAATTTGCCAATGAGAATGCTGTGGGAAACTGTATCAAAAGCCTTGCTAAAATCAAGGTATATCACATCAACGGTTCTTCCTGCATCCAGAAAACCAGTCATCTGATCATAGAAGGAGATGAGATTGGTCAGGCATGATTTACCCTTGGTAAATCCATGCTGACTGTTCCTGATCACTTTATTTCCCTCTAAGTGTTTGAGGATGGATTCTTTGAGAACCTGCTCCATAATTTTTCCAGGGACTGAGGTGAGGCTGACTGATCTATAATTCCCCGGATCCTCCTTTTTCCCTTTCTTGAAAATAGGCACTACATTTGCTTTTTTCCAATCCTCTGGCACCTCCTCCGTTCTCCATGAGTTTTGAAAGATAATGGCCAGCAGTGCTGCTGTCTCATCGGCCAATTCCCTTAGCACCCTTGGATGCAGTTCGTCTGGCCCCATGGACTTGTGCACATCCAGCTTCTTTAAGCAGTCCCTAACCTGACCTTCCGTCACCAACGGCCTCTCTTCTTCTCTCCAATCTGCCACACCCATGGTAGTGGGCTGGGAGCTGACCCTGCCTGTGAAAACTGAAGCAAAAAAAGCATTGAGCACTTCAGCTTTTCCCTCATCCTCTGGCACGAGGATGCCTGCCCCATTCAGCAAGGGACCTACACCATCCCTCAATACCTGTTCAAATTCTTTCTCCCCTTCAGAGAGTGGACTTGCAGAATTGGGAATTCATTTATATATTTCCACATTAGGCCTCTAAGAGTGTTAGATTCTTATTCCTTGCCTGTGCAATTTCCTGGCAAGTGGAGATGTGAACCGCATCATTCACACAGTAACATTACTAGGTAGAGACCCATGGCCACACTGTTATTAGCTTTGAAAAAGTGCTGACGTGGCCATACTGAAAGACAAACTGCAAATATGATGGATGTTTCTTTAAAAACTGAAGAAAAAACTTAAGCTTGAGAAAATAAAATAACTGAATGAAAAAAATGCCTACTTATGGTTTAATCAGGAAATATAATTGCTAATTTGAAAAAATCTGAAAGTTAGAAATAATAATTTTTCATTTAAAAAAATTGCATTAATTGATAGGACAAAAAATACCTTCTGGTCCAATCACTTGTAGCATTCCAGAGATCTGGAAAAAAAAAAAAAAACGAGAAAAGAAAATTCAGAAGTTATCGTTTATAAAACAGTTTTTAATGGGGACGTTAAACCAGTTTCTTAGCTTCACCTCAATATTTGTTCAATTACATAGTTCTTCAAGAAGCTCTTTTGAACAGAACTAGTTAGTCTGTTATATGCTATCACTAGTTTACTTTCAATATGCTACAAAGTGTCTGCATGCACACTAAGGAGACCTTTTCTTCTGACTCAAAAATAGAACCATTAGTAAAATTGATTGATATTAAATATATAATGCATACAGCTCAGAACAATGACAAAATAAGTAGAAGAGCCCTTTCCTAAAAGTACACTAAACAAGTACAAAAATCCCAATTCCATATGATGACAGTATGAATTGAATCAGCTCTCCGATTCCTTACCTGGTAGTGTTTGTGGATGCCTGGTATCAGTATCTCAATGTCTCTCTGCCTTATTTTCAAGTGTGGGTCTTTGTATTCACCCTTTCTATCACCCCCTTTTGAGGAAGGGTCTTATTTGATCAGATGTATGTGAACTGATACATTTGGTCACTGGTGTAACAGAGAGGGGATTAATGCACAATGGAAGGAATCATTGAGGGAAAAAAAAGTCTGACATCAGTAGATTTGGCATTTTTGTGCACTCTCTTCTGAGAGGAGAATTTAGCTCTAAGTTCACCAGAAAATAATGTAATAGTCTATTAATCTTTTTCTGAACAAAATCATGTAAATTCAGTGCTCATCAGTGCCAGTGAAAGGGACTTGAGTGTCCAGCACTGTCAGTCAGGTGTAATGTCTGTTAAGCTTTTCTAAATCACCCTGACAACATGTCACAAATCTGATTTGAATGGACTATCTCCAAGGGTTAGGATAATTAAATCTTAATGCTCATTTAGTCCTTGGCTTTACTGCTAAAACTAACAGCAATTACAGTGATAATGTTTACAAAGTGGATATTTTTTCACTGCAAGCCAGACTGAGAACAGCAAATTCATTTCATGCAATCATGTAGCCTATACAACTAGCCTGCCTGATTTCACACTTACATTTTTCCATATAGATTAAAAGTGTATGGATATAACAAAGTAGCTGCAACACAAAAGTTCCCAGCAGGCCACATCCTGTGTGAAAAACTGAAGCAATGAACATATATGTGTTTAGGACCTTTTGCTCAGGTAAGTCAGGAGGCATCAAAGCAGGGAAGCTGTCCAGTTTATGCCCAAATGAACTTCATAAGTACACCACAAAACTCACAAAAAGGGCCAGAAATAGCAAAGGTGAGATGAGTGAACTGCCTGAAACCATCTGAAAAGGATATGAATGTGTTATTAATATGCACCAACCTACCAGCCTATAGAATAAGTGTACCCCAACAATTTGTGGGTGATGAAGTCAAGTTTGAATGTAGGAGGAGGACCTACATTATGCACGGTATAAAAAGGGCAAACCACATTACTGGGGTGTGATCATCAGCTACTTATTTCTTAAGTTTGTTTTAGTTAGTGTTTGCTAGAATCCTTGTCCTTAGTGTACACTTAAGTATTACTTATAACTCTTAGCTCTTTAGCACAGCCAAGCCCCCCACCCAAGAACTCAGGAACTGGACATCTCTCTGAACCACATCATCAAAGACAGGTGTGAGGATACCAATCCAAAGTGCACAGTATAAATACATATAATACATGTGCCTCAGAACAAAACTGTAATTCTGATCATTATCCTTTTGAGTAATCATTCTGCTACCAGATTACGCTATCTTAATAAAAACTTATAAAATTATACAAATTCAGTTATCAGTGAGCATTCCTGTTGTGCACTCTAGGGATCTTCATAAAAACTCTCTGAAGCCTGATTCCAGGACAAGAATCTTTCTGTCTTCTGGTCAGATCAACTGGCAAGAATAACCCCATTCAAATGACCAAACATCCAGAAATCAGGCAACAGCCGTTGGATGGTAACATCTCAACCACCACGAACACCAGCTGTAATGGACTGGCAGTGTGAAGATCCTCAAAAAGAGGATTTTATAATAGAAGTGCTGATAGAATCGTAACTCTCAATGACATGAACTGTGATGATATAGTACCTGATACTAACAACAACAAAAGGCATAACAAGACAGTGGGAGAAAAGTATCTTGATATCAAAGTGAATTTAAGAGATCTTGATGAATTAGGTGTAGGATTTACAACTTTGCAGGATGTATTTCTGAGATGCTGTTTGCTAGATACACATTTGAGATATGAAGGATATTTGCTTCAAGTGTCCTGTGATGAATCCTTGAAAAAAATCCCTTCTGTCAAAAAAATCAGAACTTTGAAATTAGAAGAGCGAATGTGATATAAACAGGAGCAAGCCAAAGGAAATTTCAATCCACGCTGCAAAAGCCGATAAAATATGACAATTTACATTAAAAATAAAAAAGCACCATAAATTATCAGAGTATTACCAAGGCTACATTTAAGGTGTAGGGGGTAGACTTTAAAGAACAGAAAACAATAAATAATTAATATTATAATAAAGTAGAAATGATAAAGTGCCTTACCAAACTCAGGAAGATCAAAGTAAAAGACAAATGCTACTCATGATGAAGCCCATCATGTGTGTTCATTAGAAGGCAGAGTTTGACCCTAATTAAGGCACAAATCACTCCTGGGAGATTGAGCAATTATACAGTAGGCCTTTTTACAGATGAATAAATTGAGTCATCTAGAGCCTGGATTTAGGGCTAGATTTTTAAAGGTATTATGTGCCTACTGGGTTTTCAAAGGCATCAAGGCACCAAACTCCCCAGTTCTCTTACCTTGGGCTTGGGGGCTGCAGTGGGCAGCAAGAGGGGAAGGGAAATCTCTTTCCTTGGGGGCTGCAGCAGGTGGCTTGAGCCAGGGAGGGGGACTCTCTTACCTTATGCGCTGCAGTGGGCAGCAAGAGGGGTGAGGAAATTTCTTATTTTGGGGGCTGCAGCAGGTGGCTTGAAGGCAGGAGGGAAATCTCTTACTTTGGGGGCTGCAGTGGGCAGCAAGAGGGGAA
>ML681984.1:39935637-39950461 GCA_007922195.1 Podocnemis expansa | reverse complement strand
TTGGGGGCTGCAGTGGGCAGCAAGAGGGGAAGGGAAATCTCTTACTTGGGGGGGCTACAGGAGGTTGCCTGGCGGAGAGGGAATCTCTTACTTTGGGGGCTGCAGTAGGCAGTCTAGGGGAAGGCGGGGGGTCCCTTACCTTGGGGGGTGTCGCCCTGGGAGTCCCCGGGCCCCGCACCACATCCAACCTGGAAGGGAGAGCAGGGTGTTTAGCCGCAGCCCACAGGCAGGCTGAGAAAAGCGCCGGGGAAGCGGCGGCAGAGGCGCTACCTGTGCATGCCGCGGGCCGAGCTCGCTGGCGGCTCCCTCTGGCCGGAAACGCAGCGCGGGGCCCAGGCGCAGTCGCCAGCGCGTGCGTCTCTATGGCAACAGCGGCGCCGGGGGGGGGCGGGGGGTCCGAGAACCCGGCCCGGCCTGCAACGCTGGCGTAGAAGAAAAGGGCCCGGGCGCCCGGCGTCCGGCGGGGTCGGGGGCTCCGGGCTCATCAATGCGGCCCCCCAGCCCACTGGGGTCAGCTCTAGTTCATGGGGGAGCGGCGGAGGGTAGGGTTACCAGCTGTCAGCAGGAGGACACGTCCTCGCTTTTACCTTCACATTCTCCATCCGGCAGGCGTTTTAAAAATACAGGATTTTGTCTGGCTATTTACTTACAGGGGTTAAAGGATGCTGGAATGTCCCAGAACACCCTATTTTTAAGGGGAACCATTTCAGGGCCGCCTAAGAGCAGATGAATATTACATGAATACTACATTTTCACCATGTGTCCTCCAGTGTCCTCCTTTCCATGCTTTGGTATCTGCTAAGCTAATGGTGGGTGGCTGTGGCTGCAGGGAGTGGATGGGAGCATGGGGTGATCATCAGGCAGCAGGCGTGACAAGTCTGGGCTCAGAGGGTGGGCGCAATAGGCGCCTGTGCAGAGCCCGGCGTATCAGGACTCCACTAGCTCTATAAAAATCGGGACAGCTGGTCCCAGGGACAGGGGTGTTGCTGGCACCTGGCACACAGGGCACATGCCCCAAGTCTTGGTGCCAGTGCCCCAAGTGTCTGGGCTGGCCCTGTCCCAGACCGGGGACCATGGCCGGGGCACCCTCCACAGTGCTCGCCTCTCGTAGCCCCAGCCTTGGCCGCAGCTGGGCTTTGAGGCTGGGAAACCCACAGCGGTGCCTGCCTCTCCTGGCCAGGGATCTGGGGCCAGGCTGGAGGCAGCAGGAGCCCGGTGAATTATCGGGCCTGGGCACCAGAACATGGCCAAGGTGGTGTGGCCTGGGTCCACGGCCCATGTCCTGGGTCTTTTCCGGGGCCAGAGATGTTCCTGCCCAGGGATCAGCAAGGAAGACTCCATGAGCCACCTGTGGCTCCCTGGCAGTCTCCTCCAGGGACTCCTGGCTGGCCCCAACATCATGGCCAAATCAAGGGTGTCAGGGTTGCCCCCACACTCCCACCACAACCTCGTGAGCCAGAAACAACCCAGCAGCTGCACTATGGCCCATAGCGCTGGTGGGGTGTGTTGAGGCAGCACATACTGCCTCTGTCCCTCCCTCCCTCTCTCTGCTGGCAGGTGGAGCATCGCTGCCCCACCTACCACCAGCCGGACATCCTGCCCAAAAGTGGCCAGCAGAGGGCTTCAGCTTGCAGAGGTGGGGCGCTAGAATGGCCTGCTCTGTGGAGTTCAGGCCGCTTCAACTCGGCCACTCCAGGCCTGAACAGAGGCCACCTTGCCCCCAGGCCCACAATCAGACCCGTTGAGCCCTGGGATGGCCAGGTTGAACAGCCTGAACTCCACGGAGGGGGCCACTTCAGGGCCCCACCTCTGCAAGCTGCAGCTCTCCCCTGGCCACTCTTGGGAGGAGTGGCCAGCTGGGGGTAGGCAGGGCAGTGCTGCTCTGACCCACCAGCGGAGGGAGGGACGGAGGGAACGCGTGCTGCCCACACACCGTCCACCAGCACTAGGGGCTGCGGAGCAACTGCTGGGCTGGCTCGGGCTCATGCGGTTGTGGTGGGAGGATGGGGGGAAATGGCTCTTCTGCTCTTTTGGGTTGCTGACCCGTCCTAGGGCCTGGACAGCAACCACACTGTATAAGAGCCAAAGGGGTAGCCGTTTAGTTTGATAAAACAAACAAACAAGGAGTCCTGTGGCACTTCAAGATTAACAAATTTATTTTTGCATGAGCTTTTGTGGGAGACAATCCCACTTCATCAGACACTTTGAAAATGGGGAAACTTATAGAATGGGAGGAAGTAAATGCAGGGAAGTGTAAGTCAGGGGAACAGGTCAGTCAGACTGGTTAAGGGTCTGTGGGTACGGCTTCACTGATGGTGTCAAATTCACCACCATTAGGCTGATTCTTTGGGATTGATTGAGTGGATGTGAAGACCCACTCAGATTATCTGTTAGTTGATTTAATAAATCCACCCCCAGAAGAAAGTAACACTGTGCGACGGGAGTACATTTCCCACTAATGAAGTGATGCGGAGATGCCGTGGTAAGAAGTTAGGAAGTTAATGGGAGATACACAAGCAACTCTACATAGCTTTCATATCTCCCATTGCCTGCTGCCAGATGTCCCAGTCAGTGTAGACTAGGCCTGGCACCCAGCACTGCTGGCAGGAAAAAAGTGCCTCCTCTGGTCTCAGTCACCTATCTACTGTGGCCTCATGCCTGGAAATGATGGATTCTGGTGTGCCTGGGTCACTGGCATTGACCACCTGCCCTTAACTCAGCCCTAGTTCCTTGTCCCTGTGTCAGGCTGGGGGAAGAACATTAAAGATGGTTTTCCTGTGCTTCCAGTGCTAGGGTGATCTTTGGGGTAAGAATGAACAAAGGGAGCATCTGAACACATCTACAGTAAGTCAATCGGAGGTTGACATACAGCCCCCACAGTAATTACATTGGTTACGTGTGTCCAAACTTGCTGCTTGGGTTTGGTGATGTGAGTCCTCACCAGGAGGTCTCGTGCCAAGGTACTCTTGGTGTGGGGCATTGTGGGATGGCTTTTGAAAGCTGGTAACATGTTCTGGCCCTTCAGCCTGTTGCTAGAATCTACAGTTGGGTAATGCATAACGCTACACCACACTATCATGCAGAAGCTCTGCTTTGGCAGAGGAAGCAACTTATAGAAGAGGTGTGTCCTACCTTTCAGGCCCCTTTATGTCACTGGGGTTAAACATGTTAAATAGATATGTAAATATTTGCAGGGTCAGAGTCTTATTATTAAAAACAAGTTGATTATGTGCCCAGAGAATTAAAGTTTTATTTCTTCTGACCTTATCTTGGAGACTTGGCTCTTGTAGTTTTCTTGAAGGGATGTGGCAGTTACACAACACATTTCTTTTCCTTTTGAAAAAATGTGAGACCATTGTGATTTCCTGCATTAAAATAATTTGTAGAATTTAAACAAACTAATTCATTGTTATTCATCAGCTCTGTGGTTGATGAAATTTCCCCCTATACGTTTTCTACTAAATGTGTAGATAGTAAGTCTCCACGTAATCCCCACTTTTAAATCTCAGTAATTTCAATAATTTGCACTAAGATTGCATTTCAAATTTGGGCATCTATCCATCTTCACAACATGTATCTATAGCTCACAATAACCTAAATGCTCAATGTTTTGCATTATTTGAGAACACATACTGTAAGTCCTATAAAACAACATAAGCCAACTGCACACTGGAGCATTTTATTAAATGAGATCCTACCTGAAATTCACATGGTTTCTGAAAAGGAACAAGTCATTAAAACCCATTAGCTTCCTTATACTGATCAGGCTTGTCACATGTACTTACGTGTCTTCTTTCCTTATGCTGAGAGCTGCACAAAGGAGTGAGAATTACTACAGATGCAGGGCCTTTTGTGACATCCAAGAGGATGGGGTAGAAGAGAACTGAGGTGCTTCCCTTTGTGCAGTTTATTAAGAATCATACTTATGAGTGTGAGCGGAATGATTATTTTATTCACTCCCTACTGGATCCTACAGGGAGCTGGATAGAGTGATTCTTGTCCAAAGATGAGGGGTCTCCAATGAAAACTCATCCTCTTTTCAATCACTTTATGGGTGATAATCTTCAGACCCCCGAGCCTCTCTTTTTGAGCCATGTGACCATTTTCATATAACTTCTTCAGCTGATGCGGAGGGAGGGAAGGAATCTGCCTTTGATGGGACGTTGGGGGTGCACTAAGCATGCTCACTGCCGTTCTTCATGTCATTTTGAAGAACTGATCGAGCTAGAACCACCATATTACTGTTGCAGTATTAAAGTTCGCATACATTACTGCTGCTGCTTCAAAGTCAGTTTTACTTGGTGTCAGTCTAATTATTCTGAACAAGCTGTATAATGACTCTGACAGTCTTTTAATTAGGATGCTCATACCTAGCACAAAGTCTCATGCAGGCACATAGAAGAAGATTTGGCAAATATTTGGGAACAATTGGATAGCTAATCTTCAACTACTGACAAAAGATAGCACACTGGGCCTGATTTTCCTCCAGGTCTTATAGTGTACCTGAAGAGTCACTCCAATTAAGTCAAAGAAGCTACAATATTAATGTATAATAGAGAATCAAGGCTACTGCATTTAGCGACGAAGGTCAATATGCAATATTTTTGAAAGTTTAAAGTAATTAGGTGTCAAGATTTTGATTGACCCTTGCAGGGCCTTTGTAAGGGCCTTCCCTCCATCACAGCCCTACAAATACGAAGCACAAAAAGCAGTTGCTGGGAAAAGAGACTGTCCTGTTTTTGGCTCCCTCTAGGAGCAAGTCACCCAAAAGAGATAGAATTGTTGCCCCCCTTTCCTTTGTTCTAGCCTTTGGAATGGGACCAAAATACCATGGTGGAACGACCTGTGCCATTCTGAGAACAGCAGAGAATGCCCATTGAACAGCCTGACATTGGATTACCTTAACACCAATTTTTATAAAGGGCTCCAGAGGCGATCCTTGCCAGTGAGCCTAACTTCAGTACTGGACAAACTGGTAAAAAGTATAGCAAAGAACAGAGTTATCAGACACCAAGATACATGATTTGTTGAGGCTGCCTTTTGTAAAGGGAAGACATGCCTCAGTAATCTATTGATATCTTTGAGGGTATCAACAAGGATGGGGCTAAGGGTGATTGAGTTAATACAGTGTACTTGGATTTTCAGACAGCTTTGAAAAAGTCCTTTACCAAAGGCTCTTAATGAAACTATGTAGGCATGGGATAACTGGAATGTTCCCTCATTTATTCGTATTTGCTTAAAAGACAGGAAAAAAAGAGGAAGACTTAATGGTCAGTTTTCACAATGGGAAGGGCTAAATGGTAGAGTCCCTCAAGGAGCTGTCTTGGAACTTAGGCTGTTCAACTTAATCATTAATGATCTAGAGAAGAGAATCATCAATGAAGTGGCAAAGTTTGCAGATGATACAGAATTATTACAGCTAAGTTCAAAGCTGACTGAGAAGAGTTACAGGGGAACCTCACAAAACTGGATAAGTAGGCAATTAAATGGCAGATAAAATAAACATTGAGAAGTGCAAAGTAATGCTGTAAAAAGTACACTGGGGGAATAAAGCATCACAACTATACATATATAATGATGGGTTTTGAATTAGCTGTTACCACTTATGAAAGAGACCTTAAAGCCTTTGTGGCTCAATCTCTGAAAATTCAACTCAATGCGGAGCAGCAGTCAAAAAGGCTAACAGTATGTTAAGAACTATTAGGAACAGGGTAGAAAATAAGACAGATAATATAATATGATTGTATAAAACCATTGTGCACCCACAATCTGACAACTGTGTCCTGTTCTGGTCACCCAATCTCAAAAAGCATACAGCAGAACAGGAAAAGTTTCACAGAAGGTAGCAAAGATGTTCAAGGAAATGGAATGGCTTCTACACAAGGAGAGACTAAAAAAACATTAGGGCTGTTCAGCTTAGAAACAATGGTGTGGAAGAAGTGAATAGCTACATGTTAGATATTCTTTTTCAGAATTCAAAAACCACAGGCTCACTCAGTGAAGTAATAGGCAGCCCGTTTCATGTATAGGAAATACATTTTCATATAATGCATGATTAACATGTGGAACTCATTGGCATGGGAGGCTATGATGGCCTGAAGCAGGGGCATCACTGCCCCGGGGAAAGACCCGGGGCACTGCCCAGGCCATGCCCCTGACTGGGGATATAGCCGGTAGCAGCCGCAAGGGGCTGAGCCCTGGATCCCTGGTGGGGGATGGGACCAGGAGCGGCCTCTGTGGCCATGGGTGGCTGGGCCCTGGATCCCCGCCAGGGATGGGGCCAGGAGTGGCCTCTGTGGCTGTAGGCAGCCGGGCCCTGGATCCCCAGCTGGGGACGGGACTGCTGCGGCCGCGGGCAGCCAGGGACGGGGCTGCTGCGGCTGTGGGTGGCTGGGCCCTGGATCCCCAGCTGGGGATGGGGTTGCCGCGGATGCAGGCAGTTGGGCCCTGATTCTCTGGTCTGATTGGGCCAGAGACCAGGAGAGGTGGGGACCCGCTAGACCTGGGTCACTGACACTGGGATTTGGGGCACATGCCCTGTGTGCCCAGTGCCAGCGATGTCCCAGCCTTAAGTATCCATGGGATTAAAAAAAACTAGATAACTTTATAGAAAATAGGTCCATCAGTGTCTATGATCCAACACATTTAGGGATGTAAACCCATGCTAAGGGTGATGCTGAAACTCTGATTCCTATTTGTTAAAAATATCTAATAGGATGAACTCTGGGGGAGGAAGTATTGCTTTGATGTTCATTACTCTTAAAGGTTTGGGGAGTTGCAATAATAGATGAATAACATACTTTTCACAAGTTTGACATTCAAATCCACCAGACCAGTTAGCAGGTTGGCAGGTAAATCCATCATCTGCTAAGTTCCAAAGGGGCAGCCATGTTAGTCTAGTTCAGTAAAATAAAAAAGGAGTCCTGTGGCACTTAAAGACTAACAAATTTATTTATTGCATGAGCTTTCATTGGAGAAAAAGCCCACTTCATCAAAAGCTTTGAAGCTCATGAAGTGGGATTTTCTCCCATATAAGCTCATGCAAGAAATAAATTTGTTAGTCTTTAAGTGCCATCATCTGCTGAGGTCACTGAAATCTGCATATCTTTACATAAGAATTCAGATGAACTTCAAGAAAATGGGTATGTAATTAATGAGAAAACCTACAGCTTTTTAAATAGTTGGAGGAATAAAAGTAGAGCATCTATTCTAACACTAAACTTCCTTTTCAATAAACTGGATACCCAATGTAGTTCAGCACATATAGCGTGAAACTCACCCAGCATGATGCCTGTGCACTATGTAAAACTCAGTTCAAGGTGTATGGGTACTGTGCTCGCCCTCTGTATGTAATGAACTTAATGACTATGCCTCAGCTATGAGAGGACAGTCACATGTCCAACTGTTATGCCAAAGCCTGAAATACTATAGGGATTAATCTTTCAGCATGAGAAAGGAAGTGACAGGTAAACTGTAGATCATGTCCTTAGTGAAGTGATACTATCAAGATGCTGGCATGTAAAAAGAATGTTATTGCCTGTTTCTTTAATATTCAGCAGTTATGAGCGATTAGTAATGTTCTAGTCTGTAATATGTGAG
Organism: Podocnemis expansa; assembly: GCA_007922195.1. NCBI lineage: Eukaryota > Metazoa > Chordata > Testudines > Podocnemididae > Podocnemis > Podocnemis expansa. The sequence continues at coordinate 39,942,862 of ML681984.1, read as the reverse complement.
CTAGAACTTTGGATTTTTTTTTCTCATTGCAACAGGTGATTTGAGCTCATCTTCCTCTATGTGCTGTTCTCCAGTGGTTGAATCTTAACGGCTTTGATGTGCTGTTACAGTGTGACTTGGCCCTATGACTTATACTTCCCTGCATTTATTTTCCTTCTATTCTGTAAGTTCCCCCATCTTCAAAGGGTCTGACGAGCGGGATTTTCTCCCATGAAAGCTCATGCAATAAATAAATGTTAAGTCTTTAAAAGCGCCACATGACTCCTTGTTTGTTTTGCTGAATTAGACTAAGAGGGATACCCCTATGGTACTTGTAAAATTCATGTAAGCTATAGATAGCTGCAAAAATCCTAATATTTCCCCAATAATGTGATTAAGTCTTCAGTTTAACAAGCAACATCTATTTGTTTCATGTCATGTAAGGACGGCTCAGATTGTGGACATTATTTGAGTGGTTGCCAGTAAATTAAGAAACTTTTAAAAATAGCTGTCTGTAGCAACTAATCTAGTTCAGCTGCAACACAGCAGAACTAGCAAACGTGTAAGTTAGAAATCTGCAATAGAAAATAATGGAAATGATGCTTAGAAAAGATGTGCCTGGGTAATGAACTGTTAACCTGCGTAAGACAGAATTCACCCAAAACACACACAATATGCCTCACAATAATTCAGAACACAGGACTGTATTCTGACACTGATTTTTTTTTGTGGAATTTCCCACTGCCTGTTGAATTTACCATGCATGCAATTAGTAAATCAAGATCCGTTAGACTGTCTGAATCAGCACACCATCAGCTGTCTTATAACTTTATAAACACCACTTGACTTCCAAAGAGATTTTTTTTTAAAAAAGTATCGTTTACTTTTTGTGGTCTTTTTTTAAATTTGACTTTCACTTTTGGGGTTTTTTTTTTGTTTTGTTTTACCAAAGGTGCATGTTTAAAGAACATGTTTCTGTGCACAATTTACTTTCTCCTTCTAGTCAGGTCTGAAGTGAAGTTATGGTCTGGAACTGTGATATTATATGTACTTCTTAGTAACGGAGAGCCTCATAAACTCAAGGTTAGAGTTTAGTGGATTATCAAGTAGGAGAATATAGTCTGTAAAGATTTAAATTCTAATTTTGCAATTCTCATGTATGAGGCCTACTGAAGGCATACGAGTCTTATCAGGATCAAGACCTGAGTAAGGATTGCAGGATTTGGCCCTTAGCTAATAATAAGTTCAGGGGAATATCTTCTTTTAATATAGAATGTTCTCTTTTTTTCAAGTTTCTCCAGGTGTGAAAGTCACTTTTCAACATTGTGAAGGAAGGATGTCAAGATTTAATTTCTGAGACAAGATAATGCAAGTTTCTTAGAGATAATTAACTTGAACTGTGAGATAAATTTGCCTATTTGACATGTCTGTTATACCAAATAACCTAGATTTAAACTTTCAGAGTTGAACTAACCTTGAATATCCTACATACTCAAAAATTTTAATTAAACAATATTAAGCATTTAATTTTATAAAACTTAGTAATTTGATTGGAAGCAGTTATTGGTGCACAATGTATTTTAGGAATGCAAAGTTAATACAATTCATTTTATTGTAGTGTACAAACTGAGGTAGAAATAAGTTCTAGAAATCTATGTAATATGTTATTGCAATGTGCTGTTCCTTATTTTCTGTTTTACAAAATTAATTGGAGGGTTAAATGCTATGTTACTGTTGAGGTTTCATTATTTACCATTGTTATTGATCCCAAATGTTCAAATTTTGGATGGGTTTTTTTGATTATCACACAAATTTAAGATTTTAGGTAACACTGACGTTAAGTTTCAACTTAAGGCATATTTTGTCCTGACTGTGGTAAAGTTGACTTTATAAATTTTTAGATTGTTTAGTTAGTTTTCCTGTTTTAAATGTAGGCACGATGTAAAAAGTAAGGACTACATCAAGCCTTTAGAGTTGTTTTTTTTTAAGGAGACACCCCCAGAAACCCTGATAGAACCATCTAGCCCTGTTCTACCACTTGAAAGGCCAAGGTGTTATCCTGGCAGCAATTAAGTCAACGGCAAACTTTATACTTCAACAGGAGTTTTGTCTTCAGGAACCACCTGAAACAGAACATGCCACATTACTGTCAGCTTGATCCTGCACAACTGAAATCAATGGACTTTCCTGGAAGCAAGATCAAGCCCTAAGTATCTTATACAACTAAGTGAAATAATGTGTCACATCCACTGAAAGTTATATATTATGATTATGATACGATAACTAGCCACACATATAAGAATAGCAGCTAAAGACCAATTTAATTATTAAAAATAAACATTTATAAATACCATGGCTTTTGATCAATTATATATAAATCAATTTCATGCTGTAATTCAGTTAGAATACAGTTTTTCCATAACAGTCTAGTTTAGAAACTGCCACTCTGCTGGATCAGCCATTATCAGGGTACTTTGTATTAGCCTTGTTTGATAGAATAAGATCAAGTCACTGGAATGGAACACTCTCAGAGATAGGAGCCCTGCTCTTCATTTCTTATCCAGACCAAGGTCCTGCTATAAAACAACAAATACCTTGGTTCAACTCGTATTCCTGCTTCATCTTGGTCTTGCCATTTATTTAGCAGCAAGAAGCCATTATCCTGTGGCAATATCAAAGTGCAGTATATTGTTTCCTAAGTGGAGCTTTCACACTGTAAATCTTTATGTCCTTTCCCCCCCATTGCTGCCAACAAAAGCACTTTCTATCACTGTCCATTTCCTTTGTATATAGAATTGAATTGTACATGGAGCTGGATGATTTTTTTAAAACTAGTCATTTCCCTGTTATGTGAACCAAGTTCCTATTTAAACGAGTGCTAACTTTGGAGACTCTATTTTGTTGAGCTAATTGTACTAACCCCTTTAGGTGACTTAATCCTAAAGGAAAGAAGGATGCAAAGAAGACATTTTATATTTTATAACAGAAGATTTTCAAAACTGAAAATCATTACATAATTAACATATATAGGGCTTGGTCTTGCCTCAGTGAGTTTTACTTGATGGAAAACTTCTGGTCAGAACCCTCTGAATGCCTATCATTTCCCCTATTTTGGTGGCTTACTTCTGTATAAATGTTTTTTAACAGTATCAATGGCCTAAATTTAAATATAAATGTGTATTTAATAACATAATTTCACTCATTTATTAAAAGTATTTCTGTCATATTATATAGTATATATGCAAGAATCTGTAACAGCCAATAGCTTATTTTATCCTATTGTTAATTTAATAGTCTGACACTGACTATATTGCTACAGCAATTATTTTAGATCATGGAAAAGAATATATTCTCATCCAGATGTAATATGCAATTTAGGAGAATTACAAATTAGACAGCAATGCTAAATTCCAAAGGTGTAGCTATATTAGCCTAGTCTAGCAAAACAAACAAGTAGTCTGGTGGACCTTTAAAGAGTAACAAATTTATTTATCACATGAGCTTTTGTGGGAGAAAAATCCCACTCTGCAGCATCTGATGAAGTGGGAGTTTCTCTCACCAAAGCTCATAAGATAATACATTTGTTAGGCTCCTCATTTCTTCAACTGCTAAATGTTTCAAATGTTAAATAAGGTTCAATGGAGTACTTCTGAACTGAGTTCAAATACCTAACACCATCAACTGTAGATTCATAGACTCTAAGGCCAGAAGGGACCAGTGTGATCCTCTTTCACAGTTACTATCATTAAACATTATAAATAGCACATTAAAAGTGCTAACTCCAATACTTGATTAAAAGTGGCCTGCCAACCCATATCTGTTTTTATTATTAAGGTTGTGCCAGAACTTTTATTACAATACTCACCATGCAGATCTATTTGAGACTGAAATTTGACATGTAGTATTCAACCTAAACATGTTTTGACCAGTTTTTAAAAAGAACCTTCCGCTATTTTATTGATAATTAATGGAAAAAGTTTGTTTGTATCTTACAAAAATTGTTAAGATATTAGTACATATTTTTAAAAGTGAAATTTTGCAAGTGAGTAGTCAAAGATCCTGACTGGTCTGATTTTTTTTTTTTAATTATTACTTCAAATTTTTAGTTAGAAAATTGGCTAATGTAAAATACAGTAACTACTTTTAAAAGACATTTTGGCAATACATGACTGGCAATTAAATAATGCCTCAAAGGAATCTGTATTAGTTTACTGGTAATTTTTTTTTAAATGTCTAAACTTGTAAAAAAGAGTCCCTGGATAGATTTTAGATCACTTACTGAAGGGGGTGACAGTCATTTTTGGCACCCTGGGCAAGAAAGGGAGCATTGTGCATACCCTGTCCCCAAAACAGTGCAAGGATAAAACAAAAGGAAAAATTAAAATATGAAAAGTATTTTTAATCACGCTGTGACATAGCTCAACAAAAGGCAGGAAATGGTTTCTTAAAGCTGATCCATTCTATTATGCTGCCCTTGATATTAAGTAGGGAGCATGAACTGTGACTCTTCCCACCTTTACTCGGATTTGAATATATAGCTTGTGCCATGGGCTCTGTAAAGATGTCATTTTTTTTTCATCCTTTGTTCCCCATTTATGCCCATGGCTTTGGCTTTCCCAGAAACACTGAATGCAGCATCAGCACTGAGATCCCACATTTTAGAGCACTTATAAAGTAAGTTCTCAACTGTTTGTTATTTCTAAATCAATGTGAATTCACAGGCTGTTGTTAAAGTTTTAATGTTAAACACTGAACTGACAGATCTGCATTATAGGCAAGGAGTGCTCCGCACAGAAGTTAGTCTTCTATTCTTGCAGCTCGCAATTCACTTTGTAACCGATACTATGAAAACTTTGTCTTGTCTTAGGCAAAGGCATCTGAGAGCATGAAATGTGGAGAACAGATTGTGGTTTAAGCTATTGCAACAGTTGGGTGTTTACCGAATTAACGTGCCCCATGCGTTTGTTCAGACTAAATAAAGACAGAACAGTTCTTCAGACTGCGGCCTTTTGTAAAGCCTTCAGCAGGAAGAAAAGATCAAACGAACCCGACTCAGTGGGATCTTCCCAACGTGACCCCAGTGTCAATGTGTTTATTTTTCACGCCGAAGTTGCAGCTCGCTTTACAGAAACATCATGCTGGAGCCCCGGCGTGGAGCCGAGGGCAGGAAAAACACTTTTATTCGAACAAAGCTATTAAATAACCTGTACACAAAAGTTCAGTCTTTTCCCCTGAAGAAGCGAGTGCAGGAGTCAGCTCCGCTGCTTCTCTTCAGCCGCCTTTCCGAGCGGGGCAGCGCCGCGGGCACCATCAGCTGGCGCCTCCCGCCGAGCACGTGGAGCCGCGGCCGCGAGAGCCCGACGCCAGCTGCGAGGGAGTCACGTGTTTCGCCCCAAGACGGGAGAAACGGACGGGTCCACAGGACGGCTGTAGGGGGGGGGCGCTGCGCCTCCGGGGCGGGGCTGCAGCCGCCACAGCCGCACGGGACGCTACCCTGGGCCGGCCGCCCCCCCCCGCTGCTGCGGGGCAAGTCCGCGCGCCGGCTCCCGCGGCCTCCCGGCCACGCGCCCGGGCTCACAGGCCGCGCGCCTCCTCCCGCTTGAGGCCGTCGGCGGCGGCCCGGAGCCGCTTGCTCTGGTGGGTCTTGACGTGCTTGGCCAGGTGGTCGCTGCGCATGAAGCGCTTGCCGCACTCGGGGCAGGCGAAGCGCTTCTCGCCCGTGTGAGTCCGCAGGTGCCGCTGCAGCTCGTCGGAGCGCGTGAAGCTCTTGCCGCAGAAGAGCCAGTTGCAGACGAAGGGCCGCTCGCCCGTGTGCCAGCGCAGGTGCGCCTTGAGGTGCGACGTCTTGCCGTAGACCTTGCCGCAGCCCGGGATGTGGCACACGTGCTGCTTCTTGCGGCCCGCCTCCGCCTCGGCCGCGCCGCCCGCCGCCGCCTGGCAATTGGGGCAGCGGCAGCGGCGGCAGCGGCGGGCGCCGGCGGCCAGGGGAGACTTGCTCTGCAGCAGGGCGGCGATCTGCGTCTGGTACTGCGCCAAGTCCGACGGGCCCAGCACCAGGCTGCGGGGCAGGGCGGCGGGCGGGAAGCGGTGGCCGCAGGCGCCCGGCGGCCCCGCCTGCTGCAGGCTCCACCAGGGGATGTCCTCGGCGGCCGGGGCGGGCGAGAGCTGGCGGCAGGGCTGCGGCGGGGGCAGCAGGTTGGAGTAGCCGGCGGGCAGGGCGGCCTGGGCGGCGTAGGGGACGTAGGCCGGCGGGCAGCCGGAGGGCAGGGCGGCCATGGAGGACGGGAGCATCTTGACCGGCGAGAAGTCGTAGGGGTAGGAGGAGTCCGCCGGGGGCGTGAGGGGCAGCTCGTGGGCGCCCCCGAAGGAAGGCGGCAAGTGGCTCTTCTGGGGGGTGAGCCCCAGGCTGGGGTGCGGCGGCGGGAGGCCCCCCGGGGAGTGGGCCGGCATCTCGCTACTCCACGGGTGGAAGAGCCTGGAGGGGGAGCCCAGGGCCGGCTCGTAGGAGACCGGCAGGAAATCCGAAGGGGAGGCGCCGGGCTGGCCGATCCGGCTGCAGGTGGCGGCCAGCAGAGCCAGGGGAGAGTGTTTCGCCACGTCCGGGGAGGCGCTGGGGGTGCGATCCTGCGGGGGGAGGAGGAGGAGAAGGAGGAGCGGGTCACTCGCTTCCTGCCGCTGCCCACCCCAGCCTCGCCTTCCGGGCAGGGGGCCCCTAACACCCGCCGGCCGCCGGCTGTAACGGCGGTACGCCGGCTAGGTGAGCGCCCCCGAGCCTCCCCCACTACCCCCCTAATTTCAAGGCCCGGGGAGGAGGCTGCTCCCAGGCGCGGCAGCTCCGGCAACCAGAAAGTTTCCGTGTTTTCTCCCCGTCCCATGGCGAGAAACTTGAGGAAACTCCCCCAGCCAAGCGCCTGAGCCGGCAGCAGGACCGGCCCCGGCGAGCCTCTGCCCCGCTCTGCCCGCCGGCCCCTCCCGTGTGGCCACCGGGGAAGTAAAGGCCCCGCCCAGCGCCAGGCTCTGCCCGGGGCTCACTAAATGGGGGTAACTGTTACTAGCTCACAGGTGGGGGTGTCGGGAAACTTGGGGGGTGTAGGGGCTGCTCACTAAATGGGTCTAACACTGTTACTAGCTCACAGCGGGGGCGTTGGGAAATTGCGGGGGGTAGGCGGTATTGGGGGTGCTCACTAAATGGGTCTAATTGTTACTAGCTGCCAAGTGGGGGGTGTTGGGACGTTCAGGGGGATGG
>ML681984.1:39803961-39935627 GCA_007922195.1 Podocnemis expansa | reverse complement strand
GGGGCTGCTCACTAAATGGGTCTGTTACTAGCTGCCAAGTGGGGGGTGTAGGGGATAGTGGGGGTGCTCACTAAATTGGTCTAACACTGTTAGAAGCTGACAACTGGGGGGCGTTGGGAGATTCGGGGGGGGGGGTGAGGGAAACCCCTGCCCAGCTGTGCTCAGCCCCGCGTTTCCACCACCCATCGCAGGCGCGCGGTGTGACCCGCACCGCGGGAACTTTTTAGCCCCAGGAGGTTTCTTTGGCTTGCCCCAGCCCTGCCCCGTCGGTGCGGTCCCCAGACGCTGCCCTGGCTCCTCGCAGCTCCCGGCTGGGCGCGCCGGGAGCCCTCGCCCGCCCCCCACCCCCAGCCCGGCCGGGCGCCCCGGGACTGACCTGGAGAAAAGCCTGCAGCGAGTCGTTCCGGAGGACGGCCACTGCGGCCATGGTCACGGCGCCCGGAGCCAGGGGCAGCGCAGGGGCATGAAGCCGCCCGGGGGACGCTGAGGAGCCGCCCGGCTTCCTGCCCTCCGAGCCCGCAGCCTCGGCGTCCGCCCCCCTGGCCCCCAGCGCGGCGAGGACTGTCTGACTGCGCCAGGATCACCTCCAAGAATTTGATAAGGACTTTGCTGGGCCGCCAGCCAGTCAGAGGGAAGATTTATGGCTTTGAAGTTTGCCGCTGCCCAATCATCAAAGAATAGCGGCTCTTTCAGAAGCGAAAGCAAATCCTTTGAATCCACAAAGCTCCTATGGTGTGTTTGTTGGGCTGGATAAAAGGCCTGATTATTAGGGGGGATGGGAAGGGAGGAGATAAAGGCGGGACAATTAATGAAGTAATCACTATGTGGGAAATGTATATACACAAATAATTGGATTTTCCTGATCAAAGGGCCTCTTACCGCCTGGAGACCCTCGCACGGGATGCTCGAGACACTGGATCCCCCCCCGTCCCCCGCTGCTTTTTTTTTTTCGTTTTTCTTTTTTGCAATTAAGGATTGGTAGCTGAGTTCCGAAGTGACAATATGTCTTTGTTATCTCCGGAGAAATCGCCGAGTTTGCCGACTCAAAGGAGTAACGAGACACACACACACAGCGAGTTCACCTGAGCGGGGCCGGCGGATCCCAGCTGCCAAACTTGCCCGGAGTTTCGCCTCCCACCCTCCTGAAGCGGAAAGAAAGAGTCGGCGGTGCCGCGCCTTGCTTCACTCGTGCGCCGGGCTAAAGCCAGCCGGCGGCGGCGGGGTTACAGGGCGGGGACGGGAGCCCTCGGGCACGGGGCTCAGCGCCTAAACTCACAGCCTGCCTGGGACAAAAACGGAAAGAGGAAAAGTGCCTTTGTCCCGGGCGGGGAAGGGTGCGGAGGCGCAAAAAAGGCGAGCGTCTCTCGGTGGTAAAACAAAGGTCGCACTTTTAAAGCCCCCGAGCTCTTGTTTTGCTGGGCCGGCCAAACAGGACTGCTCCGTTGTCTCTGGGCGGGGGGTTGGTTTGTTTGCCGCTGGCTTTTCTGGATAATTGCCCCCCTCCCCCCCGGCCGCTCGCCCCTTGCGGAGCCCGGAGTGACCCGGCTCCAGCCCCGCGTGTCCGCGGCGAGCGAGCTGAGAGCCAGCCCGCCTCGCACCACGTGGGCGAGAAAACTTCCCGGGCCAGCCGGGGACACCGCCGGCTTCAGCCGTTCGGCTCAGTGCCGGTGTAAACGCGCCTCGCTTGGCGGCCTGAAGAGCCAGCCCCGTGTGATCCCCTCTAGCAATCAGCCCGTCCTGAATAGCTCGGCCCAACTTGTCTCCTTCCCTCCCTCCGTTCACGGCTGGCCCGCCCCAGGTAACCCGCGCTGCCCGTTCCGCCCCGCGGGGCTGGCGTGCGTTCACACGGGCGGTGCTGGGCGCCCACTCCGCTTTCTGCCGTGCAGCCACAAGCCCGGCCCCGCAAAGACCCCCCGGAGCGCTGGGGCTTGAACCGGCCCGGTGTCTTGGACGGGATTAACGGGCCAGCTGCTCGCCCACGGCTCCCCACCCGCAGCACAGCCCCCCACGCGGGAGGCGTTTCTCTCTCGTGTGTAAAGGCTGGAGCGGCTCGTCGCGCCCGGGCCAGGGGCCAACACGGCCGCGGCTCTGCCCCTTTGTGGCTGAGCGCCGGGCAGTAGGGCCGGGAGCCGGGCGTCAGGACAAACCCCCGGGGCGGGCCACGCCAGTTTCCAGCCAAAGCCCGCAGCAGAGGCTGGCCGTGTGGGGTGTGATCTCCCCGCCCCCAGGGCTGCCAGACGGTCACAGCTCATTGCAAAGCCGGCCTGGCTCAGGCGACTTGCCCACGGATTGACAAGCCAGTTCAGCGCCCTGCGTCCAGGCCTGGGAATGGATGGCCATGCCCTTTTCCTCCAGGAGCCCAACCAACAGACGGGAGGAGCTGGCATGGCCCACGCCACATGTGTAAAACCCTCCTTCCTCCCCAGCCTGGTGGCCATGCATTTCCTGATCCCACCTCGGTCCTTAGACGTCTACAACTAGCCTGACCTGATTTCTCTCTGGACCCTTCTCATGCGGGCCTTGTACTCTTGGTTAAGGAGGAAACTGAGTTACAGAATTCAGAAAGGAAACCAAGTTAAAGGCACAGGTTTCAAGCAAGCCAACCTGTTGGTGGCTTCCTCGCCCCCTCTAATAAACGGATCCTGCGCCTGTTTCAAACCCCCGGGGTGATCTGGTGCCCTGCAGGACAGTTAGCGGGAAGGTGCCTTAAGCTCCTCGGGGGCCAGACCCCATGCTGCTGGGCCCACCGGATGTCAGAAATGAAGGGGCAGCGGGATGAACAGCGGGCAGAAGGAGGAACTGTTCCCAACAAACCCTCCCTGCCCAAGCTCCGAGCACTGAAATGTAGGGACTGGCCTGGAAGATCAAAGTGGTACACCATATTTATTTTAGAAGTCTGTTGCCGTTAGCAGGACATACAGGTATCAAGGCCAATTGTCAAGTCAGTGACACAAAGCAGAGATTCACGAGAAGTGGCCTGTTGCTACGTCCTAAGGGAAGATAAAGGGACATCGGAGACCAGGAACCTAGTGAGCCAGGCCTGGGAAAAGGTAGGGCTACCAGATACCAAGGCCTGCAAAGGAGGCCTGGGAAGTACAAAAAGGAGGACATTGGAGGACACATGGAGAAAATGTAGTATTAATGTAATAGTCTTGTTTTTAGGGCCCCCCCCCAAGCACTTTCCCTTAAAATTAAGGTGTTCTAGGGCATTCCAGCATACTTTAACCCCTGTAAGTAAAAAGTCAGACAAAATCATGTATTTTAAAATACCTGCCAGATGGAGGATGTGAAGATAAAAAGGAGGACATGGCCTCCTTTTGCCTGACATCTGGTAACCCTATGAAAAGGCAGAATCAAACAGGACACCACAAGCACAGAAACCACAACCCCCCAGTGTGGGAATAGAAAAGCCAGGGCCAGTTCACACAGTAACCATCTGGGCGCAAAGCTAACAAGTACACTGCAGTACATAGGCAGGTGAAAGGAGAATCTTTCCCAGGAGCCCAAATTCCACCACATAAGGACAAGGCTGTAATAGCAAAAATGGCGTTTGAAAGCAGCAACGGCTAAAGCCAGACTCAGAAGGCAGCAGTGTATGCGTATTTCTGTGAATGGGCCAGCTGGAAGACTGCAGCCTGGTGTAAGGACCTCACAGAGTAGCAGCAAAGCGAGTCTTGAAGGCAGTGACACCTCTTCCCAGTGAGCAACACAGACAACGTAAATCAAGGCAACCTGTGAAAAGAGAAGAGAGGTGACTAGTGCCCTGTGGAATACCTCTGGCTTAGCAACAGATACAACTGCTGGCCGTTCCCCTTCTTCCAAAGTCTGCTTACACGACCAGCCAATGGTCCATCTAGCCCACCATCCTGTCTTCAGACAGTGGCCAATGCTAGGTGCTTCCAAAGGAAAGAATAAAATAAGTAATCATCCCATTGCCCCAGTCTCAGCCTTTGGCAAACAATCCCTGCCTAGCCTGACTAATAGCTATTGATGGCCCTATCCTATGGGCATTTATCTAGTTCTTTTTTGAACCCTGGTATAGCCTTGGCCTTCACAACATCCTCTAGCAAAGAGTTCCACAGGTTGCCTGTGTGTTATGTAAAGAAATATCACTCCTTTTGTTTGCTTTAAGCCTGCTGGCTATTAATTTCATTTGGCAACCCTCAGTTTTTGTGACATAAGATGGAACAAATAGCACTACTTTCTTTTTGCTTTCTCTACTCCAATCATGATTTAATAGACTCTCCCCTGTTCCCACTTATTCATCTCTTTTCCAACAGGAAAAGTCCTTTTTTTAATCAAGCTCTCCTGAGATGGAAGCTTTTCCAGACCCCCTAAAAATTTTTGTTGCCCTTTTATCATACCATTTCCAATTCTGATGTATCTTTTTCTTTGAGATGGGACAAGAAGATCTACATGCAGTATTCAAGATGTGGGCGTACCATGGATTTATAAAGAGACAATATAATATCTTTTGTCTTATTATCTATCCCTTTCATAATGAATCCCAACATTATATTAGCTTTTTTGACTGCCACTGAGCACTGAGTGGATGTTTTCAGAGACCTCACCACAATGACTCCAAGATTGCTTTCTGGAGTGGTAACAGCTAACTTAGCCCCATCATTTTATATGTATACTCGGAATTATGTTTTCCAGTGTGCATTACATTGCATTTATCGATACTGAATTTCATGTGCCATTTTATTGGCCAGTTACCCGGTTTTGTGAGATTCTTTGTGATCTGCTTTGGACTCAACTTTCTTGAGTAGTTTTATAACATCTGCAAAATTTGCCACCTCTCTGTTGACCCCCATTTTCCCAGATAATTTATGAACATGTTGAACAGCAGTGGTCAGGGCTGGATCAATGCAGACGTTATAGGTGCTGCAGCCTGGGGCCCCAGCCGGGCCAGGGGGGGGTATGTGGCCTGCAGTCCCTGACACAGTGTTTCTCATGGGTTTTCCATTGAACACTAGTGCTAGGAGGACACGATGAAGGTGTTCAGTGGCTAGTTATGGCCTCTCCTCATGGAGGGAGGAGCTGAATAAGGAAGGGAGAAGGAACAATGCAGCAAGGGGTACATGCCTGGAAATTTAAAATACTTTGAGCGCAGAAAAGCTTAGCCCCCACCTTGCTCCTTTGCTCTGGCTGGGGCATTTTAAATTTCCAGCCCCTATTGTCACAGGCATCAAAATTGCTTGGCCATAACTTCCACTGGCAGACTTTCTTTGAGGAACCTTACTCCAAGACTAGATTAACTTTGTTTGAACATGCAGGCCCAAAATTCCCATTAAAACGTGAGTAATATCATTTTCAGTTTTATGCTGTGTGCATAATCCTTATGTATCTATTTTTAGAAATAAGTTATATTTATAAAATTTTATTTGGTTTCCTGAGTTGTTTTTGTAGGAATGCATAGTATGCAGATATTACAAACATTACAGCTGGTATATACTGGCTTTTCAAGAAAGTTTTATCAGATGTTCTGCGCAAAGTCATTAATACCTTTAGGTATTTCTCCATCCACTAAAATTTGAGAAACATTGCCCCAAGGTCCCTGGGTGATCCGGCTCTGCACTGAGGGGCTGGCTCACTGGCCTTGGGGTGGCAGGTCCTGGGGCCAGAGAAGCCCTGGCTGTAGTGCTCCCTCCTGCCCCACCCCCAGATCAGCTGGTGAGCTCATACAGGTGGGGCTGGCAGGCGTGTGGTTGCGTGGTCTTGGGGCAGCGCCGGTCTCTGAACTGGGTGGCCTCTGGCAGTGGCCCTCCAAGCCTGCAGTACTGTTGAGTCAGGGCCTCAGCAGCTCAGGCTGGTGCAGGCCTGACAGTGCTGAGGGCCTGAAGCAGGGGTCTCAAACATGTGGGCTGCATGTGGCCCCTAAAGCAATTTCCTGCAGCCTGCAATGACACTATTGTTACCAATATTTGCAATATCATTGTATGAAAAGGTTTCAGTGGTGCAGCCCTAGAGCTAACATACTAGTCCTCATCAGGCCCTTGTGGTGATCTGAGTTTGAGACCCCTGGCCTGAAGGGGGGCCAATCAACGTGCCATGGCTAGTAATGGTCCCACTGTAGACCACAGGGGGACAGACATACCACTATTTATGCTTTTCCATTCTGAAAACTGATAATTTATTCCTAACCTTTGTTTCCCATCTTTTAACAACTTACTGATTCAGGAAGGGACCTTTGTTCTTACCCCATGATTGCTTATTTTGCTTTGGTGAGAGAACTTACCAAAGGTTTTCTGAAAATCTAAGTATCCTGTATCTGCTGGATCATCCTTGTCTGTTTGCTTGTTGACCCACTCAAAGAATTCTGGTGTATTGGTGAGGAATGACTTCCCATTATAAAAGGCATGTTGACTCTCCCAACAGATCGATCCACTCTCTCTGGCCAGGGGAGTGTCTTGTAGCATACCCAGAAATCAGACATGCTACCAGTGAGTGAGCTTCAAACAGTACATGGGGGGGGGAGGTGTTTCCATGGAGCAGAACTCCATGCCCTAACAACACACCCCATGTACTTCATAAATGACCTATAGAAGTGGCAGCCACAGCAGAAGCTTGGTCTCTAATTGCCTTTTTCGATGACAGCCTCACTCCATAAAAACTCCTGCTGTCTTGTCTGAAACAATTGTCTTTCCCACCTGTCTAACGCCATGTTCCTGCATTGTTAAAGGTGCTTCAGGCTATGGGGCACTCACACTGTGAGACTAGCACAGAAAGTTAGTGAAGGGCATCTGCCAATCTCCTACAACAAAGTATTCCTCAGCTCAATCGCTCAGCAAGCCTTTGAAATCCTCCTCCTGCAGAAAGTGCCTATTGTTCCCAACCTTCAGAGTGGAAGAGATCAAACTTTACCCTCTCCAGCTGGAGAGATTACTCTCCCTCCCCCTCTTGCAATCTGATATCCTCTGCCTTTACAGTTGAGGTCTGAGTAGGTTTGTGGGTTTAAAAAATAAGGAGTCGTGTGGCACTTTAAGATTAATAGATTTATTTTTCGCGTGAGCTTTCATGGGAGAAAATCCCACTTCGTCAGATGCTTCAAAGATGGGTGAACTTACAGAATGGAATGAAAATAAATGCAAGGGGGCGTAAAACATAGGATCAGGTCATACAGTAACAGCAAATCAGAGCAGTTATTAGGTTCAAACCATGGGAAGCCTGAAGTCAAATTACCTTTTGTGATGGGAAAAGAACCCATAGTCTCGATTAAGTCCTGCTTTCACAGAATTTAGCTTGCATATTAATTCGAGTTCAGCTGTTTCTCTTTGAAGTCTTGATGTCCCAGCCACATCTCTGATGATAGTCATTAACAAATCATTTATCAAGTGATTAGAAAGATGGAAGTGCTCAGCAACTGGTTTCTTCATTTTGTGATTTCTGGTATCAGCTCTGTGTTCATTTATTCTTCTTCCAGCGCTGCTCGGATGCATTCAGTAACAGGTGTCTCTGTGCTGGAGCACCAGATTGGTTGGAAAAAACTTGTCCTAGCCTGTCAGGAGAGGGGAGGCGGCCTCCGCCCTTCACACCACCCCGTGGCTATATATATGGCCGCCTCCCCACCCCTCCTCAGTTTCATTTCTTCTGCCTTGCATGTTGGAATTTGAACATCCACTCCTTGCGAACCACAAGCTGCCTGTCCCTTTCTTCAGCTTGCTGTCCGGCTGGGAGCATCTCTTTGTGGATTTAATTCCACTACAAGAGTTCCCACTGCCGGACCAGAACATCTCATCGACTATGCCAGGGTTCAAACCCCATGCCGAGTGCAGCAAGGCCTTCCCCTGGGACGACCCCCACGGGAAGTGCTTTAGGTGCCTGGGCAAAGACTGCATGGTCTCGGCTTGTTCCATCTGTCTCTCCTTCAAACCCAGAATGATCAATGATCAAAAACAGTGATGCCGCGCCCTAGCCTTGGAGGAGGCCCGGCACCCTTCACCTGAGGCTTTGAGTTCACACCCAGCACCAAGACCCAGCTTGGCACCAGAGCCTACACGGCAACACACCACGGGTAGCTGCCACCACTTCTGCACCACCTTGGTGCCGACCCCGGCACCCTAGCACCTCAGCGCCGCTCGAGGTCGCCCTCAGTTAGCCTGGCACCGATGGTACCGGAATCGCCTCAGCGCCACTCCACATCATCTCCGGTGCCAACAGCCCAGTACAGCACCGGCCAATTTCACCCTTGGCACCGCAGGCCCATCATAGCCTGGTGCTGCAGGAGCATGAGTCCTGCTGCCCAGGCAGTCCTCCCTCCCTGGGTGAGGACTTGCCACTGGGTCAAATGGAGTCACTCCTCATCCTGTCCACCCCGGAAGCGGTGGAGGCAGCACGGGTCCTCCTGGTACTCCTGACCCCCTGCCCCACTCCCAACCAGAAGGGGCAAACCAGCCTTCATCTCGAAGGCCTGGGTCCCACCCGGGGCATTCGCCCTCACCACACAGCCCCCCGTCGTCCACTCCTGTGGGGGCTGGCACCACCCCACCGTCGCCGGTACCAGCCCAGGAGTCTTGGTCCCTTTCCCCCACTTCCAGCCTGGAGGAAGGACCTTCCAGGGGTTCCAAACAGCGTTGGCACCACACATCGGCCCCATCACCCTTCTGTTTTAGGCCACAGGAATGGTCCCCACAAGGAACTCCCTCCCCACCACGGCGAGCTCCCGGCGCTGGTCTCTCTCCGGCACCTGGGTCTTACACGGGAAACCTATTGGCACATTTTGATTTGTTGCGCCGGGCTACGGCCCATTTAGGCATGGAGGTGCAGCCCTTGAGCCTCCCTCCCGATACCCTCTTCAGGCCAGCCTTTGCCTCAATGGCACCCTTAGCAGTCCCGCCCCACCCAAGGGGATGGGACCTTGCCCGCTCCCGGTGGCAGAGCCCAAGTTCCATTCCCCCAGTTTCAGATACGGCCAGCGTGAAATATCGGGTGTCCGAGTCAGACTACCCCTCCCTTGCTGGCCACCTGGTCCCCCCCTGAGGGATGTAGTCCAGATGGCAATGGACCCCGGGGAGCCCCCCAGGGACCTCCTTCCATCCTCCAGGGAAACCAGGGAACTGGACCTGCCAGGCCGTAAGGTCTACTCCTCATCGGCCTTCCAACTTTGAGTGGCAAACAGCCAGGCTATAACCAGCAGGTACTTGCTGGATGTCTGGGAGTCACTGGGGAAACTTAGAAGCCTGTTCCCACCTGAGGCTAGAGAGGAGTATGATGCCTTTCTGGAGGAAGGCAACCTAATCTCCCAAGATCTCCTCCTTTCAGCACGTGATGCAGTGGACACAGCCGCTTGCACTGTGGCCTTGGCGGTCACCATCCTCAGGGTGGCATGGCTTAGGGAGGCTAGAGCAACCCCTAATGCACAGCAGGCAGTCCTCAACCTGCCCTTCGAGGGGGATGTTTTGTTTCCCCCTGAAGCCCTCTTGGTGGTGGGCACCGCCCGAGATCCTCGAGGAGAGGCCAAGTACCGTGCTCCCCCAAGGACCCACCCCCCGACTTAGTTTCCCTCTCCCCCCCAGAAGGGCACCACAGGGGAGTTTTCTTCCACTGCTTTATCTGCTGCAAAGGTTGGGTCTTTGCCCCTTTCCCCGCAGGGAGGGGCCCACTACTCACCTCCACCCCACTTCGATCCTCGGGCATAGAGGCGTCAGGGTCGCAGATGGGATTTGGTGGGAACCTTTCCACCCCCCCTTCCCATTTGCTACTGCACTAGCAGACCTCGGATTTGGGGCGACATGGCCCTAACAATATAATGACGCCCCTGCCTGCACCGAAGGTACCCGAGTACCATGGTCTACTTCCCACATCCCTTAAGCAGCGACTCTTCTGAAGATGCATGGAAAACCGCCCCTTTCCCTCTCCCCGCATCCACCTTCCTGGATATCCCCCTACTGTGCGTCCCCCACACCAACACCATCGCCGGGGACAAGAGGTGCAATCTCGTTATAGCCCCAGCCCTACTGCAGAGGCTCCGAGACATGCATATTCAAAGCCTACCCACAAACAGAACTGTGCCTGTGACCCTGATGCCTCCCTCAGGTAGGCCTCCTTGAGTTCTGGTCAGGGGAAGGGGGGGGCGAATACCTCTGGTCACATACCATCGGCTCAACGTGCACCAGCCTTTGCGACCCCGACCCCAATTCAACACGGAAGGGGGCACATCTGCTTAACCAGGGTGGATCTTTACCTCTGAAGGGGGCCAAGGTGAACAGCTCACCCCAAACCATTTCCCTTCCTTATGGGAACTACGGCTCCACACCCTCACCTTGTGGTGATCTAAGTGACGAACAGGGCTCCCACCCTAGGAACCCTCGTCCTCAGTCCACCTCCCAATCACGGTGGTCAATTCCCCTTACACCCTCGCCCATAAACATGGGTCAGGTGTACCTTTCTTGCACTCCCAGACAGGGAACCTAGGAGAGGACACTTAGTCATATCTCCACATAAGGGAACAGTGAGGGGGGGTCACCCTATCGGGCCTTCTCTCATCAACGTCCTCCTCCACGTCACCAGCCACCATTCTGACTCTTCTGGGCTGCATCAAGGCCTGTTCGCCTTTTGACTCCGGTGAGGATCTTGTTGCTGGGCCTCCTCTACCTTATGGGGCATGTTGCTGTGCTGAAGGCGGAAGAACCAACTCAACCTGCCATCCATCAGCATGGCTAGTAGTCACCTATTACGGAATGCATCCGAGCAGCGCTCGAAGAAGAACGGTGGGTTACTCACCAGCAACTGTCCTTCTTCCAGATGGGCTGCTCGGATCCATTCAGGTCCCCCCCCCCCCATCCTCACATCTGGAGTTGGTGACTCTAAGGAACTGAGGAGGGGTCGGGACGCAGCTGTATATATAGCTACAGGGTGGCGTGAGAGGCGGAGGCCACCTCCCCTCTCCTGACAGGCTAGGACAAGTTTTTTCTGACCAATCCAGTGCTCCAGCATGGAGACACCTATTACTGAATGGATCCAAGCAGCCCATCTCGAAGAAGGATGGTTATTGTTGAGTAACCCACCATTCTTTTGCGCAGCGATTGTCCTGTTTGTCCAACGTATAAGGTGTTGGGGCATTTCTTGCACATGATGGCATAGATCACATTAGTAGATGAGCAGGTAAATGAGCCTTTGATGGAGTAGCAGGCTTGATTAGGACCTATGATGGTAGCTATTGTGCAGATATGTGGGCAGACTTGGCAGCATGGTTTGTTGCAGGGGTGTGTGCCTGCTTCAATGTTTCTGTTGTTAGATCTGTAGTTGCTGGCGAGTATCTGTTTAAGATTGGGTGGCTGTCTGTAGGCAAGGAGAGGTGATTCTGTAAGTTCACCCATCTTCGAAGCATCTAACAAAGTGGGATTTTCTCCCACAAAAGCTCATGCAAAAAATAAATCTGTTAGTCTTAAAGTGCCACACGACTCCTTGTTTTTGTGGGTTTAAGCAAAGGTGCAGTGCACAAAAAGCAGTTGCTTTTTAACTCCTGACCACTTGACCCTAGATCATACTGCATGTGGTAAGTCAAGCCCAATGACAGAGCTGGGAAGATCTGGAGAAACTGCTCCAGAAAGCAAGTTCTGCCATAAACCAAGAGGTCTTCTAAATAAAAAGGAGCATTTAATGAAAGCTACACTTTTCTTTGCCTACTGCTAAAACCCTGTCTCTTGAGCTAGTGCTGGTCAGGAATGCCCTGAAGGAAGATATGGTGGTGAGCAACGTACTATGATGGGCACAGTACCTGGGGTTCAGTCCCATACTGTAATATGTTTACAACACAGGCTCCATTTTATAATTAGGCCTGTCACTTTTACAGATACTACTAATGCAGCTTCAAGAGGACCTTGATGATGCATTGAAAGAGGAGTAGGAGGGCTCCAAACCGCTACCACTACAGTGGTACTTAGATCATTGAACCCTAGTGAAGTGGTTGTTATAGCTTTTTTAAAACACAGTGAATTTATGCATGCATAAGACTGACAGTCTGGGAGGCTGCAACCTTCATAATGAAGCCAGCAGCTGCAAGCTTGTGGCACAGAGAAAGAGAAAAGAAAAGTGTTATTTATCCCTTCACGTAACACAGGAACCATGAGTCACTCAGTGAAATTAATAAGCAACAGGTTTAAAATAAACATGAGAGTACTTCTTCATACACTACGGTCAATCTATGGAACTAATTGCCAGAGATGTCGTGAAGGCCAAAAGTGTGACTGGATCAAAAAATAATTAGCTAAATTCATGAAAGATAGGCCCATCAATGGGTATTAGCCAAGATGTTCAAAGATTTAGTCCTATGCTCTGGGTACCCCTAAATCTTTGACTGCCACAGCAGAGACTGGACGATAGGGGGATGGCTCACCCAATAATTGTCCTATTCCGTTCATTCCCTCTAAAGCATCTAGCATGGGTGACTGTTGGACGACAGGATACGGAGCTAGGTGGGCCATTGGACTGACCTTACATTTTAAAATTATTCCAGAATAGCATTCTGCATGAACACTACATTCAGGGACAAAAATAACTTTATTCTGGACAGTTACTCTACTTTTTGAAGAAGAGCCTCCTCTTTTTTCTCCCTAGGTGGGTAGACTGTGCTTCACAGTCAGCACACCAGTGTGAAATATCTGCCCGCATATCTGATGCAGGCACAACACAGTAATGACAGAACCACACAATAAGAGCAATGAGCATCTCCCAATTTTCATATTAGGATACAAAATGGTTGGGAGAAAGTCAAAAGAGGAAATGGAGTCCTCCATTCACATTGTGTTGACCTGCAAGGTTTGTTTACAACGTCTGGATATTTGACAAACAGGTTTGATGCAGTTGTATCTCTAGAGCCTTAACTGTGTGTAAAGTGCATCATGAGATGTGACAAAAATAAATGGTAAACTAAAGCGTGGTAAATAATGTTTTGAGTCCACTTAAAAGTGACACATTTTTCCTTCAAACAAAGGAAATGCACCTAAACATATCTAGACTGACTCAGAGCAAAAATATGCTGAAGATTTAGATGCTTGCTGTATCATTTTCCAGTGACAGATTGAATTTCACAATAGTTTAATGTAGTGTTTTGCAAATCTTTTAAAGCTACTCTGCCATTCAAGAAACTAAAATCTTTTACATACCTGCTACAACTCTGCCATGTGCTGCTAATGACCTAAACATTTTAATATATACATTTTCTGCACCACCCCGGCTATTCTTTTATGCTCCCTCTCTTTGCCTTTTGGAAACACTGGTGTACATTTTCACAAAATGATACTCTCTTTCATTTCTTTCATGCTTTGACAAGCAGTGGAAATAGTTAAGAATGTTGATATTTAATGTATCATCACTGGGATCCAAGTTAGAACCCAATGAAATTTATGCCATTTTCATTTGAAAGCTATTGTTTCAAAACTTCGGTCAACATTGCTGCACTGGCTATGCAGCGCATTTTGAAGATTTTCTTCACAACAACAGCTAGAAATGTACTGAAATAAAGAAAAGCAAGCAACCTGAGACTTTAGACAACGATCAAGAGTACTGTCTGTTGGCGTCCTTCTTGTCCCCCCACTTTAGGAAATAGCAGTTAAAAAAACATGATTTTTTTTAGCTACATGATTAGTTTGGGTGAGATTGATTGGGATCATTTAATTTTATAGGCATGGATAAGCAAACCCCAGCCATTTACTTATATTTAATTATTCACTATATAATATGGCTACATTGTAGCTAGACAGCACATGAAAGATCTAGACAATGGATTTCCACGGTAATTAATTTTGGTTACTTAGTACACTTAATGACAAGTTACATAGCTATTTATGTCATGCATCAAAACAGCAAACAACATAATGTTTAAACTGAAATACCTTAGAATCATTAATGATCTGGATGACAGGGTGGATTGCATGCTCAGCAAGTTCGCAGATGACACTAAAGTGGGGAGTGATAGATACACTGGAGGGTAATGATAGGATACAGAGTGACCTGGACAAATTGAAGGATTGGGTCAAAAGAAATCCGATCAGGTTCAACAAGGACAAGTGCAGAGTCCTACACTTAGGATGGAAGATTCCCATGCGCTGCTAGAGATTAGGGACCAACTGGCTAAGCAACAGTTCTGCACAAAAAGACCTACCTGGTACAGTGCACAAAAAGCAGGATGAGTTGATAGTGCCTCCTTGTTGCCAAGAAGGTTCAAATCAAACCATAGGGCCGGAAGGGACCTCATGAGATCATCAAGTCCAACCCCCTGGGAATTGAACCCAGGCCCTTCTACATGTTAAGCAGAGGTGCTAGCCACTGTGCCACAGAACTCCTTATGGCATACTGTGCTGCATTAGCAGCAGCATTGCCAGCAGACTTAGGGAAGTGACTATTGCCCTCTATTCAGCACTGGTGAATCCACATCTGGAGTACTGTGTCCAGTTTTGGGCCCTCCACTAAAGTAAAGATGTGAAGAAATTGGACAGAATACAATGGAGGCCAACAAAAATCATTAGGCAGCTAGAGCACATGACTTATGAGGAGAGGCTGAGGGAACTAGGCTTGTTCAGTTTGCGGAAGAGAAGAAAGGAGAGATTTGATAGCAGTTTTCAACTATCTGAAGGGGGGCTCCAGGAAGAATGGAACTGGGCTGTTCTCAGTGGTAGCAAATGCTAGAACAAAGAGCAGTACTCTCAAGTTGCAGTCGGGGAGGCCTAGGTTGGATATTAGGAGAAGCTTTTTCATTAGGAGGGCAGTGAAACACTGGGGAAGTGATGGAATCTTTATCCTTAGAGGTTTTTAAGGCCTGGGTTGACATAGCTGCGGCTGGGATGATTTAGTTGGGGGTTGATCCTGGCTTTAAGTAGTGCGTCGGACTAGATGGTCTCCTGCGTTTCCTTCAAACCCTATGATTCTATAATCAATCAGAACTTTAATATCAGCTTGATTGTGTGGTTGTCAAACTGTGTCAATTTGACTGAATCAGTTATTCAAACTTAAAATAAAACATACAGTTATTAATGGATTACTAAATTATGTTACAAATGTAGAATGCTTGCTGTAGTATATATTAAATCTGTTCTAATGACAACTGGACTGCTTTCCAAGTAGCCTGTTCTTCAAGGACTACTAAAGAAGAAAACATACAGAATCAATTTTTTTTTTTGCAAGGTACAATAGCTAACTTCAGCTACTGTAACATGCAAGAAATAAAATATCATTTCAATGTGATACAAATTCAGCCAGGATAACTGTAACTTAAGAGAAATCCATCCCTTCCCTAAACCAAAACCAAATATGCTAAAAACCCAACCCAACCCAACAAGCCAGACCTCTCTCTCTCTCTCTCTCTCTCACATACGCGCGCGCACGCGCACACAGTTTCCAAGTAGCATATTCTTTGGACATACGTATTTCTATACAGGGGTGTTGCTGGCACCGGGCACACAGAGCCCATGCCCCAAATCCTGGCGCCAGTGCCCCAGGTCCTGCGGGGTCCCACCTCTCCCGGTCTCTGGCTTGATTGGGCCAGAGATCCGGGGGCCCAGCTGCCCGCAGCAGTGGCGGCCACTCCGGCCATCTCCGGCAGCGGATCTGGGGCACAGCCATCCACAGCTGCTTTCAGCCCTGTCCCTGGCTGCGGGCATGGCCTGCGGCCAGGCGGCATGGCCTGTGGGCAGGGGGCAGCAACGCTCCTGTTTCTATACATCTACATATGAGTGCAATGCTAAGGCACTCATGCAGCTGAATGTGTGTTTTAAAAGCAGCATGGCCCCTTTCACACCAATCAATCAGTGAGGACACAGGACAGCTCTCCTTATCAACCAATAAAGAATTTTATAATTTACAAAAATGTACAAATTATTCCCAGTAATCTGGGAGCCAGAGTCGTTTAAGAAAACAGAAGAGCCCATCACTACTATGACACCAAAATCAATTTCACAACTACTGCAGCATCTAGCAGGGCAGCCAGCCAGTGGTTAAAGTATAATTTGGCAGGCCTCAGAACCCTCCTAATCTCAGAGTCCCCTTCCTGTATTGTTTGGGCCCTCTTAGTGCATGTGCGGGCCCTGGCCCAGGTAGGCATTTTTGAGCCCCACAAGCTCTTTCCTCACACATGAAGCACAGCTTCAAATCCACATTATCCAAACCTTGTCTACTAGTGCCCACATCAGACCCCTCTTTCCCCATGTCCTCCTCAGTCCCCATCTGCATCCCCTCAGTTCCCTGCTCCCAAGTCCCTACTCCAGCTCTCCGAACCCCCTGCCCAGTCTTCACTCCACCCTCAACCCACATCACAAATCCCCAGCCCCCTTCAGTCTCCTTGTCCCCACTTCCCCACTCCAACCTGGTTCAGCCAGGGGTGTTGATGTGTGGAAAAATATTTGGCACACAAAGAATATTCAGGGCATCCCATGGCATTCCCCCTCCATCCTCACCCCCTAACAGCCTGAGGCCCAATCTGGCCCAGGATCTGCTCTGGCCACAGGCCACACCACTGGCCAAGCCCTGTGCCAGACCAAGTCACAGGCTGGGCCCTGAGCCCAGCCCTGGGGCATGCTGGACCCCCGAAGCTGGCCCGACTGTCCCCAATGTCCTGGGCCCCCTCATAAGCTGGCCCGACTGTCCTCCTGCCCTGAGCCTGCTCTGACTGAGTGTGCTCAGAGTCTCTGAGCATGCTTAGTCAGAGCAGGCTCAGGGTGGGAGTTTTAAAATCTCCCAGCCTGAGGGAAACTCCCTATTGGCTAGAAGACTGTGTGTTCTGGCCCACAAAGAGCATCTAAAAGTGTGTAGGGGGAATGGACTGGAATGCAGTGTTCCACCCCATTTTTCTATTTTCAGCGGCCCTGGAATGCTGGCCCCTAAAAATGGTGGGCCCCAGAATGGTATTCTGGCATATTCCCCCTTATGTTAACCCCTGATTAGTAATTGAAATGGAAGCTGCCTACCGGCTGGTGTAAGAAATTACAAACAGCCTACGTGCAAGAGCTCTGTAAGCTATCTTGAGGTTTGAAAATATCAGGGTGGGTCTGTTTAACAATCTCTGATGCAAAACCCCAGATAAGCTATTTTGGATCATGATACTTAGGTCAGCAAGTGGAACACAACTCAAGATTTACAAAAGTGGGACCTTTGATATTTCACAGACCACCACAAAAGCCCACAAGAATCCTTAAATAAGAAAAGGGAAAGGTGATGGTGGATAAATACGTGCCAATTGTATGTACAAACCACTTAACCAATGACATAGATGTACCCCAACAATTTCTGGGGTAAAGGGCCCATATTTGGGTGATATAGAAGGATCTAATCTAATTTATTTTTAAAAGGGTATAAAGACCCTGTTGGTAGGGTGGAAAAAAGAATTTAAGACCTTAGAGCTTGAAGAATGGAGAAGCTTCCAGCCCTCTCCAGGTCAGCTTGTCTCAAGAAAGACATCACAGACTCATCTTGCTCTTCTTTAGCTATCTAGCTTTTCTTCTTTTAATAGTTTAAAGATCAAATAGGTTGCTAGACTCTTCATTCCTCCTGCCAGTTTAAGGCAGGGGTCAGCAACCCAAATGATAAGAGCCATTTTAAAAAATTCTTTCAATAACCAAGTGTTTTGAGAGCCAAAATGGGTGTAAACTCCAGGTAGGGGGTGCGGGGAGCTGGGCCATGGTGCCTGCCATCGGGGGGGACCTGGAGCCATGAGCACAGAATTGCAAGGAGGCAGCCAAAAAGCCACATGTGGCTCTGGAGCCACAGATTGCAGATGCCTGGTTTAAGGCATCGGAGGGGGTGTCCTTCTTGGCTCTAGGGTGTAAGCATGGCAACTCTAAGTTTTAACAGGGCATGTAATCTACCAAATTATAGACTGTACAATTCCTAAATGCATTCAGTATGTCTGAACTAATTATTTCATGCTGCACTTATTAACTAATATTTTTCTCTTTCTAGTGAAACAGTATTTTATGAAATACTTTGAGACTTGGTGTGACAACTCTTGATCATTCTTTGGGGGTCCGAGTTAACTTTGTTTATCTGTGGTCAGATCTGGATGAGAACTCCAATCCCCTGAACAAACTTATTAAGATCTCTTGGCAACCCAAGTCCAAGTTCCAAATCATAAAGAATCAGGCCACAAGGCCATGCTCCCTTGTAGCTCATCTCAGAAAAGCAGGGGTTAAAGTATAATTTGGCAGGCCCCAGAACCCTCCAAATTTCTGGACCCTCCTTCACGCACGTCCAGGCCCCTTTACGCACCCCAGCTACTGCCTCCCCAAAATGCCTGCCTCCCACCCCAGCTACTGCCCCCAAACACCTGCCCCCACCACAGCTATTGCTCCCCAAATGCCTGACCCCCCACCCAGCTACTGCTCCCCACCAGACCCCTCTTTCCCCATGTCCTCCTCAGACCCTGTCCCCATTTCCTAAGCTTCTTGCCCCCAAAGTCTCCCCTCCAGCTCTCCTAACCCCCCACCTCCCTCTTCACCCCACCCCTTTCAGCCTCCCAACTCCCTCAATACCTCACCAGCCCACCATCCTGACCCCTTCTCCTGCCCGCCCATTGAGCTGCCCGAAGGGAGGTTGGGCCCAGCGCTCTGTGCTGCTCTCACTCACCTCCAGCGACCCGCCAGTGGCGTGGTGACTCCTGAAGGTGGGGGAAGGGGAAAATAACCCTTACTTCCCTCCAGGCTGCAGTCTGAGGCTTCTACCTCAAAGCACAGCCTGTGCATGCTCAGAGGGGCTGGCTGGCACTTCACAGCAGGGCAGGCATGCTCCCCTGTTCTCCTAGTGCTGCCTGCCATGCCTGAACAGCCAGCTCCATTTTCTATTTTTAGGTGCCCTAGAACAATGAGCTCACTAAAAATAGACTATTTTTTGGTGGTCAGCGTTTCACTGGGGGGTGTCTAAAAATAGGAAATGGAGCTGGAACGCAGCTTTCCAGCTCAATTTTCTATTTTTAGGGGCCCTGGAATGCTAACCACCTAAAAATAGGTGGTGTTCCAGGGAATTCCAGTGTACTTTAACCC
The DNA here is from genome assembly GCA_007922195.1 of Podocnemis expansa. Classification (NCBI taxonomy): domain Eukaryota; kingdom Metazoa; phylum Chordata; order Testudines; family Podocnemididae; genus Podocnemis; species Podocnemis expansa. The sequence continues at coordinate 39,916,656 of ML681984.1, read as the reverse complement.
TTGCAGCCAGCCAAGCAGCCATAAGAAGCCAGATAGGAAGCACATCACATACCCAGATGCTACCAGAGAGTATATTGGAGTGCTCAGTATATGTGTACTTCTGCTATTAAACAATCTCTTTCAGTAGCCATTGGCACTAACTGTAACGTTGGGGCACAGGTGGTTACCATCATCTGTCAGTTAATAAGAGGGCATTGTAAAAAAGTACCAGTCCCCTCACGTCCCTCTCCCCACCAGCACTTTAGTTCATAGCCCCCAAGAAGATTTTTGTGAAATATCAGTCAGATTTATTAAATGATTGAATTACTCCTCTCCAACTGGACAGGTCTTTCCAAAGTTTGATTTTTAAAACTGCTCCATTTAGAAAATCTTTTACCGAAGTATAAGGTGTATCTTTTGTATCACACTAATTTCTTGCAGTCATCTTATTTTGTATTCATTCTATTTAACATGTAATGACTCAATAAATTTTTCAGTGCACTGTAAGAATTTTTAAAATTGTTTTTTCTATAAATAACATATGTAATACTGAATACTTGTATCATGTCTTTCATCTGCAAAATGCTTTACAAAAATTCACATTCACAGTCCCCCCCCACCTCTATGAGGCAGGGTTAGGTTTCTTCTCCCCATTTTATAGGAGAAATCAGGGCAAAGGATTGAAGTGACTTGGTTTAAGATCCAGAGGGAGTTAATTTCAGGGTGGGAATTAGAATTTAGGAATTCCTTGGCTTCTAAGCCCTGGATTTAGATTACTCCTCTCTTTCAACCCCTTTTCCGTGATAAATATGTCAGCTATGGTTCAAAACATGGAACTCCATATTTAACTAACAATGATCAGGTAGCATTTACTGAGAAAGATTCCTATTATTACAGCTGACCTGCCATTCACAGACTGAAGCAAGCAGGATTCTCCTATATTTCACTTAAAATCAGGGTTCTCAAACACATGGCCCGTGGGCCACCTTTGGCCCCTAAAACTATTTCCTGAGGCCTGCGATGACATTATTGTTACTGATATTTGCAATATCGTTGTATGAAAAGGTTTCAGTGGTGAGGCCCTCAGTTTAACGTACTAGTCCTCAGGCAGCCCTCTACTAGTCCTTATGCGGCCCTCATGGTGATTTGAGTTTGAGACCCCTGACTTAAATGATTCCTTATTGCTCAGCCCAAAACTGGGTTGGATGCTGGAGAGCTTCATAGGAAAAAACAGGAAAGGAATCCTCTTCACCAGACCATGGAGCAGCCAGTACAGATTAGAGTGCTTGTCATACGGTGGCTATTAGCTGGGTGGGTAGTATTGCTACTACTGACTGTTAGTACCCCCTGGAGGAAAGAGTGAGAGATCTGCAAAGTGGAGAGCTCTTTGGCCTTCACCCTGCACCAGCCCCCAAGCCGCTGTATGACAATGTGTATGGAATCCCAAATTCTACCCAGCTTGAGCAGTGGGAACTATATATATTTCATGGCAAGACATCCCTCTACATCCAGGGAGCAGAGGACAGGTTTTTCTTTTACAGTAGCACATTTATTACCAAGGCATATTTGTATAGCCTCAGAACAGAAAACCACGGCTAAACTGTGACTTTGAGAGAAAGGGGCATTGGGAGGTAGAAAGGTAACATCAGAGGGGCAGTGACCAGGAGCATGGCCCAGTTCAACAAGTACATTCAGCCTGCCTGCTAAAAGGACCCAGTGAAATCATTTTAATTTCTATTCCCCCTTGGGCATTTCTAGGGTGTACCTGATAGCTGAACTTATTTAATCAAATTTTCTGTACCACAGTAGGATCTCAGTAATTTACTATGAATGGGAGACCCATTGCAAACCACTGCTTTTGGCAAATGAGCAAGTAAGTGAACAAATAATAAAAAAAGAAGCAATACTGCATTAATAAAGATAGTTTGTTGACATATTCTCAAAATGCACTTTTAATCAGAAGCACTGCTGGCCTGCGAAAAGACCCGGGGCTTGGTTTGCTGGGACTTGGGGCTTGAGCCCCCTAAGCCCAGGGCCAGCAACACGCCTGCTTTTAATTGCCTATAATACTCCACAATGTAGCAGTAAAAATACTGTACTACAGTTAATAACACAATGAAATCTTAGCCATAAGAGATCTAACTAGAGTCCTGTAACTGTAATTACAGGCATTGATTCTACTGTAGTTGAATGCAAACAATATAACTGGATTGGACTATCAGTCCTGGTCCTAAAGCTTGTTTACACTATGGCTTTGCTGAACCAGCTGTACCAATACACTTTTACTAGCATGGTTCCCTCCTGTAGATGCAGAATATGCCAACAAGAGTTTTTCAAGTGGCATAGTGAAAATTCCTCCCTGAAGAACATCAGCTATGTTGACAGAAATACTTTTATGTTGGCCCACTTGCATCTACACTGATGGTTTGACTGGCATAGCTGTGTTGGTGAGACAGTGTGTTTTTTTGCACCCCTGACCAACATAGCTACATTGATAGAACTTTGTAATGGTGGCCTGACCTTTGTCTGGAAGGGGCAACAAAAACTATAAAGATCTCATGATATAATGCCATCACTCTCATACCAAAATGTTTGACCTCTGTCTGCACTAGCACTTCAACCATTTTAACAGCAGATGAGGGCAGACTGAAAGTGTCTGTGGCTGACAACCATAGTCAACTTAAGAAGGCAGGAAATAGTAACAAGGAACCACATAATGTACTTTAAAATGAAGAAGCAGGAGAGGAGACAGTGGAGTAGAAATCAGAGGTTTGCAGTTATTTACATGCTATCATCTAAACTTAACAATAAAAAGTCCTTATTTTATTCAAACTGTTAGAACACTAAAGTCCTTATAGCCAAAATTCTCACTGCTGTCAATGGGAGTGTTGCCTGAATAAAAAAGGAGCAGGGACTTGATGATTTGTGAATTTTCTTTTAATAGCCATTGCTATGCATGCTAAGTATATTTGCCATATTGAGTGATTCAGAAAGAAGCTATTCTGTAGTAGCAATGATTCTTTTTAATGAGGTATAGTTATAGACTGATATATGAAGTTCTCCTACCAGTTTTCATTTAGAGGGTTCTAATTAAAAAACAAGATAATTTGCATTCTAGAAATAAAACAATGTTTATAAGGGAGCAGAGTAATCATGATCCTGAAGAAATGCACATAGGGAATTTTGGGGTAGTTCTTCCTAACATCAACAGAAAAATTTATTCAAGCAACGTTCACCGCCTTGTCTATTAAAATTCTACAGTGGACATCCAAGAGAAACCATTACATTTGTAGTTTTATCTAGTTTTCCATATTAGAATAGTGTTACCGTTACATTATCTGAGGAGTTTACTATAAGGAGAGACAAAGAGAAATTTCTGCTTTAGTTTTCTGATATCCTTGTGACCTCCTAGTGAGAGATCCTATGCTCTCTGTTAATTGATACAACACATGCCTGAGTAGGCTGATCATTGTTTCAATTGCTGCTCGCTATTTGATAGCCCTAGCAGGGATTCTGATCACAGTAAATATAAAACTAGCCACTTCTTTTGTCCTTTGTCACCATTCCTATCAGACAATCCTCAGATGACCATTATTTTCTCTCTCACTCTGAGAGTAGCACCCTTTATAAAGCAGTACATATATAGAAGTAGAGATGCTACAGCCTATTTGCAATGCACAAATTAAAGCCCCAGACAGGAAGTGCTGGAACCACTGTTCCCTCTAAGTTGTGCATGTGTGCACGCAGACACAGGTCATGAAACCTGCACATACAACAAAATAAAGTGCGCACAAAAAAAATTCAATAGTGCTAATATGGGTGCTCACAAAGAAATGTTTTTGCGCACACAAAGAAATTGTTTGTGCTCACAGTCTACGAGTAGTTAGAGGGAACATTGGATGGAACAGACAGGGAACCATGTCTATGATTAAGATTGAAGCTGGCAGATGACCAAGGTTAGGGCTGGGGGCTGACAGTAAACCAGAATCTATGGTAAGAAGCATAGGATAGTGTGTGGCAACTGAATGGGCAACACTTATCTACTGTATATACCAGAGGCCTAGCTTCACTGTAGTTAAGGTTAATACTGCTTTCTTTTTAAATATGAGCTCTTCTAAGTGAACTAAAATCTGCATGTTTAACTGAATTAACTTGAAATGTGACATACCTCACAGGGATGCTGGATAGTCCAAGTCTGATCATTTGAACAAGGAATTTCTGAGATATAGCCATTCTTAAAAACTCAGGATTTTACAAAATCACCTAATTCTTGTAATGTTTTTCTGCCCACATCCGAGCCTCAACCTATGGCTATGATCTGAGGAATTGAGTTCCAGAGCTCGAGCCTCGGGTCTACCACTGGGCCGCCCATGGCAGCGGCTTCTGCACGTGAGCCCTGAGTCTCAGCATGCTGAGCCTCAGATCTTTTCCAGGGCCGGTGGCGCTTCTGGCTGTGATCCTCCCCAGAGTGATCTCAGTACCTTGGGATTTATCTCAATTACTGCATGGCACTCATGGCTACTTAGGCGTGAGGGGTTATTTAATGAAGTAATTCTGGGTGGGCATCTCTTTCTGGGCCTCTCACATAAGCTGGAATCTCCAGCCCCTGCCCTTTCAAGGGGATTTGAGCTTCTCTCCCATGTGAGCCAGTATCTGGGAAAACCCTGTCCCTCATGGACTTGCCCCCTTCCCTGCCATGTAGGAACAAGGAACTGAGTGTTCAGTCCCTTTGGGGATGGTCTGAGCTCTTTTTCCTGCCCCCGCTTTGTGTGGCCTATGATCGAAGTGGTCCTATCCCTCTGCAGTGTCTGAGTCCTTCTTCCTGTCTCCTCCAGTAAGTGCCAGTACCTGGGAGATGCCCTTCTGGTTGTGGAGCTGGGAACAGACATGCTTGTTGCATAGCAGAGCATCATCAGCACTGACAGCAAAGCTGCTTAGGTGTGCTCTAAATCCAATCCCTAAACTTACTTTACAGAAACACACTTTCTAAATTTTACAACCCCTCTACCACATCTTACCACTCCTTCACCTTATCCACAGGATTTCACCTATCATTTGTCCATCATTAATACACAGAGCACTCTCTTAGTCTCATCCCACCTGCCCACTAACAATCCTTTTGGCAAGATGACCGCTGTGCTCCACTACTGACAACCTGCAGCAGAGAAATATTGGGTCCTGAGGATACAGAGGCATTCTTTGTTTTGTTCACACACACAGGCGGGGTGATGTAGAGAGCAGGCCTCTTACACCTCCCCCAGAGGACTAACACTAGATCTCTTCATATTACAATCTAATCCTTCCAACATGCAATACAGCTACATCTAAACATAGTGAATGCAGTTGGAGTGCATGCAGATAATTCCCAGTGGGTACTGCCACCTCTAGATGAGGCAAAGTTAAGGTAGCACTGGTATATAACTTAACTCTATATTACCCAGTTTTCAGATATTTAAGGTTACTTTACCCAAGTTCTTTATTTCCTGGTTTCCTGAGGTCTGAGTTTAGCTGAGCTTGACACACTGGAAGTGCATGAACCCCAGAGGACAACCTCAACTTTGTTAAACTAGTTTCTGGGCATTTAAGTTTTTCCTGCTAGCTTATTCAACTATTCCTAAAGTCATTATTTTATGACATAATTCACAATTTCACATCATGCAGAGCTGGATAGTTCAGAGGACTGATGGATTGCGGATCTTTTCAGAGGACTGAATTCGGATCAAGTCAAAAGGGATGGAAAATCATCGCCGCATGACATCTTTTCAGCAACTTCCCACACTCAATGAATTTTCAGTCCTGTTATATGTCACAGCTTGAAGGCAGGTCCAGATGAACTGAGAAGTGAATGGAGACTCATTGGATACTGAAAACAAACTTGTATGGCTGCTTTTCATACCATGCTTGCTCTGTGACTAAACAAATTGTATGAGCCTTAAGGGTCGCTTATCAATTATTTTGAACAATATTCACCAAACACTTATTATTTTGCCATTATGCTGCTATTCAGTGCAACATGGTACATTTGACAAGGGCTAAAACGGTGGGTTACTTACCTGTGGGGCAGGTGACAGGCTGGCGAAGGGTTTCCCAGTCATCTGGTTGGGCACACGCGCCCCCACATACTGGAGGTGCCCGTAACTTTGACTAGAGCTACTGGGTGATGCCCTTTGGCTTTAGTGAAGATCTCCCTTAACACCTATAAGAGTGGAAGGAATCATCGGTTGAAACAATACGGGGGGGGGGGGGGGGGGGGGGGGGGGGGCCTTTCTTCTCCCTTCTCATATTCTTTTACCCATTTTCTTTTCTCTGATGACAGCCCTAAAGGCAGCAATGAATTAAGGATTGTCTGTGGGAAAGGAGCCGCAGTCTTGGGTTGGGCCATCAATAACTGAGAAGGGCTTTAGTTACAGGATCAGTGCCCTCCATAAAATCAGAGGAGCAAGGTTAGGGACTGGCTCCCCCCTGTCCATGTTATAGAAGCAAGGGAGGGTGTAGATGGCCCTAAGAAGTTCCCTTTCTCTCACTAAAGGAAGGAAAGGGAAGAAGTGTTGTCGGTACGGGGCTGTGGCGAGCCTGCGGTGCTGGAGGTAACTTAAGGCGGTCCTGAGGCGGGCCCTGTACCGTTGGTACAGAGCTGTGGGGAGCCTGTGGTGCCAGAGATGATTTCGAGTGGTGCTGAAGTGAGCCCGGTCCCGATGGACTGCGTTGGCGCCGAGATACCAAAGTTGATACCAAGCTCATCCTCCTGGGGCCTCTGTCACCACGATGTCATATGGGATCCCAAAGCCTTGGGTGAGGAGTGCCGAGCCTGTTCAGAGGCTAGGGCATGGCGGCTTTGCTCCCTATCCTTGATTGTCCTAAGTTTAAAGGACAGGCATAAGGAGCAGGCGGTGACCAAGTGGTCTTCGCCTAGGCACCGGAGGCACTTCCCATGGGGGTCATCCTGGGGGAAGGCCTTGCTGCACTCAGTGCAGGGTTTAAATCCCAACATGACGTCAGGCAGATCTCGCCGATCCAGCCTGAAAGCTGAGGTCAAAAGTTTTTCCGACCAATCCGGCACTCTGGCACGGAGACACCTATTACTGAATGCATCCAAGCAGCACTCAAAGAAGAATCATCTCTACTAGGAATGGTTTATCTCAGAAGAGATGAATTCCATCAGAAAAAGCCTCATCCCACTCCCCTAACCCTAAGGCATACAAATAGAAACACATCAATATGGTGGTGAGAGTTATGTGACGTATCACAGAACCATGTGCTAACTAATACATAACATATGGGGAAGTGATAGCTCTGTGACAAATTGGAGAAGAATGGGAAAACTGTATGTACCACATTCCTGTACAATTTATCACATACCCCTGATTTTGTCACTTGTCCACTATTCCAGCTCCTGGCAACACCAACAGTCACACCACTTGGCAGTATCAAACCACTACTAGTTTTGAAAATTAACTTATCCATGAAATACTTCGTTTTCTCCACTCAGTGTTGAAAGTGCTCCCAAGCTCATGCTGACTCATGGTCCAACACATGCAGGGGTCTATTCTAAGCTAATAACAGGCTTTAAAAATGTCATGACTTTAAATTCCAATATCTTTTGTTCTGCAAGGCTAGATGAAAGAACATTTGCTTTATATACCAGAAAGCGATTCCCCAGTTCCTCTTCCAGTAGGACCCAAGTCCTAGCCCTGGAAGTTCTTATATCAGTTTTAATGCCATGGAAATTTGATGGTTAGAAAAGCTACTTTTACAGAACTGTTTTACATTTAATTGTCCTGATTTTGCTTTGCCTCTGAGTATTGTATATCTGAACTCATGGTAGCTAGTTCACTAGACTTTTCAGGTGAATGATATAAAAACCATTCTTAATAACAAAAAATTTCCCCAAAGTATTTCTAAGAAAGTGTTTCTTTGACATATGCGGCATGTGGAAAAAAAGGCTTTATCATAGCACTTGTTAAGGACAACCTTCCTAACTCACTTTAAGGCTACATCTACCCTATGAGGTAAGGGTATAATTCCCATCTCCCATAGACATACTCGTACTAACTCTCAGTGAGTAATGCTCTAATAATAGGTAGCTACAATAGCACGGGCAGCAGCAGTGGTAACATGAGCTAGCTGCCCCAACTATGTATCCACAAAGTTCAGGGGGTTTGTACTCAGCGTCGTTAGCCTGTGCCCATGCTTGCATGACTACTCTACTATTTGCCAGCTCAGATGAGAGCTAGTGTTAGTGTGCTTACATGAGCTGGGAATCATACTGCTAGTTTATAGTGTAGATATAGCCTAAATGTTTTCTGTTTGCTCCTTCCTTTACTTCAACACTCCTGTCCTTTCTTTCTCATCTTCTATTATTTCTTCCTACCTTTTACCCACTCCCACTTGTCCAGGGGTGGCTCTTATGAGGCAGGAGACAGACATGGCTTCAGGTGACAGTTCTTAGAGGCGCATAGCCTCCCTGAAGATCAGGCTGGCTTCCACCTCTTCCACTCTTTCCTAGCAGCTCAGGCACTATTGGTCAACCTGCAGCTTAAGTCATGTAGGCAGAGTGCACTTTAAATCCCTCTGCAGGCAGACGCTGGAGATTTATGCACTTTGGAAAACTGTTTTCAACCTCCACGAATGAGATGGGGGGGGGGCACCAAACCAAACTTTGGCTTGGAGCACCACAAACCCTTGAGCCAGCCCTGCACTTTCTTCTCTACCCCTATGATCCCTAAATCTACTCACTTTTTCAGCCATTCACCAGAGATCATCAGTAATGCTATGTTCATCTCAGCACCCAGAATATCTCTTTGCAATCCCAGATATTGGACTCTAAAGTGATAGATGTGATGGGATGCCCTAAGACATAATAGAAATAGTTTCCTGTCTCAGAGATAACGTTTAGCATGCTGTTCTGCTGAGCGCAGTGCAGCAGCAGCAAAGAAACAAAAAGATGGCTGCTACCCTCTCATCGTGCTGAGCAGGGACGGCTCAAGGGGCTTTGGCGCCCCAAGCTGGCTTTCGATTTTGTGCTCCTCCCTCACGCGAGGGGCGGAATCCAGCCTCTGCTCTGGGCTGGCTCACCCTGCCCCCAAGGCAGGGAACAGTTGGCCCGGGAGTGCAGTGGGCCACCCTAGAGACTGGGCTCTGCTCTCCCATCCCCTCCTCTGGGCTGGCTGTTCCTCCCTAGGGACAGGGAAGGTTGGCTGAGAATCAGGGTTAGAGAGCAGAGCCCGATTCACGGGCCAGCCCATTCCACTCCCAGGGGCAAAGTGACTGGTTCAGCAGGGGTAGGAGCATGGGGTCCAGCTTTCAGGCCAGCCCCCCCACCCCTGGCACAGTGCTGTAGTTGCCCATATGCAAATGACACCCCAAGCCAGGGCCTCAATTACTTACGTGTCGAGCCGGCCCGGGGCTGAGGGTAAGGAAGTCATCCCCACCTATCTAACCCATCGTTTTTTGAAGTGAAATATAACATGGTAAAGTAGTGGCCAGTTTGATCTCACATTCCCTCTTCTAGCGAGAAGGAAGATGTGACCTTTCTTTCTTCAATTCAGGAAGCTGATGCCAGTCATGTTTCCTACTCCCCATGTCTAAGCTAGGTACAGAAATTAGCAGTAACACTAAAGATTCCCAGGAAGTCCTCAAAGTGCCTCCAGTGCCACAGTCTACAATTCAGGATCACCCAAAAATAGAGAACTTTAGCCTCTACTCTGTCAAATTAGTACCTATTATGACCACAGTACATTCTTTTAAAAAATTCATGTCAGTACACTTTCATCTGGTCAGCAAACATTTCACATATTGAATGAGAGCACCATCTCTCTTAATCAAAGCTGTGCAAATATTTGTATCTTCTAGATTTCTGTCTGCAAATCAAAATAGGCAACTTTGAAATGTAAAATACAAATGTACTACATTCTCAGGTAGAAAAGAGGTAACACTATTGAGTTACTAGGTAGTTTCTACTATATAATGCGTAACTTTATATATTTCACTCTTATTCAGTGCTTTGATGATAGGTGCTCTCGCCCTCTGAAACTGTCTTATTTAGTGAGTTGTAAGTTGCCTCCAAATCGCTTGTCACTTTTGAAAATCATGTCTACTATTCCCTCTTAGTTGTAAGATAATTTACAAATAGATTCTGAAAGAAATTGCTCTCTGAAAAATTGTTGTAAATTTTCAGCCTGAACAGGAAGTATGCAGAACATACTGAGATCTGAAGCTCAATAAAAGCAGAAACTGACTTTGTAACATAGCTAATATAACAATCTATGTCCACATGCACTCCCAAACACCATAGTTGTCAGTAAATGCTTTCAAATGTGGCCTCACAAGCGCGCGCGCACACACACACACAGATAAATTTCACCATATTGGAAGGGAGGATCAAACTTTAAAGTATAAATCTTACACTGTTTTCTCCCATTAATATGAAATCACACTACATTTTTCTGCTACCAATTCCACTGTGTATATATTTATTTCAGTTTTAGCTCCAATTAATCTCTATGTAGCATTACATGCAATATAATTTCAGATTGTGAGATGGTGCAAAACCATGTGACTCCAGAATCAATCATTCTAGAAAGACACATTGTTTTACCCCATCAGTATTTTCTTTCATCTTTCATCATCATCTTTCTTTTGTCACCTGGATAGGAAGAACCCACACTTTCTGGGCTGCCTTAACTGAAATGATCTGTGAGCAGAGCGAATGAGATTTGCAAGATTTGTTTCTGTTGTCATTATTAAACTCCATATGCATAGCTATCTAGAGAATGTGTCACATTTCTCCTAACTTGAAAAGAGGTTTCTGTCTTATTGTTGCAATTTACTTAAGGGCAAACAATCTGGGGCTTATAATAGGCCTGTAGGCAGAACAAAGCCCTTGTCAAATGGAAGGGGTGGCTGCTCAGCTGGGTATCATGTAAATGCGCAAGAAGAACTGTTCTGTTCAAAGACACTAGACATGCTTTTTAAATAAAACATCTCATATAATTGAGAAGTTGCCATTTAACTATTGTGTTGGAAACAGTAATTTAAAAAAAAATTTAGCTCAAAGATAGAGCCGCAATTGTATATTTTGTAAGGTCCCATGCTAACAAACAAAAACTTGTGTATCACTTAGGTTTGTATTAGATCTCTGAGTATTACATAAATCTAAAAAGGCAGATAATTGTGTCATCTAGTTAGAATACGGTAAGTCCTTACACTGATCTGTTGATCTGAACAGATTGTTTGAACCATATCTGAAGCAAAAAAAAAAAAAAAAATTTTTTTTAAATAAAACAGGTCATTTTGACTATTACTTTGACAGACGCTTGTGTCTCAAAAACCAAGTCAATTTCTTAGTCTGCAGTTCATTTAAGATTTCTAATTATGTGTTTCCTTTGTAAAGACTGAAATTAAAATGATAGATGAAGATAACAGTGTAATAGGCATTTTAGGTGTAGTGGTCCATTTGGGCTGAAAGAGATTTTTTCCTCCTTCTTCCTTTTTAAAATAAATAATCAGGACAATGTCAACAATTTGTTTTTCACTTTAACTTTTCTTAATGTTTCTGGACTTTACCACTTGGCAAAGACAATTGGGACAGATTTCTTTATTTTTTTCCTCTGGCCTAAAACTCAGCCACCACCACTTCCCAAACTGTTACCACTGAAGAGTTTATTAAATGGTTGAAAAAGACAGCTGGTCCCACCATCTGTTAAAATTTTTCAGGGGCCAAATGAAACAGGTTACACATTTAGCCATGCCAAGTCTTCCAATACCCCCTTCCTCTCACAGCCTGTGGAGGGCTAATCTGAATTTCACGCTCTGATTTTGCTATTGCTAATGTCTGAGCTTCTTATGTGTGCTTCTCAGAGTTGCTTATATTACTTTCCTCTTCAGTAACAAAAGCTACCGTCTCCTTTTAACCAAGTTCATTTGCAATCAGTGGAATACTGGCTCTATATTTTCCTTTGCAGCAAATATTGTACCTTGAAGGAAACCCACAGAGAACTAATATCTGACTTTTTGGAGCAATAGTAGGGACCAGGAGTACATTTATGTTGTTTTGGAACCACTTTTCTATAAATGCTAATGGAGGTAATTCACATGTGCCAACAAAGACATAGTCTGAAACACACTGCAGGTGTGAGGGGGTTGAAACAAAAGGGATGCTAACCCTAATGGTATTTCTTGTCATTAACAATTCTTTGATGTTCACACTCGAGGCTCTCTTTTATCTTGTAGTTTTTCAGCCATCTATGTTAACATGCAGTGCAAATGAATCTTTTTTTCCTCTAGCCTTTAAAGACATCTGCAAAATGTTTATGCTAAGTTAGTTTCCATAGCATCTTTCAGTAACACACAGAGAAGTAGAAAGAGATAAAGCTTGTAAGGTTATTATTAAAACATCAGTAAGTTCTGATCATTAAGTTGAAGGAGCTGATCAATAAAAAAGAGCACTTAATGTTACTTTAATAAGGATGAGTTTCCTGTAACAGGACTGAGGATTAACTTCAGTGTAAGTGAAATGGTGTTTGTGATACAGCACCTCTGATGATTAGTTTACTTGCGTTCACTAAAAATAATTGCAAATATTTCAAATGTATTAATTAAATTGATAAGTTACTGTGTTAAAAAGCTTTTATACTACAGCATATTTAAGGACATTTAGTTTCATAGAAGGGAGGGATTTCTCTACCACTAAGCAGGCAGTGGCATTGAGCCAAGGAGCTGTAGGTGGAGTTTCTCCATGTCCATCTGTCTTTTCATGACCTACAGATGGTGAAGTACTGTCTTTAAAAATGTGCTACTCAGTACCATGACTATAGAATGAAATGAACAATCAGAGCACAAACAACTTTGATCTAAACTAAAGCACGGTATCTCCAAAGAAATTCTGCAGTATAATGCAGTAGGGTGTGTGCATGCTACAACAGTCCAGCCTTTTGCTGTCATCTCATTGGTCACATCCTGTTAGATCAAGTCCTCTTTTATCACTGTCTGTTGTGCTACACTGCAATATGCTGTTATGTTAAACAGATAACAAAATCAACAGTCCTTGCCAATCAGATTGTTGCCATAAATCTGCCATATTAGCCATTATTTTTCAACATGCTGACAATTATATTAGCAGCTATCAAAAATGCAGGAGCTGTGAAATCTCTATGGAGAATTTGCTTTTGTTGCTCTTTCAGAACTCCATCTCTAATTGATTAATTTACTCAAATAATGATCTGTGCCCGGATAGTACAGTAGTATTGCTGCACTGGCAAATGATTATAAGGTTCTACCATCATCAATGCTAAATAACAAGAAGCATATAGCAAGCATTAGAACAGCTATAATATTCATACTTTACTTGCTTTCTAACTTATTTTACATGATGTATGAAGCCAGAATAACAACACTGCACTGAATATTATCTTATCCCAGAGTTTAGGTGAACACAATGATGGATTAAGTTACACCTAGGCTCGTCCCTAGTGGAAGAAGCAGGACAACCATCCTGGACCCTGCGGTTCTGTGGGTCTCACGCTGCCCTGCTGCAAGCAGCTTGGCCCCCTACTGCCACAATGTTCCCCTCCTCATTACCTTCGGCAGGAGGCTGAAGGAAAGGGGCAGGGAGGAAGTGTAGCACCCAGTCTCTGGGCCAACTCTCTCTGCCCCCAGAGTGGAACAGCTGACCCAAGGGCAGGACAGAAGAGCAGAGTCCAGCCTCTGGGCTGGCCAGCCCTACCCCTGGGGTCAGAGCAGCCAGCCCAGGGGAGGGGTGGGAGTGTGGGGCCCAGCATGTGGGCTTTCCTGCCCTGCCCCCCCCAATGGGGCGGACAGGGAGCCCCACACAGGCCAATTGGCTCTGGGCCCTGCCACTCCCTCCTGGCACCGGGGATGGCCCTGGTTACACCATCAACCAGTATTTATTGCACAGCATAAGACAGGCTAAGAAACATTTATACAAATTAAGACTATCTCATTAGCAGCAATTGTATAAAAAGAGGTTTTGGTTTTTGTTTTGTTTTGTTTTGTTTTTTGGTGTTGTGGTAATGTCTAGAGGTGCCAGTTGCAGAGCTGGACTCCTTTGTGTTAGGTGCAGTATGAACACAGAACAAAAATACAGTCCATGCTTCAAACAGTTTGCAGTCTATGCAGGAAATGTACTGTGATAGAAGTTGCTACATAATTTCCCATTTTAAATTGGGTAAATTTGGTGCTTATAAAAACGAAGGCATACTAACATGGTCAAATATTGCATAGATTTCTTCACAGTTGTGCCAAAACCTCTCAGTCCTAGTCTATATCATCCTTAGCATTCCAGTCCTGGCCTGTAACACCACACTGCTTTTTCAGCTAATTCCTGATCTTGCTATTTCAGTCTTCGCTCCTGTATAAACCCTGATAATGCACTTCAATCAGATTAGCAATACTTCTTTTATTCCAGTCCAACACAGCCTGGCCAGTAAACTGCACCAAGCATGTCCCATCCTCGCTACTCCAGTTCAGGGCTTTCCTTGAGCAGAGATCCCAGCTGTGATGTAATGTAGGTTGTGATCAGGTTTTGTGGTATTGGCCAGTATCATCAAGAGACTAAAATGAAGTCATCAAACTTAATTTTACTTGTGGCTTTGGTCAGAATTTAGATATAAATGTCCTTCAGAAAAATGCAAATACGCAAAGTTGTGGGCTCAGCTAGTACCTATCTGTAGGACTGTTACAAGCACTTCAAAATTGCATTAGAAATTGTTGCTTAAATTATGTAATAGTTGCACATTTGCCACAGCTGAACAGCAATGAGCCTGCTAAACAGAAGAATGAAATTTAATCTAGCCTTGGCATAGACAAGTAACATAGAACCTGGTGTCTGGAAGTATATCAGGTGGTTTTCACACTAATTTATGATTATGGCCTCCAACCCTGGTATCTGAGAATTATAGGAAATGGGCCACTGATGACAGATTACATATACATTGTTGTTCAGACAGGTGTTGGATTCACACTTGCAAAAATTTGAATTTCTAACAATTTTTAAGAAGTTACAAAGAATGAGTCTAAGATTCAACTTGTATTTACTTGGAAAAGGATGTTAACTTTACCTTTCTGCTCCCAGACCAGCACAAAGGGAATGAAAAGACTCACACAGGCTTCAGATCAGGCCCAAAGGATTATTCTTCTGCACTTGGTCTGAGAGGCATACTATGCTGTTTTCATAAAGCTGCTAATTTTACTTTGCTGCTTGGGGTTGATGTCTTCTCCTGGCTGAACATTCTACTGCAAAAGCTCCACAGAGCATCCTATCTTAAAGAAAAAGAATGCCCGCAAAATTTGTCTTCTGTGATAACAGTAAGATATTAGATTACTGACAATTGTCTATTGCCAGGGCTGAAAGTTAAGTAATGGGTATATTTACTATCACACAGCAGTTAAGTCTCTTGTCATCAGTCTTGGTGTCAGAGCCACTGCTTTGGCTGATACTCTACCTATAAGATGTATTCTTAATCATATGTATTTATTTGCATTTGAGTCATTCTGATAAACAGCAGATATTCTAAAATGTCAAGGACTGGAAGTCTTTCTAATTTATCCCATTTCAGGAAACAATGGACTTTTAGGAAATAAAAAGGACAGTACAGAGCCATGTTTGCCCTTTATTATTTAGATCTCCATCAATACTTTTACAATGCAAAACAATAGTATTTTATACCTATTAATTTTATACCACCTGAACTCAAGTATTCAATAATTATATGTCTTTTTCACTTTTGGGGCTGAATCTGTTCTCACTTACACTAGTTCCACTCTGGTATCACTTCAAGAATTTTACTAGTTTGTATTACTTTATAAAACTGGAGGTCAGAATTAGGTAGTTGGAATCAGAGCTCCAGTAAACAATTTGCTCTCTAGAATTTATCCAGGGACTTGTCTATACCTCCCTGCAGTTTGGACTCAGGGTTGTGAATGGCACCAAAGTGCTATGCTGTAATTCTCTCCTTGTGGTTGCTGTGGGCGTGAACTAAGAGACCTCTTGTTTGCATGAACTAAGCCATTCAAATAGGATTATATTCATGTGAACCAGGACCCTTTTAGTTCAAGCCAGCAGCAGCTCCAGTGCAGCATTTTGGTGAACACTGCTGGCCACAGCCCATAATCCAAACAATTACAACATTGCTGTGCCCAAGTGTAAGTATAAAACATTTTAAAATTTAGGAAGACAGAATTTGCTTTTCCTAGACAGCAGTGTCCAAGGACTCTACAGACACTAATGGATTAAACCAGATAGGTGGGTTATTAATGTTGTTGTTGTTCTCATCATCATCACATTTTATAGATGTGAAATGGAATCACCAGAAGATACAGAGAAAGTCAGTGGAAGAACAATTCCCAGGGGGTTGGACTCGATGATCTCATGAGGTCCCTTCCAGCCCTATGACTTGACTTGACTTGACTTGACTTGACAACTGGGGACACTAATCAGGTCTCCTGATTGCCAGTCCTCTTCTTTACCCACAAAACCCATTTTGTCTCTCTAATCCTGGTATCACACCCCAGTTTCCCCCATATTGTGTCTTTCCTGACTAGGACCAAACGAGAAACTGTCGTGAGAAATTTCTGTTTCCAATACCAGACCTCACTTCAAACAACAGTTATTACGCTCAGCTGACTGGTGAAATCTGTAGCCTCTTCTCAATATCTGTTCGCTCATACAGCATGTCATGCAAGCGAGTATAGGCTTGAGCTCTGGGACTCTTTATCCCTACAGATCTTAGAGCTTGGGCTTTAGTCCAAGCAAAAACATTTACACATAAAATTTTCAGCCTTGCAACCCCAAGTCAGGGGAGCTGAACTAGCTACAGGTTTATCATCCCTCAACAAAATTTCTTAAAGTGGGTGCAAAATGTAAAGTGGATGTAATTTATGCCTACTCTGGGGCCTCAGCATGGGCCTGCTTCCATTCCCATTGAAGTTGCTGGGAATATGCCATAGAGGCCCTATGTTGGGATTTACGTTCCATTCAACCTTTTGCCTGAAGATAAGTTTTTCTTTATTACACATACTAACAAAATCTTTAAACTAGCTAGTTCACAACAAGACTTGTATTCTGCATATACTGAAGTCCCTCTAGGCCAGTGGTTCCCAACATTTTCTCTGCCGTGGCACACCTTGATACCTTCAAATTTTTCGAGGCACACCAACATTAAAAAACTCATGAATATTCATGAACCATGGCACAGTGTTTCAGAAATGCTCCTATGTGGGGTACTAGGGGTAGCAGAGCAGGGGTGCCAAAACATGGGAGGTTGTGTGCAGTGGCAGGAGTGCGTGTGGAGTGCAGAGCAGGGCAGGGGTGGAAAAGAGGACAAGGGGAGCCATGTGGGGAACAGCACAAGGGTGGCAAGAGAGGAGAGAGGAAGCGAGAACAAGAGTGGCTTTGTGGGGAGGCAGTGGGAAGGTAGGGCATGGGATCATGTTGCAGCACCCCCTTCTCCAGAGTGCCTCCCTTTCACCCAGGGCAAATCCTCACCCCACTGCTGCTCCCTCCCACCCCAGTGGGTTCTGTCCTCAGCTCCCCCAGATCTCTTCTGCCTGTGATGGACCCTCCAGCACCCAGCTACAACCCCTACACACAGCCACCCACCCCCCAGCTACACCTCCCCCAATCAACCAGCCACCCCACAGCCCCAGCCACACACCCTCTGCTACATATCCACTCCCACTCACCTCTGCTACACACACACAAACACCTGCCACACAAACCCCCCAGCAGCGCCCTCCCCCTGAAAGCCCTTACCTGGGCTGTTTGCAGGCTGGCTGGCTGACACAAGCTGCTCTGCCCTGCAGGGGGAGATTCACAGTCTCCCAGCCTCCCCCAAGTCTCTGCTGGCTGGGCTTAAGGTGGAGCCATCTGAACGGTGTGTTTGGGCGGCTCCTGCTATTTTTAGGGGGACCCCTGAAAGTCCCCATTCTAGTACCTTCCTCTATTTTTAGGGGGCCAGAATGCTTCCTGCCTAAAAATAGGGGGCCCTGGAACTGTATTCTGGTGCCTTCCCCCTTATTTTAACCCCTGCCTTTTTCCAGCCCTACACAGCCCACATGGCCGGGCTGAGCATGGAGACAACTTTAACTCCAGATCTCAGGCATGCTCGCGACGCACTTTGGATGTTCCCGCGGCACACCAGTGTGTCCCAGCACACTGGTTGGGAACCACTGCTCTAGGCTGCTGGTATCAGATATCAACTCACCACAGCAGCTCATTGTTTCCCTCAGTTTTCTTTCACCAGTAATCAGGGCCAGATTATCAAATGGACTTTAGGGGCTTAAATCCTGAGCCCTGGCCAAAAACAGGGACCTGGGCTCCAGCCCCCAAAACCCAGTATTCTGGCCCCCCACTCAGCTCAGCACTGGCAGGACAGGAGTGCTAAAACCACTGCCATGGGGAGGGGAGGCAGGGCAGGGCTCTGTGCTCCACTCTACCCCCTGGGCCTGCTGGCCTGCCCCTGGAGGGGGGAGGGGCAGGGAGGGCAACGACTGTTTTCTCTATGAGTGGGGCAGAGCTGGCTGGCTCATGGTGAGGCCTCCGCTGCTCCCTTGTGGCCTTCCAGGACCTGCCACATGCCAGCTGGCCCTCCCCTCCCCAGCAGACTGGCCAGAGCAGGGTTGGGGCAGTAGCATCCTCTGGCCCCAGGGCCCCCCTCAAGTGACAGGGGGTGGGGGACGGCCCAGAGAGCCCAGGCAGGAGTGGCCTGCATTTGGGGGAAATCCGGGGCCCCTGGGCTGGTTCATCCAGCCCTGCCAGTCATCTTTTTTTCTCTCTCTCTCTCTTTCTCTCTATATAAAATTAGAGCCGTTTGTCAAATGGAATTTCCATTTTGTAGAAAAGCCAACATTGATGTTTGTTTTTATTCTGAATCAGAATAACAAGATGACATTTAAAAATTTCAGAAAGGAAATTTGGAAAAATTTTGATTCAAGCCATCAAAACATTTCATCTAGATAAAGTAAAATGTTTAGTTTCAATAATGCAAAAAATATTATATGAAATACTACATGTATTGTTATATAACACTAAAATTAACATTTTAAAAATATACATGAAACCTATATGAACAGAAATGAAAAGTGAAAATAAAATGTTTCCACATTACTGAAATGACAAAGTTGAAATCATTCATTTGGGCCTTTTCCCATTTTAAATTTGTTAAAATTGACATTTTCCAGTAAAAGAGTTTGATTTTCACAAAACTGAATTTTGCAATGGAAAATTTCTGTCCATTTTTTCCTATCAGCTCTATAAATCACCTTTCTTGATATCTTTCTCCTGTAATTTTTTCCCCATTACTTTATTCATGTCAGCTGTATAGCTACTAAAGAACTGGATCGGGCTTCCTAAATGCTCAGGCCTAATGCCTTTAAACTCATTTTTATATTTTTACCTGTAACTCTGAAAATCCAACTCATCAACCAATCAATCAATATGCATAATATAATAAAATAAAATAATGGTGATTATAAAAAAATATCCGTTAATTTCCTTCCAGATAACTCCTCTGATATTTACATTTTTGGACTATGGTAATACCTGTGTTAATGGACACCTGTTTTAAATGACAGACGGACATCAACTGCAAGAATTTTACAATACTAAAATATTTTTATTAAGTGACCGATCCATCCCCTAAAAGTGAGCAGAGACCGCAAAATATTGCCTCATTATGTTTGGAATTATATAAATGTACATTAAGAGTCCACTCCTTCTGCAGAACAGCTTACAACTGAAATAGAGAAGACCAATGTCCCCTGTAAGCTGTGCTGGCACGCTGCAGCGCAGCCCGCCACAGCCGCCAGTGCAGAGAAGGCTGCCGGCAGCCACAGCCCTTCGGCAGAGCTCCTGTGGAGCAGGGAGTTTTGAAAACTCCCACCCAGAAAAGCTCTAACGGAGCATGCCCAGAAAATCTGAGCATGCTCCGTAGAGCTTCTCTGGCCCAGGAGTTAGGGCTGGGCCCTGCCCCTCCAGTCCAGCCCCGAGGTAAGTTTGTGGGGGCTGGGGGGGGCAAGCGGGAGCAGGGGGACATGCTGCCGGGAGCGGGGGGGTGATGCCATGAGCAGGGGGGCTAGAAGGAGCGGGGGGCGATGCTGGGGCCGGGGGGGTGATGCTGGGAGCGGGGGGAGGGGCTGCGCAGCAGGCCCCGTGGGGGGGGAGCACAGTGAGCAACAGAAGTTGCTCAGCTGCTCTCTCCCCTTAGCGGGAACATTGGAAAAGACTAGACAAGAGATGGGAGAAAGTAATTATCCTCATTTTACAGGTGGGGGACTGAGGTACCTGGATTATGTCTATACTACAGGACTCAGGTAAGTCGACTTAATCAGGTTGACATAATGTTAACTTTATTAAGTAGATTTAGGGAGACCCTGCTTGTTTAAGTGGACTTTATAAAGTCAGCTGAAATGATTGTAATGAACTAAGTCAACTTTATTAAGTTGACTTTAATGAGCACATCATAGTAAATCGACTTAAAGGGCAGGAGTTATTAAGTTGACTTAAGCATTTAAGTCAACTTAATGAACTCCAACTGTGGCTAGGAAGTTGCTTAAGTCAACTTAAGCCTCCAGTGTAGATATAGCCATAGAGACTCACTCAAGCTCCCGGACAGAATCTGTGATAGAGCTGGGAATTGAACTCATATTCCAAGTCCTGAACCAGTACCTTAACCACAAGTCCAACCATGGCCAAAAGCTGCAACTGAGAGCAGCAGTGCCAATCATCTGGGGCTTCTCTGATACAATATTATAGAGGAGGCCTGGCAAGGTTCTTTCTGGCAGGTACTTGACTTGGGAGCCCAACTTGCATTCATTTCTCCCCTTGGCCCAACTGAGCTTGACTCTGTTAACCCTTTGGTAACACTGCAAGGCCCATCTGTATTCACACGCACTTGAGATGACAATTGGAAGGAGACTTTTTTTTTAATTTACTGTTAGGAACATCAAGGATGAGGGTTAACTATTTGTTGATAATGGAAGGTTGAGAAGTCCGTCTGTTCTGCTGGTTAATGATATGAGAGTGCTGTGTTAATTGTTGGAAGGATTGGACATCTGTTAATGGAATGAAATATTCTGTATTTTAAGAGAATACAATACAAAAGATCAGAACTAGAATATAGTTTTGCTTGTGTTTTGTTTGGCCCCTGGGGTGGAGTAACCTTGGGCACTTCTTGACCTTTCTGCTCAGCAGCCGCAAAGTCCTAGCAAAGCTCTGCACTCATGGAACGGTAACTGTCTCATGAGTTGAAATATTCAATTACCTCCTCACAGCCTCTACACAGTTGAGCCTTGGATCACAGCTCACTCTCTACCTGGAAGCAGAATCAGACTCTACTCTTCCAGTTCCCTATAAGACAGCGCAGCCAACGGGGAATTGGTTCCTTCTCCAAGGTTTCTATGTGGGAACAGGTTCAGCCAGGGAGACAGTGGTAGAGGTGAGAAACCTTTTCTTTCCCAGCAATGAACAAGTTGAGAGCTCCTAAACAGCTGTCAGCTGGGAATGATGGAGTCTAGCCTTACAATGGATAGGATGCCACAGAACTTCTCACCTGCAAAGATGTCCCCCTGGCCTGCAGGATTTGGCTGAGCATGGTGGTTATTTAAAAAAAACAGTTTTTGTTCAGGACAGCAGCAATGTGGGAGAGTGTTTCTTCAGCAGCAACGGAACACCTTGCCCTTTTCTCTCACTGTGAACAGAACAAGCCTAGACAAATAAAATCTGTCGGAGTTTGTGCGACAGCAAACCCCTGCTCTTCAGCTGAGTTCATTGTAACTGCACCAATTCACAGCAGCTGAGGATGTGTCCTTAGAAGCAGAGCTCTGAAGTAGAAGTGTATGTGGGCCCTAACCCGAGGGTGAGAAAGATCTCTCAGCATCATCTATATGTTGATGTAGGGAGCAAGGTGTACCTGGGGGAACATGAAAAGATGGAGGCAACTATAGTTATGCCTACTGTGCACTGAATTATTATTAATATGCTGGTAGTGCCTAGCTGCCTTAGCCAAGTTGTGAGACCCTATTACCTTGTGCTCCTCAGAGCTGGATTAAGACAGGAGCTTAAGGGACTGCAGCCCAGCGCCCCGGGCTAAGGGCATGACCTGGCCACACAGCACTTCCAGCACCTCTAGACAGAGTGTTGCCAACCTATGCTGTGCCCCAGCATTGGTCCCTCAGGCTCTGCCCCCAGGCAGACTGGTCTGCCCCACACTGGCCCAAGTGCTCTTATAGCACCACTGCATCGGCTAGTCTATGTGCTCTACTCCAGTGCTGAGGGCTGGCCTACTGTACCAAGGCTGGGGCTAGCCAGGTCCCTGCCTGCTGAGCTGGAGAGGAGCTGTCCAATGGCAACCTGGCCATCTTCCAGCCACTCGCCCCTGCCCTGGGCACAAAGAGGGAGCTGCAGAGACCAGAGACCATCATGTCCTCCCCACTGCCAGGCAGTCCTTGCTGCCCCCAACAGTGGGAAGAGAGCAGGAAACAGCCCCACAGACACTTCCCCATGAGGTGCTGTCACTGCTGCTTCTGCCAAAGCCAATGGGGGGGAGCAGAACACAGCCCCACAGATCCCCTACAATGGGGTGCTGTCACTGATGGGGGAAGGGCACCAGAGACCCCACTGCTTGGCCCCCAGGGGCCCCAGAAAATCCAGCAGCCCTGGGCCCACAGGGGTATTAATTCAGCCCTGGTTCTCCTACTGAGAACAAACAGGTAGGTAGTAAGCATATATACAAACAGGTAGTTAATGGGAGTCCCTACCTCAAAAATTAGAATCTAGAAGACAGTGCGCCGGGGATAAGACAAAGAAGCAGGTGGGAACAGAGCAGATGGTACAACAGTAATGGGGAGAACCAACTTGCTGTAGGCACAGTTCTTATCCAACTAGTTGACAATTCATGTCCTACCAGCCTTATTAGACAGCTGTACAAAAATGCTTTCTGACATCAAACTCATTTTGAGAACATTAGTATTTGTGTTCGTATTGCATGTGGAGATTACTTCAGCAACTAAAGAAAGGGGAAAACTTGGATTAAAGTGTTCTTTATTATATATTATATTCAGTAATGAGTGCTTAAAGTTGTAAATCAAATCATTTGGGGCCACCTTCTGCCATCTTCACCCAAAATTAATAATACTCTAATCTGCAAGCAATCTCACTTGAATATGGCATAAGGTTCTTTAAAAAGAATGAAAGAGATCTAAAATAAATAAATGCTTAATAATAGAAAAATGTGATAAGTGTTTTTGTTGTGGTTTACAATTTACTGCCTTGACACAGCTTTTGCTGAATAGAGCCCCCAATACAGCAAAGAACCTAAGCATGGGCTTAAGAGTTTTGTTGAATCACTGACATGTTTAAAATTAAACATGGGCTTAAATTCTTTGTTGAGTCAAGGCCACATTCTGTACAATTACAGAATTACATACATATTGGGCTTATGATTTTTGTTCCCTGTTATGCACATGTAAAGCCACCAAATAGTATACAGTTGGTAATCTATAATTACACTGCATATGACAATAATATAGGTTATAGCCATATGTCCTGATGTTCTGTATTTAAACAACTTTTAAAACTGCTTTTTTAATGAATGTCTTTGAGAGAAAAAAATTGCACTGTGAAGAAACCACATATTTTTGAGGTTCCTGTGACCTATGTGCCTTTCTTCAAGACAGTTCTATTTTCTCCTCAGACAAATCTGAGCCATAGCAATTTTCTCAAGAAAAAGTTTTAAATTATTTTGTCTTGAGATGGTAAAAAGGATGCTCATTCATGGCAAAGTTTAGTGAGATGGAAAGAGGCTGGTAGGCATCCAAGAGACTCCTAAAGAGAAATAAACATCCATCCATTGTATCAATTACAAGTCATATTAACAATATTTGTTGACATCACTAACTCATTTGGAGATGTGCACATGTTCTAATCCAGAACCAGTGCCGTCCTTAGGGTAGGGAGAGAGGGGCAGCAGCCCAGGGCCCTGTGCTTTGAGGGGCCCTGCGGGGCTGCACCGCTGCCCCCCCCCCCTGCCAGGGACTGAGTGAGCCAACTTTCAAAAGTGGCAGCCCAGTTCACAGGGACCAGCTCTGCTGTAAGGCTAGAGTAGTGGCTTGCGGGGGCAGCTGCGTAAGGCAGTAGATCAGCACTACAACAAAGGTGAGTCCTTAGGACTAACAATGAGGTGCTAATTGTTGTTCAAACAACCTCTATGCCTCCTGTCTTGAGTCTGTATCTCTTTGGGCTTCTCTCATTCATATGAAACCAACTGAGGTCATTGGCAAGCAGCCTTTTTGTTTTTTTTATCAATAGACCCAATGAAGAAAAGAAAAAACTGTGAATAATCACTTATTCCACCATTTCTGGGATATGCAGTTAGTTTTGCAAATTAGGACTTGCCTCTTTTTTCAGTGGGTTGAGCATTCCCTTGCTTGCCAAAAAAGTTAGAACCTGTAGATTTTAATAAAAACTCCAGAGATTATTTTGACTGACAATTAAAATGGGAAGAGAAAAACAAACTGTTCTAATAGGAGC
This sequence comes from Podocnemis expansa, assembly GCA_007922195.1. NCBI lineage: Eukaryota > Metazoa > Chordata > Testudines > Podocnemididae > Podocnemis > Podocnemis expansa. The sequence goes on along the minus strand of ML681984.1, from coordinate 39,892,133 downwards.
CTCTGTTAGAAAGTATGGTATTTTTTTCTACAATTAGGAAGCCTAAGTAACAGAATAAAATCCAACTCAGGAATGGATCTGCTGAAAGGAGAAGTTATAACAAGATCCTAATCTGAAGGGGGGAGTGGATAGCCCCATTGTGTTGCTGCTTTATGCATACTGCCAGGACTCACCAGACCAAGCAGAGAGCGCTAGCACCCCTCCAATCACAATATTGTGGACAACTGTGCGTTCATGAAAACTCACGCAGACTTAGGGAGCAGATGAAGTGCAGAGGTGAAAGTGGAACTGGGCAGTGGAGAAGGGACCAGGACCTGGAGAGACTTGGACAGTCTCAGCAGCAGATTGGACCTTCCAGGACTTTTCTTTCCAGCCTGGCATTGGCTCTCTTCTTCTTCCTCTGTCTCAGCACTTCCATCTCATTTCTCCACCCAGTTGTGCCCCCCCATTTGCAAGGAGCCCCCCCCCCAGGCTACTACATGCAATTTTAGAGACTTGATATTCTTCCTGATTTGAGACAGGAGTATGGCATGTTACATGTAGGTGATCTCACATTAGATATGTAGATTTCAGAGATGCAATAGAAGCCTCAAGAGAAAGGATGAAAGCCATGAGGGACTGCCCCCTCTCCCCCTGGCAGCCATGGTCACTGTTCAATTTTCTGGCGGCAGCCGCTTGCTTTCAGTGGAGAGCTGCCGCATGGCAGAGGGGTCTGGAGCTAGGTCCCGAGGAAAAAAGTTTGACAACCACTGGCTTAAGGGTAGCTGAGAAACCAGACCCTGCACTCCTGTTCCACCGCTTTTGGCCAACTCACCCAGTTGTCTGCCCCTCCCCTGGGCTGGCCAGTCCCGCCACCCAGTGCTGGGGGGGAAAGGGCCCCTCAGAGAGTGATTCGCCCAGGGCCCTGCACCCACGTTGGGACGGCTCTGTCCAGAACTATCAGTACTTTCAAGATTCAAATATCCACCCTCACATAATTAGTATTCTCCCTAATCCAAGATTATGGCCTATTGTTTGCAGCACTTTGGTCTTTGATCTGGCCAGCCACTATGTCAAGTTTTTGCTGGAGATTGAAGATGAGAACATGAATGGGAAATATTCATTTTCAGATCTCTGAATTTTCTCCCTGTGTTACCTATGCCAGATAGGAGCAGCACTGCAGCCATTAGAAGAGACTTGAGGCTTTTGCTAGATTCCCTGTCTGCCTCCTTTTCCTGCCCCAAAGCCTTAGGAAAGATTGAAGAAACTGGGCACATTTAGTTTTGAAAAAAGAAGATGGTCTGGGGGCATGAGGGAGAGAAAAACACCTGATAATTTTCAAACATGTTAAGGGCTATTATAAAAAGGATGGAGATTAATTGTTCTCCATGTTCACTGAAGATGCACAGTGCTATTGGAGCCAATGACAGACCATGACAGAATCCTTTTGCTGTTCTTTTGTTCAAGAGACAGGTATAAATTGCATCACCCACTGTTCCCTCTAAGCTGTGCACGTGTGCATGCACACACAGGTCATGAAGCCTGCGCACACAACAAAATAAAGTGCGCACAAAAAAATTCAATAGTGCTAATATTGGCGCTCACAAAGAAATGTTTTTGCGCACACAAAGAAATTGTTTGCACACACAGTCTACGAGTAGTTAGAGGGAACACTGATCACCACTAGAATGGCTTGCTGGTACAGCTATATCTGTCAAATCCTTTCTAATGGATCAAAAACTGTTTAGAAGAAAGAAAGCAAAAAGTAAGATTTAAAAGTCCAATTTGCATCATGGTACAAGGTTAATCAATGAGCTGCCTCATGGTTATATACGAGGTCCTGTGTTGTTTAATTTGCTAATGATCTGTAAAGGGGCAATATTTGCAGCGGATGCAAAGTTATTTAGGTTAGTTAGGACCATAGATAACTATGAGGAACTTCAGAGAGCCCTAAACAATTTAGGCAAAATGTACAACATAATGACAAATGGAATTCAGTGCCAATAAATGCAAAGTAATGCACATTGGAGAGAAAAAAATAAACTACTCAGACACCTTAGAGGGTTCTAAATGAACTGTATCAGCTCAAAAAAAGGGACCTGGGTGGTGTTATACACAGTTCAATGAAGGCCTCTGCTCAATGTGCAGTTGCAGTAAAAAAAAAAAAAAAAAAGCAATCAAGATTTTAAAATGGATAAGAAATGACATGGCAAATCCTATAGAGAATATTATAATACCTTTATGTCAGTGATGTGGCCTCATCTGGATAACAAGAATGATCAAGGGCACTGAAAGCTCTCCAATGAAAGGTGATTGAAAGGTTTGGGATTGTTTCCTTAGAACAGAGATGAATAAGAGACATGATATAAGAACACAAAATAATCAGCGGTCTCATGAAGGGAGATTGGGCCTTCTGCTCCTTCATCTCATAATACAAGAACAAAGGAACATTCAGTTAAATTAAAAGGTGGGAAAATCAAATCTAATAGAGGAAATATTTTTTCATATAATGGATGATTATACTATGGAACTCACTGCATCAGGAAATCATTGAAACCAAGAGCTTAACAAGAATCAAAAAAGGGATTGATTATTAATTAGAATATCAAGAATACTTAGACTTACCATAATTAATGATGTGATAACTGTCTTGAAGGGATATTAAATCTCTTGCTTCAGGATTTAAGGTAATAGCTAAGTATTTGAGATTAGGATGAGACTCAACATGGCTAGCAACTCACACAATACCAATATATTGCAAGGTTCATACATCCTGCTCTGCAACTTTTGACCACTCTTGGATGAAGGGTATTGATCTGCCTGCCATGACAGACCTTGGGTCTGATCAGTTATGACAGTCCCTACATCTCCATATATGTCAGCACATGATTAAACCTCATTGATGTCAATGGATGGTGAATTTCACCCTACCTGAACTAAGATTCATAACACCCCTGTGAGGCAAGCATAAAGAGACTAGAAGTATCTAAGGTTACGCAGATACTAGATCTTGGAAAGGAATCCATCTCTCCTGACACCACATTGTGTGTTTTAGTCAAAAGTAACTACCGTATACAATCGGGTATAAGCCAATCCAGGCACAAGCCAACCCCCCCCCCATTCTGAGCCCAAAAAAGAAGCTAAAATTGGTGACCCAGGTACAAGCTGAGGTCCCCTTTTGGCCTTGGCCCCTAACCTCCCACCCACTGCTGCTGGCTTCCTCTGGAGTTTTCCTACCCCAAAATCTCTGACAGCTTCCCTACCCCAAAATCTCTGCTGCTGCTTTTCCTTTGCCTCCCCTCCCGCTGTCCATTCCTCAATCCTGCCCTCCTGCTCTGCCCTTTGCTCACTTCCCTCATCCCTGCTGCCCCCTGCTCTGCCCTTTCCTCACGGCTATACCCCTGCTCACTTCTCAGTTTCCTGCTGCTGCCCCCTGTGCCACCCTTTCCTCACTGTTGTCACCCCTGCTGCCCCCCCGCTCTGCCTTTTCCTCATTGCTACCCCCTGCTCACTTCTCAGTTTCCTGCTGTTGCCCCCTGCTCCTCCTGCTGCGCCCCTTTCTCACCGCTGCTCTCTGCTCCTCCTACTGCCACCCCCTACCCCGCCCTTCCCTCACTGCTACCTCCTGCTACCCCCTGCTCTGCCCCTTCCTCACTGCTGCCCCCTGGCTTCTCACTACTGCCCCCCTTCTCTGCCTCTTTCTCCCTGCTGCCCCCTTCTCTGCACCTTCCCCACTGCTCCCCTCTGCTCAGCCCTTTCCTCACTGCTGCTCTCTGCTCCTCCTACTGCACCCTCCTCACTGCCACCCCCTGCTCTACCCTTCCCTCACTGCTACCTGCTCTGCCTCTTCCCTCACTGCTGCCCCCTGGCTCGTCACTGCCACCCCACTGCTCCCTTCTCCGTTCGGTGCTGTTGCTTCCCTGTTCCCCAACACCCTTTCCCCCTCACCCCCAACCCCTGCTGCTGCTCTTCCCAGCCTGCCAGCCCCCCCCCCCCCAATCCCCAGTCCCTGTCGCTGCTTCCCTGGTCTCCCCAAAAACCCTGGGTCCTCCTGCTGCTTTCCTGGACTCCCTGACTTCCCCCCCAATGCCCGAGACCTGCTGCCCCTTCCCTGGCCTCCCTGAACCCCCCCAAACCCGCCCGGCCATCCCATCACTTTCCCCAACTCCCCGACCCCCTCCCCAACCCCCGGTCCCAGCCACTGCTTCCCTGGCCTCCCTGAATCCCCCCCTCAATGTCCAGGCTGACCCCCCCCAGCCCCCTTACTTGGCCACTCCATCCCCAGCCCCCACCGACTGCCCAAGATGGCCGCCCGGCAACACTGGGGCTCCGGCTTGTCACATGGTCTGGGAAACTCCTGGGCTGGGGCTGTCTACCATATTCTCTTGAGTATAAGCCGAGCGCCTATTTTGAAGCCAATTTTCAGGCACAAAATTTTCGGCTTATAGGCGATGATATACGGTATAAAACGATATCCTATATTGTACTTAGTTTCCTTTAAAAAACCCAAGAAACTATGTAGACTTTTTAATTTTTGCAAAACTAACAAGTTTAGTGACACTTTTAAAGACTGACAAATTTATTAAAAAAAAGAAAAAACTTATGCAATAAATAAACTTGTCAGTCTTTAAAAGTGCCACTAGACTCCTTGCTGTTTTGCTGAAGTAGACGAAGATGGCCACCCCTTTGGAACTTATCTTTCATTTTTGGTAACTGTTCCAAGGAAAGGATGACCATTACTTAAACATGGGTTAAATGGTCTCTCATTACATAATGTTTTATGAGATAAATTCTGAAATACAAATTCAGCATCTGAAATAGTTTTATACAGCATTTTTTACTATGTTAATTTTTTGTTGTTTAAAAAGCATATGAAGCTCTGAATGGCTTATATGATATATAGCATTTTTACTATGACCACAAATTATGCTGAACATCAATATAAAGTCAAGTCCCAGTTCTGCAATGCCATGCTGTTGGGTTTAAAATTATAACCTGTTTTAGCAGGGATGCCTATTTTGGTCCTGATCCTGCAAACCCTTACACGTATAAATGACTATAGATTTCAGGTAGACTGATTACCAGTTAAATGAGACTACTCAGGTGGGTAAGTGTTTACAGAATCAAGGTCTAATTTTGCAAGAGGCTTCCTTAGCTGTAATTATTCCTCTCTGCCTGTATGTCTTTCTCTCTCCCACAGACAAACCAGCACTTATAAACACATGCAATTACTCTTACCAACATTAGACCAAAGCGTAAATGGTGAAGTTCAGTCCTTAGCAAAAGACACTCCTCTTGAGGTATGAGGAGATGGAGGGTCTAGTGAGTCATTATCCTCAGGGATAAACTCAATAGCTGATAATGATTTGTAATATTCATCCTCCCCATCAAGCACTTTGATTTGGCTGTGAAACAAACCACAAAACAAACTATTTTTATTAAGTAAAAAATATTATAAAGTAATTCTGCAAAATCTTGAGAAATATAACTCTATATGGGTGGTGAAATGAAAATATTGATAAGATGTTAATGCAAAATGGGGTGATTTTGTTAACAAGATGCAGTCTTTATGCAAGTCTCTCAATCTTCCTGCCATTATTTTAGTGTTTTAAATCTCTCTGTGAGAACTGAATGACTCTGAAAATTGGTAATAGGTCACAGAGCCTTTCATCTTTAGGTCTGCAGTAGAGGCAGACCAACTATTTGTAGCAAATATAGTACTTTTTTTCCTAACTGAAAATTTTCCACACACAGACTTTGATATTTACAAATATGTTTATTATTCAGATTTTTTAGGCAAACATTTTCTGTGAATTATGGATCAGATCCAAAGCTCTCCAAAGGAAAGTCCATTATCTTCTGTGGGCTTGATATCAGCCCCTATTTAATTTAACTGTTTCTTATGATATATGACACTGAAGTCATATAGAATTACTTTTGCTCCCTGACTGAGTGACGAAGTTTTATAAACTGGAAGAGGTAACTTTAAGAGATACCAAGAGACCCATGCAAACAATTCTCATTTGAATCTTCTCACAAAGACTATTAGTATCCATAAGACTACTTGCAGAAAACAAATAAGAAAAGGCCACAAATGCCAATAAAAATTTTGTGGATATCACTGAATGAACATTCTTTAATATGTGTACTGTATTCATCCAGCACTAGTTGCTGCATGCATCAGTAAAAAGTGAAATTTGCAGCTGTGGGACGGTTGCTTTTGTGAAACATACCAGTGATGTCTGCCCAGCTCCTGGTGACAAGCGTCCACATACAACTGATACTAAATGGCACCACTGGTGGCAGACTTAATAAAGAACTAGTGGACAAGGAACAAGCCTTTCTAGGAAAGAACTTCCCTTTCTGTCTTATCTTAGAATTGGTCCTTCCTGAGGCAGGTTGATGGTTATTGCTAGAGTGGTGATAGGAAGCTTGAACAGTTTTTGTCCATATTATGCCTGTTCTAAGCTAGTGGGCTTCAGTCTCAAAGACTCTCAGTTCAGCACCTTTGTATGACTAAATTTGTTTTTAAAAAAGAGAAGGATAAAATTTGCTTGAGTTGTACAGTGAGAGAGACGGGGAAGACATTTCGTAAGCACCAGTTCTCGTGTTTGCAGACAGTAGTAGATACACATTTTATATTTGTTTCTGTAGAAAATGTCTAATGTCAATGCAGAGATATGTTAATTGTTTATTTTTAGAAACCTCTCTAGAAAGTTTGCATTTTCTGCAATATCACAAAGGACTACTTCTGTTTACAGTTGCTTAGAACTAAGAAGACAGATATTTACCCAAGTTTTCTTGGCTTCCTCTTGCTCCCTTGATATTCTAGAGTTCCCTGTGGAGAGGGCCAAGAACACACAGTCAAAGCAAAGCAGCAAGTCGTTAATTTTTAATTCAAAGTGATTTTGTGTTGAATGCAAGCAGATGCTGATAATATCAGAAGTCACAGCATAATTTTTTTGATCAAAGGGCTCAAGTGAGCCTGATGAAGCATGCATCTTGCTCGTCTTTGATAAACCACATCAATTATTCACCGTGAAGGCAGACATCCTGACATGAAAGCAACAGATAAAGAGCATAAGCACATGTTCAAGACGAGAGCAAAAGAACGTGGGGGTGGGGCTGGAGGGGCTGGAACAGGTATTAATAACCGAATTATTAACTGGAAACAAAGCCAGTAAAACAGCTTTATTGCCACTTTGAACTCACATTTAACTGGTTATAGTACATGTTGTCCTCAGGGCTATTCAGCATTTTGGGCTGCTGACATCGCCGACGAGGTGTTCTCAGCTTCTGTTCGAGACAGTTTTCTGAACCTACAGTAAGATAATGCAATTTAGTTTTACGCCATGCCAGGTGCTCTGAACGTCTTTGCATATTTTAGACTATAATCAGTCCTTTCTTCTGCTCTGTTCAGTCCTAGATTTATTAGCAAATTTGTCCTATTCTAAGTATGTATACAGAAAGTTTAGGATCTTCGTTTTCTGTTTTGGAACTTCACTCAAATGAATTTTTAGATTAAACTTTCTCTTGTAACATAATTTTATTCCCATGTATACCTCTAACATAGTTCTTTGTTCCTTTCACTCTTAATATTAAGCTATTTTGTTATTTGAGTAGAATAAGGTGCACTGTGACTAGCTAAGGAGTGGTAGCAACATCAGCAGCTAAACTGTTCATCCGTGTTTATAGACAATGGTAATAGACCCCTTTGACTGATGAGAATTAGTTTATTATTTTTTATTATATAGAAAGCTAGATTTTTGATATTACATTCTATTTAATCAGAGAAATCAGTGTTTGAAATAATGCCTCCTTGAGTTAATCTGTGATACACACAGAGCAAAAGTTCGTTAAAGCCATCTGGAACACACACACAGTTTGAAGATGAGAAAAACATTTTAGTAGGGTGAGTTTTGTAAAAATATATATTATTTAAAAAAATATATGATGAGCTAGTGCTAACTCACAGTCTTTATATTTTTGCTTTTTTTTCAAAAAAATATTGTTCTGGATAATCTCTAAGAGGTGATTCAGAGAAAAAACCTGATGGAAAGAACATAACACAGCACAATTAATTGACATTAAGCACAATTTTGAGGACAATTCATATATACTATGCTAACAGAAAAAGAATCTGGGAATTCCTTTCTTTTCCAAGTAGATGGTTCACAAACTGTTTTTGATTGTTCTAGTATCTGATTTTAACATGACTTTAAAAAATAATAAATCATCTATTAATATTTCTAGTTCAAAGAAACAGGTGAATATTTAAATTTTAACACAAATATTAGTCACATTACACTTGGATCTGCATTAAAAGTAAAATTCTCTCCTTTCCAGAAGCCCAGCACAAGGTCCTCATTTTACTTAAGCCCTTTTGAAAACTTCAAAACTAGAGTCGAGCGGGCTCTGTGCAGATGTGGGCCATTTGTAGGATTTGGCCCTTGATGATAACATAATTCTTTAAAGCACTTTTGTGACGTTCTCAGGTTCATGGACTACTGACAGCTTGGTTTTTCTTAAGTTTTTCCAGTGTTATCCCAACTTTGCGACAGATCCTTGCCATTGCTCCAGATATGAAGTCCATGGAAATCAGTGTGAGTTTTACAGAAAAACCAGTGTCAAAATACAACTTTCTGTCGGCAGAGATCCAACACTGCATTCTATGCCATGGAGCCTTTATGTAAGGTTTTTTTCAATACAATTATTTATTCCTCAAAGAAAGGATACATTTTTCAATGCAATTATATTCTTTAAATAAAATCCTTCTCACATAAAAAAGAAAATCTCACAAACCCAACAATATGACAAACTGTTTTTCTATATGATTGCAGAAGCTTTTCTAACTTGCTTGTGACTATGCAGAGTTCCCTTACTATTTATTTGTTCTTCATGGAACTTCACACTTGAGGCAAATTAAACCTCAACTACCAATGACCATTAATTACAGTAGGAAAAAGCCCATTTTCCACACTTGCCTGTGTATGCCTCCCTTTACATGCATGGAATCAGTTCTATGCTCAGCTGTGTGCACAGTACACAGGTGTAACACCTACTATGCGAATCAACACAAAATAAGATTCAAAATCTTAATGTTATTTGAAGAAATCAACTTCTTACAACAAGAAGATAACTCTCCAGTAATAAATTCATATTATTTGCTAAATATAATCCCAATATTTTAAAATCTTGATGCTTTCCTAGTTTTATTCATTTTGCAGAGCGTGGTTTGCTGTTCAAGAGATTCTGATAGCACTGCCTAAATTTCTGCTGTTTGCCTGTATTATCTCTAAGTAGACAAGGTACAGAATTCTATATTGCTCTAAAGTCAATGGAAGTTGGATGCCAAACTCCTATTTTTGTCTTTGAAAATATTCCCTACAATATTTAAATTTAATAAAGAGATTATCAGTTAAATTCTGGTCCCATTAAAGTTAATCAAAATTTTGCCATTGACTTCAATGAGGTAAGGATTTCACCCTGTGTCACAGATCATTTCCATGATTTTGTTCTCAAAATTTTTAAATTTAGGCTTGGAAGGGACCTTAGAATTCAAAGCCTGAATGAGAGCAGGGTCTGTCATTGCCCTGGAAGTGATGTTTCATTTTAAGGGACAAATTATGATCTCACTTACATAAATATAAATCAGGAGTAACTCCACTGATATGAACTTTGATTACATTGGTGTAAAGCTAGTGTGTCAGTGACTGAAGAATTGGGCACTCTTTTAGATACCTATCACCTACTTGCCCAAAGCAAACATACAGCACAGAATTATTGCAAAGTTTATAAACTACTCATGTGATGTGATATACTGGATTACATGACAAAAAGAATAAAAATACATTAACTAACTTTCATTTTATTTTTCAGGATCATCTACGTCAAAATTTTATGTTGCTATAGTTCATTTTATCCATTGGAATTCTGAGTTAGTAAAGTTTTGCTCTTCCTTTTTATCCCCCGCACAATTATTTCTCCATATTACACGTGTGGCCTGCAGATTGTGTCCTCCAGAGGAAATACCTTTTCAGTGGGCCCATTTGTCTTAGCACTTAGTAGCATACAGTATGAATGGTAAGAAAATCTGGTAGTGTTTATCATACACTACTGTATCTGGAGAAAAGTGTATTAACATATGCTCTACATTCAGCAGTTAAATAGGCATTTTAAATAGATTTTTAAAAGCTTTAGCTTTTATGACAAAGTTAAGGCCACCAACAGGAAAAATTATTTGTCATTTTAATAAAAACTATTTATTGTTTATATAGCATCCAAAGTGTGCTAAGTGTCTGTGATAGACTGAAAAGAGTCTGACAAGTTCCAAAGGGACAGCTGTGTCAGTCTGGTTCAGCAAAACAAACAAGGAATCCTGTGGCACTTTTGTTAGTCTTTAAAAGTGTCACAAGACTGTTTGTTTGTTTTGTACAAGAGTCTGTTTGCTACCAGTTCAGATGCCACTCCTAGAATGAGAAAAGAGGGCTAGCTTCAATTCCCTCAGTCTCTCCTTAAGCCTACACTTTCATAGGCAAGATTTATCACCCTTTCCTCATATTAAGTCAGAGATTTAGGATGAGAATGATATTTAATTTGTATTCCTATGTTAGATCTAAGGTGTAGCTGCACTGTTCCAAGAGCAGTATAAGGAAGAACCTGTGACTCAGAGTCCCAGTTCATTCCCTGTGACCATGCAGAAGTACTACACACTAATCCTTTACCAGGTGCTAATTACTTCTGGCCACCGGACCAGCCCAGCTGCACTGGCTGGCATGGTGGTGGCAGTGGGAAAAGGGAAGATGTGCTAAGATCCACTCAGCCTCTACCTCTCTCTTTGCCCGCAAACCTTGCCTTCCACACTGTGCATGCCAACCAGCAAATTTGGCAGAAGACTTGCAGGGATGGTGGTGGGCAGGCACTTATGCCCCCCTACATCCCTGATTTTGATAAAATAGCCCATTTTAAATGGGTTAAAACTGGCTGGCAGATCTCAAAAACTAATTACAGATTGGGAAATGTTAGCCAATGGGGGTATTTCTAATGGTGTCCAGAAGGGATCTTCTTTTGGTTCAATGCTATTTGGCATCAGTTTTTTGATAGAAAGTATAAAATCATTGCTGCTAACATTCGCAGATGACAGAAAAATTACTGGCATAGCAAGTAATGATAAAGACAAGTTAATTTTACAGACTAAGCTAGCTTACTTAGTAAACTGGGTTCATTTGAACTATGTGTGTTTCAATACAGATAAATACAAGGTTATCCATCTAGGATCAAAGAACAAAGATCACATTTATAGGATTGAAGCCTGATTTCAGAAAGCAGTGATTCTGAAAGGGACTAAGGTATTATAATGGACACCAGCTGAGCATGAGCTCCCAGTATGCCACAAAAGCTAAGACTACCAGTGTGATTCTTCAATGTATAAACAGAGGATGAGAATAAAAGAAAGGAGTTTGTATTGCTTCCGCATACAGTGCTAATGAGACAATTACAAATGGAACACATTTTGAAAGCAAAAGTATTTAAGGACATAGAGGTAAATGGCATTTGGGATAAAATACAACATGGTTCTGCAAAAGACAGATCATGCCAGGCCAACCCGATCATCTTCTTCAAGAAGAGAACCAATTTTTTAGAGAAAGGAAATGTAGTGTATCTAACCTACCTGGAGTTTAGCAAGACATTTAATTCAGTGGCACACGGGAAATTATTAGTTAAATTGAACATTAATATGAAAAATGAAAAGTGGATAAGGAACTGGTTAAAGGGAAGACTACAATGGGTCAAACTGAAAGGTGAACTGTCAGGCTGGAGGAAAGTTACCAGTGAAATTCTTCAGGGATCAATCAGTCTTGACATTTAACTTTTTTATAAATGACCTTGGACCAACAGTGAGAATGTACAAATAAAAGTTGCAGATGACACAAAGATGGGAGGTATTGCCAGTACAGAGGAAGACTGGAATATCATACAAGAAGATACGGATTACCTTGAAAACTGGAGTAATAGAAATGTGATGACATTGAATCATGGAAGGTTCACTAGACAACAGAACATGAATTTTTGCTTTACGATGGTAATGCATCAGTTGGAAGTGACAGAGGAGGAGAAAGATCCGGTAGATCACATTACTATGAGCTGACAATGCGATGTGGTCCTGAAAAAGCCTAATGTAATTCTAGGATGCAGCAGGTGAGATATTTCCACTAGAGACAAGGAAATGTTAGTACCATTATGCAAGGCTCTGGTAAGACCTTATCTGGAACACAGTGTTCAATTCTGCTCTCCCATGTTTAAGAAAGATGAATGCAAAGGGAACAGGTGCAGAGAAGAGCTATTAGGATTACTCGAGGAGTGAAAAACCTACCTTATGAGAGGAAACTCAAAGAGCTTGGCTTGTTTGGCTTAACCAAAAGAGGGCTGAAGAGGGGAGGTGGGAGAGGAATGATTGCTTTCTAAAATACATCAGAGGAATAAATACCACGGAGGCAGAGGAGTTCTTCAAGTTAAACACCAGTTTGGACACAACAACAAATGGCCATAAACTGGCCATCAACAAATTTAGGTTTGAAATTAGACAAAAGGTTTCTAACCAGGAGAGGGGATTGATACAGCCTTCCAAAGGGCACAGGAGCGGGCAAAAAGCCTAACTGGCTTCAAGACTGAGCTTGTTAAGTGCATGGAGAGGACAATATGATGATATTGCCTATTTGTGACAGCTAGGAGTAAATATCTCCAACAACTGACAACAGGATGCTAGATAGGGAGGGCTCTGAGTTACTACAGAGACTTCTTCCCCGGATGTCTGGCTGGCGGGTCTTGCCCACATACTCAGGGTCCAACTTGCAGGTTTAAACTAATGTAAATGGTGGATTCTCTCTTAATGTGAAGTCTTTACATCATGATTTGAATACTTTATTAACTCAGCCGGGGCTAGGCGTCTGTAATAGGAGTGCCTGGGTGAGGTTGTATGGCCAGCAATGTGCAAGAGGTCAAACTAGATGATTATGATGGGCTCTTCCAACCTTAAAATCTATGGGTGTAAAAGAGGATAATGGCAAACTGGGACAGGTTCAGACTAATAGCTACAAGAATGACCTGAGATCTGGAAAACCTGCCCTTTACAAAGAAACTGAAGAAGCTTAATCCATTTAGTTCCTCCAAAAACAGGTTAAGATATGACTCAATCGTAGTCTATACATACCTAGATGGGGAAAGGATTTTTTTTTTATAACAGTGGACTCTTTAAATTATCAGACAAAGCTACTGCAGGATCTAGTGGCTGGAAACTGAAGATAGACAAATTCACACTAAACATAAGGCACATGTTTTTAACTATGAGGGTAATTAACTATTAGAACAGCTTACCTAGGAATGTGGTGGTGGATTCTGCAGCATTTGAATCTTTAAATCAAAACTGTAGGTTCTTAAAAGATGTGCTTTAGCTCAACCAGGGCTTGATGCATGAAACACTAGGTGAAATTCTATGGCTTGCGTTCTGCAGGAAGCCAGACTAGACGATCATTGATTTTAAGACACTAGGAAATATATGACTATTTTAGTGTGTCACTTACTCTGGGTTCTCAACTACTGAGGACTGTTCAGTGCTGTTGATCCCAAAGAAACATTTTCACCCATGAATTTACCTTTTCATTGCTGCTTCTTTATTTTATGCTTGAGTTAAACATATCCTCCAAGATACTAATCAATTTGATGACAAGCTTTGGCCTAGAGGGGATTTGTATAGTTATGTCATATATTACATAGATTACTTCCTGATCAAGACAACAAAATTGTGAAAAACTGCAAAGAACTCCCACAGAATTATACAACTGCCCAAACAACAGAAGTCAAGTGCTCTTTAATTCTGCTCCAAGGATTCTTGCATCTAGGGGCCTAGGTCTTGACCAGTACATTCAAGAAAGTCATGTCCCTAAGGGATGTTCTTTTCTAAAGAATTCACATAATGCAGAGGGGAGGGATAATGGGGAGGGGGGAGATGTGTGATTGCATCCTTGAAATTCAACAGAGATCATGCGCTAGATGTCACCATGAGGACAATCCTGCTTATCAGGCACTAGTCCCATTAGTGACTGGAGTTGTTAATATTGCTCTTTGAGATGAAGACAGGGTGTGTCTAAACAGATCATGGTTGCCTCTGCTTGAAAAAAACATTTCTTGACATTTCATAGAGAAAGTGATGAAGTGGAAGCTCCAGTTGCATCTGGAGCCTATAAAATTGATTGACCTTCTTCAATTATGTTTTACTTCTGTGTATGGCATAGAGGTGGTACTACTATCTCTGGGTGATGATACATTCCTGGCAAGGGATGCCTGGAATGTATCCTTGCTTGTGTTATTAGATCTGTCAACAGCCTTTGACACTGAATATGATACATGGTTGACTTCTTTACTGGGGTGGATGGTTTTGTTCCTTCCTTTCCTGTTCCTTCCAGATGGTGGTGGTGAGTACTTTCCATTCCTCTCTGAGGGCTCTCCAAAAGTGGGTGAGGCAGGGATCAGTTTTGTCTCTTTTCTTAATACATGTGAACATAAAAACCTACCATTAAATGAAGAAAGACTCATTGTGTAAATACTCAGATTCATGAAAATTAACAGCAAGAGATGAAGAAAGTGCAACCTAACAAATAAAACGTAATAGGACCATTTACAGGATCTCATTTATTATTAATGAAGTAAACAAATAAAACAGCTACATCTGTATGGCCAAGAACTATAGCAAGGATGTGGCTGATTTCCAACTTATAATATCAGTTGAAACATGAAAGTGCTTCTCTTAATTACAGACAAATATTAGCAGAGACTCATGGGATCTCATCATAACATTTCAAGGTCTATATTCATGAAAATTTAAGCAATGTTTAAAATCATGTTAATTTGTTCTTTGTTTGTTTCCTTTCCTGTCAGTCTAATTTATTCCAAAGGACTTTGTTTCTCAAGCTTGGTAATATTGATCATGCCTCTGTAAAGCATTGTTATAGCCTGGGGAAAAGATTTTTGTGGAAAACTTGTCTTTGTTCTCTTTTGATACTTTGTGTGCATTTTGATGCTTATGAGTTTTTCCAGTTTTTCTCAGATTTGCATCTTCTTTCAAGGCAGCTGTTAACTTCGTTTTTCATGCTGAAGATTTGGCAAACGCAAAGATGACCTCACTGAGTATGCTAAAGTACATTATTCTCTCTGATCAGATGCTAAGTGGCTCATTGTGTACAGTGAGTTCATTCCAAGAATCAGTCACATTTGACTTCCATACAATGTAAATATTTTCAGAAATCAAGAGTCTGACATTCTGATCCCACTTGTGAAATTGGATGTTACTCTATTGAAATCTATGGAGTTACACTGTAAAATTGGTCTAACTGAAGTCAGAATCAGGCCCTAGGAGTTGAATTATGGTCAGTCTGATTAAGAGAAAGAGAGACATTAAAAATGACATGTGCTGCTATGCTATGTCAAGAGTTCATACCCAGTCACTTCCTTCCTTTCCCCACTTTCATACTTCAGGCCTGATTCTTCACTGCCTTCTATCTTGTGATAACAACACTAATCGTTTTGTTGTTTAGGTAATTATGCACGACTCCAATGTGCTGGGAGTTTTTTATATTCCAATGGGAGAATGGGCATTCAAATGTAAGAGGAAAAGAATGGGGAAAGATGCAGACTGTAGGAAGAAAAAAATGAAAAAGAAGATGGGAAAGGAGGGAAAGATGAGGAGAAGAAGGTTGGAAAGGAGAAAGAGAAGAAAAAGGAGAAACCCAGTTGCCAGGGACAGAAGCTGGGGAGCCAAGGGATTGGTGGGAAGGCTAAGGGATTAAAACAACCACCAATGAGCAAACATCAAAACTTAATGAAGCAAAAGTTTTGAAGAGGTCAGTAAATCTACTGACATTAGAAAACTTGAAGGCTGTCAAGGGTAAAATGTTTCTTATAGGTGTATTTATTATTTTTATTTTTAATAATAATGATTCTTTGACAGAGTTACTGAGCTAGTGGATGGGGGAGAGTAGTGGATGTGATATATCTTGATTTTAGCAAAGTTTTTGATATAGTCCTGATATTTCCATAAGCAAATTAGGAAATGTGGTCTTGATGAAATCACTAAGGTGAGTACACAACTGGTTGAAAGACCATACTCAAAGGGTAGTTATCAATGGTTCATAGCCAAACTGGGAGGACAGATCTACTGGTGTCCTGTAGGTGTCAGGCCTGGGTCCAGTACTAGTCAATATTTTTATTATGACTTGCATAATAGAATAGAAAGTATGCTTATAAACCATGTAGATCTCTCTCAAACTGGGAGGGATTGCAAGTGCTTTGGAGGACCAGATTAGAATTCAAAATGATCTTGACAAATTGAAGAATTGGTCTGAAAACAGTAAGATGAAATTCAGTAATGATAAGTGCAAATTACTTAGGAAGAAAAAATCAAATGCAGAACTATAAAATGGGAGATAACTGGCAAAGTGGGAGTTCTGCTGAAACAGGATCTAGGGACTATCGTGGATAAGACTAAATGAGGGTGAACAGTGTGATGCTGTTGTAAAAAAGGTTAATATTCTGAGGTTTATTAACAGGACTATCCTATGTAAAACATGGATAGTATGTGTCTCTCTCTGCTCAGTGCTGGTGAGGCCACAGCTGGAGTACCGCTTTCAGTCCTGGGCACTGCATTTTAGGAAAGATGGGGACAAAGTGTAGAGAGGCCAGAGGAGAGCAACAATGATGAAAGTTGTAGAAAACTTGACCTATGATGAAAGGCTAAAAAATTGGGCATGTTTAGTTTTGAGAAAAGAAAGTGGGGATAGAGGGACTAGGAGGGGAGGCCTGATAACAGTCTTCAGACATTTAAGGACTGTTATAAAGTGGACAGGGCTCAGCTGGTCTCTATGCCAACTTCAGGTAAGATAAAAAGTCATGGGCCTGTTCTGTGGTAAGGAAGATTTTAGGTTAGGTATTAGGAAAAACATTTTGACTAAAGGGGTATTTAAGCTTTGGAATAGGCTTCCGAGGACAGCTGTGGAATTCCCCTCATTGAAACTTTTAAAAACAGGTTGGACAAACACTTGTCAGGGATGGTCTAGGTTTACTTGGTCCTGCCTCAGCACAGGACACTGGACTTGATGACTTCTTCAGGCCCCTTTCAGCCCTATATTTGTGATTGTATGGGCATCATTATCATCAGGCTACTTAGCACTTGCATAGTGCTCTATAACTTCAGAACTCTACAAATGTTACCTGAGGCCACCCCCCCTGTTTACGAAAACAAAGGGCCTAACTTGAGTGAATTCATTCTTTCCATATGGTTTAGGTTTTTGCTTCCACTGCATCATCTTCTTACCCCTGGTTTCCTACAGAACAGCATCTCTGAATATTTGTAACAGCCAGTGCTCCTTCAGCATTTGGGGGCAGATAGGGATGGGATGGTTGATCAACTACTGACTGCACCCCTGTGTCATACTGAACCCTGCATTTCTGCATGGAAAAAATCTGGGGATTAATATTTCCTGACAGAGCATTATTTCTTGTGGAGTCACTTCTGCAGTCATGCAGTGGTTGCATGACTCTTGTTAAAAGTATCACCCAATTTGCCAATGGTGGGATTAGGGCTGGGAGGGAGCAGACTAGTGCAGAGGGATATTCATTTACACAGGACAGCATCTATCTCCATATGGCTGATTATGTTCTACATGCAGATCCTCTGAATCATGGGTCTAGAACTCCTCAGTCCATACCCTCGCCAAATCTTTAACCAACAGGGAAAATATCTTGCAAGTGCAGGTCCTCCTCCCACAGACAGGCGGGTGCTATCCTGAAGATGAATGCCCCTCTGCACAGCTCTGCAAATAATTATCTTGTCTTTGATCCCATTCAACATCAATGCAGGGTTGATTTACTGTGAAGGCAATGGAGCTTTCTGAACCACTTTCATAGTGGACGTGGAATTTGTGTTACAGCAGAATTTCAGTGGCATTTTAGAGACAGTCCACTATGTGAATACGGGCAGCCATAAACCATGGTACATATTGTTGAGGGCTGCAAAATGACTCAACTTCTTGGAGGTCTTCATACCTTGAACATAGTTTATAAGAATGCTGTGGCTTGGCTTGTCCAGATTACATACTCCAAAACAAAAATCTTGCTTTGTGGTCTTCCTGCCTTCCTACTTCACATGCTGATATTTTCAAGAGCTACGCTGTCATTAAGTATAGCTGCAGAAGTGACTTCACAGGACTTGATACAACAGAAAGATTATCTGGTCCTGATTAAGTCAGAAGAGTATATATGAGTTAAGCATGATTTGCTTAATCCTGGCCAAATCTTGCAGTCCTTGCTCAGGCAAAATTCCTAATTACCTTCAGTGGGTCAGGAAACTAAAACACCAGGGTTTAGCTTTCTGTTATCAATAAAGTTAAATACTTGGCACTGAAGTTTTGTAACACCAAGTGAGTTTATATGACTCCTTGAAAGTATGTAGCATTTTTAAGGCAAACAGCTCTATAATGGAAATAAGTAAAAAACCCAACACCGCCCCCCATAAGTCTTTGCTATCACCTCAGATCCCACACAATGGTGGTCAACCAGAGTTTTGTTTACTCAGATGGAGTGTATTCATAGTGCCAAGAGCCAAAGATTGCTAGGGAACTTCATTAATGCTCTTTGATGTCATGTGCATCTCAGAATCTGTAACACACTGCTAAAACTGCAAGAGCTGCCTTTTGTTTATAACCTTAACCAGAACCATTTGAATACACATACTGAAAGCACACTTAACAGAAGCAAGGCATTTTCCTCCATGCAGTGATTCATTACTTATGTCTTCATTTTGGCTGCTGTGAAGCCATATGCTTTAAATTATAAAGCATACTAAGCAAATCACAAGTTTTTCAAGATGATGTGTAAATGCTTTCTTCTGCATCTGTTCCTTGCCAAAGACCCAGATGATACCATAATTGAAACTACAAATATTTTCTGTGACATCAATAATTTAGCTATTTCTGAACCATGAGATTATGGCCATTAGACACGTTCTTGGGAAACACATTCCACTATTAGTTAGAATCCTTCTTTCCCCCACCAGTACAATTCCAATCTTTCAGTATTTGTTATTTCCTTCTGTTTTTGTCATGGACAATGTAACTACGGAGGGGGAAGGGAGAGATTAAAACAAAGCAGACAAAGGGTCCAAAATAGCAGCCAATATGTATAAGAGTCAAACCTATCAACAAATAGCAAACTCCTGGAAACATTGTTTAAAAGGCATGCTTTCCTATTCACACTAAACTGAAAGGAAGCTCACCATACACTTTACTGCAAAACTGAAACTAAACCCACATCTAATAGCACACATCTATGATTCCAGAAGGGTACTAGCACATTTCCTAACTAATCAAAGTCAAATAGGCTTACAAGGCTGTATCTTCTTTAGCTCTGTGAATTGTTTTTCTTCACGTTAACCTGATGAGTGGTTTGCAGAAGCTTATTTTGGACAAGTGTGAAGAGGGGATTTAATTGATGACAAGCTGTTTTCCCTTCAACAACATTCTGTCTGATTCTTATGGCCAAAAATCTGGAGTTATGTGATTATGAAAGTTGCCTTTTGGGCAATAGTGCAGTAAACAGCTGGCATGGAACCTTGTGACCTGATTTTCAGAGAAGTTGAGCACTGTTGAAAAATCAGGGTATCAGCATGTACGGCTCAGATGGAAGCATCACCCAACACAACTATATTTCATGGCCCTATTAAGCCTTCCTGGCTTCTTAGCCAATCTCCTGTAGAATATGTGGCCATCTGCTTTCAAGCTGACCAGACTATTAGGAGAAAGCATAAGCACAGGCAATGAGAAAGTAGCTGATATAGATCTTTATATATATTTAGATCAATGAGTTTGTTGCTATAAGAGTGACATTGCATGATCAGTTTGGGTTAGAGAATATACACTAACATGAAGAGTAAAAGAATTCAGTTTGTTTGAAATGAGACAACAACAATACAAATCACATCAAACTGGGCACCAGATCCTACGGTCAGAGGCACTGGAACAATTTTTATAGTAGGGAGAGATGGAAAGAAGAAATCATGTATTTGGTTGTTCCACAACCCCAGCCTAAGATGGTGCAAAACTGCCCAGAATGCATGTCAGGAGCTTGTGTGCAAAGATCATTACAGTAATTGTTAACTATAGACCCTGACATTGCACCATGCCAACCATTTCCTATTTGCTGCACTGAAGCAATCCAAGAACTGTTCTAACTGATGTTAGACAGCAATGGCTAAGAGAATGAAGTAGAAAACTCATCTGAGGATTGGAAAAGTGCAGGAGTACCAATTATGCTCCATTCCTTGGGACTCACCCCACTTTCCCTGCCACACTGATGGTCTAGAGAGGGACTGGCATAAGAACCTCCACTCTGACTTCACAAACAAAGGATCACCTCTATAGTAGGATGGTTTTTGCATGTCAGGTTGAAATGGCTTAGGGCTAGATGCCACAAGCAGTATGGCAAAGAGGAGGAAAGCACCCATACTGTCACAAAATATATTTTGTGGTTATGCACAAAAAGAAACTTCCTCACATATGTAACAAGTGGTAGGATCCATTATTATACCTGCACATTAGGAACGTTAGGAGACTATTCTTTGAACAATGCATTATAATAGTCAGCCAATCAAACTGACTGGTTGACTGACCATCTGTGGAAGATTTAAAATGCTGATTCTAAAGACCATCATGCCAGTACAGTAAACTTCTAGAGCTGTTTATAGACTATATCTGTAATATATAGAGGCTCTCAAATTGGGGTCTGTGGAACATTGGAGGTGTGCAGATCACGTTACTGCACAACGAAGAGTTACTTGGTTACATGGCACTGTCCCTCCTTCTGCCTTCCACCTAAGGAAAGCTAAGTAGATGGAGGGAGAGATGATATGAACAGCAAAAATAAACATTTTAATAAAAAATCAAAACATTTACTAAATTAAAGACAACTAATACTTCCCTAATACATTTCTGCATGTGGCCAACTGCTGCAGTTGCCACAAAGATGTTTTATGATTGTGAGGAGTTGGTCCATGCAATCATAAATTGGATGGGAGGGGCTTCATAAGTTTACTCAGTTAAGATTTAGTATGCACGTCACGAGGCCTGTGTTTGAAAGTCCCTACCTTAGCATAAAGCCTGAGGATTTTTTTTTTTTATAGGTAATCCCTCACCTTCCTCCAAACTGTGAGAATAGCAGTTTCATCCCATATATCAGGAGATTAAGACACTTGACTGACTTTGAATTCTGGACACATAGGAAATATATATTAATTTAGCATAATGATGAGGCTCAATGAAGGCTCTGTGGAACCACAAGAGTGGGGTCTCTAAGGTTTTGTTCTTTAAAGAAACACAATTTGCATTTCTAAAGGCTTGAAATGCATGGGTCCATATCGATACATGTACAGGCTCTTAAATCTGTGTGTAGCAGATTCAGCATGTATTTCAAAGAACTGATGATACAAAACCAAGATAAAACTCACAGTAGTTTGGTTTTTTTTTTCTTAAAGCACAAGTTTCTTCTAAATTCAAGGTAGTTTTAAGAGTAACTTTCAAGAGAAAAATAAAAGAAATCTTGACTGGCAAATGGCAAAAAAAGTCTACTAGCTAGAGGATATACTACCTGTTCCCCAATGCAGCCACCGTGATTTATGCCAGAGAATTATTTGGCCCTGTCTTTATAAAAGCTGAAAATGAAGAAGATACCTTGGCCAGAAACAGAAGACTAGAATGCCAGAAGCCTTTAGACCTATGCATGGAAACGTCACAATGCTCCAGTCTTTAAAAGGGCAAGATAATTGCTTCTGGGGCTAGTAACATAAGACAAATAATAAAAGATGGTTCATGACTCCACCATAAAATCAAAATCAGGCCACTAAATTCACAGGAAATAATCTGGAAGAGCAACCAAAGAAGCCTGAGCAAACTCTTCAGCCAATACTACCCCATTGCAAATATGAACAGCCGGTAGTGAAACCTTCAGAGTTCAAAAGGTAGATGCACCATGAAAAATACTCCTAGTTTTTCCTTCTCCCTCTGAATATAATTCAAAAGCCTTTACTGATACATTATAATTTTTAATTTTTATGGAAGAGCGCTGGGCATATATAACAGATTAATCAGGAGTTAAAAGCAGGGAGAGAATGGCTCAATAACATTTATTCTATTTTGCTGAAAAAGTTGGAGACTTTTCATTTCTATAAAAGCACACTGAAAATGTGAAGATGAGGGGGCTAAAGAGAACCTAAGAACTTGGGTGGCTTTGGGGAAATTACAACACCAATATTAAAAACCCAAAGACAATTTTGAGCTCAAATCTGTATTTTATGAACACCCCAGAATCCTATGGCCTTCAGCAGGAGCTTAGGAAGTGCAAAGATCATAGGCATAGGATTCATGAGCCCTTCATCTAATTTGTGAATAACTATTTTTAAAAGCTATATCATAGAACATTAGCGAGCAGGGGAAAAGGTGGTGTACATTTAACAAGCATTTAGAGACAACAGAATTCATTTCCCAAAGTCACATTGTTTCACTTTAAGCAAAAACACTTCCTGAGCAATGAAATTCAATTTCTTGGCATAGCATAGCCTTGGACAGCACTGATGCTCAATATTCTGTATTATTTTTCTGAAATGGACCCTACCCGTTTAATTTCATGCTGCTTATTTTAAGTTGCTAAATACTGAAGTAGTTGCTAAAGGTTTTATTTTTATTATATGAAGATATGACTAACATTTTGATAATTTTTACATTTTGTCCATTTGAAGTTTAAACTAAGGGCCTTCTTTTTCCAAAGCGACTAGTTATTTGGGGGCCAACTTGAGATACCTCAAAGTGGCTTGATTTGCATAGGCTTTGTGCTCAGAACTTCCTGAAAATCAAACCCTTTCAAGGAGTTTTAATTTAGTCACCTAAAACCATAGGCATCCAAAATCACTAGCTGGCTAGGAAAATTCAGGCCAAAAGCTTCAAGATAGTTGCTTAGGGAATGGGGCAGGTCTTAAATTCTATAATATTGGTGCCGCTTTCTTTCAACTCTGAGTTAGAGTCTCTACTGGTATAAATTAGTAGAGCTCTATAGAATTAGGCTGCCATATTAAACTATTAAAAATATCCCTATGATTCTATGATATCAAACTGTAATAATTAATATAGGACTGATCCTATAGCAGTTTCTATTGGCTTTACTATTCTGAATACATGTAACAACGCCTGCTTAGTACGCGTTAGTAATAAGGACAGTCTTATTGAGTACTGCATCCTATGCCCAGCACTCAGGCCTGATCCTGAAAACCATTCCTCTCATGGTTAATTTTATTATCAGCTGTGGTCACCTAAAAGTCACTGTGGTAAAGTGAAATAGGTGCATAAGTTTTTTGCAAGATTGGGACCTTAAAGCATTGGCTGGTTACAGTATAGATCTAAAACCAACCTACCAAACATCCATTAAAACAAATCAGTGTCTTTTAATCCATAACAGAGCTTGAAAACATGGAAGGTACAGAACACAAATATATTTATATTAATATAATTTAAAGAAAAGATTAAAAATGGAAATGCTTTTAAAATTTAATAGAATTTTAAACTATTCCCTTTGGAGAGTAATGTTTTAATTATTTTAATTATTAAAAAGACTGTAGAAAGTAATAGGCTAGGGGCAGAGAAAAATGAACATTTTCTTGATTTGCAGAAGTTATAGAGAATATTAAAAAAACCAACAGGCTACCCCCTCCCCTTTCCCCACAAAACTTTGAATTTGCTTATGGAGCACTTTTAATTCAGAGATAATCAAGACCTTTCCACTTTCTACAAACAGAGATTAACGTGTAGAATTACTTAGGCTGATCTTTGAAGAAAAATGAATATGTTGAGTTCTTCAATAAACTAAGTACAAGAACAATTTTTGCTTTCATGAAAAGTATCAATTCCACATGTAATTGCTCAGCATTGTCTAAATTAAGCGAACATGTGGCTAGCGGGTGGATGGAGAGGCTCACTGAAGATAATCAGCAAAATTTATGTTTTCAAATAAGGCACAAATCACATAAATCACTTCAAAGCAGTTCACCAAATTATCATTTTCAAACAAATATTTAAATCATCATGTAAAAAAGGCAAAGAAATATGACATGTGAACCTTAAGTTACAGTCATTGTTTGCTTTTACAAGGTAGAATGGCAGAAAATTATCTCCCTCTCGTCATGCTTTTCATTTTTGATTAGGTGATGTTGCATTATTTGTAACTTCAAAAAGCAGCCATAAAAATACAAAGACCTAAAGTACCAAAGATAATTTTTTCTATGAAGATGCAATTTCTATGAGAAAACTGATTTGTCTGTAATGCCACATGCGTTATAAGTTAGTGCACAAACCTGCACACACTTATTCATGACAAAATAAGCAGAGAGTCCTGTGGCACTTAAAGACTAATGAATGTCTTTATTGCATGAACTTTCAAAAGCTCATGTGATAAATAAATTTGTTAGTCTTTAAGTGCCACAGGCCTCCTTACTTATTTTGCTGAACGAAACTAACATAACTACCCCTTTGGAACTTATTCATGACAGTAACCCAAGAAAAGTCAAGGGACTACATTTGTGAGTATGGCCTCCTTGTGCAAGGACTTGCAGGAGTTGGCCAATCCACAATGCATGTCATGATATCACTTATCATTCAGTGTTCATCTACGCAGCTAGGAGCATGCTTCCTGGCGTAGACAAAACAGACATCCACTACCTCTGTTCAACCCAGTGCACTGAAAAGAGCAGTGCTGTTGAGGACAGCAGAAGCAGCAGCTCCCATTAGCTGCCTGAGTGCAAATACCTTTGCACCCCTAAGGTGTGTTCTTGGGCAGAAAAATAGAATTACTGATTCCATGGGGCTTCTCATGGAACCTCATTGAAGCTATGTCTGTTCACACCTGCTAGGGCTCAGTTATTGTTCCACCATCTTTAAGACAACAGTTATTCAGGCTAGACACTATGGACAAATGTATGTGAAGAAACTTGTCTGAAATTAATTTTTGGTGTTCTGCCTTGTATCACACAGTTTAAGAGATGGAAAAAAACTACTATGCCATGTTAGAACCCCAAGGGGTAAGTCAAAACTAGCATGCCTTCATTCAGGATCATTGCTGGCAAATCCATGGCAATGCGATCATGTGGATTTTACTGGTCCCTTTAGGGAAATTTTGGCCCTTGATGGTCACTGATATATATTCCAAATAGCTAGAAATCCCCTGCTAAGTTCCAAAGGAGCAGCCATATTAGTTTAGTCCTAAAAAAAAAGCAAGGAGTCTTGTGGCACTTACAAACAAACAGATTTATTTATCGCATGGGCTTTTGTGGGAGAAAATCCCACTTCGTCAGATGCTTTGAAGATGGGGGAACTTACAGAACAGCGTGAAAATAAATGCAAGGGAGTGTAAGACATGGGATCAGGTCATACAGTAACAGCAAATCAGAGCAGTAGTTAAGATTCAAACATTGGGAAACAACACATAGAGAGGAGGGTGAAGTCAAATTGCCAGTTTCCCAGTGTTTGAAACTTAACAACTGCTTTGATTTGCTTTTACTGTATGACCTGATCCCATGTCTTACACTCCCTTGCATTTATTTGCATCCCATTTTGTAAGTTCCCTCATCTTCAAAGCATCTGACGAAGTGGGATTTTCTCCCACAAAAGCTCACGCGATAAAAAATTCTGTTAGTCTTTAAGTACCACAGGACTCCTTGCCTTTCTTTCTTTTTTTTGCTAGAAATCTCTTATCGTTCAAGATCCCTTTGATAACTTCTATATTGCCTCCATGTTACAGAATGGCATTTTCAATTGCCACAGTCTTACAGAACAGGTAGTAAGTGGCAGTGGACTTCATGTTCAGCTAAATAATAATTGTGTAAGGCACTTTGAGCTCTACAGCTGAAAAACATTCTATAGTATGAAATATTATTAACTTGCCTCCTAGCTCAGTATTTCTCAGACCCTCTGATATTTGATGATTATCATGCAACAAAATCTTTGAATATAATACCAAGAAATCTAAAGGTCCTAGCATTAGACCTGCTCTCCCCTGGCCTAGAAGATTATTTTTATTTTTGCTAATGCCAAGGGAAAAGACAGAAAATCTTTTATGTATTTGTCTAGATGATAGAAAGCTAGCCAGTGACATGACAATACATTGTCTTGCTTTCTTCTTTCTTGGTATGACAAGTCTTCTTTGAGCTACTGGCATTTGTAATGTGAGAAGTTGTCAGGAGAGGAGCTAGAAGTCAATAAAATGATCTTACTAACATTATCCCAACAGACCTAGGGTGTTTTAACTAAAAATAGTCAAGTGCTTAGTTGCACAAAGTCTAAGTGATGCTTAAGTGCATGAAAATGATTAAAGATATCTGAGAAGCATTTATATTTCTTGGTTGTTAGCATGTTTCATTTGGAATCATTCAGGTTTACTTTCAGGCATGAATACCAAATCTGGGGATAGTTACACTAGATGTCAAGGTGTCACAATCACTCTGTTCTTCCCATAATCCTAAAGGGGAGGAGTCCAAAGTCTTGGAGCTCAACTACATGGAAAGAAAGGAATATCTCAGTATTGAAATGATTGAGAACCACCGACCAAGGGCTGATCCTGGCCAGGTTTCTTTGGAGTGCAGCTTGTGGCAATTTCATTGGATGAGGGGGTAAGCCAAAGACACAGTGGAGGAATAGGTTTAGGAACTGGCAAGAAGAATAACAACTACTTGGATCATCCAGGGGATAGTCAAGGGCACAGGAAGCTACATCAGCTAAAAGGCCTGCATATCTGCCTGGAGCAAGGGCACCTGTGTGGAAAGCACATTAGACATTAGGTTCAAGCCCTAACTGGTGAAGAACAGTAGCATGGAGGGTGAACAGTTAATATTTCCTAAAATCAAGTTTGTTTAATGTTGGAGTAGATTAATGACAAGAAATAAAGACTTTTTTAAAGGAGTGAAACATGACACATCTGTATTTATTTGTATCTACTGTTCATCCCCACTGGCACAATTAATAAAAGTTATCCGTAAATCAAATGAAGATCATTCAATCAACTGGCTTACGCAGCTGACTTTGTAAAAAATGTGATGTGCATGCTTACTCTACATTTTAAAACTGGCTTCTCCTTGAGCTGCCCCTGCTCCCAGTTATTTCTCCAGCTCAGGCTGATTTTTATAGTGATTGGTCTTCTTTGGCCAATAAAGTCTAGGGAGAAAATATGTTCTGTGAAGACAAAATGTTTAATTTTGCAACACCCATTAACCGTACTATTCCTGAGAGGAACTCCGGATGAGCCAAAGTTAGCCAGAGCACACAAGGCTGGCTCTGGAACACATGGCACCTCAGATGAGGCATGTCCTTGCCTCCCCTGCCCATTTGTTAAACTTTTGAGTACCTTTGAACACTGTTTGCCCTTTTGTCACTAACAACAAAAACAGCATCTGAGCTCCCCACAAGCCCCCCCCCCCCGACAGTCACTTAGGTTGCCTGTCCCTAAATACAACTCTGAGCACAAACAGAGAAAAGGTTAGGGGAGCACCCATACCTATGTTTAGAACAGATAGGCAGGTCAGCTAGTACAATCAGAAATGCAGCATATTCAGATGAAGAGCAACAGCAACTGAAAAACAGACTAAGACTGTAAGATTAGCCTTTCTGCCAGTGACAGGAATCACACATTAGACTCTTCTGAGGAAGTGGTAGGGCAACTTCTCCCCCTTTTTGGGGGGTGGGGGGGGGGGGGAGCAGAGTGAAGTCTGTGGCCAAGCTGCTTCCAGTCCATCACTCCCTCTTTTCAAGGGATCTGTCCAGGAGGAGGAAGGTGTCAGCCCACACTTGCCCCAGCCTTACAATGGACTGTCTCTGGGTTCTTTCTTCACTACTACAGCAAAGGGCTCTGCTGTCATTTTTCCAGTTCCCTTCCCCCAGAGCCCTGGCACCCTAGCAGAGGCTTCTGTTTATGGTGGGCCCTCCTGACATAACGATCCCAGAGATAGGGGCCCTAGGAATGAGTTTATTGTTCCTAGTACTTAATCTAGGGCTAACTGCAAGCTTTCTTCATTTAAGCCTTCCCACTCCAAATAAATAAATAAAGATGCTGATCTGACAGTGGACATCAGAGTGCTTGCTGAGGGATGGAGCAGACATAGTAGAAGTGGTAGATAGAAGAGAGCAAGTCAATTTATCTCTGTTCATATTCTCTACTCCTCCCATACAGTGTGTAATTAACAGAACAGTATGTTAAGGGCTCTGATTTCAACACTTGTATCCAATTTCTACTTATCCTGTGCATAGTCAGGACAAATGCTGCTAAAAATATTATGAAATGATTTCTGTTTCCTTAATGGCAAAAAGATTCAAATGAAAGAGATGGAAATAAGAGACTTTCTCCTGGTACATCTAACGTGTGGTGAAGTGATTTGTCCACAATGGGGAAAAAACAACTTGTCCCAAAGAGAAACATTTGGGAACAATGTAATTTACATCAGCTCTATGATGCCTCCTAATGCCTTCAAGGTGAAATTCTGTCTCCTTTTGAACAAATCCCAAGTAACTGGGCTTTGCTTTAGAGGACTCAGTGAAGGTATGAAATTCACCATCCAATACATAACCATCCCAGACCAGGCTACAGAGTTGCAGAGCAGCAGAGGAACTTCTCAGCAGCTGCTGTTCTCACACTGGACTGGAGCAGCAGCTGTAGCTCTTTCACAACCCTTATAAGGTGGCTGTACTGAATGCCTGATGTTGAACTGTATGCTCATGCTCATCTCAACCCTCTCCTCCAGCCTTAATAGCACCTGTTTACTCTGCATTCCTGCCATGCAACACAGAGCTCAAATAATGCCAAACGCAAATCTTCATGGGGGCTTTCTTCAGCTGTATCTGAGCTGTTCTCAAATAAGCAGCACTGTTCCATCCTCTGCAAGACCAAGAGAGCAGAGTAGCTAGGGCCATGTCAAGAACTTTATTGTAAACTATTTCATTCTGGCATCCAAGGCCTCAAGGCCATGCAGTTTCTAGGCAGTAAGATCTTCCCATAGGCTATGTCTACACTTAGATTGTTAAATTGATTTAACTTAAATTGATCTAATTAAATGGAAATAAAAATCACTAAATCGATTTAACATGTCCCCCCTAGAAACCCAAATTGAACTAGCATGGCCATTGACAGGATTTCGATTTAGGAAAGGGGCATCATGGGAGGTGTGGCAAGATGGCCCCCAAGAAGGGCCATGCCCATGCCCCCACTCAATATATAGAAAGAGGAAGGCACCCTGGGAGAGAGAAGGGCAGAAAGTGTTAAATCAAAATAATAATTCTGATTTAACCATCATTTTGATATAAAGCAAGGTTTTATTATTTTGAAATGACCATTCGTTATTTCAAAATGAGGGAGCTCCTCATCTCAAAATAAGGAAAGCTCGTGTAGACATGCACTACTTTAAATTGAAATAATAATCATGATTATATACCTATGGAGTAGTATACTGTAGGTACTAAAGTCTTCTTGTTTTGAAATAAGTACATGCTGAAGGTTCTGCCTCTATTTTAAATGATGCATTTTATGACACAATCTTGTGAGGTATGTCACCTCCACCCATTCCAGCCTGGCTCTAGTGCCGCTTGTCAGCCCAACACATGGTGGGCTTTTGTAACATTTGGTACTTTTTTAAAGCTCCACCAGTGTGAGTCTTTTAATCTGCTGAGTGCAGCTGGTCAAATAGTCATCAAATAATTTAAGTGACTCATATCTAAATATTATAAAATAAGCTGCTCTACCATTTTTCTTTCCTTCTAAAGATGTAAAATTTTGATTGACACTTTTCTGGGGTGAGCTGCATAACTGATTGCAGTATCAGCATTTGTGAGTAACAGACACCTCAGTCTTGTACCAATAAAATATTTATACCATATTATCATGAACATGGTACAGAGCAATAGATCATGCTAAGTAAGGATCACTGAGCTCTATTTTAGCTCTTCTGCTTACCCACAGCATGACTCTGAGCAAATCACTCCACATCTCAGCAGGGGCAGTGCTAGGGTGGGGAGGGACCTGGGGCACGGGCCCAGCCCCCGCCCCCAGCCAGTAGGCCCCGCCCCCAGCCAGGGATAGGGCCGGGGGGGGGGGCCGCGGCGCCGAAGGCGGGTAGGCCATGGCGGGCCTGCGCCCATGCCACTGTGGCCACGGCCAGGCCCCTGACCCCCGGCCAGGGACGGCGCTGCTACGGCTGCAGGCGGCTCACCGTGCCCCGGATCCCCAGCTGGGGATCAGGGCCTGGCCACCCGGAGGCGTGGGGCCTGGCCACCTGGAGTCACTTCTGGCCTAGCCCAGCTGTGGTCTAGCCACCTGTGGCAGCGCAGCCCCCCCAGCCCTATCCCTGGCCAGGGGGTGGGGCCTGCCAGGCGGCTAGCCGGGCCCCGGATTCCCGGCTGGGGACGGGGCTGCTGCAGCCACAGCCAGCTGGGGATTGGGCCCCGGATCCCCGGCCCGATTGGGCTGGAGATCTGGGGCACTGGCATTGGGACCCAGGGCACATGCCCTGGCATGCCCAACACCAGCGATGCCCCTGCATCTCAGTGCCTCCATTCTTCCGTCCATATAATGGAGATCATTACAAAGGGGCAGCTGTGTTAGTCTAGTTCAGTAAAACAAACAAGGAGTCCTGTGGCACTTAAAGACTAACAAATTTATTTATTGCGTGAGCTTTCATGGAAGAAAATCTCACTTCATCAGATGTCTGATGAAGTGGGATTTTCTCCCATGAAAGCTCATGCGATAAATAAATTTAAGTGCCACAGGACTCCTTGTTTGTTTTGAAGATGGGGGAACTTACAGAATAGGAGGAAATAAATGCAGGGACATGTAAGTAATGGGATGAGGCATTTACTTCCTCCCTTTCTGTAAGTTTCTCCATCTTCAAATCATCTGACAAAGTGGGATTTTCTCCCACAAAAGCTAATGCAATAAATAAATTTGTTAGTCTTTAAGTGCCACAGGACTCCTTGTTTGTTATAATGGAGATAGTTACACTTTCCCACCCGTGTAAAGCTCTTTGAGAGGCAAGGATGAAAACACATATACAAGAACTAAATCTTACATATGTGCTCATACATAGAGAGCAAATAAGTGTGTTTGTACATTGTATTACATAGAGATGGGACCAAGCCACAAAAACATATCTGAAAAATACATGAACACTTTGGTCAATCATTTGTTAAAAAGGTAGGAACTTGTAATTTATAGATGACGTACCCCCAATTAGTAGGTGGAAGTTAACACTGGAGCCTTAAGTTGATTTAAGGAAGGTTAAGTTGACCGACAGACTTCTGTGGTCACACTGGGCTTTTATTAAGTTGACTGAAGTGCTTCTTTAAGTTAACTTAATAACACCACCTCTTAAGGTCGACGGGGAAAGCACTTAAGTTAATCTAAATGGCCTCCAGCTACCTACCACCCACCACTCCTTTGTTGACCTAGCACCTGCCAGTGTAGACACAGGCAGGTGACAGGAGTTTTCAATGTGGATTCCTAAGTCGACTTAACAAGGTTGACTTTAAGTTGACTTAAAGTTGACCTTGTTAAGTTGTCTTAACAGAGCCTGTAGACATACCTGGGATTTTCTGGTGATACTTTAAAAGACAATACACTCCATCATTTGACCATACTGCCTTTCAGAGTCTTGTGAAACACTTCAAAGTTATAGTTGCCATCACACATTGCAACACCCATCCCATGCACACAGCTGACAGCCAGCCTTCATAGGCTTTTGGTCTTTTGTTTGCTCTTTCCATTTTGCACCATTCAAAACTCAGCACACAGCTCTTACAACCGAAACTGAAATGTCAGTCAAAAATTGTTCTTGGTCTATGAAGAACCCTTTTCTTCTTTGTCATGTCTCTCTGTACTCAGGATACCAATGACATCTACCTGTTTTCCAACAAATGTACTGTTTATACCACTGTATTTTTGTTTCATAAAAACCTAAAGTTAACACTCACTGTTTGAGCAGCACCACAGCTAGGGAAAAGCTGTTTCTCTTCACATTTAGTATTTGGAAATTCTCAAGGATTTTACGAAAATATTTTCATTGAATGTTTGATATTATGAAAGTGCTCCAGGGCAGTTATATTTTCTTTAGTTAACATTTCAGGCCTGGGGGAAGGATTGGATGAAATGCATCTATGATTAATTTTCCATTGTGAAAATGAAAGTCACTTTAATATTTCAAAGGTTTTTAAAAAAGTACACAAATATTAAATGCTACCTGGCCTGTCTTGCCAGGAAGGGGAGGGAAAAAAACCCACACATACCTAGAATACAAGGTCCTTAAGTGAATCAGCTTGGTGCAAAGTGCTGAGTCATTTCCTCTCAGTGGAAGTCTCACACCCAGCAGATGTAGAATGCTACATGTCTTAGTCGCATATCTGAAATGCTAAATGGAAAAGCAGGAGTTTCTCTTGAACAATTCTTAACCCCATCTCTTATGGATTGTTTCAGACCCTGGGGCCTGGGAAACTTCAGGAAACATCCCCAATTCTTGCATCATCTGTAAAACCAGGCATAATATGCTTCCCTAAATGCATGGCCTGATGTTTCCTAGTGCCCCATGGGTCACATGCCTCTCCCAACAAGCAGGAACAGGTGGAACCATGTTTCTACCTCACCTCTAAGTAGCCAGGAGAACTGTCCAGACATGCAAGTAGTGATCTGCATCATTCTAAGGATGCTCTTCCAGGAATGCTCCCCTATGTGCTCAGCTGACTCGTGTTCATGGGGCTCAGGTTCAGGGGGCTAAAAACTGCTGTGTAGATTTTCATGGCAGGGTTGCCAACCAGGGGTTAAAATAAGACAGAATGCACCAGAATACTGTTTTGGGGCCCACTATTTTTAGGGGCCAGAATTCCAGGGCTCCTAAAAATAGAAAAATGGGGTGGAATGCTGCATTCTGGCATGTTCCCCCTACACACTTCTGGCCAGCAGGGAGCTTCCCCCAGTCTGGGAGCTTTTAAAACTCCTGCCCTGAGCATGCTCTGACTGAGCATGCTTAGAGCCTTTGAGCATGCTCAGTCAGAGCATGCTCAGGGTGGGAGGAGCAACCCATGGCCAGGCTGCTCCACTCCGGTGGCCAGGTAAAGGGACTGGGGGGGTGGTGCTGGGAACAGTCAGGCCAGCTCAGTGGGCCAAGCACAACCTGGGGCTGGGCTACAGGGAGTGGCATGACCCAGGACTGGACTCAGGGCCTGGCCTGCGGCTTGGCTTGGCCTGGGGCTTGGCCGTTGGTGTGCCTATGGCCCAATCAGTTCCAGGGCTGGAATGGACCCAGGCCTGCTGGAGGGTGGGGATGGAAGGGGAACACTGTGGGGGGGGCTGTGTGCCCCAACTATTTTCTGGGGCAACAATGCCTTTTAGTGAAAGGAGGGTGGAGTGGGGAAATGGGGACAAGGGGACTGAAAGGGGCTGGGGAGGTGTAGAGTGGGTTGGGGGTGGAGTGAAGACTGGGGGGTGGTGGTTAAGAGGGCTGGAGTGGGGACTTGGGGGGCAGGGAGCTTAGGGAATGAGGATAGGGGATGAGGAGGACATGGGAAAAGAGGGGTCTGATGTGGGCACTGGTGGACAAGGTTGGGGTGATGTGGATTTGAGGCTGTGCTTCATGTGTGAGGAAAGAGCTTGTGGGGCTCAAAAATGCCTGTGCGGGCTGGGGCCTGCACATGCATGAAGGTGGCCTGGAGATTAGGAGGGTTCTGGGGACTGCCAAACCATGGCTGCCAACCCTATGTAAAAACTATGCCAATTTCCTGCTGTCTATTAGTCCATAGTTAAAAGGAAATGTCTGCAAAAATCTCTCTCTCATTCAGCCAGCAGCAGCCTAGCACCTGCCTGCTGTTATTTGACCATCAGCTCCTTCATAGCCCCAAGGTACTGGCCTGGGCAGTATGGGTCAGGGGGGGTTGGTCAACAGACAGCTGGGGAAGGGTCTCAGTTTCTGTCAGAGAACAGTGGGAGAGGAGGCACAGTGGTCCAGTCCCCAAGTCAACTGAGCTCTAACAGTGGCTGAGTTGGATAACTATTCCCTCCTCCCACCTCTGCCCCCCCCCCCATGCAGCACAGCAGGGAAGGGAAAACTGGGGATGGCTCTGACAGTCAGGAAGCTGTCCTGTGGCTGCAGAGGAGCCAGCTCAGATATGCCATCTGGGAGCGGAGTGGGTCTGGAACGGAGGCTGCTTGGGTGACCCTACTCATGGTGGTTAAGGAGACCCTAAGCAAAGCCCTATGCAAATGACATTGTATGTTTTGTCAGATTGGAATTGAATTTGCTTCTGGGATTGCAGAACAGTCCTCATGTTTTTAAACAACAAAAAGTTTGGTTTATAACCAAAACTCCCCTCCCCTTCTTACGTCTCCCAGTCCTCCCTTCTAACTCTGCTGCCTCCCTTTCCACTTAGGCTGTTTCTCCTGACTGGAGTCCAGAGAGATGGCTACTATAGGTTCCCTGTATTACAGAAATGAAGCGGTCCCTCCAGCAGCTGCAGTGACTGAGCACCTGCAGGGGGGAAAACCTCAGTGGGCCCCATTGTGTCCCTTGGGGCAGGCAGGATGCAAGTAATGAATCACTGTCCCTGGGCTGTGATCCTTCCTGTGGTGGGATCCCTAACACTTCTCCCCCAACCTTCTCCATTGCTCCCCACTTTGGGTCCCCCAAAGTTTGACACTATAGTATGTTTATAATGATGTTTTTGATTTGTTTATGTTGCTTCTAGTGATGTCATTAAGAAGTTGACTGTGTCAGTACAAGAAAATCAACTTCGGCTCAGTCTGTAAACACTGAAATGCTAAGTTGGCATGCCTGGTTCAGACTCAGGCTGGCGCACAGGTTCTAGGACCCTTCCCCATCCCAAACCTGGGCTCCAGCCTGAACCTGAATGTTCACATAGCAATTTTATGGCCCCACTATGCAAACCCTGTGAGCCTGCATCAGCTAACTCAGGCCTGGCTGGGCGTTTTATTCCTATGCAGACACATTGTCAGTGAGTGGATGCAATCAGCGCCTGGATAAAAATCAATCAGACAGATTAAATTCAGTCCAGAAAAACAGAAATACTGCTGGCAGGTAAGGGAATCCTTTCAATGACCTGGAAAGAGAACTACCCTTTCTTCAGACTTGTGCCAAGTGGATGACTGGTTATCTTGACTCTGTTAGAAATAAGCCAGAGAAAACTCCAGAAATGCCAAGATGCCATGCTTAACTTCATCTCTTGCTCATGCTCTTCTCACCTCTTCCCATCCCCCCATGTTGTGTATCTGCACCATAAATAATTTGGGAGCAGGGAGCTTGTTCATAAAACACCAACCATCCCATTAGTGCTACACAAATAGGAAAATAGAAACTCCAGGTGCCGTCGTATGCTGTGTGCTGGCTAAATGGGTACTCCACACTCTACCATGACTCTTCCTGATCCAATTTGAAGTTGTGGTGCTAGTCAGTAAAGTCATCAATGGACAGTGGCCTAAACTATTTAAAAAGGTCCCTCTCTCAAACCACGGTCCACTGCACCTGAGGGAACAGGAGTGCTGAAACTGATGGATGGAGGTTAGGCTGGAATTCTCATTATCTGGGGACTCAGCAGTTCAGAAAAGGCATTTGACTCCAGAATTCCCTACCATCACAAATTAGTATAAACTCAATTACCAAAGAAAAGTTATGAGGATTTCAAGACTCCACACCACAACACACAGGGGCAGGTGCCATCAGTAAAAGAGATGAATAGGGCCCCAGCATTGCTACTGACCCACATGTTTTTGGCAAGTCAGAAACTCTACCTTGGCTCCCCCAGCTGTAAAATAGGAATGCTGACTCTTAACTGCTTCACTCAGAGTTGGGAGGTTTATTTAACTAACACTTGCAAAGTGCTTTGAGAGCCCTCTGATGAAAAGTGCTATAACATTACAAAGTATCATATGAGAACAGAATTTGGCCTGCCATATAAACCTGAAGTCTTACATTCAGAATCTGTGGCTGAAAATTGTTAATTCTTCAATTCTTCTAAAAATCAGATCTTAACTTTGCAATTACTTCTTTTTCATTCACAGGCAAGATTTTAAAAATAGGACTGGTGTTTCCTTTAATTAGTACTTGATACAGTATTAATATTCCTATTTATCTTCTACATGCCATATGGATTAAATTCTCATTACTTTTGATCTTAATACTTTTAGAATATGTAAATCAGCAGACAGACAACCTCTTTAAAGCAGCGTTTGCACACCACATCTATTATTGCCTTGGGCAACAGGAAAATATCTGCATTGCTAAAATTCCAAAATTGTGTGGAAATCTTGAAAAATCAGACATTAAACTGATCAATCTCAACAAATTAAATAATAACCCAGTAAAATGCAGTCATTTAGATTTGGTTGTACCTAAAATGTGACATTAAAAGTGGTCATACACCAGGGTCAAACATATACATGAAAGCAGTAAATTTTTGGGAGGAGAAGTGTGTTTCAAAGACTAGTCTAATTCCAGATGGGAAACATTTGCACCATCTAAAACAGAAAAATACTGTAGTTTATTTACTGAATTTTATTCTCAGTCTTATGCATTTTTAAAATGAAATATTTTATGTTCATAGTTCCAGAAACTAATCTTATCTTTTATTGCCCCCCAACATTACAATGCACTGCTTATGAATAGCTTTCCATGGGCATATTTTTTCAGTATAGCTGAAAAATACATTTAAATAGAGAGGGAAAACATATGGGACTTAAGAACACAGAAGACAGGCAAAGAGAAGCCTGTAATAGACCTGCATTGCAGACCCTGGTTCGGGCCTGAGGCAACATCTAATGGGGTGGGAAGGATTCAGATTCAGAATCAAATTGACATGGACTGGCCACTGTTTATCACCATTTAAGTGTGAAACAGAACCTTACCCTGGTCAGTGTAGTACCTAATCTTGCTACAACACATAATAAAGTCTTTTTATCTGTGTTTTTAACCTCTGTTCTTGCAATATGATCGTAGAATCATAAAAACTGAAAGGAACTATAAGAGGTCATCCAGTCT
The DNA here is from genome assembly GCA_007922195.1 of Podocnemis expansa. Lineage (NCBI taxonomy): Eukaryota > Metazoa > Chordata > Testudines > Podocnemididae > Podocnemis > Podocnemis expansa. The sequence goes on along the minus strand of ML681984.1, from coordinate 39,854,998 downwards.
AGACTGCTGCACTCATGGCAGGACCAATTACCCTCTTAAGCCACCCCGACAGGTATTTGTCTAATCTGCTCTTAAAAACTTCCAGTGATGGAGATTTCACAACCTGCCTAGGCAATTTGTTCTGGTGGTTAATCACTCTGACCGTTCAAAATTTTTTCCTAATGTCCAGCCTAAACCTCCCTTGCCATAATTTAAGCCCATTGCTTCTTGCCTTAACAATGGCAGTTAAGGAGACCAATTTTTCTCCCTCCCTCTCGTAACAACCTTTTAGCTAACTGACAACTGTTATCATGCCCCCTTTCAATCTCCTCTTTTCCAGACTAAACAGACCCAATTCTCTCAATCTTCCCTCATAAGTCAAGTGTTCCAGACTGTTAATCATTCGTGCTGCTCTTCTCTGGACTTTTTCCAATTTGTAAACATCTTTCCTGAAATGTGGAGCCCAGAACTGGACACAATATTCCACCTGAGGACTAATCACTGTGGAGTAGAGCAGCAGAATTATTTCTCAAGTCTGACTTACAACATTCCTGTTAATACACCCCAGAATGGTGTTTGGTTTTTTTTGAAACATTGTTACACTGTTGACTCATATATAGCTTGAGGTCCACTACGATGCTACTAATCTGTTTATTGCACAGATTCTGTGAATTTACTGAAGGAATTAAGAAAATATTGTCACAGACCTGGTAAAAGGTGTCATTGCTTTTCAATGTCAGGGAGGACATCTGCAGCAGAGATGGGCACCCAGAAGTCAAACTGTCTTACTTTGGTCTCTCTCTCTTTCTGCACTTTTATACCTGTTCTTTTTTGGGCCTGCTCTAACCTGCACTGAAATCTATGGGAGTTGTTTCACTGATATGAATGGGTTTTGGCTGAGTTCTTTTATTCTGAGATTATATAACTAACCAGTCTGTTTTATTTATAATACAACATATTTTCCTTTTATCTTGTTTATCGTAGGAGCTTGTACTCCTGGAGGTTGAGGACTGAAAACTGGCTCTTATCCAAAAGTCATTGGCAAGTGCAGGGGTGTATTATAGTTCATTCTCCTGACCACCTCAGTATGCTATCCTCTCTAAGAGTCTGAGCCAGACATGGACAACTTTTTCAGGGGGGAGGGGGTTAATAATACATTCTTTAAAGTCTCTAAAGATATTCATAAATTTTATTTAAATTCAACATCTAGTTTCAGCCATAAAGAGCCTAATTATTTTTTTTAAAGTAGCAATAGTTTGTCTTGACTGTTTTTAAATGTTTCATTTTGATGTTTTAATTTTGAAATGTTTTATTAGGACTATTTCAAAATGTTTCAGTTTCACTTTTTTTCAAAGAACATTTCATTTTTAAATTAGAACAATTAAAGAAAACCCCTGAAAATAGCTGACTCAAAATGAAAGATATTAGTTTCAAGTTGACCCAAACATATTGGTCATTTCAAACCAAATTGGAGGGGAAAAGTCATTTCAAGTTGACCTGGCATTTTTTGGTTGATTTGAAATAAAAATTTGCTGAATTTTCCAATCTGATGAAAAATGTCAAGAAAATTTGTTTTGGTTTGAATTGAACCAATTTTTCCTTGCAAGGCTTTTTCAGATGAGTCTCCAACCAAACAATCCATTATTTGCCCAGCTCTAGCTTAAACTCATGTAAGGCCTAAATCTGAAATAACCCATATCAGTTCTATAGTTCTATACCAGTTACATTCCTTTGTCTTCACAGGGATTATTCCAGATTCATACCAGTGAAAAGGTCTGGATCCTGCTTCCAGTGAAGTCTAGGACAATTCTGCTACTAGCCAATACTGAAATTTAGCTTTAGTCAGTATGGTCATTTAGTCTAAGGCCTGGTTTACATTAGAGAGTTTCACTGACATAGGCATATCAGTAAAAGATCCAGTGTAGACTTTTGTCAGTATAATTTATTGCTTTTGCAGAACTAGTTTAAGTTATAAAAAAGAGTTCTTTTGCTTGTATAAATTGCACCTATATTAGAAAGGCTTGCTGATAAAGATACACCTGTATCTTTTTATCAGGATAAACTTCGGACAAGTCTACACTTAAAACATTGCATTGGTGTAGCTGAGCTGCACCAGTGGAGCTATGTTACTGGCAGGGCCATCTTTGGAGGAGGGGTGATCGCCCCTGGACCTGTGGCTCTGTGGGCTCTGTTCTGTTCTGCCGGGGCAGTAGGGGGCTTGCACGGGTGCCCCCCATGGGCACGTTGTCCCCCACCCCCTCCCTGCTGCCTTTGGTGCAGAACCTGGCCTCTGCTCTGGACTTGCCTGCCCCGCCCCAGGATAGGGAACAGCCAACCCAGGGGCAGAGCAGGCAACTCCAGAGGCCAGGCTCTGCCTCCTCGCCTCTCTCCTGGGCTGGCTGTTCTGCCTTGGGGGCAGGCAGAGATGGCCTAGAGGTGGGGTGTGAGAGCAGAGCAGAGCCCAGCCCCCCAGGCCAGGCTGTTCTGTCCCCTGGGCCAGAGTGGCTGGCTCAGCGGAGGGTGGGAGTGCGGAGTCAGCCTCTGGGTCAGCCTGCCCCGGGTCCTGCACTCCCCTACAGACAGCCCTGGCTATTGTAGCACTTTAATGAAAATGCTCTAAGATAATGGGGGAGAGCTCTCCCCTCATTTCATCAGTTAATCCATTTCCTCAAGTGGCAGTACTTATGTTGATGGGAGAAGCTCTCACGCAGACATAGCTGTCTGCCTGGGAGTTTATATCAGTATAACTAAACCACTAAGAAGTGTGGAGTTTTCACATCCTGAGCAATGTTCCCTCTAATTACTCGTAGACTGTGTGCACAAACAATTTCTTTGTGTGCGCAAAAACATTTCTTTGTGAGCACCAATATTAGCACTATTGAATTTTTTTGTGTGCACTTTATTTTGTCATGTGCGCAGGTTTCATGACCTGTGTGCACACGCACACGCTCACAGCTTAGAGGGAACAGTGATCCTGAGCAATGTAGTTATACTAATATAGGTCTGTAGTGCAGACAAGGTCTAAGTTAGCCAATTCTGTGATCAGCGAAAACAACAAGAGTCCTGTGGCACCTTAAAGACTAACAGATTTCTTGGGGTGTAAGCTTTTGTGGGCTCCAACCCACCACATCAGATGCATGAAGTAGAAACCACAGTTGAGAGGAAGTTCTGTGCTTGGTAATGTGCTCTAAGAAGCTGTTAATTATGCTGAATTATGCCTGATTTTGTGTGTGTGTGTGTGTGTCCATCCCACTGTCTAGGATCATAGTATACAACATAATATTTATTTCATAGACATTCATAGGGTTAGTTCATAATTGTACTCCAAAGAAGGCAGACACTGGCACCTTAACCTCGGAAATACTCTCTATTCTGATAGGCATTAAAAAGTATAAAAAATATGAAGCTGTATTAGAGCTCTCCTACATTTGATTTTATAGAGCACAAATAGTCATTTACCAATGCATAATTAGGAGAATATTATTCTGCTATACAGTAATTGCACATGCTATAATGTTTATAATGATTGTGTCAGAATTACTAAGTGCAGAAAATACTTTAAGTAATTTGAATTTGTCCTTTCTAAGTATCATAAGAACATTGCAGGAGACAATGCAGAACTAACCTCACAGTTATTACACTATAATTGCTTTGTGTACTTTAACTACTAGTAGCTGCTCGTTACTTTTTTTGTTTTACAAATAGTGTTTTATCTTTGTCCTAAGTATGAAATATGTCACGCAATTTTTATGAATATCAATACACTGCTATGCATTTGCCAATATTGTCAAGTCCATTTATCTTCCAGGCCTTAAATAAGGATCCACACTGATACTGTAAACTGAATGTCACTTAGGCAATTACTGCCATGGACTTCTATGAGATCACACTTGTGAAGAAGTGTTACTTAGCATCAGTAAGTCTTGCAAACTGAGGCTTTTAGGCATCAAATGCTACATCTGAATATTGCACCCATTACATCAGTAGGAAGGGGTTAGCAAAGAAGCCAATGAAATAAATCAAGTGTTAATAAATCAAGGATCTCTTGGTTTGTTTCTGAGTGCACAGGTCTGTTTTCTAGTTAGTTCATAAGTGTTTCATATCAAAGGGATGCAAATGTGATGATTCTGAAATAAAAGACTAGCTTGCACATAGAGACCTAAATAAAAAACCCTAAAGCAGTAATATTTAAGAATCTGTACAACTTTTACCCAGTTCTTTATGCTATCACTTAGATCAGGGGTGTCAAACATGTGGCCCATGGGCTGGATGTGGCCCACAAACCTCTTCCATTCGGCTGAGATTGCACTCTGTGGGATCACACTGCCTCCCCAACAGAGAGAGCCAGTGTGTGTTCTTGCATACCCAGCGCTCCGGGATGTCACAAAAGTGTCAGATCTTACAACACTGCAGAGCACTGAGTATATGAGGCTGTGCTCTGTGAGACCACACTCCCTCCCTAACAGAGAGAGAGTGTGGTAGCGTGAAGCACAGTCTCACATACACAGTGCTCCACAATGCTGCAGGAGTGTCCTAGTATTGCTATTTGTGTACCTACAGCTCACCTACAGTACATCTAAGTCAAATCTGGTCCACCACAGTAAATGAGTTTGATGTTCCTGACTTAGCCAAAATCTTCCCATAATGGGGGCAAAGTTCCCTGTCACCTTTGCTCCTGATAAGAGGTTCTCATTTTTTTTTTTTGCCACGAAGCACACAGAATTTGCCTCTTAAGACAGTTGACTCATTTGGAACACAACCACACAATTACATGCGGGCAAAACTCCCGCTGATGTCAATGGCAGTTTTCCTGTCATAAAAATTGCAGGATCTGAATTTGAATAGATTAAAATTGGATCTTCATCATCTGGAATTACCAGCATATATGAAAGCCTCTTAGCATCCTAGGACTCAGTTATACTTTGAAGGCGTGATAGGACAAGGTATTGTGGTACCATTCACCAGGGCCTGTTGATGGGGAAGCAAAAAGTCGCCTGAAGCTCCTGGATGCTTGGGCTTCTCACCCCACAAACCATGCAGCTGGCAAATGAGAGTCAGAATCCTGTCCAGCCTCCTCCCTTCACCTTTGAGATGCTGCATGTCCCCAATGGAGTGGGGGAGAAACCAGTGTTTATGCTCCCCACAGTACAGAAGATGAAATGCTGCCTGGCTCTTGTATATGCTATGCAAGACAAGAGTTGTTTTCTGACACCTTCTTTTGTATGCCCCCTGAACCTCCACCTCTTTGCACACTCACATACAGGCCAGGCACAATCAAGGCCTCATACATTAACTCCTTCTACCATTTTCAAGCAGCTGAAATGTTTCTTCTAGGGGTAGCTATTTTTACGTGTCCTTCCAAATAGGCCAAGCGTGCCAGTGAGCGATCACTCTGAAAGCCAGCAAAGTAATGTGCACAACAAAGCATTAACCCAAATTCCAGTGCACATGTCTCAACCCTGCTCCCAGTTTTTTCATGCGCTTCTATGGATGTAGGCTCCAGCCCAGCCCACAAAACTCGGTTTGTACAGTTTGTTTTTGTTTCAAAAAGTCCACAAGGGGAAGGAATCTGGACAGAAATCCAACTACAGTTATTCACAGCGGTTACGCAAAGCACTCTCAGGATGTCAATCTGTGGCACTTATATTTTCAAATGATCCTGGTTTTTGTTTCTTGTTTGTTGCTCTTTCCCTGCGTTCTGATGTTAACATGAATAAAACCAACCATCAGTTTAACTAATACAGAGACCACCAGATACAGATTTTCAGGTCTGCTAAGCTATGCTTGGTGCAGGGTGAGGGTGGGGGCCAAAGTTAGGTGAAATGGGTCTGATTCGCAGTTTCTCTAAGGCAGGGGTCAGCAACCTGTGCCAACCCCTCCTCTCCAACCATCAGCCAGTGCCAGTGGTTCCCTTCATCAAAAAATAAATAAATAAATAAAAAGCAACAGCCGCCTGAAAATTTAGTAGCAGCAATGGCTGGAGTTCAGGGATTGCTTCCCAGACATGCTGCTGACAGAAGCCACTCACAGAAAGAAGATGCCTGGAGTGGCTCCTCTTGGTGGTGTGCATGGGGACAGGGGTCCCCAGAGATGCTATAGAAAGAAGCTGCCTGTAGCTGAAAGAAGCTGCCCAGCTCGGCTGCTTTTGGTGGCAGCACATCATGGAGAGAAGCTGCTCCAGGCAACTTCTGCCTGCAGTATGCCTGAAGCATGGGCATGGCAGGTACCCTCTGCACCCCAGCCACCCCCGAAAGAAGCTGTCCAGAGTGGCTTTCAGTGGCAGGAGTGACAATTTCTGTGGCAGTGCAGAGGGTGTCACATGCGACTCTGAACGGGCTCACATGCCACTGGTGGCACATGTGCCAGGAGGTTGCCTACCCCTGCTCTAAGGCATCTCCAGAGAGCAGCCCCAGAGCAGGAGACTTTCACTACCATGTACAGAACCAGCTGTATGCCTCAGTCCCCCCTCTCTCATGACAAGAGCTCCAAGGGCAGTTCTGTGGTAGGCTGGGGGTGTGTTTGAGATGATCCTTCTCCCTAGGTATTCCCCAGCTGCTACCACCAAGCCCTAAAGGGTCTTCAGTAGTTGGCTGCAAGCTAGAACAGACCTGACCTAGTATCGGGGCAAAACTGGCTCCTAGAAGCTCCAGAATCAGTGAGTACCTCTCCTCTGCACGCGCGCACACACACCACACACGCTTTTCAATCTCTGTCTTATTTGGCCCAATGCCTTCAAAAGCAGGGGCAGTACAGACTTGAACACGGCTTGCTACCCTCTTTTACAGGGTACCACAGGCATTTGTCCCACATCAGCCCAGCTCAGATGTCAAGCCCATAGACCTGCACTCATCCTTCCTCCCTGCTTTCTTAGGAATGTCTGCTCCTGCAACCTGTGCTAGATTTCCCTGGTTCATGAAGGTTGGAGCTGTCTCTCTTGTCCCCTCTAAAGAGACAGACAGGATCTTTTGGTATCCTCCCCACCACGTATCTGTGCTAGCTGAGGTAAAAACTAGTTGTCAATCTGAAAGTAAAATAAATGGAACACAGGCTATGCTTTCAGGACAAATTCTTCCCTGCTTAGATCCATCAGCCAGGTGTTTTTAACCACTACCAAAAGCAGCGAGAGTCCTGTGTCACCTTATAGACCAAGGGTGGCCAAAGTTATGGAACTCAAGAGCCAAACAAGTTGATTATTAAACCTTCAAGAGCCGCACTGAGGCATATAGCCATATAATTTTATCTACTAAATTGATTTGCTGACCTTCTTCTGTGAGCCACACTTCTTCATTCAAGAGCCACATGTGGCTCCTGAGCCACAGTTTGGCCATGCCTGTTATAGACTAACAGATATCTTTGAGCATAAGCTTTTATGGGCTACAATCCACTTCATCAGATTCATGAAGTGGAAACTACAGTGGAGAGGTATATATACACATGCCAGAATGGAGGAGGGCAAGTGTTAGCAAAGTCCGTTCAGAGAGCAGATGGGGCCCATTCACACCAGTAGATCAAAGGGAGAGAATATGTGAACAGATGAATCATTTTTTGTAATGTGCCAACCATTCTAAGTCTCTATTCTGGGCATGGCCAAACTGCGGTTCTTGAATGAAAAATTGTGGCTCCCGGAAGAACGTCAGCAAATCAATATAGCAAAGCAGCCCCAGCCTAGGAGTTCAGGAGGGGTTGGGGATGGTGGGGAGAAGTGCTGCATGATCAGAGATGGTGGGGAGAAGTGCAGCATGTTTGGGATTTTAAATAACTCACCACTAGCCTGCAGTCTTCTCCATCGAGCAGCAGCTAAGTTTTTAGTGTATAGTTCTAACTTTCATGCTAACCTTAAGTAATTATTAGAATCTGACATTAGGAGGATCAATATTTGTCCTCTTTTTATGATAAAATTAAAGTGTGCAATGAATTTTAAACTTAGTAATTTTGGAGTAGGTAAAAGTACATGGCTATATGCCTCAGTGTGGTTCTCGAAGGTTTAATAATTAACTTGTGTGGCTCTTGAGTTCCATAAGTTTGGCCACCCTTGCTCTATTCAGACCCAGCCTGATTATGTCAAACTTGCAGATTAGCTCCAGCTATTAACCAATACCAGTTCATTTTCAGTTCTTCACTGACTCAGCCAGAAAGTAAGAGGCAAAGTAGGAGTAAGAGAAGAGTGATGCCTGCAAAGCTATTTTGATTTGAAGTATCTATAGAATACATAAAAGTCCGGGCATTACCAAACTCATTGCCTATAGGATTTCATGGCCATTGAATTTGAAAATTGGTCAGTTTCACAATTTCATATATTTTCATCTGAAATTCCTTGGTTCTATAACTGTGGAGATCCCAACCCAAAATGGTGTGTGTGTGGGGTGTCACAAACCCATTATAGAAGTATGGCAGGATTGCCACCCTTACTTCTGTACCCCACCTTCTGGTACCTCCCCCCTGCTGCAGAAAATGCTGGGGCTGGGCAGCAGCCCTGGAGATTCCAGCAGGCTTCATATCTCCCAGGGGCACCAATTGCTAGACCCGGCCAGGCTGAAGTGCTCCCTGCAGCATAGAGGAAGATCAGATTTCTCAAGAAAGGGTTTATTTCACAGTCTATGACATGTTTTCCATGGCCGTGAAATTGGTAGGGTCCAATAATAGGTCAGGGTAATCTATTTTCCCATGAATGCATCCTGAACCTTTCTCAATGAACAGGCTTTTCTATCAGAAGACATTGACAACATAAACACCCTCTTCAGCCTAATAAATCCCTAACAATGAACAAATAAAAATAATCCCCCAGAATCCTGAAACAAATCAACCAAAAATCAAATAAAATTTAAGAACCCTCAAATGTCTAGCTCAAGCAGAGTTCTTACCCTAGACAAGAGAAATCACATTGTTCCTGTCTTAAAAAACTACTCAGGTGCTGAACAAATCAAAGATGAGCTCTACATGCACATAGCTTTGGATTCATTTGGGGCTGTTGCTAAGAGTGAAGTTAAATGCCTCTGGAAACCTCTCCAGGGCAAGCAGTGGTTTAAAGCCACAACTCTTTGCCCCCTGAATCAACCAATGAGATAAGGCTCCTATATTCTGTTCACTCCACTAATTACTTCATTTAATACACTAGATCACTGAAAAATATCCATATTCTTGAATCACTGAGGCTAGAAACCAGCAAATCTGATTATGTCTCTTTGTTAAGGCCATACCACATGGAGCTGGTCTCAATCATGTTGCGCAACAAACAGCACACACACTCTACTAATCTTATTGCTTGCCAGGTGGTACCAACAGGACAGTACTGTGCTAATCAAAAACATAAACTATAGATGCGTGAGCCTTTACACCAGATGAACACATTGTCTGCAGCCATAAGAAGAAACAGACATTTCCAAGAATTCTTTGTTTACTCTGCAGGCAACTATCACTGAGGCTGCTCTAGGTTATGCTAGGCACTCGGGACCAGTATGGTACACAGCAGTCCCAAGGGGCTGCAAATGTAATCTGTACACACTGTCCACCCTGTATGCCTGCAGTCTTGGCTGGAGCCAATGATCTGTCCCTGCATGTGTGATGCTCCATAGGTAGCCACTCTATTAAACGAGCCAAAAAAGCTTTCTAATGATTCCCGTAGGTAGGGGGTACATGGGGTGCTGAAAATTTTTTGAAAATCTTTTTCTTTTGAAAATCTAGCCTTCATTTAGACACATAAATAGGAGAAGAGCTCTCTTAATAATCTGATGCCAATTGCAGGTATTGTACTTTTGAGGATCTGGCCCTGAGCTCTTTTGAAAAAGGGGCCCTTAATACTTATTTATTCCTTTGTCAGTTAATGATGTTTCCAGCCCAACCAAATTACAAACTTTTGATCTTCAGTACAGGAAGGGGTGGGGAGGGAATTTACATGTGCTACTGGACAGAATAGAAGACAGATTGAATGTGCCCTTCTTGGAGAGTCCTTCACGCTTCCCACAAGGCTCAATTTCCTTTTTAACCACCCTCCTGACAAAGATGTGTGGCAGCGTGTGCGCATGTTGCTGAGTGCGGAGTGACACTGGTGGGTGAGCTAATTAGAAGACTGACAGGGTCACTAAAGGAGTGACAGGGTCAGGGGGATTCCTGTCCTTCCTTCAGCAAGCATGACTGCCACTATTCACCCTGCATCCCTCCTTAACTTTACTGCTCTCACCTCGGACTATCTTCTTACCTTGCATCTGCTTCTCCTAGTGAGACCCCTCTACTCCTAAAGTCTCCTAGGTCTCAGGGATTCCCACATTCCTTCTTCCCTCACAGAGAATGACTGCTGCTCTAGCCCACAAAACTCTATTGCCAGCCTTTCAGTTCATAAGCTCTGTCTGTTCCCTCAGTGGTGAGCTTGCTCCCAGTCAGTGGCCTCCTCCTAGCCCAAATCTCTATCCTTATTGGCTGATTGAGCATACCTGGGCTAATTCAAGTCTCTCAGAGCCAATGTCTACCCAATCTCGCATGCCTTTTTCTTTAGCTATTCACTTACTCTCCCCACCTGCTCTTTTCTATTTCTTTGTATAGATTTCTTTCCTTGGTGATCTTTTCATATTTCCCCTTTCCCCTCCTGTACTACTCTGCTGGCTTGTTCTTCCTTCCTGGCTGTCTGTTTTGCTCCTTTCCTGCACATGCTGTCTGGTTCCCATCTCCCATGACATTATTTTCTTGTGGAGGGCTCAGATCCTGCTGGCGGCTCTTGTATCTTCTCCTGGTGGCAATTTCAATGCTACTGATTGATCTAGCTCCTGAGAGAATCTTGTTTCCTCTTATATAACTGGAGTTCTTATAATGGAGGCAGCTGGGCTGGTTCCCCCACGTTTCCAGCTTTACAGGTATCTAGATTCTCCTTTGGAAACATGCAGGTGGAAACATGACCCAGCATGGATAAATTCTTCAACATGGCACCCGACGAAGCTTCACAACTTAAAACAAAGGAAACTCTAAATTAGCAGACAAGCGATTTCCACTTTCAGCCTCTAGCCTGTGCAGCTGCTCACTTGAAAGTGATCAGCACAGAGAGCAACTAGCAGACAAGCTCTAGGGCATGCATATCAAAGGACAAAATTGTGACCACTGTAATCAAGTTTCATCTTCAAACTACAAATGTCTGCATCCAGAGTGTGGCTTAGTTTTGCTTTACAAAGTGACACAGGCAAAGTAGGCATACTGAAAGGTGCAGAAAATCAGTTTTTGTTCATAAACTCTCCTTCCCTCTTTTCCATAACAGTCAAGCTCTGAAGCTGAAGTAGAGTCTGAAGTAGGTGTCAGTATTAGTGACATTGGTCATCCCTTTGCAGGATTCTGTTATCTGTTTAGATTGCCTTTTCTGCAATAGAGCCTAATGATCACAATTCTTCAAGAGCAATACTGCTACTAGATTATTTTTTATGAATTTCATATAATTAAAAATGATTTGCAGGAGCACAGCCAACCATGATCTAATGGAAAACAAAATGTGAATTGCCTTTATGTCTAATAACATAAAAATTAGAGATGAGCCCAAACTATATTCTGACATACAAGTCTGCTACTGAAGTTTGGGAAAGTTTGGACATGGAACTTCATGCCTGAGGGCTATCATTAAAAATAAATAAGTAGCTAAAATGCTTTTTTTCTAAATACACTTCTTTTACCTGTTTTAGACTACAGCAGCTGGTTATCTTAGTACAGTTTGAAAATGACATCTGTAAATGCTGAAACTCAAATTAGACCATATTGTGTTTCTGTAGATCTGCAGAAAACTGTTTGCTTTTCTGGCAAATAAACCCTTCAAAGCTCACAAGCTCACTGCCATTCTTCTGATAGTCATGCTCTTTATCTTAACTAAGAAAATGTGGTAAAGAACAATCTTAAAAGAATGTACAAAAAATAATTATGACACTTAGCTGAAGGGCATATTTGGTATTGCAAACTCTGGAGTTCACAGAGGTGCTGAAACAGTGCACTGACCATTTCCTCCTTCTGAGAGTTAATGTACGCAAGCATGTACAGGAGACAAACATGGAGCCAGATTGGTGACTGTGTCACAGAACCTGAAAGGAGAATAGATGGAAGGCTGTCCCCAGGGGTTGAAGTATAAATTGGTGGGCCCTGGAACCCTCCTAATCAGGTGGACCCCCCTCCCATACAGATGGGCCCCCCTCCTGCACCCCAGCTCCTCCCCCCAAACGCCATCCCCCACCTATTATACCCCAGCTCCTGCCCCCTAATGCCAGCCCCCCACCCATCTATGCTGCACCCCAACTCCTGCCCCCAAACACCAGCCCTCCCACCCGCCTACCCCACTCTGCAGCTTCTGCCTGACACATGCCAGCCCCCACCCCAGCTACTGCCTTCGTCCTCCATCTGGCCGCTGACCCCCCCCAACCTCTCGCCATGCTGCGCCCTCTTCCCCTGCTGCCCCAGGCCAACCCCTTCCCCCATGCCCTTTCCCTACCAGGCTGGATTGCCTACCCACAACCCCTCTCAGGGCCCCCTTATCTGCCGCAGGGCAGAGCGGCCCCAACCCTGGCCCAGCCTGAGGCTCAGAGAAGGAGATTTAAAATCTCCCCCTCCCTGCCAGCTGGAATGCAATCAAACACAGTTCCAGGACTTGCTATTTTTAGGGCCTCCGCATTTGAGTGGTCCCTAAAAACAGAAAATGCAACCAGAATGCTGCATTCTGGCTCCATTTTCTATTTTTAGGGGCCCCAGAATGCAGAGCCCCTAACAACATTGGGCCCTGGAATCGTGTTCCACTGCATTCCGGCCGTCTTTAACTCCTGGCTGTCCCCAAAACCTCTATGTACACTGCTGTGTTCCCTAAAGAACTCCCCTGGTTCCATGACTGCCTTCAACAAAGCAATCACCTGGCCAGAATTGCTAGTTAAGAAAGTACTGAAGATGGTGTGAATTTCCAAACTCTTTATCTATAGCACTTGTCATGTGACTTTCTGGCAGAGAAACTAGCTGTTCAGATTTCTATAGATCAGAAGGAGGTGTTAATTATCTCAAGCATTGTTCAAATACACTACTAATTACATTTTTAATCACCAGTAAATATAGAGTATTTCCATCTTTTGGCATTTCCCAAAAGACTATTTTTAGAACTTTACCATTAACGTTCTATGACCAAAGAGACCTCCTTGTGGAGGGGATGGAAGAGGAGTGTTAATAGCGCTAATGGACATGAGCAGCTCTTAGGACTAGTCTTTACTGATGGCAGTAAGTTTGCAGCCATCAGTATGAACTTCCTAATCAACTAGTCAGGTCTGTGAAGACCCGCTCAGATGATCAGAAAGTTCAGTCCCTGAATACCATCCTGGCAACTGGGTTAGTGCTGAGTCAAAAGGAGGCTCTTCCCTTTGACTCAACACAGTGGACTTGCTGGGAGTAAGGAGGTCGGAACACAGATATGCAAGTTATTTTAAGTAACTTGTGTTTCTTCATTCGACTGCTGCCAAAAAGGGCAGGCAGTGCAGACCTTCTCCCAGTGTGTGCACCTGTAGATTGCTCATTCTTTACAACTACGTAGCCAGTAGATCCTATGTGAATGTAATGTCTGCAACTCATGATCCATTTCTAGGAAAAAAACAGATATAAATAGCTTAGATGAAAGACCTCTTTCTTTATAGGGTTCTTTTTTCTTGCTGCTCGATTTAACAACTTTAATTTAACTAACTATAGTCTCATGATTTTCCAAGACTGAAAACTTGGGAAGAGGATTTTCCAAGGGACATAATCCATAACGACAATATTCCTTTATCATTATTCAAAACTTGTTCTGGTTTCAGTGGTCACCCTGGCATCTGTTTGATAGTTTACTATCTATGTGGAAGAACTCTACCACACAATAATTTACCATGTCATCTCCATCAAGTCACCACATTTTTTTTCCTAATAACTTATTTGGAAGGGTTTGAGAACGGAAACCCTTACTGGATGCATTCAATAATTTCTAGCATGATGCATTGAATTTTGTTTGTCTGAAAAGTACATAAGCATGCTTCGTTTTCAGATGATACTCACAGTCTTTTGAAAAATCACTCAAGTGCTAAAAGACTTTGGTATATCATTGTTTTGGTTTGCCAGGTAGCAAGGCATATGCAAATAAGATGCAGGTATTTACTGTTGCGCATCACTATGAGCACAAATCAAGATTTCAATAATTAATTCACAAATAAATAATAGAATTTGACCTTTTTAGAATTTTGACTGTCAGGACTTTTTCCTTTGTGTTTTGACATTACACTTCTTTCATTGGCCTTCCAATCTCTAGTATTTTCTATTTGTTAATGGTCACTTTCCTTTCATTCTGCAGTTACTTGAAGACAAGAGACTACATATTTTTTTCTGAAGCAAAAACACTGAAGAGCTTTGCATTGTTTTCTTCTTCACATGGTGAATACAGGATTGTGGAAAATTTTAGTAAGTTTATTTTTTAAAGGGGGGAATCTCTGTGCATATACTCAAACCTCAATCATTGTAAATAAACAGGCAAAACCTACGCAGGTATTAATACAGGCTTGTGTTATTTTTACTGAATAATAAGAAGTTGTATATAGCCCATTGATTTTTTTTTAAAGGAAATGCATGTGTAAGTAGATTCAGCCTCTATAATGGCATAAATGTGAAGCTGCATTTATTGGACTTCATGGAGTACATGTAAAAAATATTATACAAATTGCAGAATGGGAAAATAATACAAAAAGTAATTCTTATCATTAATCACAAGGAAACTTGATTAAAAGAAGCTTGGTTCTAATGTGGCTAAACACACAAAGAAAGCACATAAAATATAATTCTTATAATTCCTACAGAAATACACAGTGCTTAGAAAACCAGAAAAAAGAAGTGAAGAGAAATTAATTAAAAGCTACAATATTTGAATGAGGGAACAGTCATGAGCGACACAGTCTGTTGTTTTGGAACACTATCAACAGTGGCTAAGCTTCATGAGAAAAGCTGTTGGAGATTCTCAGAGAATACTTAGGAAAACTTTGAGCAATAACAACAGAACAGTGAGGTACAGTTTGATAAAAAGCTTAACCCTCAACAAAGAGATGGCAAAAAGAAGTACTTAGGCGAAGCTGCATGTTAGGGATGGAAGATGAAGGAGACAGAAAAAGCAACTGAACTGGTACTTGAAGTAAGAAACACACAGTTAGCCATGATATTTTTTTAGAAAAAACCTGAACCTTCACTAAAATATTTATTTGTGGCACTATTACCGATTGGTTATTGAACTTCATTATACTTCATTTTTCTATAATCTGGGTTTTTTTGCATTTTAGTGAGAGGTTTACTTATTTTGCTTTATCACACTGAAGTCCTTACTAATCCAGATCCAATGTTACATCATAGCAGTAAGAAAGCTGTCTACAGGAAACTATTCCATCAAATCCAGACAGTCCCATATATGCTGTTCTGTGGTATCCCATTTTAATTTCTCACATTTGATCCTAATCAGCACTGAGTACAGGGATCCTTCTACATCCAAAGCAAAAACAATAACCAATCCACAAGTAAACCAACTTGTAATGAAATTCACAGCCTACAGCTAAACACAGAGCTAACATGTGTTTAACAAATCAAAGCTTGTATTTATCGTTTGTCGCTGTTTGTATCTTTGTCTATTGGAGGATGGGGGGGCACAATCAAGAATCTGCTTGTGAACGGGAAACTTTAGAACTGTCTGACTTTTTTTCAAATTAGCTTGGTATTTTACATGCAAAATGCTGGCTGGGCATCATGCCACTGGCTGTAGCACTACTAGCAAAAGAGCAATAATAACTAGTCAAGTATGAACCAGTTCAAATACAAATCCCTAAAATCTAGTCCTAAACCAAACCTTAATATGAAGTTGGAAAAAATCAGTTACCTTATATTTTATCAATGTTATGTTTGCTGTCACTTCTGGGTCATCAACAAGGCTACAAATGGACATGCTGAAATAGATATCTGCGCTCCATTCTACACCCTAGTGTCTAAGCACCTTACAGTACTTCTGGCTCAGTTAGAAGCAGGAAGAATCAGATAGCTCATAAAACTAAGGACTCCCACAAGATTAGCAAATGAATGTCCCATCTTGCAGGCCTGTGTAGGTGCAGGGGCCCATCCATGTACTGCAGGGGTCTCAAACTCAAATCACCACGAAGGCTGCATGAGGACTAGCACATCAGTCTGAAGTCTGCACCACTGAAACCTTTTCATACAACAATATTGCAAATATTGGTAATGATAGTGTAGTTGTGGGCCACAGGAAATAGCTTTAGGGGATGCATGCGGCCCGTGGGAACATGTGTTTGAGACCCTGATGTACTGCATGTATTGTACACTTGGGGCTAACTATTGTAATCAAAAACAATTTGGATAAGCCTCCATCCAAACCTATCCAACTGGAACCAACTCACTCAACTTTTTTAGATGGGTAGCTGTGTTAGTCTGCATACAGCAAACAGATGAGAGTCCTGTGGCACCTTAAAGACTAACAAATTTCTTTGAGCATGTGCTTTGTAGGCTACAATGCACTTTGTCAGATGTATCTGAAATTTGTTAGTCATTAAAGTGCCACAGGACTCTTGTTCTTTCAACTTTTTTAGTCACTCATCATTTTTAATAATTACCTCCTTTTTGACATAAATGTATGTCTATTTTTGGTTCATTTGCCTAAGGGATGCCTTGAAATAAATTGGGTATTTAGTATCATTCTTCTAGACAACATGTCATTACAGCTTATAAATAAATCTATAAGTAACAAAATGAACTGGAAATCATGTTTATATCTACCACGTCTAGAACTGTGCACTGAAGTCAAAGCATTAGAAGAACACACACACAAATATTTCAGAGAAGTTCTGTGGCCTGTGTTATATAGATGGTCAGACCAGATGATCCCTTGTGGCCTTGGAATCTATGAACCTATGAAATTCTGTCAGGTATTCCTTTCAACAGATGGAAATCCACCGTAAAACTACTGTTATCACATCAAGAATTCCTCCAGTAAAGCTGGGACAGCTATTAGAACAGTACCTCATCAGAAGCTGCTTTCCCATATTGTGGAAAACAGCAGGAGACCACAAGGAAGACCTTTATACCTACCTGCCCTGTCCTAAAATCCAGCTGGATCATGTCCATCATGCCACCTAGGCCCTTTCATGTCCATAATGCTCAGGGTGACACATGAGACTGCTTCTATTTTCTTGACAGTCTCATAGTCCTAGCCCTGACATGCAAAGAAAAAAAAGCCAGATGGAATTTTTGAGTAGAATGAATGGGATTCTAGTGAATCCATTGCCTTCCATGGTTTATTCCTCACTTACGTAGGTAGAAAATGAGTGACATGGGATGACTTAGAATTGATGGAATTCTTGTACATCATCTTTCATCCACATGGATTCTAAAACACTCCACAGCCAAGTGTAGTGGGATCACTTCACCTATTGTGGAAACACTGCCACAAGGGCCTGATTTATACCTTATGCACCCCCAGGGACAGCATCTACAGTGCCCTCACTCCCCTTTACAACTGACCTTTGTGTTTTCCATATGGGAATAGGGGAGGAGATTGGGGAGAGAAGAGCTGTCCAGGCCAGGTCCATGGAGGGGGGAGGATTTGGGGTAACCAATTTGGCAAGCTCCAGATGATGGAAATATGCTCATCTCTGGGTTCTGGTTTCTGGCCTCTGGCCTGGTTGGGGGCAGGGCCTCAGGAGAAGAGAAGGAGCAAAGCAGTGAGGCCCTGTGTGAGAGGAAGAGGAACAGGGGCGGGGGATAGAGTACTAGTGCTTGTGCAACACCCCCAAATCGGCTGGGGCCTGTGTGGTAATCTGCCTCTGTTTAGGTGGCCCTAAAGGGCCAGCACCCCTAGGCAGATGCCTCCTATGCCCAGTTGGAAATCTGACCCTGGCTGCCAGCTCTCAAGGTGGAATTCAGCTGCCACGTAACACAATAGTGTCTTTGAAATGTATCCAAATGAAACTACATAAGAAGTTGAGTTAAGCAGAATGAATTCACAAACATGTCCAGAACCTCTAGGGTTAATCCTATAACACTTGAAAAATGTACCATGGCCTCTTTGATTAAAAGTGGTGCACTCCAGGCCTCAATATTAAATCTCATCTGGAACACAGCCTGTCCAGTAACACAGTGCCTACTAGCACCATACTGTGTCATTGGCTCTTTGTGGATTGAATGGAAAGATGGTGTCCCCGCTGAATCACTAATGCAGGACAGAGTATTCTGACTGTTGTAGTTTTTTAAAGTCAGGCACAAAAGAAGTTAAATATGAGAACAAAGTTAAAATTCTGTAATATCAAAGCTATTTTATAGAAGTATGGGTATTGTACCTGACAAACATCCTGTAACACACAAGAAAAAGACATCAATTCAAGACTTTATTCTAGAATTCAGAAAGGCACATTGAGGATGGTAGATGAATGTCTCGTCTTAATATTAAGGTCTAAAGGATATTGTAACATGATTGTTACTGTTATTTTGTAGGGATTGTAAATTTCATATCAATATTGAATTTGCAATGTATAATACCTTTCTTTCAAGTACTTTCTGCAAAATATTGCATTTGGCTGCCCTAATATAGAAATAATTTTTTCTGTGTATATATACATTTAAAAAAGTTTTCCATACTACATATTTTGAGAGTCATTCTTATTTACCTTTGCATAATTGACCTAGATTTACATTTAGACTTTAATATCATTACGATCCTTACCTCAAACAATGGTATTTGAATTCAACATTTTAAACAATGATAGCAAAGTGCTTAAAGATCATTTTCATTGATTTGATCATATCCAAGATCCCATAGGCCCTTATTCAGGAAAGAACCCCTATTTAGGAAAGCAATCAAGCATGTACTTAAGACTCATGGGATTTATGACTGTAGCCCAAGGTACAGGGTGCTTCAATAGCAGCAGTGAGAAATACAAGTTGTGGACTACAAACTGCAGCATGGTGGGAGAAACTTCCTGGCTCTTCTCAGGGAGCACTTCTGCCTTCCCCTGCAGAGAGTGTCTGCCCTGGCTGGGAGCATGTGGCGGACAAGCAGGGAGGAGGCTGATGGACTGTAATGCTGCTGTATGTTTCTTTCAGATAGGACCAAAAGGGGCTTAAAGAACACCAGGGACGTCGCTGCCTCAGGGAGGGATCCGGGTCATGGCCCCAGGCCCTGCCCCCCTGGCCGCAGGCCACGCCCCCTGGCTGGGGACAGGGCCAGAAGCTGCCACATGCCACCGCACGCAGCTAGGCCCCGGATCCCCCTCTGGGGATGGGACTGCTGCGGCCGTGGCCGCGAGCAGCTGGGCCCTGGATCCCCAGCTGGGGACGGGGCCAGGAGCGGCCTCCGCAGTCGAGCCCCAGATCCCCAGCTGGGGATGGGACTGCTGAGGCTGCGGACTGCTGGGCCCCGGATCTCCAGCCTGATCGGGCCGGAGACCGGGGGGTGCTGCCAGACCCAGGGCACCAGCGCTGGGATTCAGGGCATGTGCCCTGGGTGCCCAGCACCAGCGACGCCTCTGAAGAACACCCTGAGAAAAGTTGAAGTGAAGCCAAAGGACAGTGCGCGCTTGTTTGTTTGGGGTTCAGTTGTTGTGGGAGTGAGGACCCCAAGGGGTTGGACTAGATGATCTCATGAGGTCCCTTCCAGCCCTATGATTCTATTCTATTGGTTTGTAAGGGGGCTTGCATTATAGGAGGGACTGCTGCGCTCCCCGGCAGAGTGTCTGCACTGACTGAAGCTGGGAGCATGTGGCAGACAAGCAGCGAGGAGGCTGATGGACAGTAGTGCCGCTATATGTTTCTTTCAGAATAAAACCTTGCTGCTGGTGATCAGTCTGAGTGGGTCTGGTCTGAGTTAACACAACGCAGAGCACACAGAGGAGTCTCAGGCCTAGTTTCCCAAAGCTGTGTAAAGGCTACAAGGCAGAATTCCCCTATCTTGAACACCCTCATGCTGGGCCTGTAGGCAGGAGGGGTTAACATGACCATGATACTTGTAACTATTTTTGTGCTGTCTCCCATGCTGCCACTCACACTTGGAAGGAGTTACCTGAAAACATCTTTAAAACTAACTCATCATCATCCTACATATTTTTTCTTAAAACTCTCCACTGCCATGATGCACAGAAAAAAAAATATGACAATACAGCTAGGCTGCTGGTGTGCTGTGACCCCAGCCTATCATGCTTACCAATACTATCTGATTGGTTCCTTATATTTACTTATCTAGCTGTGTCCACCTTAGACTTAGGTTGTAAATTCTGGGGGCAAGTACTGCCTTTTTTGGTCTGTATTTGTACAGGGTCTAGCACAGTGGGGTCCTGGTCCCTGACTAGAGCTCCTAGGCAGTACAATGATACTAATATTACTACTAACTTATTCCCTATAATGATTTTGTAAGGATTATTGATTGTGTCTTATGAATTACTCTTGAAGACAGAGATACAAATCCTCAAAAGTTCATGCACCAAATGCCCATGTTTGAGCTTGTAAATATTGTTACAATATGTTAATGAACATTGTATTAAAACACAGGTTAGCATTTAACCTAGACAAGTACAGTCATTGTTAACCCTGTGGTAGACTTGAAATTAACCAGGACTAGCTGACAAAATGAAATAAATGACAGTCTTTGTCTAGTCTGAATGCTAAATTGTGTTTAAGGTCATATTTCATCTTCCCAGCGGAGACAAGCTCGGAGGCATAACGACTTTAAGAATTGGACATACAAAGATGAGCAGAAACACTCTGGAAGACTTGACATGGATATATTGACTGATACTGATGTGCTTATTTTCACCTACATATGGTAGTTTCCATTTCATGCATCTGATGAAGTAAGATTTTACTAAAGAAACTTCATGTGATAAATAAATTTGTTAGCCTAAGTGCCACAGGATTCCTTGTTTTTTTTGCTGAAATAGACTAACACGGCTAACCCTTCTGGAACCTGACGAGCTTATGTTTCCCCCATGACTGACTGCCCCTTTAAACTATCCATTGCTTTCACTACAGACATCTGAAGTAATTAGTTAAAAATGTGTGTCAAGATAGTTTACTTCTCTAACTTTTTGAAACGTTACTTGGATACCAAACAGAATAAGAGTTGATAAAAAAAAAAAGCATTTGTTTGTATACAACAATTTCCATCTCAGATACATAGTGTGCATGGCCATACTATATAATCCATATTAGCTTTTCTGCTTTTCCCAGCAAGGGCAATCATATCATCTGCAAACAACAAAACAAGGAGAACAATATCTTTCATGGCTCCATCCTTTAGATTCTGCTTAGAAAAGCTTCGATGTTTTTAGCAAGGGTTTTTTGCCTGAGTAAGAGACTGCACTATTGGAAAATATAATAATTTAATTTCCTTTTGGATCCTGACCTTACACAATGAACACCCAATAGATCTGTCAGCTAAGATATATCAATGTGTTTTCCATGCACAAAAAGAAAACAATGCACTTTCACTCTGCTTGACTCACTTGAGATTAAAGAAAGCAATGATGGATATGAGGGAGAACAGATAGTAGTGTCAGACTCACTCTAAGACCTCACCCTAAATCCTCTCACGGTCCTGCCTCACAGTGAACAAACAAGTAACCTTCATTTATTTAAAGTTTCAATACAAAGAAAACAGAATCTTAGAGCATCACATAATTCAGAGACAAAAGATGAAAACAAGTGGGCCAATTAATGCCTCTGGTTACACAGGTGATGCTTCAAGAAGAGTGCAGCTATTTAACAGAGTTAAGTTTGGCACATTGTATCTGAAAATAGAGGTAAGACTCAGTGATAAACATAAGGAAGTGCTTAGAAAATACAGCCTCTGTTTTAAAATGTTGCTTTATTTACTGCATAAAATGGAAAAAGGATTAGTATCATCTGTATAACAGCAGTCTTTTGGGAATGGCATTTGACTCCATCATGTCCCCTTGCCAGCGACCTTGTACGTAGGCAAGTACCTACTCTGTTTCATTACTGCCATTGAGGATGAAGAGACTTGCCTCCCTCTTTGCATGCGGCAGATAGCCACAGACTAACACATCTCTCTTAGCCCACTCAATTGGGCTCCAGTAAAACCATATTTTCAAATCAACTTTGCAGAAAGAAAGACAGTCTATTAAAGAAAAATAAATATTGCGGTGAAAATATTTAAAGGAGGCCACTGATGTAAGGTGTCCAGCTTGAAACACCTTGGGCTTCATTTCCAGTCATGCTGAGCACCCTAGGGCACATCTACACAGGAGCCTTAGGTCAACTTAAGGAAGGTTAAGTCGACCTACAGACTTCTGTGGCCATGCTGGGCTTTTATTTAGTCGACTTATGTTCTTCCTTAAGTTAACTTAATAACACCACCTCTTAAGGTCAACTTAATGCTTAAGTCGACCTTATTAAATCGACTTAATCCAAGGTAGATAGGGAAAACCCTTAAACTGACCAAATAGGCCTACAGTTACCCACAACACACCACCCCTCCACTGACCTAGCACTTACAAGTGTAGACACAGGCTGTTGACAGGAGTTTTCAAAGTGGACTCTCTAAGTCTACTTAACAAGGTTGACTTTAAGTCCCTTACACTTAACAGCACTCCCCCAAAATTGAAGAGTCTAAAATCAAAGGGTAGTTTTTGAACATTTTGACTTTTACAGTAGTACTATGGATGACATGACTACACTGGTACCAGGACTAGTTACGACTCTATTTTTTTAACTTGGAACATCTTGGAACTAAGGTATGTTTCTACATCACTGACAAAGCTTCAGTATTTCAAACAATAGGGTGAGGGGCATGGCATAAAAAATAAGTATACTATTTCTCTGAGTGAATGTGTATGTGACTAGAGACTCTTTTCTTATACTCTGTTTGACTTTAAAAGCATAGAATCCATGTCTCTATTAGCATTTGGAATTACATCATATTCTGATCAATGTACAAACACCATTAATGTTTTCTTTTACAAACATGTAATTCCTTTTCATCTAGGAAAAAACCTCAGTCATATTTATTACTGGTCCAGACAGCTAAATACTGGGTGATTCACACTGCACACTCTCATTACCAGGGAGTCCTTTTAAACACTGTGCTGGGGCTCAGACACAGACGGCAAGGAGTCAATGTCTAGTGATTGGAGCAGGAGTCAGCATTGGGAGTCAAGACAAGTGTCAGAGCCAGAGTTGCACCATGACTTAAGAGCAAGGCAGGAACCAATAACAGGTCAAGAAAGCAGGATTCAGGAATCAGGCAAGGTCCAATGTGACATACAGGTAGATCCCAGTTGTCTGGACAACTTCTTGTGCCTCTCTTTGGGTACAAACAAGAAGCCCTGACCAATGAAAGTTCACAGTGTTCCTATCATCAGGCCCTGGGAAGCCCACTTGGTATAATTTCTGGTTTCATGGTCTCTCCTTTTCAGAGGGTACTAGTGATCTGCTTGGTTAAGCAAGGTGGTGACAGTTGACTGGAAACCCGATAGACCCAGATTTAAGATCTGCAATACCATGATACATTGAATTTATTAGTCTTTCAAAGTGCCACAAGACTCGTTTGTTTTGTTGACATTCTCGTGTCTCTCAAGACAATGTCATCATCTTCCTCTAAGGACTGTGTTTATATATAATCATCAATGGTTATTTTCTCTGATTTAATGTCACCTTATTGTGGCTTAATGGTTAGTTTCTGACTATCATGTTAACTGGACTCTCTTCCCAACCCTACCAATAAAGGATAATATCAGGGAGAAATTATTCATGTAGAAGACATTGGATGAGATACTTGGCCTTGCAGCAGCCTGTCCGAGCCATTCTGGTGTTCCTAAGGAGCTGAAAGGCTGGTTTTACCGTCTGGTGGAAGTTGTTTCCCCTTTAGTGGAAGTTGTCCCCTCCCCCCCCACTTTCATAGGGGGAATCCCTGGGTAACTCAGAGCCAGCATAGCTTTCTGAGGATACTTTCAAAGGCACAAAGTAGAATTAAATCCAGAAAGTCTATAGGAATTGGGCTTCTAACTTCTCCTCTGTGCCTTTGCAAATCTTCTTGGTAAGCAATTTTAGCACGTGTGCACATACCTTGCACTACATGCAGATTGGCCATAGCTTTCAATGTATGTTTCTTATAGGCCTAATCTAAAACCCACTGAAATCAATGAGAGTCTCTCAGTGTCTATATTTATGCATTGATCACTGACTATAGAGTTCGCAATGTCTGTATGGAATCTCCAAGTTCTACCTTTTCCTTGCCACTGCAGTATAAGTGAGACATACTAACATACTAGATAGCCAGGTATCAGAATCTGATTGACCATTGTGCATTACAAACATACTAGTAAATTTCCAGAGGAAACTTGCAAACTTTTATCATTCCATTTCTCCCTTTTTTCATCCTTGCCCCTATTTTTGCATTTTATGTACGAATCTCCCCCTTCAAGGACTTCATGACATAATGACCACCTCTAACTGAGTAGGCCTAGACACAAAATTCCCTTTATTAACATCAGCACTGCTTCCAAAATTAGTAATGGTGTCAATACAGAACAACAGCAAGTTCCTCTCTCCACATCAGACTCCAAGCTCTGATAATGTACAATGAGTTGAATTCCACATAGTATTGCTTTGTGCTACCATTAGACTGATAGGTTAGTCTTGTTTGTAATGTAATTCTAAACTGATTCAGAATCAATGTATAAAATTTTCAGAATAATGTTTCATCAGAAAAAAATCACCATCATCATGTTTTTGGATCACCTAATATATATTACTTTTGTGTGGATAATAATTTAGATATTATATTCAAAAGTTATAAAATAAATATCTTTTACACTATACTTACTCCAAAGATAATGCTCCATAGCTGTCATTTCATTTTGGTTTTTATAAGTGCTATAGCAGTGGGTGCCTAAAACCACACATAATGGACCAAGAGTAAATACAGAATTCAGTGGGGTGTGAAAGCATTTGAATCTCTGACTGAAGAACTATGCTTTCAAAAAGCACTGAAATAAGCTATTATTCAATGGATTTATTTCTTTAACAGTTATTCATTTAAGTATGATTTATATCATTTCCAAACTTAAATACCTTAATGCTTTACTGAGAGACTTTTACTTCTTTGTGGCTGCATGCTTGTTCTTTTCACATATTTATTTCCTGAATAGATCAAATCAATGTTGCAGTTATCTCTTCTTCAGAGCAAGCCTTTAATAGGAGAATGCCACTCGCAGTTATTTTAAAAAGCCCTCTCTTAATTACTGGGTAATGGACCTTAAACCACATACCTTCTGAGGGCCTAATTCTGCCATGGTTTATCTCTTTGAGTAATATTATGTTCCATACCTAATCCCATTGATTTCAACAGGACCACTCACAGAATAAAATATTACTCAGTGGGCATCAGTGTGATAGAACATGGCCATTAGCGCTTCTCTTAAAAAGGTATAGTGCATGAAAATATTTTTGACAGGTTTATTATTTAACATCATTTAAAAGTTTTTCATTGTAATGCACACACCTTCCGCAGTCCTATTCCACAAATTCAAATCCCCTGAGGACTGTAACATTTAAAAAAAAAAAAAAAAGAATTTCCCAACCTATTGTATTTATATAGAACTATGTCTTTGCAGTTGATAGCAACTATATATCTATAAAGAATGAAAAATACTGAATGTGTGTAATTTCCTCTGACATAAGGGCATGATCCTGCCACTATCTGTGCACTTTTTTAACTAGGTATGTGAATAGCTCCATTGAACTCAATGTAAACGTTAAGCAAATGTGAGTTGGCAGAATAAGGGCCTAAGTGAGCAGAAAAACATCTATAGTCCTATTGCCCTGTAGGAAAATGTACAGTAGTAATAATATTTAATTGCATAATCTGAATAATATTTAATTACATAATCAGAGTGATAAAGATATATAAAGAACTCAGGACAAAAAGGCCTCATTTTCTGAAACAGCTTGCAAGCTTGCATATTAGCATTTAAATTTTGTGTCTGAAAAAAGACATCACATTATCAAACTTTTCCATCTTGAATGGTAGGTAACAATTTATGGCCCTATACTGAACCCTGCATTCAGTGATCTGCAGACACAGCTCCATGACAACGATGGAGAAAAGCATTTGATAAGTAATAATTTCTGATATTGATTTCCTGGAAGACTGGAAATGTGGACCTGTTTAAAACAGAAAACAACTCAGAGCACTTCATTTTACATTTTTAAATTGATAAAAGAAAACACTGACCAAGGCAAGAAAGAATAGACTGTCAAGCAGAGTAATAATCACATTGGGAAGATTTTAGCATTGTTGCAGACTTCAGTCTTGCAGAATGAACCTCTCTGAATGCAAACAAATCAGTTGTCTTTCATTCTGCCAGACACACGAGGTTTCATAACTTCAAGTTTGGGGTGCATGCATCCAAAGGGAGAGGGAGAGTTTCTGAAGCCAATTTTGTTTCATTAAAGAGGTGTTTCATGAAGTGAAAATCATGGATCATGTTCTTACCAGAATGTGATCACTACATTCTTCCACCTCCATACTGTACTTAAATGCATTTGATAATGCAAGTTCAAATAAATTGCACATTTGCAGGTAGCAAATGTTAAATAAATAGTTACTTATTGTATGTTTCCTGTCTTCCAGGGAACTGTTAAAAGAACTCATCAATGTGTAAACTTACATGCAGACAACATGTATCGTATAAATATTACAAGAAAGATCTTCATGACTTTAATATATTTCTTACCTTGTTTTTTATGGGATCCCACAGGACCTGAGAATCGATGATTTGCAACTACAAGGGATTGGCTTATAGTCTGTGAATCATTCATTTGGAGGGAATGCTTTAGAAGAAACTGAGATGGGGGAATCTCATCTGAATCCTTTTTGAATAAAAAAACAATGTTTCAGAAACACAAAATCGTACAAGTATTCCATTTAGAGAAGACAACTTTTAACCATGATCTTATGGAAAGCAAATGTTTATTTTGTATAACTCATTGTAAAATGTCTAATACTAGATTAAAATCACACAAGATTCTGGTGGAATTTAGTCACAGTGGCTAAGCACCTGTGTCATAAACATTTGTTTATTTTTCCTCTAATTTATTTACCCCATACACATGCAGATAATCACAGCATCCACTGTATGCTGATTTCTTCTCATAGTTAATTTGTACTTTAGAAAAAAGCTATAGGAAGGTATTAATCTGCTTAACATTTCTAAGTACATCATCCAAGGGATTTTGGTTTTTTAATCTTACATATGCTCAGCAGAGTTACTGGCAAAAACTGTACATTTTCTTCATTTCATCCTTTCAACATCAAATGGTAAGCAGCAAAAATTGGATCAGACTTCAAAGACTACGCTGTGCTCCAAGTCACAGAGCGACTCCTCCATTTCACATATTGAATTCGAGCAGGATATCAAAGTGCTACCAAAGAACCTCAGGTCCTTACTCAAAAAGAGACTAACATCTGTAGAAAGTGAAGTGCACAGACAAATCACCTCAGGGGAGTAGCTAGCATTTATTCTCAGCAGCAAATTTCCAGCCTTTTGATTCTCTTATTCACTGTACCTCCCTGTCTTTCTACACAACTAAAGTTCTTAGCAAGCAGGCTTTTGTCTCAGAGACTTCAAAACATCAGTAACGGTTTCATGTTTAGATGGGTATGCGAGGCAGAACTGTGGACTCATGAATTTGAATCTAAACTTAATAGTACCTTTTTCATTTGTTTGTCAGGAAAATCAGGTTCTGTAGGAGAAGTCTCGTTGTTGGTTTGCTGCCTGAAAATTACAGTAAAATATAGAGTTTAAATATTACTTTCCTCGTTACCACCAAAGAATTATTGGAACATATGCTTGGTCCTGGTGGCTTTTCAGTTATATGCATGTGATCATTTCTGAAGAAAAAAACAGCTACATTTCCTTTACTGATGAAATCCCTTGACATTAAATACATAAATAACTAGAACAAAGCAAAATATTTATCATTATAGTTTTGTGTGTGTGTGTGTGTGTGTGTGTGTGTGTGTGTGTGTGTGTGTGTGTGTGTGTGTGTGTGAGAGAGAGAGAGAGAGAGAGAGAGAGAGAGAAACTAGATTGAGACGGCAAAACTTCTGTGAAATTAGAGAACATTTATCAAAAGAAATGTGACAAGAGCTAAATTTTTCTCACTTTCACGCTGCTGTGAAAAGTCACTTTCACTTGAAAATTCAAAATCAGGAATTCTATGAATGCCAATGGGAGGAACAGGCTGTACATGTCCTAAAGTGATGTGATCTAGCGAATTAAGTGGCAATGATTTCCCAGGTCTTTATTGCTCTTTTGCTTGTCTTAATACTCACTCTTATGTAAACTTTATGAACATTACTCAAGGCCCAGTCTCACTCCCACTGAAGTTAAGCAGACCAACAAAAGTCCCATGTGCAGGCTTCAATTCATGTGAGCAGGTTCTTGAAGCCCGTGGGACTCTGCACTGACTGAAAGCCCCACCTGCAGAGGTTCTCCTGCAAGATCCTTAACTATGAAGCAGATAAATACTAATGATGTTATTTTACAGATGGGAAAACAGGGTCACAGCGGTTCACTATTTTGCCCCAAGTCACAGATGAAGATTAATGCCTCGGCCTTCTCATTGCAGCTCAGGTTTATTCAGGCACACCCTTTCTGCAAATGAGGTTAGTATCAATTACATATCTATCTCTCTGAGGATGAAAACATTTTAAGTCCTGTATATTTTCATACCTCATCTATAGTAAATATCATTGCCTTCATTTTACAGACAATGGAAATGTGTAGCAGGGCAGGTAAGTGATTTGTTTGAGTAACTTCTTAGATTTTACACGGTTCACTGTTAATATTTTTCAGTTCCTCATATTTTGAAAAAATAAAATGCATAATTTTTGAGGGAAAAAAATTATATGCAGCACACATCTGTGAATTTCATTTTTTTGCCACTCTTCCTCAGTTTTATTCAGCTCTGGTAATAACCGCAAATGACTCTTGAGTAAAAGCAGAATGACATAATGCACTGTTTGAACAGTAATTGTTGCTAGTTAAGTTTAGATACCTAACTTAAAAAAAACACATAAAATTAAAATAAACTCAGCAAGGACTTAGAATCTTTTAAACTGTTACATTGTGTACTGTACTTGACACATCTCTGTCACATGTACATCACTACACAATCACATTACATAACAACCATATCCTATCTCCACAGCCACAAATGCAGCCTATAATTTTTGGGTTTGATCAAGGGAACATTGCCTTTCAAAGGACTTTGGCTTATGAGTATCAAAGTCACTTTTTCAAAATGGGAGATAAACACTTATGAAAATATTACCCCAGGAGCAGAGATCAGATTTAAACTGATAGTTTTACAAAGCGGGTTGCAAAAAGAATGCCAGTTTGAGGAGTTGTAAATAAAGGTCCCAAGAAGTGGCAACAAAATGAAAAGTTCATTGATAAGTTCAAACATCTAATTTATTTGAAATATTACAATTCAAATGAGCACAAGTTAGGTTATTGGGTTTTTTTATTTATACTTTAGAAATAGTTTTTTGGAAAGATGAAAAACATTTTGCCAAAACCCATACATTAAAGTTGAACATAAATGTTTAATTTAAAATATATAACTCAGTAGCAAAGATAAATTGCTATCTACTTTCTGCAACCAAAGTATCACTGGGCAGGTACTCTTGCTGATAAAAGCATTATCCATGATAAACTATCTTAAAATGACAAGGCATCTGAGCTTCTTTAAAATAGTACCTAGGCACAACTCTGAGATTATCCATAGGGCAGTTCTGAACCATTTCTGACTCAGAACTTTGCAAAGTAATGTGTCCCATCCCATCCTCCCACAAAAACAAACAAACATTCTTTTCCATGCTTACTGCAAGCCAGAATTATGGAAGGCTTTTCCTACTTACAGCCTCCAGATCTTTATTCACCTTGAGCTATTAAAATCTTTTTAACAGGAATTGAACGGTATGCACTTTTCCAGTCTCTTCATAATTTTCCATGCTCTGTGTTCCTATTAGTTCATAATTCCTCCCCCTCCCTGAAGACTATTTGTAAAGTTGGAATTGAGAAGGCTAGAACATTACCTTTCTTTAAATATAGTCTTTTTAGATAGATGATTGCTTTTTTTAATTATTATTATTATTATTATGAAAAGAGTGGAATGTGAGATTTACAAGTAAACTTACAGAGCCAAATACCATTGGACTTCCAAAAAAAATGCCAGGCATGAAATACAAATACTGTATTCTCTGTTCACAATTTTCAAAAGGGCTCAGCTCCCATAATTAGGGCCAGATTTCAAAAAAAAAAAAAAAAAAATCCATCTCCCAGATAGTTACCTAAATAAGCAGTCAAATTTTCCAAAGAGCTCTGCATGTTGAGTGTTGAATTTATTTAAAAATCTGGCCATCGGAGTCACAGTGGCAGCTGCTGGGGGTGAACGTTGGAAAATCTGGCTTCAGTGGTGGGTGCTAAGCATGTTAATGTCCAGCATGGAGCTCTTTTGAAAATCTGGCCCTTCCTTATGACTCAGAAAAAAAAATGGAACACAGCTAATCCCCTCTTAGGAGAAAAGACTGAAATTTGACCAGCTACTCGTCAAACAACAGCTACTCATTCTCATGATACCTTTAATAATACTGGGAAACATTTTCAAACTCAGGTGCTTAAAGCAAAGTGACCTGATCCCTAGAAGTGCTGGGCATTTCTGAGTCCACACAAGTAAGTGCGAGGTGAGAGTTCTCAGTATCTCTCAAAACCAGACTTTTACATTTAGATGTTTAAATATGGATTCATGGGCCCAAGTCCAGTCATTCGACTTTGACAGCTTTGACCTAGCGGGGAGAGTAGATGCAGTAGATGGGCTGTATTCAAATGTTATCAAGATTTTTAAGACAGTCCCACATGACAGCCTCATAAGCATAGTAGGGAAATGTAGATTAAATGAAATTTGATTCTATGATTCTATGATTCTATGAAATTACTATAAGGTGGGTACAAAACTGATTGATAACTACAGTACTCTTTGAGTACAGTCTTTCAGTGGGTCACTGTCAAACCAAGAGGATGTTTCTAGTGGCATCCTGCAGGAGCCTGCCCTAGGTCTGGTACTAGTCAATATTTTTATTAGTGACTTAGATAATGGAGTGAAGAGTATTGTTATAAAATCTGTATATGACACCAAGCTGGGATGGGTTGCTAGTATGCTAGAGGCTAGGATAAGAATTCAAAACAACTTTGACAAAACTGTTCTGAAGGCAACAAATTAAAGGAAAATACAAAATACTACACTTAGTATAAAAAAATTAAATTCATAACTACAAAATGGGGAATAACTGGCTAGGCGTTAGCACTGCTGAGTAGGATCTGGGGGTTATAAGGGATCATAAATTGAATTTAAGTCAACAGTGTGATGCAGTTACAAAAAAGGTTAATTTCATTCTTGGGTATTTTACCAAGAGTGTCATATGTAAGACACAGGAGGTAAATATCCTGCACTGCTTGGCACTAGGGAGGCCTCAGCTGCAGTACTATGTTCAGTTCTGGGTGCCTCATGTTAGGAAAGATTTGGACAAATTGGACAGAGCCCAGAGGAGGGCAACAAAAATGATAAAAAGGTCTAGAAAACTTGAACTATGAGGCAAGGTTTAAAGCACTGAGTAAGTTTTGTCTTGAGAAATGAAGTCTAAGGGGGGGGACCTGACAACAGTCTTTAAATATGCTGAGGAGTGTTACAAAGAGAAGAGGGATTTCTTGCTCTCCTCTGATGGAAGGATAAAACATAAAGGACTTAATTGCAGAAAGAAAGTTTAGGTTCGATATTAGGAAAACTTTCTAACTGTAAGTATAGTTAAGCACTGAAATAGGCTTCCAAGCAAAATTATGGACTCTGTCACTGGGGGTTTTCAATAATCGTTAGAAAGCACCTGCTGGGGAAAGTACTGGAATACAAGGTGCTGTGCAGGAGGCTGGATTCAAAGTCCTTTCATCCCTACATTTCTATGATTCTACACTTATGATATTTTTTTATGAGGGGGGGTGAATTACTATAAACAAAAGGCCACTGAATAATCTACCTACCTTGTATAGTCACACTCAGAATTAAATGCTGGTCTTTTCCAAAACTCTCCCACATAGGTCTGCTATGAAAAGACCTGATTCATTTAATTTTGTTTTTAAATCAACCTGGGTCTCACTCATTTGCACATGTTAAAGTTTAAAAGTGCCTAAGTAACCTAGGAGTCCAAGTCCCATTTTCAAAAGTGACATAGACGGTTAGGAATCTGAGTCTCACTGAAAGTCAATGGGATTTAGGCTCCTAGATCACACAGGTACTTTAAAAAATTGTAACTAACATTCTGAAACACTTCACTGGGAAAAGTTTCAATCACACTGCAGAAATAATGCATTCCTAGGTGCAGTAAACTGTATTCGCCCATACATATCATAAGTCAGAGAAAAAAACAAGGCAGAATAAACTGAAAAACTCTGGGCCTAATTCTGCTTTCATATACACCAGTATAACCAGGAGTTATCAGACACCAGTTTAAAATTTGTGCAAGTGAGAACCAAACCAAGTATGTTTCGCTACACTAGTTGCAGAAGTCATGGATTCTATTTTTTATGATAAGCAAAAGGCTGATGAGGTACATCTAACACTACAGGGACTGTACTGGCATAGATATAATGCCATAGCTATGCTGTCATAACTGCATGGTACAACCTACATTGATGGAAGGGTTTTTTCCTGTTGCTGTAGTAACACCATCTCCCTGAAAAACAGTAGTTAGGTTAATGGAAGCATTCTTTGATTGTCCTATCTGCATCTACATTTGGCAGAATGTGGTGGGTGGGTGTTATTATCAGCATACCTACACATGCCAAGGGTGTGGATTTTTCATACTCATGACTGGTACACTTATGTTAACTGAAATTTTAAGTGTAAACCAAGCCTGAATGTGACTGCTGACCATCAAGATTATCAATGGGCAAATTAGGCAATTAAAAGGGAAGACGAAGAATGTTTTGGTTGTTGCAGTCAGTCAGTTATCACTAGAAAAAGGAGGGAAAATTTATAGTGCTAAAGCTTCTTCTTATGGGAAGTCAGGGTATGGCCTCTGAAAAAATTAAATTATCCAAGGAAGAATTTATGGAGTAATTTCAGAAATATGTCAGGACCTGATAGTATTCATCAGAAAGTTCTGAAAGAACTTACATGTAAAATAATAGAGACACAATCTATCCTGTTGAACAACTGTCCCTGAAGAATGGAAACTCTTTAATATGGCACCTTTTTATTTTGTTTTATTTTTTGATAAAAGGTTCCAATGGAAGTTTGGGGATTAACTGACTGGTTAGTCCCACCTCAGTAGTAGGCAGATTGGTTGACAGTTTCACTAAGAAAAGTGTAATCAAATACTTAGATAAGTATGAGTCATGCAATAGGAAACAAAAAGTATTCGGAAAACATGTTCATAATGAAAAGTCCCAGGGCTCAGTAACAGGACCAGTGTTATTTAACATATTAACCACTTGGTGAAGAAGTGGACAGCAAGTTGGCAAAGTCTGCTTATGGCACTTGTTTTCTTTGATTAGTAATCATGGGAGCATTCCAGGGGGATTTAAAAACTTTGGGGGATGACAGATGATGAAGCTCAGTTTTGAAGAAAGGCAAGGATATTATAATTATGGATTAAGGACCTGGTTCATGGGTACTGGATCAGGTCTTAAAAGGGGATGGGAAATTATATATGAAATATGCTAATTATAGTCCTAGTAATCTCACAAATTCATAAAAAATAGATTTTTAAAAATCATAAGATTGGCTTAAAAAGCAAGATTTAAAAAAAAAAAAAACTTGCATGGCTTTTTGGTTCTATTTCTAATTTTTGAACCCTTTGCAGGAATTACCTCTTTGTACATGTGTAAGCATTTCAGGAAACTCATCCTGAGGTATGCAGGAAGTAAACACACACATTTGAGGTGAGGGGACTGTCTGCTGTCCTTTTACTCCTGGTTGACACTCTCCTATGCTATTCTTTTCCTAGACACTGATCTAAGCTGCTGTCTCCTTTGTACCCTGCTCTGAGTATTTCTGTCACTTCGGTGGACTGGAAACAATCGCTTGCTTTACTCTTTCTGCTTCCAGTGGGCACAGCAACAGACAATCTTGTAATTACGCCAAACAATATGTCCTTATCTGTAATACTGTGTCCAGCTTTTGTCTCCATACATTTAAAGTGAACTGTAAGGTTAAACTGAAGACACTGAAACCAATATTAATAACAATCTGCCCTTGCAGCCTAGATATCCTGGTCTGGCATCTAGCTATGTCTGGATTCTGCCAACCCAACCTGATAATGGAGAACACAGGCAAGTTGATAACTATTCTGAATGGTATAAATGGAGCCTAAGAAGAGCTTGACTGTATTGAAGCTCCTTGCCTTGCAGAGCATGCTGTGTGGAGGCAAGGAACCTTAGTATCATGCCACTGTCCAAGCAAACTGAGAAAACCAAAGATCATTGTCAACAAAAAAAATGACATGAACTCATAATGCAAATCAAGAAGTCACCCAGTTCTGGACTTTGACAAAACCAGAAGAGGCTAGAGAAAATGAATGCTGAAGGAGAGAAACACCACCAACACAAAGGAAAAGCAGAGACTTGCTGACTAACTGACGGCTGTATTCTAAAGGGAAGAATATATCTAATAATTGGAGCTTGTAAGTCTGAAAAGAGATCAGTGGTTTTGAACCACATGCAAACGTTGATAGAAGCAATGATACAGGATAAACAACAGCCACAAATGACTGAGAAAATATTGAGGACAAATGCGAATGAAGCAGCATGAGTGAAATATAAATGATTTATTGATCAAGATTGTGTAGCAAGCAGGAGACAATGCTCACCAATCAACTCTACCACATAGGAAATGAGTGGCAGGCAAAGACTGGATGATATAGTGCAAGAAATGAATGAAGTAATTAAGGAAGCTGTAAGATAAGTTAGTATTAGCAAGTTAAATTATATAAGTTCTGCTACAATAACAGTAGCAGCTCATTGGCTTAACATCAAGGCTGACGAAGGAACCACTAGAAAACTCCCAAAGTTCAAGTGCCTCCACGAAAATTGCAGGTTAAACCAGAAGGTTAAGCTTTTATGCTGCAGCATCAGTCTACTGGATGTATTTGAAAAAAAAATCATTGGAAGAGAAAGCTGAAGTGAATGGCCCTGGAGATGAAATATCTGTTGAATGAAACAGATGTAAGAGTTGTGAAGGGACAAATGTAAACAAGCTGATCACACTGAGTCATGGGATTGAAAGATATTTAGCATGAAGCTGTCAGTATCAAGAGAACAGACTCTTCATGAGAGACTCTCAGAGATTCTTTGATCAGATCAATGTTAAAAGCAGAACAGGAAAAAATAAACAGCCAATAAATAATGTGGAAGAACATCAGCACTACTGGAAGGAAATCTGGTCTGAGGATGTGCAACATGTTCAGGCAGTGGACAGGATTAAAAATATGAGAGTAAAATTTCAAAACCACACAACAGAGGAATACACAGGAATACCTAAGAAGAAATAGATGAAGTACTGACAGGAATGAAAAATCAGAATGCATCCGAACCAGATGGGGTACATGGCTTCTGGCTGAAATCCTAACACTTCTCGATGGCTGTTTGCTTGAACAATTTAATGAATGTTTGAAGAATGAATGTCCAGGATGGATGGTGAAATTGAGAATCAACCTCAAACGAAAAAAAGAAAGAAGGCTGCAGTGATTCTATGAATTTTAGTCTAATCAAGTATTTTCTATGTGGCAATTTTTAGGGGCAAATCTGGCAATGAGGATTTGGATAGTGCTAACGTGCAATGGAATTTCACCTCCTGCGCAAAAAGGCTGCACGTTAATATGAAGGGACAAATGCCCACCTTAGGCCGAACAGGAAGATCATGGAAGATGAAAAAGAAAAAACAGAGGTGATGTAAATAGCTACCAAAAACCATATGCTGCATCCCACATTTGTATATCATAGACATACTGAAAATCCACAAAGGTTCATCCAAAGATCATTTCCTTTCTGCGGCAATCTATGGTTAATTGAAACACTCAACTTCATCCGAAAGGGATTCTCACTTAGGAGGCTCAATTTAAAAATGGAATTTTTCAAGGGAGTTCCTTATTGCCAATGACATTTCTGGTAGCAATGCTGCTGCAGATGTGGATGCTCTATACGATGCTTATCATATTAACAAAGAGCAACAAACAGTTAATCATTTGTTATTTGTAGATGATCTGAAACTATGGATCGTGGGAAAAGGAGACAGAGACTGAAGATGTGTAGAATAGTTTGAAGATATAAATCTATGTGTTGGCTTAGATAAATGTGTATTGGTGTCTGTACAAGGGGTTAATTGGACCAATCGAACGGCATGCAAGTTAACAAAGGTACTATGTAAGATATTTCTCAGAGTGGTGCCTAAAAATATTTCAGACTCACAAATAAAAACAACTTTGAGGACAAAACAACTTAGAGAATTTGACTGAGCCACTACTATGAGGATAATACACTTCCAGAATGATCAAGTGGAATAAAGGGGAGAAAAAAAATATTGTCATCCAAACAAGAACACTCTTGGCAAAGTACAAGTAATGAATAAGACTCAATAGACAGGATGTACATCTGACTACATAATGGAGAAAGAGGTCTGCTGCCTATGAAGGAAGCAACTGACGGTGAAGAATATAACATGACAACATATGAGGAGTCAGCCAGAGTAAAAGATCATCTGGTTACAATAATATGCACTGGCCTAAGACGCATCCTAGACCAAGAAAGAATAAAACACCGAAGAAACCAAATTGCCAAAGAAAGATTTTAAAATTTAGAGGGAAATCAGTGCACAGACATTAGTGAAGAGAAACCAAAGCTATTAGTGTATGCAGAGTACCAAACTCATGACCAGTTGAGGAACACCTCAAAACAACAGATAGAGTACCCCTGAAGGATTAATTACATTTGAAACAAAATGGACTAATAGAATTGTGCCACCAGCTGCAGAATGTGTTCTAAAAAGGAAGAGATGGCACAGCACGTCTTGAAGACATGCAGGAGCCTGGCTAGGAAAGAATATATGAACAAACACAATGATATCACCAGTGGTGTCTACAATGTAATTAAAAATCTGCAGCAGGCCCAGGACAGCTGACTCAAGCTTGCAGGCTAATGGACTGTTTAACTGTGGGCCCCTGGCTTTTGTACCAATGAGGTGAGATGGTCTGAGAGCTTGGGTTGCAGTGTGATCCTGAATACCTAGACTGCAGCACATTTAAACAGCCCAAGCCAGCTGGCACCAGCCAGCTGTAGTTTTTCAAATACATTGTAAACATACCCCAAATGTCTGAACTGGAGCCTCAACAGCAAGCATGGACTTAAACACACCAGTTGGTATTATGACTACTGAACTGAAATCACAATGAACAGCCTAAGTTTTCACAGTCTTCCGCAATTGTCACAGATCAAATGGTGCAGGCAAACCAGATGGACATATCTGTAGAAAAGACAAATGTGACCATGTTAATCGATATTGCCAAACCAATATAAAAAAAGAAACAAGAAGAGAAGACAGTGAAGTGTAAAGAACTCTGCTGTGAAGTTACAGGAAACTAAAATAAAGATGATTCCAGTCATTATTGGAGCATTTGAAGCATCCCTAAGGATATGAATGAGCAACTCAAGAACATGACAGAAGTGCAAGGCATCATGATCAATGACCCCCAGAAGAGTATGCTCCCAGGCACTGTGAGAATTTTAGGGACAGTCAAAGGCGAATGAGAGCAACGGAGCACATACAATGCAGGAACCCTATTGACGATTTAACAAAACCCTTGACTACCCAAAGCACAGACTCACCTTATGGTCATGACTTATTGGTGACTTATGGGATGAATTATACACTAAAGATTTTCCTTTTTTGTGCTTATGCATCGTGTACATTTTTAAGGTTATTTGTTTAAAAACAATCCCAACACGGTATATAATATTGAAGGAGAATAATAAAGTTAATCCTGTATACCAGTCCTCTATTTACTCACCTACCTGCCGGCCTTCCAGTGCCCACTGATAAGCCTGCAGGGCAGTGGTTCCCACCCTCTTCTCTGCCATGGCACACCTTGATATCTTTAATTATTTTGAGGCACACCACCAGATAGTCTCTAAATGAACTCATGAATACTCATGAGCCAATTCAAAACTCAGAGAAATTTTCCAAAACATTCCATGGCACACTGGTTGGGAAACACTGCTGTAGGGAGCATTCAGCACAGAAATAAGTTTTACCTAAAGAAATTCCCTCTCCACCCTCCACTCATGAAATCCAGCACTTCTTGATTAGCTAAAGAGATCCCAGAACATGTCGTTCTGTCACATCGTAGGTATCTTGCCAAGGGATCTTTTGTGTGGCACAGAATGATACATTCTGAGGTGGAGGGTTTTGAGGAAGGCTCAGAATGGTTTTTTTTTTGTTTGTTTTTTTTACCTTTCCTTAGTGGGATTAAGTCCTAGCCAAGGCAGACTCCTAAAAGTAAATTTTTCCCATTCTGCTTTGAATTACAGGCAAGATTATATTTGTGATTTGGCCCCTTTGTGCTGCCCAGGCCATGCAAAAGAAACAGATTCTGGCTGTAACTGGCTAGTTGAGGATTCCTGCTGGTGGCTGGGGATATCAGAAAGAGGACTGGCAAAAATAACATATACAAAAGGGCTTTGTTAACAAATTCAGAGCAAGTGCAATTCCCATTGAAGCCATTTCTTCGCAATCAGAAAGATGCATAGGTTGCCTCTCAGTTCTGTACAGCAGAATGTAAGAACTTGCCATTTAAATGACAAGAAGTATTTATGCCACTAATGTTTAAGTAAATGTATACAGCTATTAACACTCCTACTGAGCATATTAAAAAGTTATTTGTAAAGTAACTAGCAACATAGTGATGATTATGACATCAGTTATTGAAGCGCAAATGAAAAGGTTCTTTGTATTTGAGCATAGCTTCTTATTTCAAATTAGGCAGATAAATGTAGAGGATGTTTAGCACTCAGTAGAAATAAGAATCTCATGTATTTAATAACATTTAACACAACTTAATAACCTGTATTTGCTCCTACTCTGTTCTCCAGGTGAAGTGGCTAGCTTAAATTCACTTGAAGGAATTTAAGTTTTAAAAAGTCTCTACTCCTACATGTGCCCATTTTTTTAATGCATTTTAAAACCCTAGAAGTTCCTCAAATATTATAGAATACACTCTTCATTCAGCTATGTTGAACTTTTGAATTGTCTTCAGAAAGGAGGTCAGATTGTGACACATTTAACTGTATACAGTTGTGTTCCTGTGGATATCATGAAATGGAACTGAATTGAAACTTAGTACCTAGATGTGTTTCTGCTTTCTAACCCACAAAATACAGTTCAGGCCATTTTTCATTCTCACAAACTACTACCTTAAAACACCAACCAACCAACCATCCACCAAAAATAAAATAAAATAAAATAAAATAAAATAAAATAAAAGCCCTAAAGAGAATTTTACTATTGTGCACTTGAATTTAAAGGTATGTGAATTCACAAAGAAGCTGCCTACCTTCTGTAGGTATATAGTAGAAGCTGCTGTGTTAAAACATCCAAACTGTTATTTATCACCCTTCCTATTTCCTCCACGTTATGACTGAACATAATATGCTAAAAAAAACCAGCACTCAGTAAAAGCCATACATGGAAGTGTGACTTGATTTATGAAAGGTAAATTATAGAGTCCAGACTCACAAGATGCTGAAGGCTTTTTATGCAGCGTTGAGTACCCCACCCCTCATTGAAGTCAATGAGGAAGGAAAAGTGTGAAGATGCTGCTGAGGAACTTTCAGGATCAGGCCCATAATCTACAATATTTATCAGGGATAAAGCTGAGTATCACCAGTGGGGGGTGACATTTAACAGAATACAGCTCTGGATTAGAGAATGTTTGGATTTTATTGTGAGATTCACAGTGTATATCAAATTAATCCCTGAATAAGAAATGGATGGGCAACATGCTGCCATTAGCTATTCTAACCAACCCAAATTAGCCTCAATGGCTGCTGGTTACTGAAGCGATATATAGCTGCAAAAGCTATCACCTAATCTAAAAGAACACGTATATGTGGATAGAAGAAAGTAATTCCAAAAATAGCCTGATGCAGGGTTGGGAGATAATCATCTGGGGATGGGCCCATCTACCAGATAGATGAGGTGGGTGAGGTAATAACTTTTATTGGCCCAGTTCTGATCTGGAGATTTTAAAGGTGCAACTACTGGCAGGGCCAGCTCAAGGGTTTTTGGTGCTCTAGGTGAACTATGACTTTGGCACCCCTGTCAGAGGGTGATATTTTGCATTTATAAGAGATGACATATTAATACATTTTAAATAGAGAAAAAATTCACTTCTGACACCCCTTAAAGTCTGTTGCCCTAGGCAATTACCTAGTTCACCTATATGGTTGGGACAGCCCTGACTACTGCTAAAGAGATATCTTCTATGGGTCCAGCTCCTGGTCTGGAGATTTTAAAGGTCACATCTTTTTAAAATCTCACCCCACAGAATAATGCATTCTGCTTAACACCAGATGAATCCTTAGTTTTCTCAGAAAGCTCTGAGATGTAGTGGGATCTTTCTGGGAAGCATATACTCCAGAGAGAATCCAGAACTCTCACTCCTTAGGCCAGTGGGATAAAGGTGTGTTGAAGAGGAGTTCCTACACAAGTGAATAATCAATGCAATGGCACAGACAGTAGCTATAGAAAGGGACAGCTTCCACCTCTGGCTCCAAGGTACATGACAGCAACTGACTGCAGTGCTCAATTGGAAGAGCTGGGAGTGAGGAAGGTTAAATAATCAGCTCTCTCTGTGAAGAGGTAGGAACCAGTGTTCAGATTTGCTGTATTCCTAGGCGCTCCAAAGGGGACTTACTGACCTGCCTTTCACTGTGATTGTCTCAACCATAGATGTGCCTGGAGCTTTTCAGGCATAAAAGAAAACTAGGCACTCACCTCAAGGAACTTCCAATCTAGCAAATTTAGTCACAGGCACGTAAGGCAATCCTGTGAAATACCAAGCAGACTCAACTCTCATTGAAGTCAATGGGTTTTTGAGGGTGCTACCAAGAAATTTACAGGATCAGGCCTACAATCTACCATGGATAGATAATACAACAAACAACGAAATCTTATGAGAGCGAGAAGATTGAATTGACTAGAATGGTAGAGGGACTGACCTGGTTATAGCTTTACAGGCTTTCTTCTTACAGAACAACAGGCTCTCAAAGAAATGACTGAAGGGGATTTGTTTTCAGTGCCTATTCCTTTACTCTGTATATATGGACTAAGATTTTTGTTAAAATAATAGACACTAAAGGATTCAACTCACCAGTGTTCTTCACAGCCAGAACTGGCAGCAGAGCAGTTGTTCACAGATTCAGTATCAGATGGATAGCCGACGCTACTTTTCAATCTTGAATAATTTTTTCGAACGATATATCCCCTGAAAGCTAGGCAGACATAAATATGAATAATTGGAAAGCTTCACAATCATTCCTGCACAAAATTACCAACTCCTTTTATACAGAACAGGCATCCTCTTGCTCATAGCTGAGACCCTGCAACCCCTGTTTGAATCAGTATAGGCTAAGGGCAAGCAGCGCCATGCAGAATTGGGTCCACCATTTAAAATGCTGGAAAAGTATGTAGGAACTGATTTTCACTTACCAGCAGGCCACTTTACACCATTCTAGTAGTGCAAAGATGCTTAAAGTAAAAATAAATGTAATTACTTAGTTTAAATGAAAATCAGGCCCATGGTTTATTAACTCAAACACTAAGAAAAACCATTCAATTTTACCCACAACTACCATGATAAGAACTGATTAACTTTTTTCAATATTTAAAATCCTTATTTAATTTTTTGGTCAAGGTTTAACAACAACAAAACCATTGAAAAAGTCACAATTTATTCTTCCCCTATTTTTCAACCAGCTGTAATAAGCATTTTTAAGATACAGTAAGCTAAATAATGTCAAATATCTTAACATACCAAGAAATATTTTGAAGTTATATCACCAATGCAAAAGCACACAAGTTGAACAGGAGGTAAGAAACAGTAAAATAGATAACAAGCTTTAAGGGTAATGCAATGCCAAAAAAAAATAAACAAAAAAAAAAAACCACCAAAAACTTTCAAAAGTGCATAAGTTCTACTGAAAGTCAATAGGATTTTGGCATCTGAGTCAGCTACACACTTCTGAAAATTTTATCCAGTATAAATTTGGGCTTCATTCTTTGTAGCACTGAGGAAGGATATTATACCTCCTGCATACAGTACACGTAAAACCATAATTTATAAATAGTGTTGCATTTGAGAAGCAAGAAGTTTGACGAAAATGTAATGTCACAAAGGTCAAACCAAGGATCTCCTTATTTCCCCTTTTTTCTAAAGTCGGTATCAAACAATGACTTATTTTAAAACCTAAATAAATTGATTAAATGGCTCGAAGAGGTTGACTTAGGAGAGAAGTACAAACAGCATTGTTTAAAATGCAAACAGCATTGTTTAAATACAATACACAGACAAATTATAATCTTATACCATGCAATATATGAAGCATGGAAACAGAGGGAAAGGACTGTTTGTCATGGCAAAAGAACTGGTGGGATGATAACATGCAAAAGAGGATTTAGGATAAACATGAAGTCACATTACCTATCAGTTGCCTCTATTCAGGGAAGTATCACTACTTGGAAAGTCACTTATATGTATGCTTAAGTGCTTTTATAAATCAGGTTCAGTCCACAGAATAGTCCCACAACAGAATAGGTCCAGAAAGCCCCACCACGTCAGTTTTTTAAATAGGGCCTGATGTTGCAGTGACATTAGTGGGAATCTGTATGGACACAGGATTTCACAGCAGTAGATTGCAGTGCGGGATGAGGGCCAAGAAATCACTCAATAATATACTAAAGGTATTAAGCCTGCACTATTTAAGGCAGGGGTCTCAAACTTAAAGCACCACTAGGGCCGCATGAGGACTAGTACATTAGCCCAAGGACTGCACCTCTGAAACCTTTTAATACAGCAATACTGCATATATGGATAATAATTGTGTTGTTACAGGTCACAGGAAATAACTTTAGGGGCCGTATGTGGCCCATGGGCTGTGAGTTTGAGACCCTTGGGCTAAGGGATATAGAAGGATGGAGAAGGGCCTGGATAACCTAAATATAGGGGGACTAATAAGAGGACCTACAGGTCTGTTCCATTTTAATGGGTATGATTCTATGAAAACATAAATTTGTGTGATAAGAGCTGCTTTTCCCATGGTGATTTAAATTCCAGGGTCACTAGGCCCTATTGACACAAAGGAAGACAAAGTCCTTGACCTGTACAGTTTACCGCTTAAAATCTTCAAATTTTGGGATTACTAATGGGGGGAGGGGTCTTGTCTTTCAGCCTTAAACTATTCTTTTGTAGCCCCACATGGCTGTTTGGTTACATAACAGGAATATGTTAAAAGAAAATAGAAAAATAGTTACCATAATCTCTTTTCTAAGGGTTTCCTTAGAGATTTGCTGTAATCTATCCCCTTCCTGTCTATTTTAATCCCAGGATAGCATTAACTGCCTTCTCTTCAACCAGCGCACCTCAAGAAAATCTATGTAGTCACATTTTTCTGTGCAATACAAGAAAATGAAAGCCATCTGAACTGCCAGAGCCATGGTATGCAGTGCATCATAATAACTTAAACATTCAGTACCATGATTTGCCAGTAGAAGCAGCAATGGGGGGAGGGGGGTGGAGCTTTTTCACGAAAAGTTATCATCTTTCAGTTACTTACTAAAGTAAATAACCAAAGTTTTGCAGAAAGAATCTTAGAATTTGGGCCTGCTGAGGTGTTCTAGTAAACATAACATTGATGTACCATGAGGCTGAAGCACTTTTTTTCGTGAATAACAATGCTGAAAAACTCTGCCTCTCTGGCAGAGATGAAGCAAACATTAATTTGCCTCTTGAGATCAGTCTTCCGTTACTTAACTATTCCCTGCAGACCAGACAAGAAGCCTACTTGGATACTGGCTATAAAGAAACCTGGCCAGCAGCCATCTCTCCAGAGCTGAAATGTGCCAAATGTTGGTCAGTATGGCAACTTCAGATAAAAAGGAGTAGTGACAATAAAGTAAAACGATAAAATAATGACAGCAGCAAGTTTGTTTTTTCATCATTTCTTAAGTTTGAACCTTTAGATCCCCCCCATGCACTATTTTAAAAACCTGCAGGCCACATTTCTTAAGACTGCATTTATTTTTATATCGGACCCCTCTTCAACTATTTTTTAATGCAATGAAACAATTCAGGATTGTTCTTTGTTCACTAAATAAATGGAGCTTGACTAGATCTGATTTCACTGTAATAGGTTCCAGCGTGTTCCCTTGTTTTCATAAATATTTTAGAACTTAGCTTGTCTTTGATTAAACTCTATCAAAGGCAAGTTTTCTGGAATGCTTAGGTTCTGCAAGGTAAAAGGTGTACAATTCCTGATTCTTTTGTGACTCATGGGATAACTTCAGCAACACTGCAGGCAAGCATGTTTCCTAAAGGCTTCATTCAACATTCACAGTAACGTTTCATTTCAGCAGTTCTGAAATGGATCTATAATATTTCCAAAGCAACATATACATTGATCATTATACCGAGGGGGGCTGAGAGGTCAGTAAGGTGCTCCATCACAGCAATTTGCATTACTGGCTATGGTGG
Source organism: Podocnemis expansa (assembly GCA_007922195.1). NCBI lineage: Eukaryota > Metazoa > Chordata > Testudines > Podocnemididae > Podocnemis > Podocnemis expansa. The sequence goes on along the minus strand of ML681984.1, from coordinate 39,810,150 downwards.
TATTAGACACTAAGCACTTGGCTCAGAGTGTGTGAAGTCAGATTCATGTTGCTAGTGCCCCATGAACAATCATCACAACAGTGAAGAAGAATGATTACCAGCTGCTACTTGATTTTCACCTTCTGTATTCTCTACCACAAACTTCACAGCCAACAGTCTATTCAGTACTGATCCTTATATGACTAATGACAACAGGATTTGAGCTTGGAGCAAAATGGGATGTGAACTGCACATTATCACTCATATTAGAAGTCATTCAGTGTTAAATGTTATACGTGCCACACACTTCTAATACTGATGCTCCTATAAAATGAATTTCCACTCAGGTTCAGCAGGTAGCAAGTTGCAATTATTTTCACCCTCAGGACTCTAAGACTTGATGCTTTGCAGTTAAAAAAGACCTTTATTCACATAGAGTTTACTGAGCCATATAGATTACACACAAAGTTGTTCTGTTTTGGTCAGCAAAAAGTCTAGACATTTTTCTGTTGATTTGCATAGGAAATACCATGTTACAATGAGTTGCTGAGCACACTGTAGACAGCAAACATGACAGCCATAGATCAATGCATAAAACATACAGGCAGGGGGTGTGGAAACATGTTAAAGCAGCAGGAGAGAATTCATCCCTCTCAAGGAAAATCTCTCTCTCTCTCTTCATTCCTAATCATAAAAGATCATGGTAAACAGCTATTTACTCCTTACACAGACAAGACACTTTCAAATCCTAATCCCAATTAAAGTAATAAACAAGAATTACTGTGCCCTTGGAAATGAAAACTATACACTTATTGAAGGGAAGATATCACAATATCATGGATGTTTTTTAGGTCCAGTTTTCAAATTTGGGATCCCAAGTAAGATCTCCAACTCCTCAAATAAGCACTTCAATATTTAAAGGCCAAAATTTGAGAAGATTAGGATACTATACTCCTCCACTCTTTAAACTAGTTTTAAGGCCATCTAATCTCTTGTATGGTATAAAGATATAGGGAATCATGCCTGTCTTAAGATATCTAGGGATGGCCCTTGCCCCCTGGAGACTTCAGGAAATTTGCAAGTTTACATAGCACAAACCCTCAGTGAACAAAACTCCCCTTGCCCCCCTGCCTCAAAATCATTCAGCAGAAGAATGAATAGAAAACTGAGTTTCGACATGTGATTTTTTTCCCCCCAGCATGTATTCTTTCAGAAAGGAGAGGACAGAACTGTAAAGATACTAGCAGGTATTTGAATCCTTCTTTTCAGAGTTGCAAACAGGGCTAATGATATTGTTACATGTTACCATTTGCACAAGTGTTTCAGATGACAGGTTTTTTGGATAAAATGTGGGGCATGCATAAAAGCCTGTGACCATAACTCTGGTTTAGAAGTTCTGTTTAGAATTTAGTTCAGAGGACCATCCAAAAGAGTGACCGCTAATCTGAACCTCTTAGGTCTAGAAATCAGGCTGGACCAAGTAGGAACTGGTACTCCAAGGATTTCTGTCCTTTTCTGGTTCCAGCTATGTCTTAGAATACTAGAAGAATAGCCTGTCAAGTGGCCTTTCAGCGCTTTTTTTGTGTTTACTCATAACCAGGCATTACAAATCAAATGGAAAAGTAGATATAATACTAGGGCACATCTGTATCTGGAGCTGGGGGTGGGAGCACATTTGAAAATCTTACCCATAACGTTTAAATTAAGTTTATATGTATATATAATGTACATGTAGTTCTCCTTTGTCCCAAAATTTTGCTCTTAAATGGTGATTAGTTAGGGCTCTTCAAATAGTTTGTAAACAACGGCACAGGGGGGAAAGTTATAAGAAAGTAGTAGTTCATAAAGGAATTGTCTCATCTGTCTTTCTTCTTGAGCATCCATCTTTTTTTTCTTTTTTGTTACAAAACAGAATCTGAATCTTGAATCCTCAGTAAAGAATTTCACACTAAAATGTGGCATATGGTGAATGCATGAGTGTGTTAGAAGAGATGATTGTGGCTCAGCGCATTAGTTATTTGCCTGTCACCTCTGGAAGCAGAGTGTAAACTTGGTCTTGACTAGAGCTGCATAGCATACACTGGCTAAAGAAGCCTTGATTAAAATGAGTTCAGTGATGTCACCTCAGATCTAAGTGAATTGCATGTCCCATCTGGCATTTTGGAGTGTCTGCTCACAAATGAGACAAGCAGATACTAAAATCTACTCTCTTAAGTCTTCAGAGAGAGTTGTTATGAGACTGGAAACCCATGGTATAGTGACAGGGAATGGAATAAAAATGGATTTAAAAAGTTGTCATTAAAATTGTACTTACTTGCTTTTAATTTTAATTCATAAAATGTGTTGATACAATTATACACTGAGCCAGCTCCAAAGCTGATGTAAATCAGTATAGCTTCACTGAAATCAAACAATGGTGATGCACTGATTTACACCAGCTGTGAATATGGCTCAGTGTATTGTTAAATCATTGCAACCAAGTGATCTTTTCCTTGTCCTAGGCTTTAATCAAAGTAATAAAATTTACAAGCACAAAGAAATAATACTTTATTTTTATCTGAGCTATTCTGTTTTTTCACAATATATTTGTCTTCTCTCTAAAGGTAGAGAATTGCTGTTAAACATGTTTTACTGATTGGGAAACAAAGGCACAAAGAGTGGGTAAGGGCTTGCCTACACAGAGGATTTTAGCCACTAGTGTAAATACACTAATGTGGCAACATTGTGTGAACCCTTAGTGTAGATGTAGTGAAATGTTTACATTCACAAACACTTTACATTTTAGCAAGGGGTTTTTTCCACCCCAAAATAATGATTTATTTTTGGTGTAATATTATACACCTAGGAAATGTATCCTTCTGTATATTTGAAGTTTTTAAAAATTTGTTTTTTCTTCCCACATTTCATCAATGGATCGTGAGCTGTTTGGTCCCTCTGAGATCTCCAGACCACCAGCTCATGTATTTGAAAGGCATCTGTTTATTTTTAAAATGCAAATACAGCCTACCTCAAAGACTGACTTCAAGAAATGAACAATCTGAACAAGTCAAGAGGTTTCCAGTCAGAAGCTGTGTTCCTCTTTTCTATCAGGCTGTGATCACTTGCTGTCACAACCACTTAAACAATATCCTGGAATCTGAATGAAGTTCCCTCACAATTAAAATGAGCAAGATAATCCTGCAAGAATTATTCAGGCAAATCATTTTTCACAGTTTAAAGTAATGATAAGGTCATTTACAAAAGAAATCAGTGCCTTTGAAATGTTGACTTGTAGACAGAGGACTGCCTGGAGGACGGCCACAGATAACAGTGAAGTCTGGCCTCCTAACACCATCCTGGCAGTCTTTGGAACTGATTCTGATGAAGAGAAGGCCCAATAAGGTTAATACCCCTACTTTGATCTCTGTCAAAGCGTACCAGCAAGAATTAATTTACATTTCAGATGAAAAAGGTTGACAGCATGAAAAGGCATCTTGTTTCTGGTATGTGAATGTGCTGTAATAGATCGGGAATTCTGAAAGGAAGTTCTGAGGAAGCTAAAGGGATCAGCCGCACTGCTGCTTTTATTGGGAAGGAGATGAAAGGAAAACAAATTTCAATATGTGCAGTTCTGTAGAAACATGTAAGCCAAATGCTTCCAAAATTTCAAGGACTGCTTTATATACATATAATTTTATGGCCTTACAAATGCCTGGCCAGCAAATTCAAGTACTTTATCTCTGTGATCTAAATTGTTCATTATTTAAAATAATGTTAAAATGAACATATTTCTGTGTCTTGAAATGCTGTCCTTTATCTGTACTTAAATTGTAAGCTCTTCAATGTGGAGATTATGTATATTTGTCTGTTCAGCACCACACTCTTTTATGATGGTATGTAAGTAACAACAGTAATAGACAGTGTATTTTAAAATCCAGATAACGATCACACTTTTCAATTATTTGCTGTACCTAGAAACACAGAAAGACTAATATGCAGAGATTAAAAAAAAGTTTAGAAAGAAATTTCAGTTAGAGAGTCCTAGACATAGACTTTCTAAAGCAGAGAGTCAAGCATAATGAAGTTGGATTTTCTGAAATCAATGATTATGCATCACAAATTCTAAAGCCATGCCAAAGATGGGACTAGCCATAAAGGAGCACTGTGTCACTCTGAACTCTGTAGTCCTAGTGAACATCCAGCAACCAGGGCTGGCCTGACCATATAGGTGAACTAGGTGGTAGCCTAGGGCACCAGGTTTTAAGGGGTATCAGATAAGATGAAAGTGAATTTTTTTCTCTATTTAAACAAAATATTAATGTTATCTCTAATAAATGGAAGTATTGCCCTCTGACAGGGGCATAAAAGTCATAGTTGCCTAGGGTGCCAAAAACCCTTGGGCTGGCCCTGCCAGCAACCCCATGAACAAAATGATCAATGTTTCTGTCTGGCTCTGATGTGTATGCACTATGGGAAGAAAAGCAGCAGGAGCCTTCCAGACTTGCCCGGTCCATGTAAGGCCAGGCTATATAGCAGTCTCTGAAGTGAAGGGAGTTCTGTCTACTCCACTAGGTACACATGATGTTGCAAAGGTGACAGACAGGAAAGTAAAACAAACAAGGAGTCCTGTGGCACTTAAAGACTAACGAATTTATTCATTGCATGAGCTTTCGTGGGAGAAAATCACACTGTCAGGTGCTTTGAAGATAGGGGAACTTACAGAATGGGAGGAAAATAAATGCAAGGAAGTGAAAGTCATGGGATCAGGTCACACTGTAACAGCAAATCAAAGCAGTTATTAATATTTAAACACTGGGGAACAGCATATAGAGGAAGATGAGGTCAAATCACCTGTTGCAGTGAGAAAAAATCCAAAATCCCTATTAAGCCTTAAAGCAATGCAGTCAAATTTGCAAATAAATTTGAACTCTGCACTTCTCTTTGAAGCATTGATCTGGTATTCATCTGTCTGAGTATCGCAATTAGTAATTGTCAATGGAGGGATCAGGAAGATTGAAATGCTGACCCACTGGTTTTAGAATGCTGTGATTTCTGATGTCAGTCAGATCTGTGCCCATTTATTCTTTTGCACTGAGATTGTCCTATTTGTCCAATATATAAGGCAGAAGGACATTTCTGGTACATGACAGCATAAATCATAGAACATGGCTCTGCTTCTTTTCCACTCTTCTACTTCCTGAAGAGAACAGTAGAATGCATAAGATAAAGGATTTGGCAATGGGCATACATCTTCTGCGCAGGACCTCTGGGTGGAATTCTGATGAAGAATAAATCCTTGCACCCCCACTGCCACACTGTACTACTTGCCTGGGACAACTCAGTATCAGATAAGTACTTTAAAAACTGATAATAGTGCAGATTGAAGGGCCACCTAGTCTCTCTTCCCCCCTCTTCTGCACAGGCTGTTGCAAAGGGTGGGAAACTGAGGGCCAGGTATCCACATGTAAGTGCAGTAACAATCTCCCGAAAGACCTTTACCTTCAATAGTCATAAATGTGCCTGGTGCTTTACAAATACATTATGACAATGGACTCTCTGCTTGAAGAACTGGTCCTCTGTGCTAAAATGAGAACAATGGAAGATAACAGCAAAGGAGAGAGCAGCAAGTAGAGAATATGATTATCCATTCACTTGATGTTTTCTGTAACTTGAAAAAAAATCTTGCTTTTCAGTAGATCCCAATTTCATGAAACATACAACATATGACCCTGAACTGAGGCACATGCTATTTTATGAACATATGGAATAGTTCCAAAGGGGCAGCCATGTTAGTCTACGAAAGCAAAAAAAAGCAAGGGGTCTTGTGGCACTTAAAGACTAACAGATTTATTTATCACATGGGTCTTGTGGCACTTAAAGACTAACAGATTTATTTATCACATGAACTTTCATGGGAGAAAATCCCACTTCATCAGATGCTTTGAAGAGAGGGAACTTACAGAACGGGATGAAAATAAATGCAAGGGAGTGTAAGACATGGGATCAGGTCATACGACAGACTCCCTTGCATTCATTTTCATCCCATTCTGTAAGTTCCCCCTCTTCAAAGCATCTGACAAAGTGGGATTTTTCTCCCACGAAAGCTCATGTGACAAATAAATCTGTTAGTCTTTAAGTGCCAGAGGACCCCTTGCTTTTTTTGCTATACCGAATAGTGTGTGTGCACACACACACACACACACACACACACACACACACACACACACACAC